>OU343223.1:84695067-84807887 GCA_910596185.1 Chrysanthemum makinoi
CCAAAATTCAAATAAGCTATAAGTGGAAAATAAGCATTCACACATCAAACTAGCCAGAGGGGCTTATGAAACAACAAATTGTTAACAAGCTAAACTCTAATGAACAAGATGATAAGCTTTGTGAAAAAGAGCTACTCAACTGCGTACTGTGGGAGGGTTTTTGAAAAGTGTTTAAAAGAAGCTTTGCAAATAAGCAGAAACTAAGTGAATAAAAATAAATAAAAATACCTTAATGAAGATAAAGAAATAATAAAACCCTAAAAAGCATAAAACATAAAATTCAATATTAAACCTCTATAGAAAATTATCTAGTTTATTCAAAACCCACCAAGTGAAAATTTGACTTTTTGAGTTAAACCAAATAGTTGACTAATATGAACTTATGATTGATTCTACTTCATCGATTATGTTATATTAAGCTAAAAAGAGATGTAATTGAGCTAGATTAACAACTAATAAGCTAATGTGGAGATTATGGAACCAACTGCCTTTTACATTAACAATGCTTAAGATGGATTCAAGATTATTTTGACTTTTCTCACAAAGAGCAACTGATTTTTATGATTGAAATGAAATTTTAGACCTTAATGTACCATATATCAAACAAGAATAACAACACAAATTTTACCACAGCTTAAATTAGTGAATCCAAACAACCCTTAAAAGCTATGAATTTGTGATTTCCAAAGGATTTCACAAATTAAGACCATGCAACTGATTCAAGACCTTATATTATTATATCATGAGGCTAAAGAAGCATTAAACAACAACAATAACAACAAAGACTTATAAATTACTATTATACAATATTAATAAGGAAAGTGTGAAACTAAGAAACTAAGAGAATTAATGAACAAGCATGCAATATTAAGCAATAATCTCACTAACATACACCAAATCGAGATAAAAGCACAGAGATAAGTAGAGATAAGCGCTCTACAAAGAATGGCCAAAATTAAGAAATGAGCTTACAAATTGCTTCCAAGCTCACAACTGAGAACCAAGTCCCAAGAACACTTCCTATAGCTTCCCAAAAAGTTTCTAAACCAAAAATCCATGAGAAACCCCGCTCCAATGCCTCTTTCATCTTCTTGATTTTTGATTTATAACTAATTTTTTTTTTTATTTTTAACTCTAAACTGGATTTTAAAGTTTCTAAAAGCTTTTAAAAGCTTTATAAGGAGCTTATATGAGCTTTTTAGTCCTTAACATCCATTATGAATAACTTTAAGCTAATATGAGGATTTTAACATGAAAATTGCACAAACTTGAAATGAAATCGAAACTTGAAATTAATTATTGGAAATAGATTCACATGTAAGAAAACACTTAAACAAAGTACTTGAAAGCTTAAACATACACCGAAATTGAAAATTAACTAATTCGGACATAAGCTAAATTAAATTACACTAGATACTTTTTTCCTCCTTCTTCTTCCTTCTTTATAGCTTTTTGAGACTCCCCACATGCTTCTGAATATATCCCACTTTCAATCTTGGCCATTGGATGAGCATAGATGATCATAGCCTTTGAATTCACTTTTGGCGCCAAAAAGTCATAGTAGTGGATTGCGTTTTTAGCAATTAATGATCTTTGGGTGTTTATGGAGGTGGAAGGAGTGGGTAGACAATTGGTTGAGGTGGATGCAAGTGGTGGACAAAGTGGTGGTGAAAACCAGTGGTTTTTGGTAAATGCGGCGCTTGGGAGATGAACAGGAAGATGGTTTGTGGGAGGAAATGGTTTGACCGGTTTATATTAATTTGGTTGGGGTTCAAGTTGGGGGGGTCGCTGGATATGAGGGGTTTGGCCGGGTTAATACACAAAGGGTCCGTTTTGGTTTGTAGTTTTATCACAAGGACCAAAAGTGTAATTTATGATTTTATAGGCCCGATTTGACAAGTTTCCAAAATATTCAAGGACCTATCCTGCCAAATATGATAAACCAAGGACCATAAATGTAATTATTTTCCATTTTAAATTTCCAAGGACCTATTTTGCCATTTTTGAAACTTGAAGGACCAAACTTGTAAATTCTCCAAACTTTTTACGCAAGGATCATTTTTGACAAATTTTGATTTTGAAAGGACTTGGGTTGACTTTTCTTCCAAAACAAATGCTCATGGACCCGATTTTGTTAATTTTTGAAAGTTGAGGACCGAATCCAATTATGCAAACTTAGCTCGCTTTTCATCCTGCTTTTAAACATTTTGCATCCTAAAACATATAAAATACAATCCTGGATATATTTTGTATTTTCTTTATATTTGAGTGTTTTTAAGTGTTTTCTACCGGATAAGATAAAATGATGAGTATTTACACACTCATCGAAACTCCCCGACCATAATAGAAGAATGTGGTATAGACTCCATTTTCAAAGTCTCGCCTGCTCGGAAAAAAACATACTCATGCAAAAGACATCATCATCAATCATCATGTAAATCATTTTCCAAATGCATGTCACTTATACACCGTTGTTCTGTCACCTAACTCATTTCTCTGACCTACTTGGACCATAGCAAGTTGTGCATCATTCTCCCGACAAGTATTCTCTTCATTTGCTTGAATTGAATCATCAATAGCATTGCCTAAGTCACTAGTGTCACTCACTTGTAACAGAGTAACATCAACAACAGGATCATGTTCCATGTTATTGTCTTAAATGGCGCATCCTACAAAAGGATTATCCCGAAGTCGATTGAAGAAAGTTACATCCACATCGAGCTCCTCAAACCTGTTATTGACATCAACTAGTGCTCTTTCTACTTTGTCTAAGTGCTTCCCCTGAGTCAATTGAACAGATTAACCTCAAAATTATCGTGCCTCAAACACGTTATTGACATCAACCGGTGCTCTTCCTACTTTGTCTAAGTGCTTCCCGAGTCACTCGTAATAGATTAACCTCAAGATTATCGGGCTCTTAATAGCATTGTCCTCATCAATAAGTACTAAAGCACTTCGCTGTTATGAAAGGTTGGCTAGCAAATGATGTGTCTAGGGTGGAAAATATAGGCTCAATGTTTGGCAAATTGCTAGATTCACCAATATCATTGAGGTCCATAGGCACTTGTGTAAGTTGCATAAAAGGATCTAGTGCAAGTTCATTATCAAGATCATCTAACACCAATCGTCTACAACAAGATTGAATAAAGCAGAGCAACTTTTCTCCTATCTTCATCCATCTCCCAAAAGCATCTTAATAGATTGTGGGACATTTCGCATGCTCTAATCTTGTCTTACCTATTTCCATATACATATCTATCAACTTATGGTCTTTGACAACATCTTTCAACAACTCAACATTATCAGCATCACGCAAAGTAAACAATCCGTCGTCCAATGTACAACCAGGCTTAAGAAAGTAGAAATAACTGGTTTGTCCAATCTCATAAACCTTTCAATAGAGCATCCATTTAATCAACGAATACCTCTTTTATTTCCACATTATCAACAAGGCATTTCTTTGCTCCTTGGTATATTCTAATTCGAAAGTATTTGAATGTACCTTCATAAAGGATCTCGTTGACCCAATGATAAAATATGTACAAAACAATGTTACTATAAAGTTACCTAAAAGGGAATAACTTAAACAATCGTACAAACATATGATCAGTAATAGACTATAACCAAAAACACTTACAATATCTCCTCGATTGCAGCTTTTCCTCAATTACATGGTCATCAAAGAAAGGATATTCTCTAATTCACGCATAGAGTAAATCCAAGGTTGGTGTTTGTTATTTTCTTACTTAGATTATTTGATTTCATGATTGACATTGCATTAGGGTTTTTTAGGTAGGCTTCCAAAACAAGTTTGGGGATGAGCAATGAGTACACAGCTTTGTTATATTCTACATAATGGCGGGAATTTGAACAAGACATCTGCTATAGTACATCAAGGTAATAAGACTATTCTACCCTCAACAAGTAATAAATATAATGGGGTTTTCGGAGTATAACGTAAAGCATTGACGCAAGTAAGGGTCAAGGGACGAGTTTAGCATATAAAGCCCATGTTTTGGACCTCCAGCGATGATAATGCCCAAATTTGTTCCATCGCGATGCGCAAGAACAAGTTTAGGGACCAACGGTGTATTTTAGTCTTTTAAAAATGCGAGACTTGAGATTATTTGATGAAGCATTTGCAAAAATAATGTATATGTTTTGACACCTTGTTGACTTTCTCCGATGAGAGTAGGAATAGAATTTTTACTTGACCGGGCGTGTTGAGCCATAGCTTGTTCCCTTAACCATTGATAATTAAATTATCGGCTAAGCATTCACGGATCTCATTATTTGAGATTTTAAATTTGCGGAGATCGAGAAATGATAGAGTTATTTATGAGTTTAGATGCTAAGCATGGAGTAGTTGGTTCTCTTTAGAGCTCATCGAAGGTACTTGTGGCTTTTGCTCACACATTTGTTTAACCATAAAAATATATAATAATAATCAAAGGTGTTAGGTGTTAGCCTCGCTTTTTTATAAAGATAACGTCACTTACGTGAATTGGACTAGATGCTAGTATACTTTTGCCCGTAGGGACTAGTATTGGCAAAGTATTGGTTTGTTGAGCCTATAAATACCCCTCATGACTCCACTTGAGGGAGTGAGGTTAAGCATTTGGTTAGTGTGTTCTTTGTTTCATAAATAAAAGTATCATTTGTTTCTCCTCCCTCTCTCTACTTCCTCTCTCTAAAAAGATGAAGACTTTCATCTTCTTCCACCAACCCCGACCTCCCAAAACCACATAAATCACAAGTCTTTTTGGTCCTACAATTGGTATAGAGCCATGGTTATGTGTAGTTGATTTATTTTTGAATCTTGTGTTAGACCGCTTTTTGCACCATTTTTATTGTCGGAAATTTTTTTCCTTTTATTGTGATAAACAGTTTTAACATCAGATTTTATGTATCTTTTTTTGTTTCAAAAAGTCTCATGGTATGTCAAAGTTCAACTGTCTTGTGTCATGTATTGGTCCAAACATATTATCTTATCTTTTTAGACTTTTTTGTTACCATATCGTGAAGTCAAAGTGGTCTTCTAGTGAGTTTATCATGGTCAAACCGTATATTATGAAGCATATTAGTCACTTTTTCCGGTATCCTTGAAGACTGACGGATTTTTGGTCAAAATACTCGCCGGAAAAATGGTCAAAGGGTGAAAACCCTAGTTTTCTACGCCTATGGATTCTCTTACGCATGGAATACGCGGAAGAGCTTACGAGTAAGAAAATCTTACGCTTAAGCAAAAATTTACGCATAAGACTATGCTTACGCGTATGTATATTCTACGCATAAGAAATCTGGGTTTACGCATAAGAAAAGAGGTTACGCATATGTACATGTTACGCATAAGCAAGAAGCTTACGCATAAGACAAGTTTACACATAAGGCAAGAAGTTACGCTGTAAGGTTTTAAGCTGAAAAGAAAAATACGTATGCGTAAACCATAACTAGACCAAGACCACAAAACAAATACCATATACCATCAACGACCTCACAAATGTACATCATTGGTCCATGGTTTCGGTTAAAGAAAAAGATAAGCGTAACATCGATTCGATCCAACAACAAACTCCAAACTCTCCTAATCCCAACATCAAACTCCATCTCAAACCAAGACTCAAAAAGAAAATTAATTCATCTACTCAATATCTCACCGATTTAATTTTTTGCAATCTTATTAAAGATTGTTTCAAATAAATCTATATCATCATATATTCATGCCTTATGACACTTTCCGAACATAAAGAAAGACAATTAACTAGTAAGTTAACTCTTTTCTTTGGCTCGTACAATCAAACACAACATAAAAACATCACAATACCTACCCGAGACCACTCAATGATCTTGAAGATTTAACGGCGCGTTCTTGATTTGTATTGATAAACACATGAAAACATTAGGTTGGGTACGTGTGTGCTTGTGTTTGAGGGTTTAGATGTATGAGATTTTGATTGATGATAAGTCGATTGGGTGTGGATAAGAAAGAAAGGGAAGCGTATTTTTTCTTCTCAGATTCTTGGGAGAAAAATTATGTGGTAGGTATATAACTTTAGGTCAAAGTAAAATGATAAGTGATCATAGGGTTACAATTTTATACCTGGTTATTACATATTGAGTGGATCGGTAATATAATGTATGTTTGGACTGGGCCCGGGCCTTTAGGTGTGATTGGATCCGGGTTAGGCTTTTGAATATGGATTTGGGCTGATGGATTGATATTACTGGTGTGGGCTTTGTGTTCATATCATGGACTGGGTAGGTATTTCGTTGAGCTGGATGGTTTCAAAAGCAAGTATATCTTCAAAATTGTCATCCGAATTTTTTTGTTTACAAAAATTTTGGATACACTTTTTGATATATTGCTTAAGAGTGGTATTTTTGGTATGGTTTCACAAAAGGATACATAATTCATGGCTTGAGCGAAATTTGAAAAAATGATTACGGGTTTTGTACCGGTATAGTTACGGGAACTGAATTAACGTTTCACGGGTGAACTTCTTTATCTTTGAGATGTTGGTTGGTTGGATGCATGTCTCAAGATAACTTGTTGGGGCACATTATGAAATTGACAATCTGTTATAACGATGTAAGGAGTTATGTTGTAGTGCCCACAGTGTATAACTATCACTTTAAGGAGTTACGTTGTAGTGCTCGGTCACACTGCGTTGGTGGATTGTTCAAGAATTTAGAACAAGCGTAGTCACAAAGTTAGATGTTTACTTCCTTTCAAGTTAGTCGATCGGGTTATCTCCATATGTGGTCATTACGCTTAGCCGGTGAATTCAAAGGAGGTTCGTTGGGTTGGTTGAGAAACGTATTGAGAGTATTTTTGCGACATATTCTCACGGAATTATGAACAAGACAAGGTTTAATATTCCATCAAGAAAAAATGTATACGCATGCACGCAACATTATGATGATTCCGATAGCTCGAACCATCGAGGGAGAAATTGGTGTTTCATCTTCGTAATTTGATTGACGGGAATTGTGCTTAAGACCCATAAGGAGAAGTAGTGTGTGTACATCTGGATTTTACCAACTTGGATGCAATACTGGAGTATGGTTATGATGTTCCCTAACGACAACCATTGTGCTACAATCAAGTGTCTACTTTCACTGCGGTGTTGGAAGAGCGTTTCGATCCAGGAGGGAGTAAAAAGAAAAAGACTCACTAGTTAGGAGGGAGTAATAACCTAACTAGACCGCTACAATTGAAGTTAAGAGCTACAAGGATCTGCTTCGTCACGCCAAAGATCAAATGCCAAGATCGGTCAAGAGAGAACTTCAAGTTTGCCTCAAGATCTAGACTACGAGACTCAGGCTTCAACAACGTCAACATTGTTCGTTACTATTGTAATTTACTTTTTTTTTGTATTTATAGGTCTCATTGTAACCATTCACGTGTAATGATATCTTGGAGGGAGATTGTTAGCCTCGCTTTTTTATAAAGATAACGTCACTTACGTGAATTGGACTAGATGCGTAGTATACTGTGCCCGTAGGGACTAGTATTGTTTAAGTGGCAAAGTATTGGTTTGTTGAGCCTATAAATACCCCTCATAACTCTCCATGAGGGGTGAGGTTAAGCATTTGGTTAGTGTAGTGTGTGTTTCATTAATAAAAGGTTTCCATTGTTTCTCCTCCATTTTCTATTTTCTCTCTAAAATGGTGAAGATATTCATCTTTCACCACAACCTAGACCCCCAAAACCACGTAAATCTTATGTTATTCCGTCCTACATTAGGTTTTGGCGATAATTAGTTTTTTATATTCTTAAGAGAATCTTTGTTTTAAAAATTGGGTACACATCAAGGTCACCTAATAAATAAGTTTGAATAATTAAGTTATGAGCTGCGGTTCAGATCGGGCCTTGGATCCTTATTTCCAAAGGTTTTGTCTTGGCTACCCTCTTGCACCAGCCCTTGGACCTCTATCCCGATTGTGTAGGTCTTGGTCTAACACCCTTGGATCCTCATTTCATGAACGTTTAGAGTCTTGGAATTGGCCATAACGCCCTTGGATCCTTTACTTCGAGTAGGTTTAAGATCTTGGAATTACCCCATGAAGCTCGTAGTTTATGATACATATCGCAATAATAAGTTTAAGTGAAAAATGATGTGAAAAAAATGGAAAATGGAAAAGTCAAAATATTAATGAATAAAATCACTTTGATGTGGACCTCATTTTTAAGACAACGATTCTCGAGAGAAAATGGAAAACTACTTAGCGTCTAAACTTTGTATCTTTATCGGACTAAAACCTTATCGAAACGAGAAAATATGAAGAAATTCATTTCTCACCAAAAATAAAATAAATAGAGAAAAATAGGAAAATGAGAGCAAAAGGTAATCACACAATTAACTTCCATGGGTAGTGTTAGCATCTAAAATCATATTTAGGTGTGATTTCGATTTTAAGCTTAGTCTAGGAACTCGTGAAAAATCAAGGATGATGAATTCTATCTGTATGGTCACTTCTTTATGAGTTGTGTTTCCTACTCCATGATCCAAAAATGTCTTTCAAAAAGATGTGAGAGTTATTGGTTTTGGTATATGTGAAAATATATACCTTTTCTTTATAAAAACTCCACCCAAATAAACCTAATTAGCCATTAATGCTTAACATTTGTGTATTTCTTGAGTTTATGTAATGTGCGTATGAATATCTCAAACAGACAAAACAAAGACAAAGTGTAGAAAACCGAGCACGAAGGAAAATAAATATGCAAAAGTGAAGTCGGGAATCAGTTGAGTCGGTTTAAAGATATTGAATGTGCTCGTAAGATGTTTTATGAAGAGTTGGATCATGTTTGAAGAAATAACACATCAGTCCCTCACCTTTTCTAAATTTACAAAAATCATCCCCTCAACTTTGGCATAATTACACAAATCACCCAAACAACAATCGACTAATAAAAGTCAATCCAACATATCAATCAGATCATACAAAGGCATGGGAATTATATGTTTATCAAACTATAGTCATCTAATTCTAGCACTCATATCCTAAATTCCTAGTCCTTCATTAGGCGAATATCATTTTTAGTTAAGCACCGTGATAATTAGAAAAGCCGATAGATGATATTAATTTGAAAACATTCTCCCCCTCAATCAATGACTCTTTCTCTAAAAAGTTTTAAAAGCCAAGTCATTGATTGGGTTTTGTAAATTTATGAAAATAACCAATCTGATTGATTTTAAAGCAACTTTTATTCCACTAATTTGTTAAAACAAATATTTTTCTCTAATAATTTTGGAAGGAAAATATTTGAGGGAATGCTACTGAAGATACTTTTCCTCATTTAGTTTTAGGATAAGTGCGAAAATTTTGAAAAATGGTTTAGCGTAAAGACTTTCCTTTCTTGAAGATCGGGTTGCTATATGAAATAATAGCAAACCATGGTTTTAGCGCGGGTTACAGTCTAAAGTAACTGCAAGCCATAATTTTAGACATGTTTTGGAAAAAGAGTATTTACACCTCCTGATCGAACTTCATCTACGGTCCCGTGCCATTATTGAATGACATTTCTAAGACCGTAGATGTTATCGATACCAGAAGACATGTCTTTGAAAACATATTTTTGGTCTTTTTCAAAATTTTCTGATTTTTATGGGTTTTTGAAGATTTTATATTTTTCTATTTTCCTTTTTGTTGGTTTTATATTTTTGTATTTTGGTTTTTGATAAATATTTACAGAGATAGAGAAGATGATATAGTTTAAGAAGATGATGATAAAGCAACCGAGATAAAGATATCGAAAGCACAGAAGATAGAATTGTCATCTCTTAACTTCCATCACCAAAGCTTCCGAGGCTCCGAATAGAAGATAGAACATGAGCCTGAGAAGAGAGACTTTGGCATCCCCAGCCAAAATCCATTAGATGAGCAGATTTGAAGCTCTATTTCAAGCTTTCCTTAGCCAGCATGAGAAGCACACCATTATCATAAACTCAGCCTCCTTTTAAGAAACGATAGTCGAGATTCTTCGTTTGGGGTTCTATCATCAACAAGAACAAAGAACGTATCATCCCACTCATAAATATTCTTCTCAAATTTCATAACCACAGAAGTCTGAAGCGATCCATTCCAAAAGGTTGTCAAGAGACCACTTCCCCCAAGTAGATGAATTGATGCATTCAGTCTCTTAGACTATAGCTCACGAACCCGAATACACATATACCCGAAAACAGAGAAACTTATAACATCGATGTAGCAGATTAAGTCCGATAGCCAAAGAATAACCCCGATGTATACTTTTCTCTCCCCTGATGATAATGTATGAAGCTCAAGAACCCTAATTACCCGAATGCCCAAAGAGAGAATAAACGATAACATTGAAGTAGCGAATCATCGATTATCTCTGCGGATGACAATCTATGTGGATGTCAACTCCGGAATAAGTGATTATATCTCTGAATCACTGATTAAGCCCTCAAGTGAAACACCTTGCCCCCAATGTACATAATTCTCTCTCCCCTGATGATTGCGATAACATCAAAGTCATCACATAAATGTGTACCTCTTTTATCTTCAGAAACTTTCTCTTACATCACTTCCCCCACGTAGTTGGAATAAGAACACTAAACGCCATGAAATAAACATTGAGTTTTCTCACGGTAATGACCTTTGTCTTCCCGGGATATATTCAATCACTTAGAAGTATTAAGTTCATCAAGTTTACTCGCGTTTAGATGCATGTCTCCTCCCCCCTTGCTGGTTTTGACACTTCAGAATCAGCAACACTTTGTAAGCCCATATACTAGAAATCTTGTGAGAAGACCAATTAGAAGTCTTGTGAGAATCAATTTGCTGAAGAACATGAGCAAGTCTATTTGGGATTGAATCTGATTTCATTCTCCCCCAATTAGTGCTCTCCCCTAAACCGACAATCTTTATGATGAGTGCCCGAAATAAGAAGAAGTCTTTAGATAATCAAATGCAACTCGTCTTTAGTCTTCTAACATGTAGCAGAAAATGTAGAACCGACTATAGACTCGACCTTCTTCAAGATTGTCCAATTGGGGAATAGAAGGTCAACATCTTCAACTCACCAAATGCATTCCCGTTAACTTACAAATAGCAAATCTCCTTAACTAAGATCCGTCCCAATCAAACAAGAACAGAAAGATGTTCATCAAAGAAATCAGCCCAACAACTAGAAGCACTTTGTCATTAATCAAATCAGCCCGTGTGAAGATGTCAACCAACGACTCTTAGTAGAAACTTCATGTGAAGATGACCCGATAAGAAGAAGCTCGGTTCTTACATGAGTTTGGAGTCGTTTGACCATTTATTCTCATATATCAATCATTATGCAGTAAATTCACACTTCTTCTCCCCCTCAAGAATTGCATACGGAGTTGCCATTCTTGATTTAATAAGTGAAAATCATCCAAATGCATTCTATTCACACTTCTCCCCCTCAAAGGTAGCATATGATGTCACCATCGTCATTATAATTGAGCAAATGGAATAAGAAAACAATCAACCAGTAGCCGTTCACTTGATAATTGAAAGAGCATGGAAAAAGCATGAAGCATGTTGATGAGAATGGTCATAAATGAGAAGATTTTTCTTCTTCAAAGATAAAGCGATCAAACGTACACTTTTTTCTTGAGAATGAGGCTTGACTCATTGTGTTTAAACATCATAATGATGAAATGAGGCCTGAATCGATGTGAGTAATGATCGCCATAAATCTCTCCTTTCATCTCTCTTGGCAAACTTGTAATCAACCCCATTATCATTCAAGGCTCTTTGTTGTGGATAACAATGGAGAAAACCAATATGATGAATTTGACCTCAAGTAAACTAACCCGAAAGCCGTGACTTAAGCTTGCACATATGTAAAAAAGAGCGGTGCGAGACTTCATCCTCCTTGAATCTCTAAGTACTCTATACTCTTCATCCAACCAACCATCAAGTATGAGACGTACACCTCTTTGAAAATCCACAATTGAATGTGACCAGGACTAGAACGTAACTCCTTAAAGTGATAGTTATTTTGTGGTGATAAGAGCCCGATCCCCAAGTGGTAAAAGAAAAGGAAAAAGTCACCCAACAATAACTAGATTTCCAAGTCTTCGTTTTGATAATAAGCTCGAACAAGGATCTCGAAGAATCTTCATCCAACCATCCCCTGATACTCTTCGAGATACTAGCACTTGTCATGAGTGTCTAAATACTCATCATTTTTGTATAATCTAAACTGCAAAATCATCTGAACACTCGAAACACATCAAAATGATCAAAATATCACAAATCAGTGTTTTATGTGTTTTAATTGCAAAAATATCAAAATCAGATGAAAAATGATTCAAGTTTGCAAAATTGGCGGTTTTAGTCCCCCAAGTTTTAAAAGTTGTCAAATCTAGTCCTCGAATTCAAAAGGTGGAAATTTATCATTCAAGGTCCCTGAAATCTTCTAAGTTGTTAAAAATGATCCTTGAATGATTCTTTGGTCAAATGGCAAGAAAGGTCCTGAAAATTGCAAAATTAGTCCTTGGACCTTTTAAAATGGATTTTATGCAAAAAGGATCCTTGTTCTATCAATGTTTGTCATGTTTGGTCCTTGTGAGAAGTTTGAAATAGTTTCATGATCAGTCCCTCAAGATTGGATAATTTGCATATTTAGTCCTTGTGTACTAAGCTTAAACAAACGGATCCTTTTTCAATATATCAAACCCAAAATCCAATCCACTAAACCTTGGCCCACGCCCAAAACCCAACCTTAGTATTATAGCTCGGTCAACGCAAGTCAAACCAAGAAAACGCGCCTAATACCACTACCATCAGAGCATCTCTCCTCTCCACCTCAGAACTCAAAACCGCACATGGTTTTCCACCCTTTCAACACCCTCCCTTACCTTGTCCCTCCACCTCTAAACTCCAAATATCTTTAATTGACTCAACCAAACTCTCATTAAAGCTCAAACCCCTCAAAATAAAATATGCCAAAATCCAAATGTACGGTCCTGATGAGTTTCAAAGATCCAATGGCTAGATTTTGGTGGGAAAGATTCAGAGAACATGGAGAAGTGCTAAAAGTCTATAAAGAGAGAGAGAGAGGCATTGTATGACACTATCTAGTGTAATTTAAGTTTTCATTGTCGTTAAGCATTTTCAAGTTTTAAGTGTATGTTTTAATCTTCAAACTCAGATTTCAAGTTCTATTGTTATAATAAAGCTTTTGTGAACCTTCAATTCAAGTATCAAATTATATCTTATGCAATTTTCCTTATTTTCAAAAATCTCATGAATGATAAATTGTTGTTTGTAGATGTTTGTATGGACTGAAATAGGTCATGTAAGCTCCTAGAAAGCTTAATCAAGCTTTTAGAAACATTTAAAATCACTAGAAGCAAAATCGAAAATCATCAAAAATACAAATTAAATAGTTTAAAATCAAAATCACTTGGAAATGGCATTCATACCGAGCAAAGGAATTATGGATGGCCTCGTTAGTAGCTGTGGTAAGCTAATAGGGGTGTTAGTTGGTCCTGATCTCATTTTCGCTGGAAAGCTTTTGTAAGCCCTTTTGATTAATTTTGCATTTTCATCGTTATAGTTGTTTATTAGCTTAATTTTCTGTTTCTTTGTGTTCACTAGTCATAATTAAGTGTTTCTAAACTTTAAATCAGCTAGTTGCTCTTTAAATTTGTAGTTTATCAAAATTTTATTTTGGCAAAGGAAACAAAGATCATCATTAGTGAGTTTTATGTTGATATGGTTGTTGTTTAATGATTATTTAGTGTTAATATATGATAATACATGGTCTACAATCAGTTTGATGGACTAAAGTTGTGGTTTGCTTTGAAAAATCTTCATAAATACAATATAAAGGGTGTTTGGTTCTTGGTGTTTGAAACATCTCTCGGTCT
Organism: Chrysanthemum makinoi; assembly: GCA_910596185.1. Taxonomy (NCBI): domain Eukaryota; kingdom Viridiplantae; phylum Streptophyta; class Magnoliopsida; order Asterales; family Asteraceae; genus Chrysanthemum; species Chrysanthemum makinoi. The sequence goes on from OU343223.1 coordinate 84,708,951, forward strand.
TTGGGTTTGTTGGGAATCGCTTAACTTGGATCTAATAACCTAATCCCAGAATACAAGTTCCAGTAAAAGTCAAAAATTCCAATCATTATTTTCAGATACATCGTGGGATTTTTACAAAGATATGATCATGAATTTGTATTCATAAGTTGTTAATCTTGCTCAAGTTAGTTTTACATACACATAACATATTCAAAGTTTTAAATCGCCTTAAAGTTCATCTGTGGTCAACTTTTAGTTGTTCTCAAAAAGTCAAAATTTCACTTGGGGTCGCTGAATAAAAAAATAATTTCAATGTGTTTATTAATAGGATCCAGCTATAATCTTTGGATTTTAAAGTCTAGTTGCTAAACAAAAATACAAAAATGCTAGTTCTTTGTTTCTCAGCTTCTTAAGTGCTTTTTGATCAGCTTTTTGTTGGTTCCTAGTCTAAAAACTGTCTCCAGGTACAGTTGATAGACCAATTTGATAAGCTCAAATAGAGCTTATTAGTTGCTCAAATCTTGTGTTCTTTGGTTCTTTTGAAAGCCAACCTGGTCATCTTGGATTGTCAAGCTTAAGTTTTCAATCTCAGCTTGTTACTGAATGCAAGTGGTCTAAGCTTGTCCCATTTCTGTGTTTAAGTCAATTGCTTATTAGCTTATTCATAGCTTTTCAGTGTGCCTCTTTGGATATCTTAGCCTCATTTCTGTTCATAAAGCTTGTTTGAATCTACTTTGAGCTTTTGTTTCAATTAGAGCCTGTTTGAACTTATTTCCATCAAATAAGCTCATTAAGCCTACTGTTGGCCAATAAGCTCGTCAAAACAGCTTATTTGTGTTTTGTAAATTTTTTGTCTTTATTAAAGTTTCATTATATCAAGATAAAGTAGTTCTCAAAAAGAAAAGCAGAAAAGTTTAATTAAAATCTGATAGCATTTATTTAATAGGTTTTAGCTTTTTGATTTTTCTTTTTAGCTTATTAATAAGCAAATCTTGTTTTTTCTATTTTTCTTTGTTTTCTGTCATCATATAGTATTTTTAGTAAAAGTTTCATATTTTTCTCTATCTTTTTAGTATTTATTATAATTTTAATTAGTTAAAAATATTAATTAATTAGTAATAAATAATTAAAAAGTATAAAAAATATCTTTTCTGTTTTAAAATTAGTTTTATCATATTTTAGATTTTTCAAAGTTAAAATTTTATTTTTCCAAGTTTATTTTATATTTTCTAGTAATTAAGTATATTTTAAATAATAATTAATTAGTAATAATTAGATAAAAAGTGTGAAAAATATATTTTTAATTTTAAAATTAGTTTTACAGTATTTTAGATTTTTCTGAATCATAAGTTTATTTTTCTAGCCTTATTTTGTATTTTCTTCTATTTTAGAGTATTTATTAAATAGTTAAAATAGTTTTTAAATAATAATAATTAATTAAATAGTGTTAAAAATAATTTTCTTATTCTAATAATTTTCTTTTATTTTTAGGATTTCAAAAATGTCATTTTTATATTTTTAGGCCTTTTATTTCTTAGTCTCCACTTTTTATTTTGTACGTTATACGTAGTTTTTAAACTTACGCTTATTTCTTTCATCCGATTGTTGTGCTTCCAGCCTGTATCCTATTCCTTTCCAATCAATCAAGAGTGTAATATTTCTAATCATAACCTTTACAGATCACTATCCTTAGTGATCATTCTATCCTCCGAGTTTGTTTGACACACCATTGAGTCTCCTTCAAACGACCCGAATTCATTGTATTCTCCAGACTTCATTGTATTTGTGTTTTAAGCGGTTTTAAGCTTCTACGTAGGCCATTCACAAGTGGCGGTTTGTGAGGTAGCTTGACTTATTTCAAGACATATCAATTTTTACCACGGCTGGGGAGGCTTTAGCTGTTTAGCCATTTTCGATCCACTCTGCACATAACCCATCATTTGTAAAAGTTTTTGTAAAGTTATAAAAATCCAAAAAGTTCATTAACACTTTTCCTAAAGTGTTAAAACCCAAAAACAATATAAAACAACAAAACAATCGTAACGTTTTCTATTTTGTATTTTCTTTTAAGGTGATTCTTAAAGATAACGATTTGGTTAAACGGACGATACCAAAAATATTGTCCAAAAGTTTTTAAACCCATCGACAAATCTTACCTACGCTCTTTTCAGGTGGTACTTAATATATACATAAAAATCAACCACCGCAAATCAAGGCAGTGCACTACCTAACTGGGGATGCGACCATAATAAGTTCCCTAACATCGATTTAAAACTTGCCTTTTGTCACTTGTGATTTGGTGTACCTTTTTCAAAGAAGCCATTTCATTTGTGATTATTGGTTAAGTTCACTTGTCGCTTTGCCTCATTTGTTTTGAAAATTGATTTTTATACTTAGTGCATGCGCACTCGCTTCTTCTACAAGTCCACTTAACTTGGAAATATTCTCGAGACGGACGCGCTCCCTTCACCGTGATCGAGGAACGCCTACCACCACCACCTCCTCGCTCGAAATGGCGAAGACAAACCCATGAATGAGCTTCTCCAAGCACCCATCGAGGGTTACGGGGATGCCATTGTTGTCCAACCATCGTGGTTGACACTTTCGAGCTCAAAACCGGGTTGCTTAATCTAGTAACCCAAAGCCAATTCTATGGTTTTGAGCAGGATGATCCTCATGCACACATTCGATGGTTTAACAAGATTGCATCTACCATCAAGTACAAGAATGTCCCACATTAAGCTATCAAGCTTCTCGTTCCCATTTTCTGAGGACAAGCCCGAATTGGCTTGAGAAACAACCTCGCTCTATAGAGACATGGGAAGATCTGTTACCAAGTTCAACGAGTTCTATCCTCCATCCCGAACCACAAGTCTTAAGAATGAGATAATGAAATTTTCTCAGAGATTTGATGAATCATTCGGGAGGCATGGGATCGTTATAAAGAGTTGCTTCGAAGTGTCCGCATCATGGTTTTACCGAGTTAATGCAAATGGATACTTTCTACAATGGTCTCAATCGACCAATCAAGACTTTGAATGCCTCCGCGGAGGTAATTTCCTGAGCAAGACCACAAAAGAGGCCTTGCAGAATCATGAGAACAAATCTGGTCCGTCTTTCAGAGCAAAGACATATCGGCCTAATGCGGACCTTCTTCTTCTTCATCCCAGTGAGTACATCTAGCACCGATGCTAAGATTGATAAACTCACAGACATTTTTCAGGCTTTGGTTCTTGCTAACCAGAAGAAAGTCTCCTTCACTCGTGACACCAACACATGTGAAGTGAAGAAAGTTGAAAGTTGTGTCACTTGTGGTGGTCCTCATGCCTACTACAATTGTGCATCCACCGATGGTAGTCCTTTTGAAGCCAATGCTCTAGCCGTAGTTCACAAGCAAGGAGGTAATCACCGCCCTCAAAATGAACCACACTACCGTGCTAACACTAATCGTGCACCACCGGGTTTAACCAAAATCATAACATGCAAAACCGAAACCAAAACCAACCAAGAATGAACCAAGGTTATCAAAACCAAGGTAATTTCTATCCTTGACCCAATCAAGGTTTCCAACATCAAGGAAACCTTAATCAAACCAATTTCAATCGAGGGAATCAATTTCATGGGAATATGAATCCTAATCAAGGGAATTTTGGCTATAATCAGAACATACGGCCTCAAATTGTCCTCCAGCCTCCGCCATTGTTCCTCTCCAGACCATCATCTCGATGAGTTATGAAGCCTATGAAGTCCCAAGATGAAATGAACAGTTGTTGGTCGACCAAATTGCCGATCTCAAAAGTCTTTAAATGATCAACCCTCTGCCTCGTGTACTTTACCTAGCAACACGATCGCTAACCCGAGGGGCGATGCCAAGGCGATCACAACCCGAAGTGGTGTTTCATATACACTGGACTCCGCTACTACCTCTTCTTCTTCTTCTTCTTCCAAGGTAGTGGACAAAGTGAACCTCCGACACACAATGGACCTACGACTCCAATGCCCCCTCCTCCTGTGACAATGAGTCAAGTTACCAAGGAAACAACGGACAAGGTGCATTATTCTAGCCCACGGTATCAAGACATGTCCTACCTTCTAGTCCAACCTCAAGTGGTCCGAAACCCAAGTCAAATCAAGGAGTTGTTTTGAACCTCCTGTAGCTCTCGTTGAGAATCGAAATCCAAATCTTCTATTCCTTACCCATCACGCTTGAATGAACAAAGCTCCGTGAAAAGCTAGTCATCAAATGGATAAATGTTTCCAAATTTTCCAAGAGTTACACTTTGACATAAGCTTGCGGATATCATGCCGATGCCCAAGTTTGCATCAACTCTCAAGCACATGTTAAGCAATAAGGAAAAGTCGTTTGAAATGGCAAAAACTCCTTTAACGAGAACTGCCGCCATTATTCTCAAGAAGCTTCCGAAAAGCTGGAGATCCCGGAGAAATTTCTCTTACCTTGTGTATTCCTAGGAATGGTTGAATGCTTTGCCCTAGCAGATCTTGGTGCAAGCATAAACCTTATGCCTTAGTCAGTGTGGAAGAAACTCTTCCTGGAACTTACTCTGTGCATGACTCTCGAGCTTGCGAGATCGTTCCATATCCGGCCCTCTTGGCATTGCCGACGTGATTTGTGAAAGTAGGAAAGTTCCATTTTCCACCTGACTTCGTGGTTGTTGATTTCGATGCCGATCATCGGGTTCCTCTTATTGTTGGTCGAGGATTCCGAGAACGGGTTGCTCATAGATGTATTTGAGCAAGAAATCACACATTGGTTGGTAATGAAGTCACACCAACCTTGACCAAACTTCGAGGTACTCGCAAATTATGATTCCAATCTTAACCCAATAGATATCATTGATGTTGCTTCTGAAGAGTACTCTCAAGAAGTTCTTGATTATTCTCATAATTCGTGAAGGGGATTCCACCACATCTTCTCAACCTATCATAGCCAATTCTACTCCTTCTCTCACTCCGTTTGAGGGAGGCGACTTCATCTTAGATGAGATTGAAGCATACTTGGCTAGTGATTCTGTTCCTTGGGAAATTGATCACGCCCAATTGATATTGAGGGGACATACTTCTATTGAGAAGTTGCTCAATGATGATCCATCATCAACCCTCACCCTAGTGATTCAATTCCTAATGAGATTAATCAAAATGAGATTAATCAGGAGATTTTCTTCTTGAGAAGTTGTTAAATCATGACATTTCTCCTCCTCTTCCTCCCGTCAAACTTCATAAAAAGGAAGTCAAGTCGGTTGAGAAAGCGAAGAATTTCCGAGGTTGAGCTTAAGGACTTACCTCCTCATCTCGAGTATGCATTCCTTGAGGGTGATGATAAATTACCAGTCATTATTGCTCGAGATTTGAGTAAAGATGAAAAAGTTGCTCTCATTAAAATCTTGAAGTCGCACAAGCAAGCAATTGCTTGGAAACTCTCGACATCAAGGGTATCAACCACGAGTTTTGTACTCACAAAATCTTGATGGAGGATGACTTTAAGCCAAGCAGTTCAACATCGAGAGAAGAGTAAATCCTAAAATCCATGATGTTATCAAACAGGAGGTTATCAAACTTCTTGATGCAAGATTGATTTATCCGATCTCGAGATAGTCCTGGGTTAGCCAATTCAGCGTGTTCCTAAAAGGGTGGCATAAGCTGTCACGAATGAAGATAACGAGTTGATTCCAACTTGGCTGGATTTTACGGATGTAAGCGTGTTTGCATTGACTATAAATAAGTTGAATGACGCCACCCGTAAAGACCATTTTCCTCTACCCTTTATGGACCAAATGCTTGAGAGATTAGCAAGGAATGAATACTATTGTTTCCTTGATGGTTTCTCGGGTTACTTTCAGATTCCCATTGATCCAAAGGATCAAGATAAAACCACATTCACTTGCCCATACGGAACTTTTGCCTATAGGCGTTATGCCTTTTGGCCTATGTAATGCTCTGGCACGCTCCAACGATGTATGATGGCCATTTTCCACCACATGATCGGGGAAACAATGGAGGTGTTTATGGATGACTTCTCGGTCATTGGGGATTCGTTTCAAACATGTGTCTCCCATCTAGATAAAATGCTCAAACGGTGTGAAGACACCAATCTTTGTCTAAAGCGGGAGAAAAGCCACTTTATGGTCAAAGAATGCATAGTCCTTGGCCATAAGATTTCAAAGAAGCGGATTGAGGTCGATAGAGCAAAAGTAGATGTTATTGCTAAACTACCTCATCCTACTACCGTCAAAGGTATTAGGAGTTTTTAGGTCATGCCGGTTTCTATCGTAGATTCATACAAGATTTTTCCAAAATCGCTCGGCCAATGACCCATCTTCTTGAAAAGGATGCTCCTTTTATCTTCTCACCCGAGTGCATAGAAGCTTTTGCAACATTGAAGAAAAAGCTTCGGCACCCATTCTCGCTGCTTCGATTTGGGACTTGCCTTTTGAGCTCATGTGCGATGCAAGTGATTTTGCTATCTATGTGCCTTAGGGCGAAGAAATAAGCATTTTCAACCTCACTAGAGTAAAACTGACATGATCTGAAGCTCAAACTCATTACACCACCACGTAAAAAGAGATATTAGCCGTGGTGTATGCGTTTGAGAAGTTTCGGCCGTACTTAATCTTAACCAAATGCAAGTGGTGTATACGGATCACTCGGCTCTCAAATATCTCTTTGCAAAACAAGATGCAAAGCGGAGATTGCTTCGCTGGGTTCTCCTTCTCCAAGAATTTGATATCATCATACGTGATAAAAAAAAGGCGAGAACCGGCTGCTAATCATCGTCGCATTAGAAAACCCTCACCAAGATGTTTTCGAGAAAAAAGGAAATAAATGAAACATTTCCTCTCGAGACACTCAATGCGGTTTCTTTTCGTGGAAACTCTTCTACCCCATGGTTTTCTGACTTTGCAAATTACCATGCGGGTAACTTCATTGTGAAAGGGATGTCGACCCAGCAGAAGAATAAATTCTTCAAGGATGTTAAACATTATTTCGGGGCGACCCTTTCTTATTCAAAATCTGTGCGGATCAAGTCATCCGACGTGTGTTTATGGACGGAAGCTATTGACATTCTCACGACTTGCCATGCCGACCCACGGGGCCATCATAGTCCAAACTACACCGCCAAAAAGGTGTTTGATTACGGGTTCTATTGGCCCACTATCTATAAGGATGCCCACGATTATGTCAAAACACTCGTGGACGCTTGTCAGCGTTATGGTAATATCTCTCAAAGGAATGAAATGCCACAAAATGCCATTCAAGTTTGTGAGATATTTGACATATGGGGTATTTATTTTATGGGGCCATTTCTTCGCTCTCGTGGAAACAAGTACATACTCGTGGGTCATGACTATCGTCAAAATGGGTTGAAGCAAAAGCTTTACCCACCAATGATGCCCGAGTTGTTGTTAAGTTTTTGAAATCTCTGTTGCGGGTTTGGAACTCGAGAAGCGATAATCAAAGTGATCGTGGTACACATTTTTGTAATGACCAATTTGAAAGAGTCATGCAAAATTATGGTGTTACCCACCGTCTCTATCGCATACCACCCCAAACAAGTAGGAGGTGGAAGTTTCAAATCGGGTATTAAAAGAATCCTTGAAAGGACAATGGCTTAAAATCGTGCATCCCGGTCGGATAAGCTTGATGACGCTCGGGCCTTACCGTGCAGCTTTACAAAACACCAATTGGGTGTACTCCATACAAGCTGTGTACGGAAAGGCATGTCATCTTCGATCGAGTTAGAGCACAAGGCATACCGGGCCTTGAAGCATGCTAATTTCGATACAGCAACGGTGATCATCGAAAGTTCAAATGAATGAATTAAGTGAACTCGTGATCAAGCTTATTACGAACTCTTTGATCTATAAACAAAAGACAAAGAAGATTCATGACTCAAAATCAAAACGCGTTTTCAAGCGTTGGTGATCGAGTCCTTCTTTTCAATTCAAGATTGAAGATTTTCTCCGGAAAGCTCAAGTCCCGTTGGTCTGGTCCATTTACTATCGCTAAGGTTTATCCTTATGGTACCGTTGAGTTATCTCAACCCGATGGTCCTAATTTTAAAGTGAATGGTCATCGAGTGAAGCATTACTTTGGAGAGGACATTCCCCCTGTGGTTGTCCCGGATTTACAAACATTCCCTATGAACCAATAAATGCGGGGATCGAGTCAAGCTAGCGACTCGGTAATCAAAAACTTTAGCACACACTATATGGGTTTTCACCCATATTTCTGTCTTCTTTCTATCTTTCTACCACCCTAGTGTGGGGGAGTCTCCCCACGCTGTTGTATATTCTCATTCTTTCTAAAAAAAAAAAAAAAAAAAAAATCTTGCAAAATAATGGCCGTAATATTTCCCTTTTACGTTCTTTGTTTCGCATAGCCGTTACTTTGAATATTGAGGGCAATATTCATTTCTAAGTGTGGGGGGTAATTCTCACGAATTTCATATATTATCTACCAATTCCCGTTTTGGCCAAAATTTTTTTTTTTGGAGTAATTGTTTTCACTTACTCATCTTGGTTATCGCCCCATGTCGTAAGACAAAAGGATTGGCTAATCCAAGAGCAAACGGCTCTTGGTAAAGATATCTCAAATCCGTTGATGGCTTGCAATTTGCCCAAAATTGTATGGTTCTCAGCTCACCATATCCTAAAAAGTGAAGAGTTGGCTAGCCCGCAAGGTTATGGCTTGTGGTAAAGCGCAAGTGGAAATCCATAATTGGTATTCACACCAAAGATAATTCGATAATTTATCTAAGAGTTGGCTAGTCCGTAGGTACGGCTTACGGTAAAGACACATCAAATCGTTCTGACTTATGATTTGCTCAAAATCATTTGGATATCGTTGTACCAAGGTTCTTACTTGAATCAAAACAATTGGCTATCTCGAAGTGATGGCTTTTGGTAAAGAGTTTTTCAAATCCATCAAAGTTTTCTCAAATCATTGCTAGGGACTAGCAATATCTCGATGTGGGGATTGATGAGTGTCTAAATACTCATCATTTTTGTATAATCTAAACTGCAAAATCATCTGAAAACACTCAAAAACACATCAAAATGATCAAAATATCACAAATCAGCGTTTTATGTGTTTTAATTGCAAAAATATCAAAATCAGATGAAAAATGATTCAAGTTTGCAAAATTGGCGCTTTTAGTCCCCAAGTTTTAAAAGTTGTCAAATCTAGTCCCGAATTCAAAAGGTGGAAATTTATCATTCAAGGTCCCTGAAATCTTCTAAGTTGTTAAAATGATCCTTGAATGATTCTTTGGTCAATTGGCAAGAAAGGTCCTTAAACTTTGGAAAATTGCAAAATTAGTCCTTGGACCTTTTAAAATGGATTTTATGCAAAAAGGATCCTTGTTCTATCAATGTTTGTCATGTTTGGTCCTTGTGAGAAGTTTGGAATAGTTTCATGATCAGTCCCTCAAGATTGGATAATTTGCATATTTAGTCCTTGTGTACTAAGCTTAAACAAACGGATCCTTTTTCAATATATCAAACCAAAATCAATCCACTAAACCTTGGCCCAACTAAGCCCAAAACCCAACCCCGTTAGTATTATAGCTCGGTCAACGCAAGTCAAACCAAGAAAAGCGCTTACCCTAATACCACTACCATCTGTAGCATCTCCTCTCCACCCTGTAAACTCAAAACCCGGACATGGTTTTCCTGCCCTTTTCAACACCCTCCCTTACCTTGTCCCCTCCACCTCCTCTAAACTCCAAATATCTTTAGTTGACTCAACCAAACTCTCATTAAAGCTCAAACCTCTAAAATAGAAAAATGGCCAAAATCCAAATGTGCTGTCGATGAGTTTCAAAGATCCAATGGCTAGATTTTGGTGGAAAGATCTCGAGAACATGGAGAAGTGCTAAAAGTCTATAAAGAGAGAGAGAGAGGCATTGTATGACACTATCTAGTGTAATTTAAGTTTTTCATTGTCGTTTTAAGCATTTTCAAGTTTTAAGTGTATGTTTTAATCTTCAAACTCTGTATTTCAAGTTCTATTGTTATAATAAAGCTTTTGTGAACCTTCAATTCAAGTATCAAATTATATCTCAGCTTATGCAATTTTCCTTATTTTCAAAAATCTCATGAATGATAAATTGTTGTTTGTAGATGTTTGTATGGACTGAAATAGGTCATGTAAGCTCCTAGAAAGCTTAATCAAGCTTTTAGAAACATTTAAAATCAGTTTAGAAGCAAAATCAGAAAATCATCAAAAATACAAATTAAATAGTTTAAAAATCAAAAATCGCTTGGAAATGGCATTCACAGCTGGAGCAGGGTGAATTATGGATGGCCTTGGGTTAGTAGCTTAGTGGTAAGCTAATAGGGGTGTTAGTTGGTCCTTGATCTCAATTTTCAGTTGGAAAGCTTTTGTAAGCCCTTTTGATTAATTTTGCATTTTACTGTTATAGTTGTTTATTAGCTTAATTTTCTGTTTCTTTGTGTTCACTAGTCATAATTAAGTGTTTCTAAACTTTAAAATCACTTAGTTGCTCTTTCAAATTTGTAGTTTATCAAAATTTTATTTTGGCAGGAAACAAACATCATCATCATTAGTGAGTTTTATGTTGATATGGTTGTTGTTTAATGATTATTTAGTGTTAATATATGATAATACATGGTCTACAATCAGTTTGATGGACTAAAGTTGTGGTTTGCTTTGAAAAATCTTCATAAATACCAATATAAAGGGTGTTTGGTTCTTGGTGTTTGAAACATCTCTGGTCTTTGGGTTTGTTGGGAATCTGTTTAACTTGGATCTAATAACTGAACTTAGTCACAAATATCAGTTCTCAATAGCAAAAAGTCAAAAATTCTTCCAATCATTATTCAGGCAACATCAACTGTGGGATTTTACAAAGATATGATCATGAATTTGTATTCATAAGTTGTTAATCTTGCTCAAGTTAGTTTTATTACACCTTAACATAACATATTGAGTGTTTTAAATCACCTTAAAGTTCATCTGTGGTCAACTTTTAGTTGTTCTCAAAAGTCAAAATTTCACTTGGGGTCGTTTTGAATAAAAAAATAATTTCACTCAGGTTGTTTATTAATAGGATCCAGTTTATAATCTTTTGGATTTTTAAAGTCTAGTTGCTAAACAAAAATACAAAAATGCTAGTTCTTTGTTTCTCGACTTCTTAAGTGCTTTTTGATTAGCTTTTGTTGGTTCCTATCTAAAAAGCTGTCATACGCTTGATAGGACCAATTTGATAAGCTCAAATAGAGCTTATTAGTTGCTCAAATCTTGTGTTCTTTGGTTCTTTGGAAAGCCAACCTGGTCATCTTGGATTGTCAAGCTTAAGTTTTCAATCTCTAGCTTGTTTACTAGTCTGCAAGTGGTCCTAAGCTTGTCCCATTTCTGTGCTTAAGTCAATTGCTTATTAGCTTATTCATATTTTCGGTGTGCCTCTTTGGATATCTTAGCCTCATTTCTGTTCATAAAGCTTGTTTGAATCTACTTTGAGCTTTTGTTTCACCAGTACCAAGCGTTTGCTTATTTCCATCAAATAAGCTCATTAAGCGCTTGTTGCCAATAACTTGTCAAAACGAGCTTATTTGTGTTTTGTAAATTTTTTGTCTTTATTAAAGTTTCATTATATCAGTATTAAAGTAGTTCTCAAAAAGAAAAGCCAGAAAAAGTTTAATTAAAAATCAGTGATAGCATTTATTTAATAGTTTTAGCTTTTTGATTTTTCTTTTTAGCTTATTAATAAGCAAATCTTGTTTTTCTATTTTTCTTTGTTTTCTGTCATCATATAGTATTTTTAGAAAAAGTTTCATATTTTTCTCTATCTTTTTAGTATTTATTATAATTTTAATTAGTTAAAAATAGTAATTAATTAGTAATAAATAATTAAAAAGTATAAAAAATATCTTTTCTGTTTTAAAATTAGTTTTATCATATTTTAGATTTTTCAAAGTTAAAATTTTATTTTTCCAAGTTTATTTTATATTTTCTAGTAATTAAGTATATTTTAAATAATAATTAATTAGTAATAATTAGATAAAAAGTGTGAAAAATATATTTTTAATTTTAAAATTAGTTTTACAGTATTTTAGATTTTTCTGAATCATAAGTTTATTTTTCTAGCCTTATTTTGTATTTTCTTCTATTTTAGAGTATTTATTAAATAGTTAAAATAGTTTTTAAATAATAATAATTAATTAAATAGTGTTAAAAATAATTTTCTTATTCTAATAATTTTATTTTATTTTTAGGATTTCAAAAATGTCATTTTTATATTTTTAGGCCTTTTATTTCTTAGTTTTCACTTTTTTATTTTGTGCATTACGTAGTTTTTAAAACTTCGCTTACGCTTTCATCGATTGTTGTGCTTTCCAATTCTGTATCCTATTCCTTTCCAATCAATCAGTAGTATAATATTTCTAATCATAACCTTTACGATCACTATCCTTAGTGATCATTCTATCCTCTGAGTTTGTTTTGACACACCATTGAGTCTCCTTGGGACTAAGCGACGGGAATTCATTGTATCTCCGGGACTTCATTGTATTTGTGTTTTAAGCGGTTTTAATCTTTCTACGATCGGCCATTCACAAGTGGCGGTTTGTGTGAGTAGCTTATTTGTTTCGGCCTGAATCACTTGCCCCATGATATTTCACTTCAACCTTAAATAAATAATAGTAGAGTTAACCCGTTGTCACATCTTACGGTTAAAAGCTCAAATCTAGCCTCCTTTGACGTTTTAAGTTAACTATGATAATGGTTTCATCCCGATCATGGTTAATAGCACATAACCCCGTAAAACCTTGTAATAACCAACCGCCATGACGAATATCCAAACACACATCCAATTCATGAAGTACACCCTTTTATCCCATCTTGAAGTAGAAACCAAAAGCACCGGCGTCAAATAAGATCTCGAAATACACTTTCCTTTCTCCAGGATGGTTCCATCATCCGCGGATTTTACAATTCGTGGTTTAAACCGAGAAATAGTTTCTTTAAGGGATTTTAAAAGACCAAGAATAAACCGTGAAGATAGATCGGAAATGCACTTTACATTTACCAGGATGTATCCATTGTCACGGGATTTAACAAGTCTATTATTTAAACCGAGAGATAGATTCTTTCCGGGATTTTACAAAATCAAGACTAAACCGTAAACAATGTCAGTTTGAATGTGTTCAAGACAACTTTGGTTTCGATGAATATCTGTTTTACGGGAACATGCAGCGGTTTATTAGCGGTTAAATCTCCATCATCAACAATATCATCAACAATTCTTTACCCATATGTAAACAACTTTACAAACCATACTAAGTCGAGTGGTATATACTACTTCCCCCTGAGGTTAACCGTAAAACAACAAAGTACACGTTTCTCCCCCATGATGGTTTCGAACTTTCGGAAGCATCATAACGTGTATGACCATTAGCACGAGAAGTTCTTGTCATAAGCAAACATCTTGAAAGTCGACGTGAAGATTCTTGAAAGATTTTTCTTAGACGTGAAGTGTCATTGACATTGATGGCATTGAATATTATTTGGGAATTCTTGATCACCTCTCAACCATTCAACCTTTTGGTAAACACATCATTCACGTAATCGGCATCCGACTCACATTGTAGTGACCACATGGAGAGGTATACCCGATATTTCAAACTTGAACATGACGTAAAATTCTCAGTTTGTTACTTAAGCTTGTACTAATCCTTGTGAAGAAGAAACGGGGTACCCAATGTACAAAACCTCTTGACGTATCCTCAATCTGCGTGAGACAACGAGCGATAGTTCTTGCGTTGTGGCCATGTTAAGCGAAAAGAATCACACGTAACCAAATAGCCAAGTCTTAATCACACTCTATAAATGCCCAAACAAGTCGTCTTCGCGAAAGGGTAGAAAGAAAGAAGACGAAATAAGTAAACGCGCCCGGACAATCTCACATCAAATCCAAATAAGCAATACCGTACAAACAACCCCGAAGTCATTTTTTCTTCAAATTTTCATTCCAGCCGTGAATGCATGTATCTTCCGTGAAATTTTATAACCAAAATACCACTCTATATACCATGTTATCATAAAATTGTATCCAATAATTTGTGAAAAAATATTTCTGATAACAAATTTATGTGATCATTATATACGGCCCTCATTTTCAGTCTTACACATTAATGTGATAAATTATCACATCAGCAGATCAGCTCATATATAAATTTGCATCGAACCAATGTCAAACGTATAGAGGCCCAATAGATAACCATGATCCATAATTGATTTGGCCGGCCCAGTCCAACCAGTTAATCAACACGATCCACTCCATAACTGGTTACAATCCAAAATAATTCCATCCGGGTATAAACCTTGACATACCCTAATTATTTGCATAATAATCTAACCCTAATCACAAACACAAATAATACGCCTCCCTCCTCATCCCAAACACTCTCACCAAAAACACAGAAGATAGAACGCATCTATTTTCTACTCCACATCAATCAAAACGCATCTCAATCTATCGATGTCATCAGTCATCATCATCTACTAACCTAGTCGTAATCGAAACTAACAAACTCAATCATAACAGGATTCAACCTATATATTCTTTTATCTACTCAAACCGGATCAAGAACTTTATTCAATGGCTTCAAGATCATTTAAGAATGGTCTTAGGTAGGTTATGATCTTTTGTATGTAGTTATCGTCCTTTTGTTTTCTGAACACGAACCAAGAAAGGTAATAACGTTCTTGTGATTATCCTTCTCGTTATAGTTCGGATAATAATGAATCTTTGATTCCGAAGAATCTGTGATGAGAATATGTTCAACAAAAAAATCCTGGAAAGATAAAAATTGAACATAATCTGAGATTCGTTTCACATCATTTCTAGTTTGAGTGAAAGAGAGGGGATAATGGTTGAGTTACTGTCTCGGTTTGGTGATTTGAAAGACACGGTCTCAGGCTGTTGTGAACATCATTCGAGGCAGTTGAGTCTTTTGATATTATCATATTGACTTGTGACTTGTGATGGTTAAACCTGATGTTGTTTTTCTTTTTGTTATAACCTTGGACCAATGATGGATTAGAACCTGAGGTCTTTAAGACAGTGGTATTTGGTTATTGTGGTCAACAACTCGCTTTTTAGACAAGTTCAACAACTCGCATAGCTTAATCAGGTCAACAAGTCGCTTTCTTAAGACTATCTTTATCAACAACCCATCACAACCCAATCTCTTAATAAAATATTATTTTCTCTTTCCTCCACCTACACAACCAATACATACAACCAACCCATATTTTTTTACCATTTATCAACAACCCAACCTAACATATAATATTATTTCTTTATATTCAATTTAATTACTTAAAGTTTTTTATAAAATATATATTTAATAAAATATTTACTTTATAAGTATATATCTAAAACAATAAACGGTTTGATTAATAAAAAAAATCACTTTATATTTTTAGGTTTTAATTCAAATAAATAATTTTCATTAGAAAAATGAAATTACAAAACATGAAGAAATTAAAAATTACAAATTTTAGAGATACAAATGACATAATTAATTATCATCTCCAAATTTTTGCCATATATGCTCAATCAAGTCATTTTTTAGAGATGAATGAGCCTCTACATTCTTGATTGTTTCTATTTCTCATATAACTTCTCATAATGCCCGTTCCACATTTGTTGTGCATAATAATGCAAGCATTCATAATTTGTCCCATTTGTTCGTAGTCCCAAATAAGACATGGACGTCGAAGGAAAAGCGAGCTTGTAGAACTCCAAATGCCCGTTCCACATCTTTTGAGCGGCTCTTGATGTTGAGCTTGAACAACCTATGCTTTCTAATTTGTGGAGAAGTTATAGATTTTACAAATGCAGCCCATGAAGGATATATGCCATCAGTAAGATAATATGCCATATTTTTTTGCTTACCGTTCACAACATAACTCACTTTTGGTGCTCGACCTTCTAACACATCACCAAAACAGGAGACCGATGGAGAACATTAATATCATTGCAGCAACCTCGGTGTTCCAAAAAGCGTGCCATATCCATAAGTCATATGATGCAACAGCCTTCCGAATGATGGTTGGCTTTCCACTTCTTCCTGCATTGTCCACCCATCACGTAGGACAATTTTTCCACTCCCAATGCATACAGTCAATGCTACCTATCATACCGGGGAACCCAGCGTTGTTCCCGACGAGTAGCCTCACTAAATCATCTTCATTTGGCCTTCGAAGATACTCATCACCAAAGCAAGAAATGACACCCTGTACAAACAACATGAGAGACTTTCTTGTCACGGCGGCCACTCATCCTCAAGTATTCATCTACCGGCATCATACGATATCCCATAAGCCAACACCGCATAGCTCACATTTATGCAATGATGAAAGACTTGGTCTACCCGCGGCATGGTCTTTGTTGGAAATATCGATCATGCTCATGATAACAGATCAACAATGCGTAAAACAAGTGTTTATGTAAAATCTGCGCCTTCGAAATATAACTTCATCAAAGGTTGGGTTGTCCACAAAATAGTGCACCATTAAAGTGCCTCACCTCGCTCACGTTTCCTATCACGATACACTCGTCTTGCTCTAGAAGGTTGGTCTTGTATGACTAAATTAGGATAGTTGATAATAACATCTTCAAGTATCGTATCGGTCGCTTGATTATATTGAACAACCGCGTGATTCATTCATGATACTCGATTGAGTTGGATGAGATCGAACTTGAATCGGAATCGGATGATAAGTCTTCAGAATCAGAATCAGATGACATATTTGTTAAGAGAACTTGAAATATCAAATATTAATAGAACAAATAGAAATTGAATGGATGAGAGACTTTTATGAATTGAATTGTCACATGATATTGTTTCAGTTTTAATGATTAATGCTCTGCCTTCTAAGCTTACACATTTATTATTGAATTGTCCCAATCACATTTATGATACAAAACACATTTATTATTGAATTGTCCCAATCACATTTATGATACAGCCAAGGTATATGAAGATAACTCAAAACATCACTTTCCATACAACATTTCATACAATTTATGCTTCATGTCTTCTTCTTCTGGTGACAAGTGATCTCTTGCTAGCAAAGAATTCAAATGCAAAAGATACATCTTTTTAGTCTTTCTTTCTTCTTTTTGAGTTCTCTTTCTTCCGCTTAAGCTCCCTTTCTTCCCGTTTAAGCTCCCTTTCTTCTCTTTTCTTATCTACCTCTAGCCTTTTGTTCATTACTTCAATTTCACTTTCCCTAGTGATCCTCATTGCACGCAATTCTTCAACAAATTCGTTATTAGGGAATGAAAAAGATTGTGATGCCTTACCTTTTCCTTTCTTTTTAGCAGCGTCTCTACCAATAGGTCGTTGAATAGTTGAACCCCCACTATTTGGTGTTTCTTGGTTGAAGTGAACAACATACTCTCCTTCTTCATTAGTTCTCGATCTTTTTAAACAGATCTGCCACCACTTTCTTCATTAGGTTCTTCATCCATAGGATGTGAACGTGTATTGTCACGATCTATGTTTAACATCCACTTGGGATTTTTACATAACTTCGTAAATACACTCAAGTCTAAAACTTACTACCATCAGCCTCATAAATTCTATGCGCATCAATTTGACATCTTTCAAATTCATTCCACTTGTTTTACTATCATCTGCCCTATAGCAATGACCCACTTGCTTCCATTTTCACTAAGTCGTTTAAACGACCTTTCATCGATTTTTCATTCCGAGGGCCGATATCTTTGGTTTTCGATCTGCGTGCGCTTTCATACATTTGACAAATTCTTGCCCACATCGAACTTTTTCTTTGATTGTTTCCACGGGTTGAATCACTACTAACATGACACCATCTGCCATCGAGCTATATCTTCTTTGGTTTCCCATTTTGCAATTTTTTCAGTACTTTTACTTGGTTTTTGAGAATCTTGAAACAAATTTCTAGAAATACTTTGTGACGTTTCATGATTGGGTATACTTGGCATTTGATTTAGATTTGGGACCGAGTTTAAAAGACTTTGATATTCTCCATAATATTGGGTGTTTGGGAAGTAATTTGGATAATTATGATCCATAGGAGAAATACTAGATGTAAAAAAAGTTAAGGAACAAAAAAATGAGAATTGAGAAGGTGTATGAAAACATGTTGATATTGGACTATATTTATAGAGAATTGAAAATTAAAATTATTGATATAATTTTTATTTAAAAAAATCATTTATATTGTATAATAATACAAAGTAATAATAATAATAATGGTACAAATAAAAAAAGTTTAAAAAAAATAAATATCAATCCATTGAAGATGTGACATGTGGCTAGAATTGGGTTGGCAACCCATGGCTGTGGAACGACCAAGATCAAAAGAGAATTGTCTTCACTTTGTTTCATTAGTGTTTAATATTAATAAAAGGTACTACATGACCCCACCAACCGGTTGGTGACTTCTAGCAATAAACATAGTCTAACAACTCGCATTCAAAAATGCTAGTATACAACTCGCATCAGGTTCTTTGAATCTAGACTTCTTTTTTTCAGTCAACTCGCATCCAAAAAAAAGACCAACTCGCAATCAAGAAGAGCTCCTGACCAGTTTCACCAAACCCAGAAACATCATAAAGAGGACACTAAGTTAGACCCGTTTTTGACCTTTTTGACCAGATGACCACTGTTTGGACCAACAAAAACAGACACAACAGTAGATGTAAAACTTTGAAAAGACTATTGTACTTTGACCAAGTTAAGGAATACAATACATGAGTAAAAACTGTTAACCACAAAGATAGGAAAAAAAATTTCCAGACTCATAAAATTAGTACAAAAACAGTTTAAACATGTATCGACAACCACCATAAATCATCAAAACGTAACCTTGGCTCTGGTACCAATTGTAGGATCGTGTATTTTATGTTGTTGATGATTCGGGTGGTCTAGGATTGTGAATTAAACAAGAATGCCATTGTTAGAGAGAGGACGAGAGTAAAGAGGTTGTTCTTGAAAGAGAGTTGTAAAATAACAAATGAAAGGTTATATTCCAAGAAGCAACACCCTTCCCTTAGTGGGAAGGGTATTTATAGATACAAACTAATTCGTCCTCCTGTCGGACTGTGGATCAGGCATACAGTGGGTAAAGACCCGTCCTTCCTCCATGGTGTTACACTAAACTATACTACGCTACAAACTAACTAATTAACTACTAAATAACGTAAATAATGATACGTCTACGAGCTAACATATGCTAGACCATAATTAGGGTGACCGACACTTTAACATGGAATTTCCAATTCCTAACACTTTGACGTTGAGTAGAAATGTAAAACGGTTTGACTCGTATATCATTTGTTTATAAAATATGACAAATTGGTAGGATCGTAGGATCGCGATCCGATCCTACGATCTCGATCTTGCAAAGACAAAAACAATCTTGCGCGGGATCGCGATCTTGACAGCCTTGCCTAAGAGGTAAATGGAGGAAAACACCATCATTATGTACATCTAAATAGTGTAGATTGTTACCAGGTATCATTCTGTTGCAAACACAATAAGCTCAAATTAGGGTTTATGATTATATTCAACAAAGAAGAATTAAAACACACATAACAAAGATACTCATAAAGAACGACCAAAAAAATATTATTATGTACCTGCATTATCAACACTAACATAAAAAATTGCAATGAAACTGATGAACTGTGTGAAATTAGGGTTTGTGTTAAGAAAGAGGTAGATGGTAATGTTAAAAATAAGTGGTAATAAGATGTTACGGGGAGATGGAATGAAATTAATCACGGCAAAATTTAGGTGGGAATGGGTCTTTCTTTATTTGCAAAAAGGGACCAAAAATATTGGATAACGGGTCACTTAAAAATAAAACGTGGTTAAAAGTGATTAACTTGTGCCACGTCAAATGATCGCCGTTATAGGGCTACAATAGAGTGATTAACAAAGTACATGTATTATTTAGGAAAACTAAAAGTAAAATGCATAAAAAGTAAAAGATGTCTAATATAATACATTTTCAGACCATTTGCCCAAGTTTAAAAATAAAAGCATGTATCCAAAATTTGCTAATGATAGAATGCCCCCTTGCCACTTTCCTATGTAATGAGAAGAAATAGAAAGAAACATGTGATAATGTTTCTCGTTTTTAACAAGAACAAAAAATTTAGAAGTTCTACAGCATTGTATTTTATCACATTTAGACAATAGCAAGTTGCATGAATCAAACTTATGAAAGAAATACAAAAAAAAATGAAAAAATTTCTAGAATAGACAATTTAAAACTCAATTACGAATTTGGATCCTAGAATTATGTGTTACCGAGAACGACAGAGCGAGCAAAACAAGTTTGTTCGAACTATCTTTTACTGGTGATGAATAATATTATTACACGTATCATTTTTTTGTTTTACAGGTTGAATGTGAATGTGACACGTGGAGTTGGCAAGCAAAATAATTTTCTCTCCATGCCATTTGTCCGCCTAAGAGTATTTGGTTGATCTAATCGGGTGTTGACACGTGGATAAGCAAGCAAAAAAACCTTTCTTGCCATGTCAATTTGCTCTCCATGATTATTTTGTGAAATGGTTAAGCAAGCAAAATAGTTTGCTTGCCATCTCAATTTGCTTTCCATATTATTTTGTGGAATGGATAAGCAAACAACATCTCAATTTGCTCTCTATATTATGTTGTGAAATGGATAAGCAAACCACATCTTAATTTGCTCTCCATATATTTTGTAGAATGGATAAGCAAGCAAAATACAAAAAGTCCATATTTTTTCATACAAAAGATGATTGCAAATTTCACATATTAGGCACCTAACATTTTTTTTAATTTAGAATGACAACTAACTTTCTCACAATATAAAATCACAAACTATCTCACATGTCCTAAGCAGGATTTGAACCCACAACTATTTGGTTGAGAAGCTTCTCATACAACAAGGGGTACCATTGGGACACAAGCCCTTTGGTAGGTGTCATTTATACAATAGTTAAACTAAACAAAGGTTACAAAAATGTGTTGTATGAATTTAATGATGGTAACAAGAAGAGTTGTAACATTCTTTAAAGTCTCCTGTAAATCTGTAAATTATTCCGAGCAAATTGACATAGCAAGCAAAACTCTTTTACTCGCCATATTGTATGAATTTCCTAGCAAAATGAGAAAGCAAACAAATTCATTTGCTTCCATGGTCCCCTTTATATTATTATTTTTAGGTAAAGGTTGGATATACGTAACAAACTTTCTCAGATTTACCAAAATACGTAACATACTAATTTTATTATCAATATTGCTAAATAACTTTCAAAAATTGTTCAATATACGTAATATGACTAGTTTTTTTCCAGCAAGTTTTTTTGACATATTACGTGTATATTCCAACTCGGCACATGGTTCCACTTTTGTATTCCACTAGCATGACCCATTTGAAAACCCATTTACCCACCTCGTTTTTTACCCTTATTTAAGATAGAGTAAAGTCCAAAAAACATCCCTGTGGTTTGCTCTGTGGGTTGGTTTTCATCCCTAAACTTTTTTTTGGAACAATTACATCCCTCCGTTAGTAAAGTTGGCGCAAAATCATCCCTAAGGACCGAAGCAGTTGCAAAGAAGTCCCGTTAAGTCCCCACGTGCTAGATCGTGAGGGTATTTTAATCCATTTCTCACTCCCATTATTAATTTGTTTTGACTTTTTTTGAGTATATTACATCAATTCGGCCCAAAGTGGATAACACATTCACATGCAAACACACATGTTACAAACCAACCACTCATCATCTTCACCCTAGCGCGGAAAACATCACCCGCTCCTCGCCGACAACCACCACTACGCATCCAGCTCCCCACCTCACCCTCTTCAGATCTACTACATCCGCGCCTCAAACCACCCCCCCCCCGTTTCTTTCACCGCCGCAAACCCCACCGTATCACCATCACGGTGTCATATTCACAAAGATAAAGGTTTTCATTTAACGATATATAAAGAAATTTGTAGAATAACGTTTTCATTCTGCGCTTGGAATGAAAAAAAATATTTATAATTAATTGGTTGCGTTTTGGTTGATGGTCACGATCTTTATTTGGGTCATGACGCCTGTGAATAAAAGCATGGATAATGATGGCAAAGATGATTGTTACTAACAACTCTGTGAAAAGATTAGTTCAATGTAAATCTCTAGTTTATTTGGAATCGATCGGTGGGGGTAAAATATAGTTTTTGAAAGTTGATTGTTACTAACTTAACTCACAAGCAGAAAAGATTAGTTCAATGTAAGTAATAGTTTATTTGGGTGAATGGGTAAAAAATATAGTTTTTTTGAAAGTTGATTGTTACTAACTTAACTCACAAGCAGAAAAGATTAGTTCAATGTAAGTCTAGTTTATTTAGAGGTGGTCGATTGGGGGTAAAAATATAGTTTTTGAAAGTTGATTGTTACTAACTTAACTCACAAGCGAGAAAAGATTAGTTCAATGTCGTGTAATCTTCTTGTTGAATAAATTACGAGACCATGCAGTTGTTACCTGTTTAAGTGAGTCAAGTAAAGTAAGAGTTGTTGGTTGGTATCAGGTGTCTTGTGTTGATGATATCGTCAAGAAATCCATTTGATTGGGTCGTTTGGTTTGAAATAAAAATGGGGTGCGTTTTGTTAAAACCCATCGAGAGCGAGAGCTTAACTCTCGGTGTGGATGTGATTGGTGGTTTTGAAATAAAATGGGATGTTGTTATTGTTGTTCTCGAAAGGAAAGACCTTTGATTGGAGGCGTTTGGTTTGGCGTTGATGATGGATAGGCTAGGCGAGACCATACCTATATGGTCTCGGCAAGACATTTGGAGGTGTTGGATTTGGGAAAGATTTGATCCTTTAGTCCTATATATTGTTATGTAATATTGTATCATCATGCTATATATATATATATGAGAAATGGACAAAATAATAAGAACAACATCAAGTGAGAAATGGACAAAAATATATAGTGAAAATGGACAAAATACCTAGCGACTAGCATTGAGGGACTTCTGAGACTTCTTTGCGGCGTTAGATCATTAGGGATGATTTTGTGTCAACTTACTAGAAAGGATGTAATTGTTCCAAAAAAAGTTTAGGGATGAAAACCGACCCACAGGGCAAACCACAGGGATGTTTTTTGGACTTTACTCTTTAAGATATTTCCCCCTTTACAACACTTATTAAACTTAAAAAAAAAAACCCAATTCAATAACCCTAATTTTACAAAATGTCAGCCTCATTTTCTAGCACTCGAAGTCGTGTCCGTACTTTACCTACTCATTGTTATTGTGGCATTCCTATGGCAAAACGTGTTTCTTGGACTGAGAGAAACCCTTGTGGTCGTTTTTTGGTTTGCTCAAAACCCTCGGTATGTTTTAGTAGTATGTTTACATATTATAAATCAAACTATTATTTTAAATAGAATTCTTTTTAAAGTTTTGTCTTGATAAATGTGATGCTTTCTATTGGATTGATGGTTTGAAATGTACTTGAGTATGAATGGTGACCAGAGACATGTATTTGCAGAAGATATTAATAGACATGGGTTAAAAAAAGACTTGCTTATGTGGAAGCTGATTTTGAGAGTTACAAGGCAAGGATGGTGCTTGCACTAAAAAGGGAACAATCCAAGTATGCATTATGGAGGTGGATTTTTGGTTTCATTATGTTTATCTTGACTGGAATGTTGGTGTTGTTGTTGATTGTCATTTAGGTCAGGGTATTGTTAGTATGAAGTTGTTATGGTGGTATTAGTGGTAGTATGGAGTTGTTGTTATGGTAGTATTAGTGGTTGTTTGAAGTTGTTTGTTATGGTAGTATGAAAATGATTGTATGAAACAGTTGGGTCAAGTAATGTTATTGTTTGTGATGGTAGTATCAAACCGGTATGCATTCACATCAAATTTTGTATCAGTGAAAGTTGTGTTTATATAGTCTTTGTTGTTTGTTTTTTTGGTTAGAATTCAAGTGTATTGCACATGCTAAAGTCACCCTTTTCAAGAGAAGATCGCACATGCAAGTAAACATAAGGAATATATAAAAGACTGAGAATGTAACATACTAAAATATTTAAGTGCATAGATAAGGAAATTAGTGTTAACAGGCATGTGCAAAGTTTACAAAAGATGTGCCATCTTGGTCTCATATATCTAGCGGCCTACATAGACATGAACATAAACCAGTTAAGTGTTTACAGGAACCAAGAGTGTTTACAAAAGGTGTGCCATGTTGGTCACATAAACATACCTGACATTAATTACAACACAAACTACCTAAAATACAAAAGGTTAAATGTTTTAAGGCACCAAGAGTGTTCAAATGCTGAATGGCTTCAATGGAGACCTATCGGTCCTATCTGGTGAAAAGTTAAGCTTCATTTTCTTGGAAATTATCTCAGACTTGTTTCTTAGCCTGATTGGATGCTTTCGTCTTGGATTCTTCCTTGGTACTTGAATCATTGGAGGTGCTTGACTTTCTTCTATTTAAGCAGGATCCATTGGTTGTGTTGGCAACTCCACAGTAGGATTTTTAGACTGAGAAACATCCATGGAACAACCTCATATACACTTGGAAGTTCAGCATTATGTTGAATATAAGCTTCTTCAAGTGCCTGAAGTTCACTCACAGTAGCGGGTCTGTTGAGTTCATCCTCTGAGAAGTGGTCCCATTGCAGATCATCCCAAGTTTGGTATGTCTTATCTATATGCTCCAACTCTATCCTTCTCCTTTCTTCCTCTTTCATCACCTCCTGCATAACTTCTCTTTTTGCTTCCTCATCTCACAAATGCCAATATTCCTGTGTAATATAACAAAAGATCAAATAAAAATACTTAAATTATAGTAACTTATGCTTAAATCTTAAAGTATACATACCTGTGTGTTCATACTCGCAGTCTTTGATTTAGCAGCTGCACCTTTTGAACCAGATTGAGTTTTTGATTTACCACTTGATGCAGCCTTTGATTTACTTGACTCACCATTCTTTTTGGATGCAACCTTTGATTTACCACTAGACTTTGCACCTCTAGATTCAACCTGCTTACTTGAGTCACCATTCTTCTTGAATTCAGCCTTTGATTTACCACTAGCATTTGCACCTCTAGTTTCACCCTGCTTACTTGACTCACCAACAGTTGGTTTAGGTGCCCTTGGAGGTCTCATTGCAGCTGGTTTTGGTTGTCTAGGATCTTTGCAACTAGCCTTGTTATGTCCAGTTTTTGACAATTATGGCATCTCATAACTCTGTCAGCCCGGCTAGTTGAGTGTTCATTAACATTTTCAGTGGGATGTGGGATTCTGTTCTTGCTAGGCCTTCCAGACATCCTTTTCAATATAGGTGGGAGTGGGGTGTGTTTTGAGTTGACTTCCAGTACTTAGAACCTAAAATTGGATTTATAGAGAACTGGTATGTATCAAACCCTTTGGATTGAGTATACCAGCTACCCACACCATCATTTGGATTCATCTTAAATTGCATATAGGCTGTCACTGCATGTACACATGGTACTCCGCTAATATTCCACAACCTACAGTCACATGACCTACTAATCAAATTAACCCCAAAGGCTTCATCCCTTTTCCTAACCTCAACTACCTGATATCGACTAGGTAAAACACTCCATTTCCTTTGTCCCCCCCCCCAACTCCTCAATGTGTTTTCTAATGGATGGAGTTATGTTGTCACCTAATTCAGCAGCAAGTTTACTCATATTCCAATACATTGTATAATGTAAACTCTAATATCCTTTAACATAGTGATTATAGGCTTACCTCTAGCTTGAAGAGTATGTCCATTAAAGCTCTCTAATATCCTATTCTCAAATGAAGCACAACTTCTATCTGTTTCAAAAAAAACTCTTTACACCACCCTGCAGGTTCCCTCTCCATTAGATATGTGAATGCCTCTGGATCTAACTATTTGATCTCATTCATCCTTCTTGTGAAATCGTGCTCAATGGTTGAAGCTGTTGCACTTCAAAATAACCTTTTATACTGCAAGCCACTCCACTTTCTCTTGAAGTTTGAAAAAATATGTCTTGTGCAGTGTCTATGTTACCTTGTGGTAACTAAGTCCTAAATGACTCAATTAGACCATGAATGTTAACATATTAAGATTTAGTTATATCAACACATAAAAAAAAATTGATTATACTAAAACATTGTATCAAAACATACCTTGTGAGCATCTGAGATGATAGTGACACCAAGAGCTTGTTGTAGGTCAAGATCATCAGCTAAAAGTGACAAAAACCAGCACGAGTTGTTTTTGTTCTCGACATCCACAACTGCCCAGGCTATTGGGTAATTTGGTTATTCCCATATCTACCCATTGTAGTCAAAAGCTCACCCTTGCACATATGTGTGATAAAACACCCATCAATCCCTATGACCTTTCTACACCTTGCAATTCATCCATCCTTGACACCCTTAAAGCAAACATACATTCTGTAAAAGTAGGGATCACCATTGTCATTGAATTATACATCTAAATAACAAGTAGGACCAGGATTGGAGTCTAGAATGGCTTATCTGTATTCCCAGAGTTTCCCATAATGTTCTATAAGCCCTCACGCATGTTCATACGGAGCACATTATGACAACTCGTAATTTTAAGTCATTTTAAAAACTTTGAAAATTTTACTATTCATCTCGGGAATTTACTATTCATCGGTTACTATTCATCATTTTACTATTCATCGTTTTTGAAGTCGATTTGATATTCTAAGGTATTTCAAAATTTTACTATTCACGAAAGCACTATTCATTCCCGGAGAAAAATCACTATTCATGATTCACTATTCATCATTTATCGTAAATTATCAAATTCGCGTAACCTTAATGGTTTAGCTGCGAATTCATGAAAAATCATCGGGGACATTTCATATAGACTAGGATTAGTCTACATATCATTAGTAACATCATCATCATATTAGTTCATGCATGGTTTTGCATATTTCACTAAACGTTTATTTTCCTATTAAAATAAACGCTATCGAGTAATCATTTATTTTGAATAATTGATCCGGCACTTCCAAAAATAATCCTAATATATTTTTATACTCATATTAAGACTATAAAAATTATATTATTAGTTTACCCGGTGTTTTAAATTTATTTCGTATATAAATTGTTATATTTATATAATTACGACGGTTTTCGTAAATACTACTCGATAATTATTATTCCACTAAATTTTTGTAAGAAATGTATTTTTATAATCTTTATGACTTCGAACTATTTTATTTTGCTCCGTTAAAATTTATTTATAGCTAACGCTACCCTAAATGCTTATTTAAACTCACAAATTACCAAATATTACTTAAACATTTATACACTACTTAAAAAAAATGCATCATCAAATTTCCTTTTTCATTCTAGTCGACGTTAAGAGCATGACTCAACAAAAACTTTGACAAAAATCTTAACTAGCTATGCTAGACTTGTCTTGTATTGATTATTTTAATTATATACACATACATCACACAATGCAAAGGTGTAAAGAAAATAAATCCTCCCTCATTTCCTCTTCCATAACCGGCCATACAAGAAGAACAAAGGAAACCATGAAATTTTTCTAGCTCAAGTGATTACCAAGTATTATTAGTGATCTATGTTAAGGTTTTGAAATAAAAACCTATAGATTAATAAAGTTTTCATCATCTTTTTCACATAATCATTCAAGTAAGCATTTCATGATCTTCATAACTCTTTCATATTCATATTTATGTTATTTCATCATTTTTGCAAGAAAACATGCAAGTTACATGTGAATTTATACCACTTTCACTATTTTTAGTACTTATAAATTAGTACATATTATCCTATAATTAACCCCTTGAAACATATCATTTTTGATGATGTCTAGGAACCCATGACACCCTAAGAAGGTGTATGGTAGGTTTAGAATAGCTTTGGTGTTGATTTGAAGTGATTGAAATAAGTATTAGGCGAGAGAAATCATTTTCGACAACTATAAATAAGGGTCTGATCTTATTTGTGAAATCTGGAAATTTCGACAGTTTGCAAAATATTTTGGGCTAGATATTCAGAAAATATACTTTAAAACGAAAACGTGGTCGCTTGAACGGGTTAAAACGGGGTTATAACGAAGAAGTTATGCTATTTTCAAGTTTAACGACGAAAACTATATTTCTGAAAAACTGCATGCTGTCAAGAGTTAATTTAAGGGCAAAAACGAGTTTTAAACATTGTCTAAATGAGTCGATTTGTCAAAAAAATATTCGTATACTTTAACACGAAGCTATGGACATATAAAACGTAGAAAACGGACTTATAACGATTAAATTACAAGCGTTTAAATAAGGATGACGTAACTATTTTTACAAATATAACACTAATATATTTTCTAATAGCCAAAAATTACGGCCGCGAATGACCATGTTGAGAGTCGTTTTTAACATCGATAGAATACTTTTTAGAAAGCGATGTCTTCTAGTAAAAGCAAGTTCACCTAGCCTATTTTCCAAAATGTTCAACCGTTCGTCAAACGGAGTTGTAACGAATAAAATACGGTCACTCAAACTTTGCAGAAAGTTACCCTTAAACAATATTTTTGGTACAAGTACCCTACTTTACCTATGTTTTTCTCCATGATCGAGACCTCTATGTTGAAAATTCAAAAGCTAAAACTTTGAGATAATGCTACAAGCTTTCCAAAACCGTTGAGTTTGTTTCCTAACACTCGATACTCATTATTTTACGACTAGTTTTTCGAGACTATTTAGTCACTTTCATGAATTGTCACATTATATTATTTTGCGACGAAAAGCTATAATTTCATAATAAATCACTAAACGACTATCGTAGGATGTTGTTTCAACGTAAGTACTTGTAAAGTATTTTATAACATGATGAGATGTCATAAACATATATTTCGACGATAAACTCTATTTTCAAAACTGCACAAGTGGTATAGATTACATGTGGATTTGCTTGCACGACATTTTTTCATGATTTACATTAGAACATATCATTCATAATAGGTCGCAGTTAGAGGTTGCGCCTCATTTCAGTATGGCCATTATATCATCATAAACATTGCACCAGGTGAGTTTTCATAGCCCCACTTTCAATTGTTTTGTACTATTTTTGGGGGAGATACATGCTCAACTACTGGCTTTTATTTACACAAGTACTTTAAACTTTTACGGATTATCATGAGTTCCATAGCCCCATTTTCAATTGTTTTTATACTACTTTTGGGGGAGATACATGCTCATCAACTTTTATGACATTCATGACTATTTGCAAACTATATGTTTATCTGAACTGAATGTTTAGCCATACGAAGTAACAATATTGCCATACTTAGAATTTCTATATCATAAATCATTGGGCTAGCGGTCTTGGTATAATCATTGAACTAATGGTCTTGGTATAATCATTGAACTAGCGGTCTTGGTATTATCACGGTCTAATGGTCTTGGTATAATCATGGAACTAATGGTCTTGGTATAACATTGAACTAAAGGTCTTGGTAGAATCATGAACTAATGGTCTTGGAACGATTTGAAACAACACTCATATGTGTTATATCAAGTAACTATTGATACATTGAGTCATGTACTATTGATTATGTGCTATAGTTCTACGTCGAATAATGTTCTAAATCAGTTGACTACTGATACATTGAGTCAAGTACTATTGATTATGTGCTATTGTTCTACGTCGAGTTAGGTACTATTGTGAATTCATTTGACATCATGTGCTTGAACATAAACTATACACATTTTGGCAGTGGGTTGTGAACACACAGGTTGCAAGTTTTGTATGGGCGGAACTTGGAACTAAGTGGATTTACAATGCCTTTGCTGCATAAACGATTTTGAAAGGCTTTACATTTCAACGCAAACTCTATGAACTCACTCAACCTTTGTGTTGACACTTTTTAGCATGTTTTATCTCAGGTATCTAAGGCATACACTTCATGGCATGCATGTAGACCTATCATAGAGTCGTGGTGACGACGCGTCTCACATGGGATTTATACACTTTAAAAACATCGTTTGGCTTGTATCAAACATATTTCCGCACACGTTGATTTTCATTTGGGACCTATCTTTTGTAAACTCTGGTGTTTTATTAAATCAAACGACACTTTAGGTCGTTCAATATAACTGTAACTGTGATGCTATGACAGTCAACCCCCAGGAATTCCATTCCGCTGCAAAACAGGTAATTTGGGGGTGTGACACACATTGTTTGGCTCTTTTGCACTGCCCTTGACTCACATCAATCATGAACTTTACTATAATATCTTCCCTCATAAACTTATAAGTTATTGATGGGTTCATGATGATTTCATTGGCATAAAGCTTTGTTATCCATTTGAATGTGACCAATGATATTGTAGTTTCTAGTGCACCTATGGTCAGGGTACAATGTCTTGATTTGGAAAGACTTTTCACCAGACATCTAAGAAGCCCAAAGTCTAAATGGACAAGAATGTCCCTTGTGTGCCTGAACCGTCATCCTAGTCCACTTTTTTTTAAGTTTATGTGATTTTACAGGTACAATGTCTTTCATAAGACCTTTAACGTTCCATCCTTGTTTTTCATTTTCCTTGTTTTTCTTCTTAATACCCCTTCTACCAGCACACCTACTGATAACGCTCAAATTGTACATGTTTTTAGTAGCGTTATCCGTGCTTTTATGTATGTTATTTGGCTATAATCATATGCTTTTGTTACTTAATCACATAAAAGTGCGTATGTTAGTTCATTTGTAACCAAGTACAGGAAAATAGAGAAAAAGACGGAAAAAGAAGTAAAATACGAAGATTTCTCCACGTACGAAGAATTACCGACAAATGCGAGACTTGTGGAGTATATTCGAGAAGATAAAGTCATCAAGATGGTGTCCAAAGACTCAAGAATAAAGTTCAAGAAGGAAAACGAAAAATAAATGAAGAAAAGAAGCTTAAACGAAGAAATATTAAAAGCCTCGTTGTTCCCGACACACCTTCACCATTTTGGCCATATCTTTTGCATACAGACTCCGTTTGACCCCCCATTCACGGCCATGGAAAGCTAAGAGAGAGATCTACAACTTTGGTGGTTGTCAATTTCTATCAAAAGGCTCCAACCGATCGGTCGTGCCCCGTAACCGTTTTGGTACGGAGGATAGTCAAGAAGACCAACCGGATCGGCTGGACAAGCAACCGATCCGGCTGGAAGGCCTGTTTCTGCCATTTCTTTATCACTAAGACTCAAAACTTGTCCCAAATGATTCTAGGTCCTTCCCACTCAGTTTCTAGTCCCTTCCAAGCTCCTTGGAGGCCAAGTTCAACATTTAATACCCTAAGCCTTGGAAGTAGTATAAATAGGACCTCATTTGTGTATGTTTTCATCATCCAACTAGCACCACAACTTGAGAGAACTTCTCTGACACCTCTCCTACCACCACCACTCCATCTCTAGGTGTGAAATTCGAGCCTCCACCCTTAAGAACGAATTTCCACCTCGAGAGCAACCCCCAACTTGAGAGAACACATCCACTCTCAATCTCTTAACCCCAAATGTGTGAAATTCGATCCTCCACCCTTAAGGACGAATTTCCAACTTATCTTCCCCAAAAACCTCAAACCTCTTCCAAATTCGTGTAGTGTGCTCAAGGGCTGATGAAGGCGTTCGGATATGATTTTTCGGCTTGGTAGAACTATTGTAGTCAATTGGAGGCTTGAAGGAGTGCTATAATCCTTCATGTTTGCCTATTGTAATTCATACTTTGGGTAAACCTTGTTACTTTTATGTTTCCATATGTTTTTTTATTTATATGATTGTTGAAGCTTTGTGTTTGATTGAAATAACCATGAATGTCTTGATACTTGCTTGTTCTTATATTGCTTTTCTTGTTGGTTTGATCCGTGACAATCATAACCATCAACTTGTTACTTGCTTAAACAAACAAACGACACTTGTAGTGCAAACAAGTCTCTTGGGACGACCTTGATTTACCAAAACCTATACTACAACTTGACTAAGGTATACTTGCCCGAATGTGTTCCTAGTTAACCGGTAATTCTTGATTATAAATTTAAAGCTCGGTGAACGCATCAAGTTTTTGGCACCGCTGCCGGGGACTTGGTTTTTGTTCTTAGGTGTTTGTTTTTTAGCTAGTTTGTTCGTATGCTATATTGCTTTTGCTCATGAATGATTGTTTCTTTGCTCTTGTTTGATTGCTCTTGATGTTTGCTCACGATGTTTGCTTGAATGCTTGTCTTTTTCTTAAAATCTCTCATTTTCTCATAATTGCTCAAATGATCTTTGCATCAAAATCAA
The DNA here is from genome assembly GCA_910596185.1 of Chrysanthemum makinoi. Taxonomy (NCBI): domain Eukaryota; kingdom Viridiplantae; phylum Streptophyta; class Magnoliopsida; order Asterales; family Asteraceae; genus Chrysanthemum; species Chrysanthemum makinoi. The sequence goes on from OU343223.1 coordinate 84,741,276, forward strand.
GTTTTTGATGTTGGGATTTCGTTTCATGTGTTCCAAAAATGCTCGTTTCAATGATTGCTTTCTAAGTGTGCTCGAAATCGTTTGTGAAAAAATCACCCAAATCACTTCAACCGAATCAGTTGGAATCCCAACCGATCGGTTGGAGCTCTCGGTAAATAATTTTCAGAAGTCATTTTAGAGTAAAAAAAAATTAAAAATTTCCTCCTACTGATCGGTCACCCCCCGTAACCGATTCGGCTGGAAGGTGGGTCGCATTTGGTTCATCCCAACCGATCGGTTAGACTCCCTGACCGATCGGCTGGACCAATCGTAAAAAAATATATATATATATATATATATATATATATTTTCGTATTTTGTTTTTGTGTGTTCGTGTTTAGATCAAATAAGTTTAAGTGTCTTCTGGGATCATTCCTACGATACTTGAGCATTAGTATTTATATTATTATTCAACATTTTTCTATTTTAAGTTTTGTCAATTTTTAGTACATTGTAAATAAATAAGTATGTGTTTTTTTTTTTTTTAAATAAAAGTGTTATGAACTTTGTGGGTATGTTCACTAGAAACCCTCACGAGACTGCAACTCGTCCACTCGGGCCACCGAGAGGTTTAAAGGCTTGTTGCATACGCTAAATGCAACCGTGATGCCTACGAAAGTGAGTTTTAGAATTTTACATGTTTTTGTAGTTTATTTTGTTATTGCAGATTTAATAAGCTCTTGGAGATTGGATTATTGGTGACATTATACTTGGGATTGGACATGTTTGGATGAGAAATCGATTGATCTCACACGCTTATGCTAGCGTTTGCTTAGCACCTTATCATTTGGAGTTCGATCGCGATTTCTTTGGCCTGGGAAGTTTCGTTTCTCTCAGATTCTTATTATTTCAATTTCCCCTACTTTACATGCTTTGAAGTTTTCACAATTTATTTATTTTGATTCCATGTTATTTTTGCCTTGTTAAAAAAAATAATAAAATAAAAAAAAAAAAAAATTACTTCTTTTAGTCCCTCGAAAGTAAGGCTCACCCATTATAAACAAACTATGTGAGAGGTATAAGGCGGGTCTCCTTGATTCCCTAAAGAAGTTGGGTTTTTAATATGCTTCGCGCTGACACCTTCTCCGCTTCTTTGTGCGTTTCAATGGAGCTACCAAGAACTCGTGGGACAAGAATAAGTCATGTTTGTTTTTTTAAAAAATTAAAAATTAAAAATTAAAATAATAATAATAATAATAATAAAATCTCTCGTAGTAATAGTATTATAGCAATTTTTTAGGCATTAAATTATTTTTCTTTTGTGTGCTTAACTTAAGCGTGGGGGCGAAATATTGTTGAGAAAAGCGAAACTCGTTTTTAAATTCCAAATTTTTGGGCCAATTTTTAAATTTTGTGAACTTGTTTGCCCTCTTGATCTAGTTGTTTTCACGCTTATAAGATAATATATTAGAATAACTGGATCAATCCACTGGTGAAATCGGTAATTTTGAAAAACTTGAGATGTGTCCCGATTAATATTGCAATCTATTCTGGGATCGATAACATTTGCTAGCACATTTTATAGCCCTTCCACTAAAATTGTGAGGATTTGAGCCTGTTTCATATAGCATACATCTTTTATGCTTGAATCTTTTGCTATGAGTGTGCCGGTGATTTTATTTATTCTAGAACTTGTACTTGTAAATCATTACTAGACCGCAGTAAGATCACATTCGTGTGATATAAGTGTATTCGTGTGATAAAGAGGCACTTTAGGAATAAAACCAAATGGCCTTTCATTTTACATCTAATGATATATTAGCTAACCACATCGGTTAGTTAACCACCCACATGGACCCATTTGTTAACGCTCATCTTTAGTGCTAGATACCCTGAGTTAAATATTCCCTTGCCTTATCCCTTCCCTTGTGGCTTTGTGAAAATATGAAGTGCGTGAATATTTTTAGTGAGCATCCGGTTCTTGAAGGATCGAATGACGCGCCAGCAATCTAGTGCATATTTTTGGTGACCATCCGTTATGCGAATAACGCGCCAGCGATCCGAGGTATACTCTAGTGACCATCCGTTGTTTGACTTAATCAAGAATTCGCGCCAGCGATCTATTATATTCTTGTATGTAATGTTTGAACATAAGCCTAGATAAACCCTTAAGCCTAACCCGAATAAAAGCCCTCTTTAGATGTTTACACTTGGTGCTTACGCCACGTCGGTGGAGTTTTGTTTCTTGTACAAGCTTATGGTAATATTTAGATCATAACTGAGCAATATGAGTGTACTATTCCTTAATACTATCAATCACTAAATACATTGAGTGTTGAGTGAATTTTACTTCATTCCTTTTCGTGAGGTGCTTAGCCATGTTATCAAGCGAGAGAATTCATGGGGTATTGTCAAACATCTCGATTTTTCACCTCTAAAAGCTTGAAACGATGAATCTTATCTTTTACTTGTACTTGGTACATTTGCATCACATTTTTCTAATCATTTCATGCACCATGTGGGTTTTATTTTTCTTAATTTCTATATTTGCTTGAGGGCAAGCATACCCTTAAATGTGGGGGAGTTTGCGCTCATTTTTCGCTTATTTTGAGTTTATGTTAAAAAAATCAAATTTTTTTGTTTTTCTTTTTGTTTTGTCATTTAGGTATGTAGTTTAATTTTTTTTCTTAGATTTGCTTGAGGGCAAGCAAAGTTTAAGTGTGGGGGAATTTGATAACGCTCAAATTGTACATGTTTTTAGTAGCGTTATCCGTGCTTTTATGTGTGTTATTTGGCTATAATCATATGCTTTTGTTACGTAATCGCATAAAAGTGCGTATGCTAGTTCATTTGTAGCCAAGTATAGGAAAATGGAGAAAAAGACGGAAACAGAAGTAAAATACGAAGATTTCTCCACGTACGAAGAATTCCCAACAAATGTGAGACTTGTGAAGTATATTCGAGAAGATAAAGTCATCAAGATGGTGGTCCAAAGACTCAAGAATAAAGTTCAAGAAGGAAAACGAGAAAGAAATGAAGAAAAGAAGCTTAAACGAAGAAATATTGAAAGCCTCGTTGTTCCCGACACACCTTCACCATTTTGGCCATATCTTTTGCATGCGGACTCCGTTTGGACCCCCGTTCAACCACGGAAAGCTAAGAGGAAGATCTACAACTTTGGTGTTTGTCAATTTCTGTCAAAAGGCCCCAGCCGATCGGTCGTGCCCCGCAACCGTTTCGGCTGGAGGATAGTCAAGAAGACCAACCGGGTCGGCTGGATAAGCAACCGATCTGGCTGGAAGGCCTGTGATAACATCAAATAGTCCTGATTATTAAGTGTCAATTTCCCCCGATAATGCTTGTAATTTATATCATTTATATGGATTTACGCTTGTTTTCCATTACTTTCAAGTAAATTACGAGCATTGGAGCTAAAGAGACGCGGAATTGGAGAATTATCTAAAGAATTATCATAGTATGCTGATTTTCAAGAAGTTGCGTCGTAATTCTTCTCTCACATTACGCCGTAACTATAGCGTGACTCAGAAAACCAACTTATCAGAAGGTTACGGCGTAACTCTTCCCAAAGGATACGACGTAACTATATTAGGTCCAATGAGGTTCCACGCCGCTGATACTTACGCCGTAACTATTACCTCAACTACGGCGTAACCTAGTTTATTGAAGACTACGGCGTAACCACTTATAAGGTTACGCCGTAACCAGCAGATCTAGTGCAAAATACGATGAAATAGAAGGTTACGGCGTAACTCTTATATGAGTTACGCCGTAACCCACATCTGGCCTATAAATACCCCACGAATTCCAGCATTTCTAATCATCCCATTCCACACACAACAACCAGAGAACGTGGGAAAATGCTCAAGGTAGATCTAGAGGAGCATACGGAGCGGTCTCCAAGGGAGAAATCACTCCCCTACGATAAGCATTAGCATTTTATATTTTCTTTACTTTCAATTCATGTATTTCGTACCTTTGAATATTGAATTGGTTTGTGTGATTAATATGAGTGGCTAAGCACCTCTTGGTGCTGGCCTAGTTATGATTCCTTAATTGTTTTGTTTGCGTTTACTTTACTTCCGTACAATTATTTCTAAGTGTATGCATGCATAGTTTATTGGTAGCCACCCTTGGTTCGGTAGTTTGAATGGCGGTAGAGGCCAATTGCCTAGGAGATATGACCAACTGACCCTAGGTGAGCGGACTGAGATGAGAAGGGTAAGATATGACCAACTGACGACCCTTTCTACTTGTGCGATTTGACCAACTGATCACCTATCATTTGGATGAACTTAAGAATTAGGAGGTGAGTGTCTAAGTTCCTAACGGCCGGGCACTCACTATTATAAATCTAGCATGTAGAGGTACTTAATGACTTGGCTTAGGGGACCAGGAACAATAGGACTTATGAGGGGGCACCTGACTTCTCCTGTGGTGGCATCTTTGCTGATAGGTTAGGGCGAATTGACCAATGTTGTCCTCTCGACTTTGACCCCACCTGAAGTAATTGGAAGTAAGTAGACGTAGACATAACTATCTAGGAGGATTAACTAGGATAGCACCACTCTTCTCTATTGATTTTCCCTTTACCATTTATTTGTTTTTATTTGGCTTATTCTGCTTTAGTAGTTTAATTAATTAATTCCCTATCGAAACCATTATAAATCTGTGACACCTAGACTTAGTAATAATCCAACACACATAGCTCTTGGGACGACCTCGGCTTTACCGATTACTACACTACACACGACCGGGTACATTGCCCGTTAGTGCACTAGGGTAGACCATAGGTATAACGAGACTTTATAAATATTAAAACCTGGTCAGTAAAACCTGCATCAAGTTTTTGGCGCCGCTGCTGGGGAGTTATATTAGGATTTTTATTTAAGTCTGTAGTATTGTTCTGATATTATGTCTCTTACTATGAATGATTATCTCACCACCTCTAAAAGTAAACAGGGAATCACCATTCCAGCTTTTGAAGAAAATGTAAAATTTGAATTCTGGGGACTCTGTCTTGATGAACTAAAAAAATGCTGCTTTTATGGAACCAGAGATGAAGAAGCACACGAGCACATCGCTAAAGTATGTGAGATCGCCGATTTATTCCACGCACCTGGGGTCTCCAGAGATCATGTTATGATGAGGGCATTCCCTTTTACCCTAAAAGGAAGAGCTAGAGATTGGTTAAAGAAACTTCTGTCTGGATCTATCACAACATGGAATGCATTTAAGAAGGCATTTCTTAAGGAATACCGAACCCCTGCAAAAATCCTCCAGCAAGTTGATGAAATAAAGAGATTTAGCCAACTCAATGATGAGCCACTGTTTATAGCTTGGGAAAGATTCAACGAAGCCATCCTAAAGTGCCCCGAGCATAAACTCAACAAGCACGAGCAACTGAAAATATTCTACAACGGGTTGAACATAAAAACTCGGCAATTATTAGACTCAAAAGAACCTATCCCGTTAATGACTGCTGATAAAGGATGGACAAGAGTTGAAGAAGTAGCTCTCCACTCGTCATCTTGGAATAAAGATTTGAATGAAGATCCTATCGAGATACAATTGGTAATAAAGAATCTGGAGGAATTCGAAGTAGATATGCAATCCCTTACTGAAGAAGTCAATATGGTTAAATACAAGTTCGATAAACCCATTGATGGGAGAGTAACAGATCTAGAAAAGGCTGTGAAGATGCTTGTAAAGGAATCCAACAAAAAACAAGAAGAGAACGAAAAATTGGTTTGGAATATCAAGCGAGATTACGACAACGTGCTAAGAACACAAGCAGCTGCTATAAGAAGACTTGAAAATCAAGTCGGAAAGCTCGCAGAATCTATCAGAATGAGAGATGAAGGAGAATTACCTAGCACAACTGAACCAAATCCTCGAGATCTTGCTCATGCCATTACAACCAGAAGTGGATTAAACTATAAGGAACCAGCCTACCCTTCAATCTCGAATGATCTGAAGAAAGCGCCTCAAGAAAACAACAAAGCTGAGGAGGCTCAACCTCTTTGTCGAAAAAGTCCGTCCCTACATTCCACCAATTCCATTAAGAAGGAACAAGAACGAGTGCTATTTCAGAAATTCATGGAGAAATTACAACAACTCAGCATTAATATTCCTCTCGTTGAAGCCTTTGAGCAAATGCCGAAATATGCCAAATTCATGAAGGATCTCCTTACCCATAGAAGGCTTTCTGATCGGACGCAGATAACTTTAAATCAAAGATGCTCTGCCGCCCTTCTAAAAGATATGCCTCTCAAAGAAGAAGATCCAGGGAGTTTCACCTTACCTTGTACTATAGGGGGAATTTTGTTCAACAAGGCCCTTGCCGATCTTGAGGCAAGCATAAGTCTTATGCCATTCTCTCTCTATTCGCGTCTGGAATTGGGGGAACTGAAACCAACTAGAATGTGTATTGAGCTAGCTAATAAAACTACTCAATATCTTAAAGGAATCGCTGAAAATGTTCTTGTCAAGATCGATAAATTTGTCTTCCCGGTCGACTTCGTAGTCCTTGAGATGGAAGAGGATGATATCCCAATTTTGCTTGGGAGACCCTTTCTTGCAACCGCACACGCTATGATTGATGTCTTTAACAAGTAGATTTCATTGGAAACTGGAAACAATAAGATTACCTTCGATCTTGAAAAGTCAATGAGATATGCCTCTTTCACTGACGACAACCTTGATGATCTCGACCTTATCGAAGCTAACGCTCAGAAACATGCCCAGGAATGCTTTCTTCTCGACCCTTTGAAATCATTGAAATTCAAAGATAATGATGGGACATCTACCGATGGAGAAAGCGAACGGAGGAAGCTGGCCGTGAACAATCAAACATTATGTTCAAAGAAATACCCGGAAGAAGGCGATACTACCCCAAAACTCAAGGAGCTCCCTCCTCATTTAGAATATGCATTCATTAATGGGGATCGTAATTTCCCTGTTGTGATTTCTACTCGGTTATCTGACGAAGAAAAGGAATCGTTACTGCAGGTTTTAAGCAAGCGCAAGGGGACAATTGCGTGGAAAGTCTCTGACATAAAAGGAATTAACCATTCATACTGATCTCACAAGATACTTATGGAAGATGATTTTAAACTTCAGAGTACGTATGCCACAGAGGAGATTAAACCCAAAAGTCCAAGACATGGTAAAAGACGAAATCATTAAGCTTCTGGATGCGGGTCTAATTTACGCTATTTCTGATTGTCCTTGGGTTAGTCCTATTCATGTTGTGCCAAAAGAAAGGAGGAATGACAGTATTCACCAATGAAGATAATGAGCTGATACCGACTAGAACAGTCACTGGCTGGAGGGTGTGCATCGATTAATGAAATTAAATGACGCAACTAGAAAGGATCACTTCCCCCCTCCATTTATCGATCAGATGCTAGAGAGGCTCTCTGGACATGAGTATTACTGCTTTCTTCATGGATTCTCGGGATACTTTCAAATTCCTATTGCCCCTGAGGATCAAGAAAAGACTACTTTCACTGCCGCTTACGGAACATTAAGCCTACGAAGGATGCCTTTTGGATTATGTAACGGCTCATACATTTCAACGGTGCATGACGCAATATTCTCGATAAGTGTCAAGATTTTATGGAAGTCTTCATGGACGACTTCTCGGTTTTTGGTAACTCTTTCTCATCTTGTCTTAATAATCTATCTAAAATGCTTGCCAGGTGTGAAGAAACCAACCTTGTCCTTAACTGGGAGAAATGTCATTTTATGGTAAAAGAAGGGATTGTTTTAGGGCATAAGAATTCCCAAACAGGGATCGAAGTTGATAAAGCTAAGGTTGACGTTATTTCTCGACTGCCTTATCTAACCAACCTAAAAGGAATTAGGAGTTTTCTTGGGCATGCGGGATTTTATAGACGATTTATAAAAGATTTTTCCAAAACTGCCAAACCTATGACCCAACTCCTCATGAAAGATGCAAAATTTTATTTTAACGATGATTGCAAAAAAGCTTTTGATCTTTTAAAAGAAAAACTGACTACTGCCACTGTTATTATTGCTCCTGATTGGGGGAACGATTTTGAACTTATGTGCGATGCTAGTGATTATGCTGTTGGTGCTGTGTTAGGACAAAGAGTGGATAAAAATTTTAAACCCATTTATTACGCTAGTAAAACCTTAAATGAGGCGCAAGAGCATTGCACTACCACTGAAAAGGAACTCCTGGTTGTAGTCTATGCCTTTGATAAATTCAGATCTTATTTAGTAATGTCAAAAACTGTTGTCTACTGACCATTACCTCGCTTGAAGTACTTATTCAACAAACAGGATGCCAAACCTACCACTGAAAAGGAACTCCTGGTTGTAGTCTATGCCTTTGATAAATTCAGATCTTATTTAGTAATGTCAAAAGCATTGTCTACACGACCATTACGCTTTGAAGTACTTATTCAACAAAGCAGGATGCCAAACCAAGATTGATAAGATGGAGCTGCTAACGCAAGAATTTAAAATTGAAATCAAGGATAAGAAAGGGCAGAAAATTTAGCGGTTGATCACCTCTCATGATTAGAAAACCACGAGCTTGAAGATCTTGACAAAGAAACTATTCGGGACTCCTTCCCCGACGAGCATCTCATGGCAGTTAGAATTAAAGATTCTAGTTCGAACCATGGTGCAGATTTAAGCTAATTACCTGCGGCCGAGTATTACGAAGCAACAAAACCTACGATCAAAAGAAAAAGTTCTTCTCAAATCTTAAATATTACTTAGGGATGATCCGTTCCTTTTAAATCATGCCCTGATGGTATTATTCGAGATGCGTATTTGGAAATGAGCAAAAAGCGATTCTGGAACATTGTCACAACGGACCTGCGGAGGAGGACACTATGGGGCCGATAATACGCTCGGAAGGTTTATGAGGCGATTCTTTTGGCCTATCATTTTCAAAGACGCCGCAAAACATGTTAGGGATTGTGACGCTTGTCAGAGGGCAGGGAACATCTCTTCTCGAAATCAGATGCCACTCAACAACATTATGGTGTGTGAGGTTTTTGATGTTTGGGGGATCGATTTTATGGGACCTTTCACTCCATCGAAGAATAAAAGTTATATCCTTGTAGCTGTCGATTACGTTTCAAAATGGGTCGAAGCTGAAGCTCTGCAAACATGTGATGCTAGAAGTGTCATTCGTTTTTTGAAAAGATTATTCTCCAGGTTTGGGATCCCTAAGACTATCATTAGTGATCGAGGGACAAACTTTTGTAATGCTATTATGTAAAAAGTTCTCAATAGATATGTGGTACTCCACCGAATGTCTACACCTTATCACCCACAAACCAATGGGCAAACTGAAAACACCAACAGGGCACTCAAGCGAATTTTAGAGAAATCACCGTCAGATAAGAAAAGATTGGTCCGACAAACTTCGACGAAGCGTTATGGGCATTCGAGCGACAGCTTTCAAAACTCCTATTGGAAGCACCCCTTTTAAGATTTTTTACGAGAAAGCATGTCATCTTCCCAGTAGGTTGGAACATAAAGCATATTGGGCTCTCAAAAATGCTAACTTGGAGGCTGATGTAATCAAGGAACACCGATTTTCCCAAATAAATCGGTTAGCTGAATTACGAGACGAAGCATACGATCATGCCAAGGCATACAAAGACAGGACCAAAAGATGGCACGATAAGCGAATTAAGGATAAAATATTTGAAGTAGGACAAGAGGTTCTCGTTTTTACTCAAGACTCAAATTATTCCCTGGAAAAATGAGATCTCGTTGGGTTGGCCCCTACACAGTAAGTAAGGTGTTTCCTTATGGGACTATTGAGGTTCATAACAAGGAAGGAGTATATTTCAAGGTAAATGGACACCGAGCAAAAATTTATTATGGGCAGGATGTTAGCAAGCTTTCGGGAGATGAGTTCTTTTGCCTAGAGCTCCGCGGCTCTGAGTCTAACTTAAAGACTCGTAAATAAAGAAAAGTGCTCTTTCGGGAGACAACCCGAATTATCCATTTCTTTTGTTTTATTTCCATTTCTGTAGGGTTTTGTGTTTTCTAACCATTTTTGCAGGAAACGAGGAAGTAATTGCTGCTGCTGTTTGCTGATATGACCAGAGTTACGGCGTAACTCATCTATGTGATTACGCCATAACCAACCTTTTAGCAGCAGAATTCTTGATGCATTAATCATTACGGCATAATACCATCTCTGTGGTTATGCCGTAACCACTCGCTTTGCAGCTTATGTCAGGTTTTGCCAGTTACGGTGTAACTCCCTCATAAGAGTTACGACGTAACCTTCCTTTGCTTTAATTCTTTCATTTTAAAACGCAATAACCTTGTATTAGTTTCTTAAATGAACTTTGTAGGTGTGTTCCCTGTAAACCCTCACGAGACTTCACTCGTCCACTTGGGACACCAAGTGGTTTAAAAGGCTTGTTGCATATGCTAAATGCAACCGTGATTCCTACGAAAGTGAGTTAGGTTTGTTTTTCTTTTTTCATTTTTTTTTCTTTTTAGAATTATGCTTGTCGGTAGTGTGATTTCAGGGATTGAAGTTTGTTCATGATTCTTATACGAAGGCACGTCTCTTTTTCGTGGGCCTTCTTAATTTATGGAGCAAATTTTAGGGAAGTTCTCACTCTAATTCTACTTTTCTTTTCACCTTTATATAATGCTTAGTACAAAAGGGACTTTGTACAATTCAAGTGGGGGGACGGGAGTAGAATTATCTCTTGAACATTATTTTTCCCTTGCTTTTCTAGTTTATTTTGAAAAATTATGCCATTTTTAAAATTTTGACATGTTTTTCTTAACCTAACTAGATTAGACCTTAGTCGAGCACATACAACCCTTGATATTATATGGTGAGATTAGCCTTATCCGTTTCCAATATTTTACCCCAAATCCACCAAATTATGAGTGTGCCGGTAGTTTGTAAACTTTAGAACTTGGCCTTTGCATCATTTCGAGACCATAGACGAGGTATGTTGAGTTAGCTCGATGTATTTGGACTTTTCAGTTTTAGAAGGCAATATTATAGGATTATCACCCAAACAGCCTACCATTGTGTGTCTATCGATTAGTCACCTCGACTTCTCCACCCCCATATGAAACCCCTTTGTTGCACTCACCTTTAGTGCAAGATACCCCTAAATAGACCTATCTGAGCCATTCCTTTCATTTTGTTAACCCAATATATTTTTTCGATACACCTATACACCTTAGCCTACCCTGTAGTCTTTATTTGTGATTGGGAAGTCATCATTTGCCTAAGTTCAAGGTTCGAGTGGAAAGGTTCGGAAATCATGCTTTCATCGACAATATTCCTGAAGATCATTGAAGACCCCCGAATTCCCATTGTTCATCTCAAGTGGGGGGATATTATGTTTAAGTTATTATTGTTATGTTGAAAAAAAATTGTTATGATTTTGTTATTGTAAAGTGCGATGTTATAAGCACTATATTATGAGCCTTATAGATTTAGTATCGAGGAGGCTACCTCAGTCACATTTGAATATTGGAGTTGGTAGTTATGCCAGCAGTTGGAGAAAAGGTAGTGTGCCCATCACGACGTCCTCTAATGACACATCTACCTTACATTTCATGATCCGGTTTCTTGACTTCAAATCTTGAACTTTGGGCGGACGGTAAGTGGTGATGACTTGATTATAGATTTAGACTACACCTTGTTTTTTATTTTATACCATTTATATATCCCATGTCTTATCCTACCCTTTAGTCATGAAGTATGTCTAGGTGATGCAGCGAGCAATCTTTGGTGTCTTGGCCATGGATTTGGTCATGTCTCATTGATTTTGTCCACTTCGCCGTGACATGTTAGTAATGACGAGTCACCCCTTAACCTTTGTCGTGTCTACCCATATTGCCTTCGAGAATTGTTTAGCCCTTAACTCTAGTGGTGGAGATTTATGTAACTGCCAAGCTTATGATAGAATACATGGTATGACTATACGATTGAGTGATCACCCCGAAATTGACACTTAGAATAATTGAGAGATTTGAGTGTTTGTTCCCCTTTCGTGATGTAACATATTGGATTTCACAAACATACTAAACCATAATCACAAGTGGCGTACAAGAAGGTTTTTAGAGAGAGAAAGTTAGAGGTTTAGGGAACTTAGTGAGAGAAAGAAAAATCTTATTATGAGCTCCAACTCTCTACCTTGGGAGGTAGAGAGTATTTATAGTCTTACAGTAAAACGCCACACAACGGGCTGTGGATCAGGCATACAGTGGGTAAAGACCCGTCCGTCCTCCACGGTGTTACTTAACTAAATACTACTTAACATAAAATAACTACGACTAGGAGCTTTCTAACGAATATATATACTTGAGGCGACCGACTCTTTTATACCTGGAATTTCTAATTCCTAACAATCTCCCCCTAAGGGAGGTCACCTCAAACACACATTAAAATTACATAGAAAAATAACGGATATAACATTGAGATGGTTCTTGAGTTCTTGTTCATGTTCATTGTTCTATAGCTCGTAGTCATTGATACTTCACATTGCATGTTTGGTTAATCCAAGTGGAGGTCTTTTACTGATCCACGTGATAATGAGATTTGAGCCAGCTTTGAGATCATCAGCCACATTAAATCTCTGACTCTTCCTTTGTGGTGTTGATATTATGTGATGATGTGACATTTGGACCGACATGCTCACATTCTAGACCATGATTTCTTCTTATCAGAGTAGCGGAAGCTTTCGTTGATTCATGATATTGGCAGCAGCGTAGCCGAAGCATGGAGTGATAATATCAGAGTCATTGATGCACTAATCATGATTTCTTTGGATATGAATGTGATGTGTGAGCATGCGGCAATGGATTGACCGCTCCATTACGATCACTGCACAAGCGTCGGGGCGTACACGCATACAACAGTTAGCAATAAAGCGCACGAGAGTGTCTTTGACCACTTTCGTCGAATTGAGGTACACGGCCCACGGTTCCCGTTGATCGATACAAGTACGCCTGTGATCGGTATAATTCGAAGAATTTCCTTGAGAGGGTTTCGCTGCTCTAGCTGTTCTCAAACCGGAACATCTCAAAGAAGACAACACGGAGTGAGTGAACCAGCGAATAGAGATTCACTGATTGATGAAAAGATATTTGAAAAACAATCGAGTATCACTCAATAGAAATTGTTTTTTGCAATACAACGAAGGTTTTAATGAAAATCAATTATCAATCATAAACACCTTTTAATTTGAAATATTCGTACACGGTCGACGTACTAGAGAAAAGAGTTTTTGAGCACAACGACCGGTTTTCAAAGGTATCCGTCAATCCATAACCTGAACCAGAATTGATTCAAAAGATTGAATCGCCCCATTGTTTCTGTTCAGTTGTCACATGGTTGATCTATAGAATAGACCTCACATGCCACCCACCAGGAGCTTGTTTGATATTGGCTCCAGAAGGCTTTCCATCTTCATTGTGAATATGTTTGCATATCACTCAGATGTTCTGGCAATACCACAAAGATAATGCGTAGGACTCAAGATATAATCTCTCTTTCCACATTGTGTGAAACAAAGATTCTTCATTGAAAGTGTCCTAATGAGATTTTATTGATGATCTTGTGGCTCTAGACTCAATTTGTGCATATTTGGATTCCTATATCGGAGACTAGGGAGAGAGTCTCCTTCTTCAATATCAACAATCTCTAAGAGAAAGTCGATAGATAATGTCGGTTCCCCGTGAGAATGAAACAAGTCCTTTTAAGAGGAACTTGAGTAGTTTGGGAATTTAAGTGCAGTGCGTCACTGGGTCCATGACGTCTTGTCTTCAATACCGATGTTGCCATCGATGAGTATATGAATTGAACCGGTTTACGCCCTAAGGTTGAATAAATGGAGGGCTATTTGTTTTCACCCTTTTCACATTCAATTCTTTTTCATTCTTCAACCCCTTCGGTGCTTACCGAGACTTCATAACTAGAACCTTGTTGGGTATATTCGAGTACTAGCTTAGTCTCAGTCCGCACTCTTCCCATATCTCATTTTTCTCCTTTTATCATCATACCTAAGAACTCTACACTAACTAGTGGATAGTCCCTGGGTAGATCCCTCCGGTTCTGGCGGATCATGGGAACAAATACCTAACCTTATCATCCTTATAGCACCATACATAAAGTAAAGTTGGTCGGTCTATTTGGTATTGTTCGTCTGCCATTGGAACCAATTGAAAACCATTTGAAAATAAATCTAGATGCATGTGATCTATTATCAAAGCATTTTGCACCTGAATTGTCTTTGATATTTTTAAAAAGAGAGCTCCCCCTCAACATGTGCATTATGTATTTGAAATCGTTTAGCACACGGAGGCAAGAGGAAGAATTAACTTCTTTGATTTCTAATTTCTAAACGATATCAACATCACTTCCCTTATCAAATCAAGTAGATAAAGCATTTTGGAAGGATGAGGTTTTCACAAGTTTGCTCCCCCTCAATATGTGCCTCGAGGTTTAAAAGATTTATGCACATATTAGATGAAACCTGCACTTAGAGACAATTCAATCACGTTTCAATAATTTGAGGTTTAAGATAGATACTCCCCCTCAACATGTGCATGGAAAATTTGAAATCGTTTGTCACATGCAGGGAGGATAACTTGTACATCCTTATAAAACCATTTACCGAATCATCAGTTTAAATCCAATTTAAATCACAAATTCTCCCCCACTCACAATTATCAAATCATTGAGATTTGTGATCTCTGTAGATTTAAATTGATTTTGAAAGATTTTAAGGAGAATTGTGACTAGATTATGAAAACGTTTTAACTGATAAGGATCAAATTTTGAGACTTTAAACTCCATTGATTAAACATGCATGATTATCTTTTGAAAAGATAATAGTAACCAAGATGCGGTACCATTGTTTGAAAAATACACTTTTTTGATTTAATTTGAAAAATCATTCTCCCCCTCAATCAATGACAAAAGTTGTTGATTGAGAGACAGATATTTTTACAACTGTTAAGTACAGATGATTTTCAAAAATTGAGTCCGAGTAATTTTTCAAAGCAATTAGCTTTCATTAGATAGTAGGTGATTGTTTTATAGAATCAGAGCATGAGATTTGAAAACCAATTAAAAGCATGGCTCTGTTCTTTCATTGAAAAGCGGGTTATTGCCTGAAATGACAATAAACCATTGTTTTACTTTCTCCCAAAAATATTTTTTATTTTATTTTTTGATTTTTTTTGATTTTTTGATTTTTTTAACATTCGAACAACATCTAAAGTCCCGTGTCATTCTTTGATTGATAGCATAAAGACCGTAGATATTATCGAATCGAGAAAAACATGACAAAAAGGACAATATTTTTGAGGATTTTCGAAATTTTTTCATATTTTTATGGATTTTTGAAAGTTTTATATTTTTCTATTTGCTTTTTGAAGGTTTTTTAATTTTGTATTTTGTTTTTCGAAAAGATATGTACAAAGAAGATAATTTAGTTTAAGAGGATGATGATTGAGTACCGAGATACGGATGTCGTTCAGCACGTTGTAGAAGAAAGTAATCAACATCTCCTAAACTTTCACCACCAAAGCATTCGAGGCTTTTTAAGAAAATCGTCTGAACATGAGCCTTCTAGATGTGAATATTTGGTAGCTTCCCCCCCAAAACGACAATCTTCGAAGTGAGACCACTTTCCCGAGTAATAGAAGTGAAGCAAACAGTCTCATTGAATGAAGCTCAACAACCCAAAGAAACATGAAAACACCGAAGTAACAAGTTGAACCAGTGATCCTTTATGCGGTTATCAAACTCGGGATACATGATTAAGCCCGATCACATGAACTTGTTGTGCATCCCCGATTTAAACATCATTCTGCGGATTTGTGCAGTTCGATGGGGGAGAACAATATATCAACATCTTCAATTCACCAAATGCATTCTAGTTATCTTACATATAACGGTCAGCCCATAATGTACACATGTACCCAACCAGAGTGGAGACTATGACATCCAAGTAACATGTTGAATCACTGATTATCTCTATGGATATCAACTCCGGAATAACTGAATAAGCTCGATAAAGTGATCATGTTGTGAGTCCACGATGTACACAAATCTCTCCCCTAATGGTTGCGATCTCATCGAAATCATCATTACATAGTGTACATGAAGCAATAACCAGAAGCACTTTATCATAACCATATCGAAGATGTCGATAAGCAATATCATCTCACGCTCCAAATATTCTTCTCATATTTCTTCCAACTGAACACTGAAGTAACACATACCAAAAGTCTCCAGAGACCACTTCCCCCCAAATGGTTGGAATAATGCATCCTTCCCCCAAATAGTTGGAATGATACATCCTTCCCCCAAATAGCTGGAATAATACATCCTTCCCCCAAATAGCTGGAATAACACACTAAAGGCTACGAGTTAAACACTGAGTTTCTCTGCGGATATGACATTTGTCTTTCCCGGGATTACTTCAATAGAGAAGAAGTATTAAGTTCATCATGTGTACTTGTTGTGTGTTTAGATGTATATCTCCTTCCCCCTTGCTGGTTTTGATACCTCAGAATCAGCAAAACATAATACACTCATATACTTGAAATAGAGAAGAACACAATTAGCTCAAATGAATCTCGTGAGAATCAACTGCTCTGAAACTCTCTCGACTATCTTAACCAACCCATATGTAGATAATTTGAAGTGACCACTGTTGAAGAAAACTCGATATACCAAACTTGAAACTGAAGTCAAATTCCCGCATTTGTATCTTAAGCTTGCACTTAATGATGGAAGAACGGTGTCGAGAATCTATGCTTCAAGCAAATATCTAAGTACTCACTACTCAAACAAAGTATGAGACATTAACACCTCTTGCGATTATCCACACCGTCATATGCGTGTGACACTGGGTAAAACAAAGTAACTCCTAATAGTGATAGTTAACCAGGTCTTCAACCATCCACCTCGACTACTGGTAACTAGATAACCCAAGTCTTCAACTCAAATTCAAAAACCCGAGCAAGTTATCAAATAAGAACACGCCTTTGTGAACGTCAACTTCAACCTCAAATAAGTGATAAATGAGTAACTTCGAAGTAATCAACTTGTGTCAAATGTCCAACACGTGAATAAACATACAATCGGATGTACATTGACCCTCTGAATGAACCGGAACAAATGATTCCTCAACATCAATGCATTCTTCCTAAAAGTATACATGTAGAGACGATCGGAAGATTCACCAATAACCGGCGGATGAGGTAGTCATTATATTCAATGTTCATTTGGTTGATTCTGAGTGCACATTGGAAGGAGCAATAATCCGTGAAGATTTGGCAAAGGAATACCAAAAAGCGGATCATTATTCATGAACAATAATCCGTGAAGATTTGGTAAGGAATACCAAAGAGCGGATCATTATTCATGAGTGCAACTGCAATATTATGATAGTCATTATCAATGCCTTGAGGAATAACTGGAGATTGGGCTTCTTGAGTAGTCTGAGTTGTACTTCTTAGATGATCAACATTCGCTAGCGGTTGGAAATACTCATCAAACATATCTTGAAACAATGAATCCCAAACAATGAATCCCAGTTATCCTTAGAAGTGAAGCATTAGGCGTTGAAGGAGAGTCGTATGACCATAATTCAAGCATCCATCAACATGTAGTATATGCACTCTTCTCCCCCTCAAAAATTGCATCCGAGGTTGCCATTTTTGATTTAGCAAGTGAAAAAGAATATACACCAATGAACATAGTTCCACTTGAAGGTTGAAAGAGCGTGGGAAAAACATGAAGCTTGTTAATGAAGAATGCCGATGAGAATGGTCATAAACATGAAGATTTCTCTTCTTTTGAAGATAAAGCGCACTGAAGCGTACACCTTTCTTTTCTATGAGGAGCGGGGCTGAAGTGTTATCTAGAGCCATAATGATGAAGTCGAGGCACATGCTTGAAGTGAGCAGCGTCATAGCCGAAAGAATATCAAGATTTAGTTACTTGAACCCGTGAGTTATGAGATATCAATCCTTGTGTTATCCATACTTTAAACCAGTCCATGTATTGAAGGATCGAATTATCTGCAACTGAGTAAGGTCTACATGCACTAACATTACAAGCTTGATTGCATATATATTGGTTAGTGACATTAGTATCCAAACCCTTTGGGGTTTCACGGTCAACCTTGATTTTGTCATCAGAAAATAGCTTTCCGGTAGGAATCCACCTAAGTCCAGCATCTTTAAACATTCTACTAGACGGTATCCACTTATGGCAAGGTCTAGGATTGTTAGGCTTCTTATGCACAGTGGAAGACTTATCCTTATTCCTATTTTCCAAAGATTTAGCAGTTGGTATCCATCTAAGCGAAGTTTTTGGTTTGTTTTGCTTCACAACATGTTCAACCTTAGTCACATTAGTAGTCTTAGTGGATTGTACCTTAGCATGTGAATTAGGAAAATGTTTCTTTTGTGGAAAAGACTCAGAATTTCTAGTTTTGTTTTCTACATGCTTAGCATTCATATGCACATAATTATTCTTAGATGCACGCCAATCCCTAGTCTTTTGAGTGTTCCTAGGTAGTGGTTTACAACTACTAGCAGTGCCTTAAAATCTCGTAGAATTCCTCACCCTAGGTCTTGCACCTAAAATTCCGTCTTTTGAATCATTGCCTTTTTCCTAGCTTTTTCTAGATAATAGTTCTTCCACAAGTCATTCATATCATATGAATTCAGGGTTTTAATGCTTGGTTTTGACACTTTTTTCGAACTAATCCTAGATGTTTGGGAGTAGAAGTGGCTACGTGTTGAGAGTTAACGGAGCTAGAAGCCTTATTCTTAGGTAACTCTAGTGAAGTGACTGGTTTTGACAAAACTTGTTTCTCATCAACTTGGGAGGCAAACCGTGTTTTGAAAATTTTGGACTTTCGGATATAAACGCAGTAGGGTTTTGCCTAACAATGGACCGGTTTCTAATGGGATGAGAAGCTGGTTTCCCCAAGGTTGATGGTTTTGTAAACTTAGTGTTCACACTTTTCCCTACAGTTTTCCTAAGCTCATTTTTTAGGGCAACAATAGCGAAACTCTTTTCCTGAAGTTGAGCTTTGAGAACATCAAATTTTGCTATCAAAGAGTTTGTTTGTTCTATTGACTTAGTTCTAGCTTCTTTGATAGAGTCACTTAGTTCTATGTGATGCTTTCTCAAGGACTCATTTTCCTTTAGTAATTTGGCCACATAAACCGCTAATTCATCATTTCTCATTTGAATATCATCAATAGCATTAACATCCGAATTACTTGTAACCAAATTACTTTTCACATGCATATCAGAAATATGTTTCTTCAAATTGTTGATAGTTGAGTTTTTGTCTTGAAGTTGAGCTTTCAAAGTGTTCATTTCAAAAAGTTCACGGAATTGAGGAAGTTCGGATTTTTACATGGTTTGTTAATTTGGAAACTTTCTTCTTTACTTTGTATCGCAATTTCAAGTGAAATGCAATGTTTTTCAAGATTTGAGAATTTGTTTGAAAGTTCATCAAAAGCCTTTTTATCAACCATATTGTTTGATTTGAAACACTTAATCTCGACTCACCTCATTACTGGGACATTTATCGAGTCATGTTTACGGCATCATGATCAGTTTGTTTAAGTACTTTAGCAGATGCACTATATTGAACAATAAAGGGTACCTCATTACATGACACATGTTCAATTTCTGGTCTGATATCTGCATCCACATCATGTGTAACAAGAGTCACCGAACCGCGTGGTTGGGTCAAGCTTATATATTTCGAGCCTCTGTATTCTGTCAAGCGATCCATCATCGATGCTTTACCCATCTCAACACTACAATCACTTGATTGCACTTGACATTCATTCACAAACTCTCGACATCTGTATCCACATCTTGTCGACATGAGTTCTTGAACAATTTGTTGCATCATTCTTTGTTGTCTATGTTATTCGCATTCAAGCAACATCCATCTTTCAACTGATACATTACCCAACTCATCACAACAATCTCTTAAGCGCACGGACACACATCCACTTTTTCATCTTTCTGAGTAACTTCCTCAATATACTTCTCCACATTATGCATGAGATGAATAAGTGTCTCAATAAACATGCTAATTTCCATTCCAGTGTGTCTCTTGAAAGATATTTCAGTCAAGTCTTGATCATAATCGATGAATATTCCCCATTGATGAATGGTGAAATTGTTTGTGGATCACATGAAGTGCGAAGCTGGAACAATCTTTTGAACCTTTTCTTTATCAAGTTGTTGTTCTAATTATTCTAAGTTCAATAGTAATGTTCCTGTTAATGTGGATAAATCTTGACGTAAAAGGGCAATGCATGTTCGTTCCATAGTTGTAGATGTGAGTAACATGAGGTGTGAATGAAGTTGTCGATAAGGTTCAATGCAACTTTCCTTACCTTTTGCAAGAGCATTATGTAACCTTGACTGGTGCATTTCTCTCTCTTTAGATTCTAAACACGGAGATTTCACATCCTCATTGATTGATTCCATCATTTTTAACCGTTCAGTGTAGCATACATTATCATTGTTGTCCACAACATCATACAATTTAAGCACTTCGAAATCAGGGTCAGTAGAGTAAGACATGATGTGGTAGAATGTACGATTTTACAAGTCTATGATTTAAACCGAGAAATAGAATCTTTCGCGGGATTTTACTAAAATCAAGACCAAACCTTTAAGCAATGACCAATGAAACGTGTTAAGATGACTGATGGATTGTCAAAATGACAGACAATTGTGTGTTAGGACATATAATTGTTTGTAGGATTAGCAGAGATGTTGTTTGGTTGAGATTTGGATTGGTTTATGCACGATTTTCCCGAGAAATTTAGGTCTAAAAACATAAAAACCTCAATAACTTCTGTTCAGAGTGGATTTAGCCCTCGAAGGTTGACCCGAATCAACTTTAGTTTAGTTGATTTGGCGTGACATTCTCCTCGTTCACGTCGTTTTGATGGGTAGAACGCTGAAAACGGAGTTACGGATCAAAAGTTATAGCCGTTTGAAGTTTTGTCGGGAAAAGTCAATAAGTCAGTAAGAATTCTTGAACCAAGTCGCTGGACATAAGTCGCTAAAGCACCAAGTCGCTAAGTAATTAGAAGACAAGTCGCTAAGTTCCAAATCGCTATGACTGACAAGTCGCTATGCACCAAGTCGCTAAGATGTCAAGTCGCTAAATAGCAACTCGCTAAGGTCCAAATGGCTAGCACCAAGTCGCTAAGAAACTTAAAGAACAAGTCGCTATCAAAATTGAAAGCAAGTCGCTACCTTACCAAATCACTACCCGTAGTGGAGAATCCACCAACAGTACTTTTTTTCGGCTTGTCTCTAAAGCAAGTCGCTAGCTCAACTCGCTAAGAATTTCAACTACAACTCGCTAACAACTTACAAAGCAAGTCGCTAGCAAGAAAAACAATCTGTGGCTTAAGTCTCTAGCTAGAAAAAACACATAAACACCACTTTTCAATCCAAAAACAACCCAACCACGATGATTCAAGCTTACCAAATCAAAACCCAAGCACATACAATGATTCTAAACACAAAACAACACCCAAGATTCAAACTTTAACACTATAAATGATCCAAATGATGCAAAAACCACTAAACTTATTCAAACTCTAAAACCACCTAAAAGTCACTAGAAATCCAAAGATATGTAAGAGATGATCAAACCATGGCTCTTGATACCATTTGTAACATATTGGATTTCACAAACACACTAAACCATAATCACAAGTGGCGTACAAGAAGGTTTTTAGAGAGAGAAAGTTAGAGGTTTAGGGAACTTAGTGAGAGAAAGAAAAATCTTATTATGAGCTCCAACTCTCTACCTTGGGAGGTAGAGAGTATTTATAGTCTTACAGTAAAACGCCACACAACGGGCTGTGGATCAGGCATACAGTGGGTAAAGACCCGTCCGTCCTCCACGGTGTTACTTAACTAAATACTACTTAACATAAAATAACTACGACAACGAGCTTTCTAACGAATATATATACTTGAGGCGACCGACTCTTTTATACCTAGAATTTCTAATTCCTAACACGTGAGGTGTTCGGCTTTGTTTTATTCTAGCATAAGGGATTTGTAAACTCATATTTTCCAGGTATTGGGAGATATCTTTTTAGGAATCTTTCTAATAAGGTCTACTTGAGGGCAAGTAGAGTTCAAGTGGGAGGCTATTTGATAACATCAAATAGCCCTGATTATTAAGTGTCAATTTCCCCCGATAATGCTTGTAATTTATATCATTTATATGGATTTACGCTTGTTTTTCATTGTTTTCCACTTTCAGGTAAATTACGAGCATTGGAGCTAAAGACACGCGGAATTGGAGAATTATCTAAAGAATTATCATAGTATGCTAATTTTGAAGAAGTTACGGCGTAACTCTTCTCTCACATTACGTTGTAACTATTGCGTGACTCAGAAAACCAACTTATCAAGAGGTTACGGCGTAACTCTTCCCAAAGGCTACGACGTAACTATATTAGGTCAAATGAGGTTCCACGCCGCTGATACTTACGCCGTAACTGTTAATACAAATAAGCCGTAAAAACGTTTATTTATATTTTACGATCTTCTAATGTTTTGTCGATAACAAATGTAAAATCATTTTAACGAAACAAATAGAGTACGTAAATAGTTTGAGTTAATAGTTTTCTAACACACTTACATTTTCACATAAAACACTAAAACAAGCTTAAGTGATTTTATGATTTAAATAAATATGTACAACAACTAATGTTTACATATTGGGTTAGCACATACTTAATCTAAGTATACTAAAATGGGTAAAAACATGTATATACTAAAATGGGTAAAAACATGTAAATACTAAAATGGGTAATAAACTAGCAAATGGTATTGACCTATAACCCGTGGTTTTATTTATACCACTTAACCAAGTTCATTGTATCTAGAAAGAAAACCATGGATCAACCCATAACCCATGACCCATGACCCATAACCAAAAATACCCATGGGCAAAGAGGAGCGTACCACGGATCCCTAGCTTTGTGCTAGCCGGATCCCTTGTGGTAGGGATCCGTGGGATCCGGGGAACTGTAGGATTTTTCCTCTATAAATAGTGAGCCATTTATTCATCATTTCTCACCCCTTTTCAATCCCTCTCTAACACACTTTCCCCCCTGAGTTAAATCACTAACCTTAGATCCAAGAGATCTATGTTTGTAGTTTTGTTTTTGTGTGATCTTTTAGGTTCCTCTTAAAGGCAAGATCACCACCTTTGAAGTCGAGCAAGCTCAAGTCCATGAGTTGCCATGCTTCCTCATCATCAAGGCTACTGAAGTCTTCTTGTTGATGATTCCTTTCTTTCTTCAAGGAAGTGTAGTGTTGAAGACATTAGTGAAAGATGTCTCAAGAGTCAAGACGAAGATATTAGTGAAGGGTATCTATCGTCTATAGGATAAAGCACTTGTGGTAGGTGCTTAGAAGTCAAGACAAAGAAGCATTAGTGAAAGGTGCTTAGAAGTCAAGACAAAGAAGCATTAGTGAAAGATGCTTAGAAGTGAAGACACAAGACATTAGTGAAAGGTGTCTTGTAGATCTAGTCAAAGGTATTAGTGAAAGGTGCCTTAGATGTACATTTGATTTGGTGTGTTTCGATGTACAAGATAGACTAGTATTAGATCCAAGGATATTGATATCCTTGTTGATGTTGTAAAGGAGTAGATCTCCTTTGGGATTAGTCGTTGGTGTAGTGTGGTAGTAGTTCCTCCATTGCAATGGAACTAGGTGCTTAGCCTAGTACCTAATAAAGGGTAGGCGACGTTGTGAAGGTGTAGTTCACCTAAGGTGTGAAAGAACTAGGTACTTAGCCTAGTACCTTATAAAGGGTAGGTGACGTTGTGTAGGTGTGGTTCACCTTGGAGTGAAAGAACCCGGTGGTTATCCTAGTACCGGAAAAAGAGTAGGCGACGTTGTGAAGGCTTCTCCGCCATAAGGAGATTGGTGTAGTGATTACGAACTCTCGAGTAGGTGACTCGGGGAGTGGAGTAGGGCAAGGAAGGTGACCTTGTAGCCGAACCACAATAAATACTTGCGTTGTGGTTTTTTGCTTCTTACTCTTATCTTTTCATTACTTACCTCTACATGCTTGTTTATCAACATCCAACACACACATCCAAATAGATTGACATAAGTCTATCTAAATAGATTAAAAAGAAGTTTTAATTGGTAAAACTATTCAACCCCCCCTTCTAGTTTTCCACAATTGGCATCAGAGCTTCGTTACCAAGTTCCTTGAAGTATATTGTACTTTAAAAACTTGATACGATCCATGGTTAATTGAAAACTACAAAGAAGGTTTTTCATAAAAGCAAACACCATGTATTTCAAAACTATATGTTTGGATGTTGAGTTGATAACAATATTTTTTCTTTTCATTTAAATGCACTAATCTTCTTTGTCATGTTGATTAGTCAAAGCTCATACCCACCAAGCTTTAGGAGTCGCTTGGTAACAAGAATACCTTTCTTAAGAAGGTATCTTAAACGCAAAGGAGCGGGAATAGTCTAAGTGACATTTGTTGTGTCATTTGTAAAGACATTCCTAAGTGCGCTAGAGGTATGACTTTCTTTTTACTTTGCTTGATAATTAAGTATACATTTTTTAGGTATTTATATGATTATCTTTTGTGCAAATTACATGATTTACATGAAGCTTCGTTAGGAAGCCTTTTTCTCACATACGTGCTATATTTCTCGTCTATAGTCATAGTATATTAAACTTATGTTTTATTTCTTTTTAATCCAATAATAAAACATAACACGAATTTAAAAAAAAATCCTCCTTCCCTATAAAAACTCCCACCGTCGACCTATCTATCAAATCCTTACCTTTTCAAATCATCCAATTTCAAAAAAAAAAAAAACTTCATCTTCCTCCTCATTCCATCTCAACCGTAACCAAGAAGATCCGTCATCAACATGGTTTACATCGCACTCGTGCTCATCGCCATAACACTCATCGCACTTGTGTTCCCTATGATGAAGTTCACATACGGAGACATTTACTTTGTGTTGTTAATCTATATTGGGGTCATATACCCAATCCTTTGTATCATCCTTAGTATTGAAATGCAATACTATTAATAATCTAGTTTATCTAGGTTACTTTTATCATAATGTGTTTGTCACTTATTTTGATTTATATGTTTTATATTTCTTTCGTGATACATTAGAAGTCATGTATGCATGCTAAAGGAAAATGTAGGATAAAACATATTTTCGTGGTATAAAAACTGTAAAATCTATGTTTTTATAAAATATGTTTCTGTTACTACTGAGATCCACGGATCCGGAAGTTATACTAGCCGGATCCCTTTTGAAAAGGAACCGTGGGATCCGTCCTACTGGAAAACAGTTTTTCATACAAATCAAAAACCTCTTTTCTTCTAAGAGTAATACTCTACATGTATGTCAAAACCATAAGTGAGTTAAGTGTATTTCTTGTTAAAACCATTGTTAATAAAAATCTAGTAAAAACATTAGATTATCATAAGTTGACCACAAACATCTCCTTTATTAACTTGTCATTTCTATAGGTTCAACTATGACGCATGAATATGAGTTTGATTTTTCACTCACTAGCGTCTACACTCCGAACATCTCTCTCGAACCCAACACGCCTGGCAATCATGTCTGTGGGTTCAATAATCTCGAAAACCGTCATTTCCACGAAGGACGTATTGTAGACACCTCTCTACAATTCGAAGAAGGTATCAATACCTCCTTCCGAGCCATAGGACTAGAATGCCTTCTTGAAATCAACGAGAAGATATGTCCAAGGTTCATAATGGAATTCTTCAGTCAAGTCGAACTTCGTTAATACGAGGATCGCTCTCTATCTCTTTGGTTTTATATCAAAAACCAAAAGTTCACTCTAACCCTTGGGCATTTTGCTCACATCCTCCGGATTCCAAATCATGGACAATGTGCCTTCACCGAAGATTGGTCTCTTGATTCTCTCTTCAACTTTCGTGAAGAAAATAGTCCATATTGTTCACACATACCCTCTCCGGAAGATTTAAATCGCATAATATGCAAACCTCGACCATACTACTACGATCCAAACATTATCTTTACAAGGGATATCCGAGAAGAGTACAAGCCTCTTGCACTCATCCTACGTGAAAATGTTTGGAGTCTTAGGGGAAATCGAGAAATCCTTCCCGCTTGTTGTGCTCACATGTTGTACTTTTTGCTAACACAACAACCATACAATCTCGCCTACTTCTTGGCGAATTGAAAATCTTCAAGGCTCCAAGAATAAACTCATCCCTTATGGAATGTTCTTGACACGCCTCTATCATAATGTTATGCACTTCCATCCTCAATTTCAAAGTCCGTTGTGCGTACTTGTGAACAAGATGATGGAACCGCTAAACATATCCCTCATGAAGACTTTCTTCATTCTTGACTCCACCAACACTCATCAATCACTTAATGATCCTCCTAGCGAAAACACTCAAGGAAACCAATAGTATTCCAAAATAGGATCAAATCTCTTGTACTCGTGCTTTATCAATGTAATCCAATTTCCTTCATGAAATAAAACATTTGATATCTTAGTATTTAGAACTTTCTTTAGACTATCCTTGAGATATAATGCATTGTCAAGATCATTGCATACCTTTGGTAAAGGTCCTGCGGATGGTAGCGGATCCCAAAAATTACACTAGACGGATCCCTACTCTTAGGGAACCGTGGGATCCGTCGAACAGAAAAATGCAATTACAAGCATTGTATTTCAAACACATTCTTAGAACACCTCACACTAAGCTAAACATAGTGTCTTAAGGCAAATTAAGTCCTTATCAAGATAGGTTAATCTTTCCCATTCATACATAACTCACCGAGGTCACACTCTAAAAACGCTTGTAGATCTACCGTTTCGTTTTAATCCATTACTCTTCCGCTCTTAAATTCACACCTCATTTTCTACTTGATCCCTCACATCTAGTCTTAGAAATCTTTCAATTATGGCAAAATTGATCATAAATCATCCTCACCTCCAAGTTGATCAAAGTTGATCAAAATCTAGTTTTCTCATCTCAAAGCTTCTAGGATATTTTCCAATACACTATCCTAAGACATAACCTGATCTCTAGGATCATTTAGCTTCAATTGACACTCTAAATCTTTAGTGTCATCCTTGCTCATCCATTCGTACTCTTGAAAGTTCCAAATCCTTCCATAAATGACAATCATTAGCTACATCACCCATTACCTTCAAGTACTCAAGCATCCCTTCATTTAAAACACTTAGGAGGACTGAAACACTCAAGATGATATAGGTCTTAGATCTTATAAACATCATTTCCACTTTTCATAGCTGGCTGAGGACGGATCCCTAGGATTAGCCTAGACGGATCCCTCTGAGGAGGGAACCGTGGGATCCGGATGACAGAATAGGTCAAATCTTGCTAAAACAATCATTTCAACTCATCTTCTAACTCAAACACTCCATCTCATCTTAAATGAGTTCCTAGATCAGAGCAACCTCTGAAGTTGACTCTTGTACATGTCAATCATCACATTCCAATGAATCCTAGTGGCTTAAAGCTTAAATGCACTTGCCAAACCTCTTAGTTTATAAACCACCTTGTTAGGACCTCCATAGTCATCACTCTCATCTTAAACTTCAGGTCTTGCAACCTCTTGAAATCATCCCATCATGAGGAAAACCCCAAGTAGTGACTTATCCACCAAAGAACCACCCATTAAAAGAGCTCACGTTATACACGAAATTTCTTCAACCGAATCATCTCCCATCAAACCAACAAATGATAGAATTCTTCATCATCCAATCAAACCAATTCCTAAAAGGATAGTACCCACAAAACTACCTATGCCAAACACCACCATACCTCCTAGGCCAAACAATATCATCTCCACCAAACCATCACCATTGGTTCCTAGAGCTATTTCATTTACATCCCCACTATCATCACCACACCTCTACAATTTAGAGGACTTGCCTCCTAGGCCGTCTCATCCGCTTCCGCCGACAACATTCTCCTCATTAGGAGGAATAATGGTTCAAAATCAAGGTGTTGAGTCAACACTTGCTCCGGCTTCCTTCTCGGCGTTTTCATCATATAATCCCATTTGGATTATGACAAATCATCAAAGTCAACCACCCGACCATATGGAAGTTGACACTTCTCTACCACCACCATCATTCTTGGTTGAGTCATTCTCAAATGCACCTCCACCAATTCCTCCATCGTTTGAAGCTCCGCAAGCCGCTTCACTTGATCCTTCGCATCAAGCCATCTCATTTCTTCCACCACCACTACCTAGCCATGACAAAGATTGCCATCATTGTCAACATGTTGAAAGTTTGATACATGAAGTACAAGAAGACCAACGTTTCATGTTCTATCATCTCCTCGAGCGTTTCGACGAGATCAAACCTAAACAAAACTTGAGCTAGAAGATTTTAGTGGTGTCCTAGCATCAAGCGATAGTTGGTCTAGAAATTTCTAGTAATGTATTTTCTTATCTTAGTTTTTAGAGTCATGTATATCATAACTCTAGTTTTATTAAATGAAAATTACATGCTACTTGTTATTTTTCTGAGAATATGATTACCTTGTATTCATATCTCATTTTTAACATTACTTGTTATATCACCTTTGCTGAAATTTAACAGCTAAAAACGGATCCCTCGAATTGCCTAGAGCGGATCCCTACTAGGAGGGAACTGCGGGATCCGTGAGACAGAAAGCTTTCTTTCTACTAACTTGAATCACATTTGCAGGAAATTGTGAATTATTCTTGATTTCTAACCTTTGTTTTGTAGTTATTCAATTTATATATGAAGACTTTGACATCCTAAAGCTAGGGAGCTTTATGTCAAAGCAATACATTGCAAATTACTTGCAATACTAGGTTTACATTTCGTGACATCCCTTTGCAAAAATTGCAATCATCAAGGGGAGCACATTCGTCTCGTAGACGATATCTTTTGCAAACTTATTTGCAAACAAACTAGATTAGTATTACTTTCTTGACGCCCTTACTTAGGGATGGACTCGTCAAGGGGAGTAAAGACGAGATCCTTTCCCGTTATTTGCTCTCTATCTCTTTTTACTTTTTTCTTTCACATGTTTTTCTTAAAAACAATGTGTTGCCTTCCTTCAAACACTTTTTTTTCGACAAAAGGGAGAGAAAGTAAAAACTACAAATTCAAACTTTTACGAATTTTAGCTTTTCCTTAAAATAATTTTATGTTTTGTCATCAACAAAAAGGGGAAGATTGTTAATACAAATAAGCCGTAAAAACGTTTATTTATATTTTACGATCTTCTAATGTTTTGTTGATAACAAATGTAAAATCATTTTAACGAAACAAATAGAGTACGTAAATAGTTTGAGTTAATAGTTTTCTAACACACTTACGTTTTCACATAAAACACTAAAACAAGCTTAAATGATTTTATGATTTAAATAAATATGTACAACAACTAATGTTTACATATTGGGTTAGCACATACTTAATCTAAGAATACTAAAATGGGTAAAAATGTATATATACTAAAATGGGTAAAACATGTAAATACTAAAATGGGTAATAAACTAGCAAATGGTATTGACCCATAACCCATGGTTTTATTTATACCACTTAACCAAGTTCATTGTATCTAGAAAGAAAACCATGGATCAACCCATAACCCATGACCCATGACCCATAACCAAAAATACCCATGGGCAAAGAGGAGCGTACCACGGATCCCTAGCTTTGTGCTAGCGGATCCCTTGTGGTAGGGATCCGTGGGATCGGGAACGATGAGGATTTTTCCTCTATAAATAGTGAGCCATTTCTTCATTATTTCTCACCCCTTTCAATCCCTTTCTAACACACTTTCCCCACGAGTGTTAAATCTCACTAACCTTAGATCCAAGAGATCTATGTTTGTAGTTTTGTTTTGTGTGATCTTTTAGGTTCCTCTTAAAGGCAAGATCACCACCTTTGAAGTCGAGCAAGCTCAAGTCCATGAGTTGCCATGCTTCCTCATCATCAAGGCTACTGAAGTCTTCTTATTGATGATTCCTTTCTTTCTTCAAGGAAGTGTAGTGTTGAAGACATTAGTGAAAGATGTCTCAAGAGTCAAGACGAAGATATTAGTGAAGGGTATCTATCGTCTATAGGATAAAGCACTTGTGGTAGGTGCTTAGAAGTCAAGACAAAGAAGCATTAGTGAAAGGTACTTAGAAGTCAAGACAAAGAAGCATTAGTGAAAGATGCTTAGAAGTGAAGACACAAGAAATTAGTGAAAGGTGTCTTGTAGATCTAGTCAAATATATTAGTGAAAGGTGCCTTAGATGTACATTCGATTTGGTGTGTTTCGATGTACAAGATAGACTAGTATTAGATCCAAGGATATTGATATCCTTGTTGATGTTGTAAAGGAGTAGATCTCCTTTGGGATTAGTCGTTGGTGTAGTGTGGTAGTAGTTCCTCCATTGCAATGGAACTAGGTGCTTAGCCTAGTACCTAATAAAGGGTAGGCGACGTTGTGAAGGTGTAGTTCACCTAAGGTGTGAAAGAACTAGGTACTTAGCCTAGTACCTTATAAAGGGTAGGATACGTTGTGTAGGTGTGGTTCACCTTGGAGTGAAAGAACCCGGTGGTTAGCCTAGTACTGGAAAAGAGTAGGCGCGTTGTGAAGGCTTCTCCGCCATAAGGAGATTGGTGTAGTGATTACGAACTCTCGAGTAGGTGACTCGGGGAGTGGAGTAGGGCAAGGAAGGTGACCTTGTAGCCGAACCACTATAAATACTTGCGTTGTGGTTTTGTGCTTCTTACTCTTATCTTTTCATTACTTACCTCTACATGTTTGTTTATCAACATCCAACACACACATCCAAATAGATTGACATAAGTCTATCTAAATAGATTAAAAAGAAGTTTTAATTGGTAAAACTATTCAACCCCCCTTCTAGTTTTCCACAGTAACTATTACCTCAACTACGGCGTAACCTAGTTTATTGAAGACTACTGCGTAACCACTTATAAGGTTACGCCGTAACCAGCAGATCTAGTGCAAAATCGATGAAATGAAGGTTACGGCGTAACTCTTATATGAGTTACCCGTAACCCAGATCGGCCTATAAATACCCCACGAATTCCAGCATTTCTAATCATCCCATTCCACACACACAACAACCGAGAACGTGGGAAAAGCTCAAGGCAGATCTAGAGGAGCATATCTGGCGGTTTCCAAGGGAGAAATCACTCCCTACGATAAGCATTAGCATTTTATATTTTATTTACTTTCAATTCATGTATTTCGTACCTTTGAATATTGAATTAATTTGTATGATTAATAGCGGCTAAGCACCTCTTGGTGCTGGCCTAGTTATGATTCCTTAATTGTTTTGTCTGCATTTACTTTACTTCCGCATAATTATTTTTAAGTGTATGCATGCATAGTTTATTGGTAGCCACCTTGGTTCGGTAGTTTTGAATGGCGGTAGAGGCCAATTTCCTAGGAGATATGACCCACTGACCCTAGGTGAGGGTTGAGAGCGGGAAGGGTAAGATATGACCATCTGACGACCCTTTCTACTTGTGCGATTTGACCAACTGATCACCTATCGTTTAGATGAACTTAAGAATTAGGGGGTGAGTGTCTAAGTTCCTAAAGGCCGGGCACTCACTATTATAAATCTAGAATGTAGCGGTACTTAATGACTTGGCTTAGGGGACCAGGAACAACAGGACTTATGAGGGAACACCTGACTTCTCCTGTGGTGGCATCTTTGCTGATAGGTTAGGGCGAATTGACCAATTGCTGTCCTCTCGACTTTGACCCCACCTGAAGTAACTGGAAGTAAGTAGACGTAGACATAACTAGCTAGGAGGATTAACTAGGTTAGCACCACTCTCCTCTATTGATTTTACCTTTACCATTTATTTGCTTTTATTTGCCTTATTACCTTTAGTAGTTTAATTAATTAATTCCCTATCGAAACCATTATAAATCTGTGACACCTAGACTTAGTAATAATCCAACACACATAGCTCTTGGGACGACCTCGGCTTTACCGATTACTATACTATACGGGTACCTGTTGCGCCGTTAGTGCACTAGGGTAGACCATAGGTATAACGAGACTTTATAAATATTAAAACCTGGTCAGTAAAACCTGCATCAGACTGTTTCTGCCATTTCTTCATCACTAAGACTCCAAACTTGTCCCAATCGATTCTAGGTCCTTCCCACTCAGTTTCTAGTCCCTTCCAAGCTCCTTGGAGGCTAAGTTCAACATTTAATACCCTAAGCCTTGGAAGTAGTATAAATAGGACCTCATTTGTGTATGTTTTCATCATCCAACTAGCACCACAACTTGAGAGAACTTCTCTGACACCTCTCCTACCACCACCACTCCATCTCTAGGTGTGAAATTCGAGCCTCCACCCTTAAGGACGAATTTACACCTTGAGAGCAACCCCCAACTTGAGAGAACACACCCACTCTCAATCTCTTCACCTCAAAGGTGTGAAATTCGATCCTCCACCCTTAAGGACGAATTTCCACCAACTTATCTTCCCCAAAAGACCTCAAACCTCTGCCAAATTCGTGTAGTGTGCTCAAGGGCTGATGAAGGCGTTTGGATATGATTTTCCGGCTTGGTAGAACTATTGTAGTCAATTGGAGGCTAGAAGGAGTGCTATAATCCTTCATTTTTGCCTATTGTAATTCATACTTTGGGTAAACCGTGTTACTTTTATATTTCCATATGTTTGTGATTGATATGATTGTTGAAGCTTTGTGTTTGATTGAAATAACCATGAATGTCTTGATACTTTCTTGTTCTTATATTGCTTTTCTTGTTGGTTTGATCCGTGACAATCATAACCATCAACTTGTTACTTGCTTAAAAAAACAAACGGCACTTGTAGTGCAACCAAGTCTCTTGGGACGACCTTGATTTACCAAAACCTATACTACAACTTGACTAGGGTATACTTGCCCGAATGTGTTCCTAGTTAACCGGTAATTCTTGATTATAAATTTAAAGCTCGGTGAACGCATCACCTACCCAACTCTACATCTCTGCCACAATAAACAAGCAAACACTGATTATCACTTATGTAATACCATAGCTAATAACCATGTGCAACTCCATAATCTGCCAAAGGATGTTTCAATTGTTGTGGGCTCTCAAATTTCATTCCTAGTACATGCACAAATTCTTTCCAAGGTAATTCAGGGTTGTAACAAGGATATTGAACACCTTTTTGAATCTTGTAGTTAGCATCTATAACATCCTCCTCAGGGTCATGTTCTTCCACAATATACTTACCAGTTAAAGTGGGGATTGGATTATCTCTGGTTCCTATAAAGTTATCCTTACCAACCAGTTTACTTAAAAAAGGATCATCTATGGTCAATCTCTCAAATACTACATTTTGTTCCCCTTCAGTGTGAAAGTCTACATTCTCTGGGTCCTCTTCTTGCTCAACAACAGTTTCATTACAAACTAGGCTATCAACACTGTCATTTTCAGTAAACGGATTATCATTTCTAGTGTTCTCCATAACATCATTAATCATTGTATTCATGATACAAGTCAACCTTAAAACCATTCTCAAATCCTACTTCAACAAAGTCAACCATATCAGCATCACTATTTATTTCCTTAAGCCCACGAGTAAGTGTTGTTCCAGGTACAACATAATACAATCTTTTAACATTATTGACAACTAATCGTTCAATGACATCAAATAACTGACTAACCAGCATTTTTTCGAACTGAATGTCCTTGATAATCCTACACGATCCAAGCACATAGATTTGGGACAAAAACCCCATCATGATAGAGTCTAACAGTGAAAAGAGACATCTTCAGCTATTCAACAATCTGGAATCAAAATATTATGGTCTTCAATTAGGGTTTCAGTTATAGATTAAATTAGAGTTTACATAATATGTGCAATCAAAAATTAGGGTTTTCAATTTGAGAATATAATTAGAGAATGAGAAACTCGCACCTAACTATTGCAATAAAAAATTATGGTTTACATACCTAATCACATTTGCAGAAGTTGGGTTAATCAGATCTAGGGTTTTTATTGAGAGTGAGGTGTGTGTTTATTTGTTTATGAAAGTGATTTGTGTTTTTGATGAGTTATATTAACTGAGGGGTCAATCATTTGACTTTATGTTGAGTTGGAATAAGTGGAACTATATGCTGAGTTGGAATTTACACGTAATATGTCAAAAAAGCCATGTTGAAAAAAAAAATGGTCATATTACGTATATTGAACAATTTTTGAAAGATTTTAGCGATATTGATAATAAAATTAGTATTTTATGTATTTTGGTAAATTTGAGAAAGTTTGTTACGTATATTCAGCCTTCACCTTATTTTTTTACATAAAAGTTGGGCCACATAGTAAGTAACAATGCAGATCGCCATGTTTATATTTGTAATATGAAAAAGTAGTGTAAATTTTGATTTTATTCAATTTGGTAGGAGTAGATATTGGTAATTGATGTAAAAAAAATACTCGATCTTGCCTAAACTAGATATGCAAGAGTTGAATGTATACAAGTAATCACTATAGAATTTATATCTAAATTTTGAACATTTTTACAGTCCTTGAACAAATATACGGACTAAATTACAATACACAAGTCCAACACATATTCACACATAACCTCTTATCTATATATAAGAGCCAAGTGAGGGAATCCAATACAGTTATTGGTATGTATGGCGTCACATCATACACTTCCCAATAACACACCAATCACCAAAACCCCTCATACCTAACAACGTATTTGGTCCCAAAATCCCACTAAAATACCCACTCACTCACATACATAACAAAACAAAGAAAAAACAAAAAGAATGCAAATGAGCTTGGCATGCACCTAACGTTTGGCTCCGAATGGCACAAATCTTTCGTTATGATTGGCTCACATGAAACCTCCTTACATCTGTATCTTTAAAGCAAGACAACATCATCAGTAAGGTTAAAAATGTAACACATGTATAGTGTAGGTATTTCGGGTAAGATGAGTTAGGGATCGGTGAGTAGTCTTTATCACTATGTACGTGTAGGCATCAACCGATACCAAAAAATAATAAATGGTCTTCTCTTTCTTCATTAAGTCCATACCTGTACACTCCACATCGCTATATTTTTTGTATTTTTGCATGCCATCTTCCTAACAATCGTCATGGGTTATCCAATAAAATATTCCACATATATGACCCCTTTCCACTATTTGATCATCCACATGAACCACCTAACATAATCCCGACTGACTTTAAGGACCTTAAATGCTGAATCACAACTTTCACTCGACCTACATTTTGAAGTTTACGAGACATAACATATATTGCCAATTTATTGTATTATTGATAGTAACATTTAATAATTTACAAAGTCTCTCATAAGTCATAAAGGAGTTTAATCTCCAAAAGAAACGATAATTCCGTACATATACAACTTGTGAGTGCAAGAATTGACATTCAACCACCTAGTGATGCTTAACTAAGTGTGATTAATTAGAAAATGACATGATCAATAAATATAGATTTAACAATTCAACCGAACGAAACATACCAAACGCATGTGACAAAGTTACCAAAGATGCTCGTCTAATGTTTCTTTATCATGAAAATTTGTTTTTCTTTTATAGTTATATGGCTAGTTGTGAAAAAAATAAGAATTATTGAAAATGATATTTACATAAAGAAAAAACTTTAGGACACTACATGGTAAAGATGTTGACTAGAAAAATTCATTATTTTCAACCCACCTTCAAATGTGTCACCATTTGTTTCTACCAACAAATAAATACCTATATTTTAAAACCCGGCTTGACCTGGCCGGTTCAACTGGTTGAACCAGAATCAGACTGGATATGATTGGGTTTTTGTTTGTTTGAGAACCGGATTGTACCGTCGGTTTTTCGTTGACCCGATTTGATAAACCCGGCCGGGTCATAACTTTTTATCAAAAATCTAACAAAACTTTTTTTCCAATCAACATTTCTAAGTTTAATTGACAAGTTAAAATGGTGAAGAATAATGTTAGTTAAAATTTTGTGAAACATCAAATTAGAGTTACAAACTATCTTAAAACACCAACGTATTTATTTTTAATATAAATTGCTATAACTTAGAATTATAAGTTGATTTTTGTTGCAAATGTTTGTTGTATAATTAGATACAGAACTTAAAAACAAAGTTTATTGGTAGAGTCTCAATCTTTTTCATCGGTTCAATCGAATGCAGGAATAAAGTCGGATAAAGCATGAGATTATGCAACACTACATATTAAATATAGAAAAAATTATATGTATAAAACTGGTTTGACATGACGGTTCAGCTGGTGACCCAGTGAACCAACAACTAAACCGGGTCGATAAAAAAACCGGATTTGAACACATTGAAAAATACCTTTGTCTGTTTGAATATAAACAAATCCTCTAATGATTGGATTATTATATGTTTACAAATAATGTAGGGATTGTCTAACAGTGTAAGGGCTGGTTAGAAACTGAGGCCACAAAAAAGGTAGAAAAAATAATTTAAAAACCCATGAGCTAGCACTTTTTCATAAAAAATATTTTTTGATACTTTTTGTGGGTCCATCAGTCTCTTTACTGCCTGAGGCTACTGGTTAAACATGTATCCCATAATGTATTAGCTCATCTGATTTTGATATGCTACTTGTTTCTTAGTTAATAGATGTCTTCAGTTGTTTATTGAGACAACAAAAGTTAAAATCTATTCATTGTACTACTTAATAATTGAATATTCCAAAAATGAATTTGCTCATATGAGAATATAACAAATAGAAGTCACGTTAATTTTTCAGGTTTTACATTTACCATTGTGAAAGGTTTGCTTAATAGAAATCGGTAAATGATATGTGTACCAAAAAAGCAATTGGCACCAAACTTTTTATTTTATGGTCGGTTAAACGTTAAAATCAATTTACGTGCAAGAATCACAATGCGCTACACTCATCTTTTACCTAAGTAGGCATTTCTATGCACTAAGTCCCAACGGTGAAACCACCTATCACCAAGGGGCGGTGTGCCGTATAACATGGATGGTTTGTGTTATAGGTGCCGAATTTTCCCGATTACGAACTTGAACTGTATTCTCTTAGAAAAGTTATTACAAACGTTTTTGAAAGACTATATCGTTACGTATGCATACTCTAAAAAAAAGTCGAAACAATAAAAAACTTGCACGAATTGAACTCAAACCGACCTAAAAATCCGGTCACTACACCAAGAATGCGTAAAATCACAGATGCAAAATCCCCGGTAAACACACCATTAATACCACCCATGTGCATTAGTTGACTATAACATCATCAACAATCAAACACCACTACACAAAGATCATAAAAACATTAAAATAGTGCCTAACTAATTTTTAATTGCCAACTTATTACTTTAAACATATTCCTTAAAAAAAAACAATATTACACCAAATTTGATCATCAAATACATTCACCGCGATACAACAACTTTGGACTCATCAATCGGTACTAATTGCGACTGTCTCATAGCTAACGCTTTATAGATCTCGATGACCATCTTTTCATCGTATTCCTTAACTGGTCTCATTCCAAACGATGCCACTCCATCACCATAGCCACCATAAGCACCGTAAGCACCTCCTCCAGCGATCATAGGCGAATTCGCCATTTTTAGCATCAGGTTTACGTAACCGTCACGTATCTTGAGTAGTACTTTCTTAGGTGAACATTTCAGCCTCAGTTTCAGCTTCAGCTTTATTTTTATTTTTCGCGTTATTTTAAAACGCCAGAAAGGGCGCTTCTGGCGTACAGAGTCGCTGCCTAGCTTCTGGTAGCGCCTCCTGCGCCAGTAGCCTTTTACTCCTTTGTATACTTTTGTTGAGATACCTTCCATTTTATTTTATTTTTTTTGGATATACTCAGTTGTATTCAGATATCGATATGGATATAGATATGGATACAGATACAGCCGGAGAAATGGTTAGGCCGTGGGGAGGGTTATAAATAGCATTAAGAAGCTACCCTGTGTGTGTGTTGTAATAAAATGTGTGTGGACTTTGTATGCTATAGTTTTCATGGATTTATATTAATGTGGTGTTGATTATCTGGACCGTTGGATCGAGTGATTGGATCGATGGACGATGATTGAGTAGAGATCTGTTTATCGTAACCGTAATAAATATAAGATGCGTAGGATGTGGTCTTTACTTCCATTCGGAACTACATGTGCGGATTTTAGTAACATGATTAATATTTTAATATAGTTTTTTTGGTAAACCTTAGCATTGAATAAGTTTATTACTCGTTTAAAGGGATCCCTAAGTTCAAACACAATATATTTCCGTAAAAGCAGGTAGTAAAGCAAGGTTTGGACTCTGAGGTGGGTGT
The DNA here is from genome assembly GCA_910596185.1 of Chrysanthemum makinoi. Lineage (NCBI taxonomy): Eukaryota > Viridiplantae > Streptophyta > Magnoliopsida > Asterales > Asteraceae > Chrysanthemum > Chrysanthemum makinoi. The sequence goes on from OU343223.1 coordinate 84,779,746, forward strand.
CGTCGTCAATAGTACTTTTTATTGTGTGAGAAACTCTAAAATTAAATAGTTGCGAGTTCAAATCTTGCTTAAAATGTGTGAAATATATATGTTATATATATTAAAAAAATAGTTAGTTACCATTAGAAAAAACAAAGTTTACTGCTTGTTTAACTTAAAGAATACATTTACAAAATAGTAAAACCATGATTACAAAGTTGAGCATTTAAATTCACTTAGGCCATGCGGCAAGGGGGAGGTGAGTGATAGGTGAGTGGTAGGTGAATGTTAGGTGAATGCAATTCTCTTGTGCAGTCCGTATATATTCACCGTGAGGCTCGCAATTTAAGAAGGCTTAAGGTGAGTTACTCACCGTTGTTTTCACGCATAGTTGTTTTTGTTAAAACTTTTGTTAAAAAAATCTACTACCCCATTTTCTCTTTATAAATACCCATCAAATATATTTTCTAAAACACACACTACATTTTATAACTACCCCATTTTTTCCTATATAAATACCCACCAAATTCATTTTACAAAACTAACTTAAACTCTTTATAAACACATCTCCTCATATCTCATTCCTTTAATTTTCAAATGAATTCCGAAACGTTTATGTTCACCGACTCTGAAGAAGAACAAGAAATTGAAAGTCGGAATTTAACTTTTATTGCAAAAGCGGTGTCGTTTATTAGAAATAGCCGAAAACCAAATCGGCCGGCAATAAAACGGATTAATCGTGATCATTATGGTACTCATGACCGTTTAGTCGCGCATATTTTCTGACGACCTTTACGATGAAGGCGTACATTGAAAGAGATTTCGAAGAATCGATCTCTTTTCAACTGGATAGTTCGGGAGGTAACTCTTCATTGTTCGTTTTTAGTGATAATATTGATTGCTGCGGAAAGAAGGCATTTCGGCTTTGATGAAGTGCACCTCCGCATAAAACATCGTCAATTGGCATACGGTAGCGAACCGGATGCTTTAGATGAATATCTACAGATAAGTGAAAAAACATCTCGTCGAGCTGTTGATTTCTTTTGTAAGTCTGTTATGGAAATTTTGGCCCAGAATATTTGAGGAAACCAACTATGACCGATGTCTTAAAGCTTTATCGACATCACGAAGAAGAACACGGGTTTCAGGGGATGTTAGGAAGCCTTACTTGTACAGATGGGAGTGGTTTGGTTGTCCGAATGCACACAGAGGGCAATATGTTAGGCGTGATCATGGTTCGAATCCATTCATTTCTTTGGAAAGCTGTGGCGTCTCAAGACTTATGGATATGGCATGCTTTCTTTGGTGTTTCAGGGTCGAACAACGACATCAACGTTCTTGATCAGTCACCTTTATTTAACGATCTTAAGGGGATAGCCGAGATTCCGTTTGTTGCTAACGGGGTAACTTACCCATTTGGTTACTATCTTGTTGACGGGATATATCCAGAATTGGCAACACTCGTTAAGACGATTCCAGCCAGATGATGACCAGGAAGAGAATAAGGTATAAGCAAAAGCGGGAATCGGCAAGGAAAGATGTAGAAAGGCGTTTGGTGTTTTGAAGAAGAAATGGGGTGCTTGCCAATCCCACAAAGATATTGACAAAAGAAAGAGTCCAGAATATGATGTATACATGTATCATATTACATAATATGATACTGAAAAGACAAAAAGGCAATATCTCCCGAGTGGTACCCGTGGAAGCACATCAGCCGAATGACTACATACGATCCGATGAATAAATGCGAAAAGTTATGAGGTACATGAGGATCTCATCAAATACATCAAACCGGCGCCCGATTTAGTCGAACATTTGTCTCGTAATATTGAATTTCATGTTTTATTGTAATATTTTAATTTCTCAAGTCCGTGTAATAGTTTTAGTTTATGAATAAAAGTTTTTCTATTTCGTGCGGTTACGTTTTAATTTCGTACGTTCGCGTTTTTATTTTCATTAATTACGTTTATATATTTTGTAAAGTAAAAAAAAAAAGTTAAGGTGAGTGAAAGTGAGTGCCTTGTCCACAGAAGGTGAGTGTAAGTGAGTGAGAGAGAGAGAAATTTGATGTAAAGTGTGATGTGTAAGGTGAGTGTGTACATACCATGCCATCCAGCCTTATTGGTTATTTACCTTTTTCATGATAGCAAAATATATAAAATCATTAGTGGAGTTATACCTATCTATTTGAGTACACTGTTTTTGGCTTTTTGATAAAGCATATTTTATTGTAGTTTGTAGAATGTGAATTCTAGATGTGAACTCCATCATTTGAGTGTGATCATTCACTTCATAAACAATAAAAATGTAAAGGGAATTGATATGTACACATAGGATTTTATTTTGCACACATAAAATTATATGGGGTATTGTTTGTTTTATTCATTAATTGTATGTGTGCAAAGTAAAATTCAATGTGTACATATAATTACCCAAATGTAAATCTGTAAGAATATGGGTATTGATTGCAAAGTGTATGGTTGTAACATGCAATGAATGACACGATTTAATGAATAATTCTACTACATCGGTCTCAAAATAAACATCCACTAAATTTTCGAAATATCTCAAAATAAATATCCATAGTATGTTTCAATCAATCAAAATTGATTTAAGTCGGTATGGATGATACTACATATTTGATTGGTAAAGAGTATATAACTAATGAACACTTTAGGTCGGGTCTAGATTGAAGTGACTCAATTCACTCAAGCCTGCAGAAATACTTAGCTTGAACTAACTATTTGAAGAAATCGAATGAGAAAGGGTTAATTTTCAAAGTTGATTTTGAGAAAGCGTATAATAGTGTGAATTGGAGATTTTTGTTAGATATAATTAAAAAAATGGGGTCCAGGGATAAGTGATGTAATTGGGTTGAGTGTTGCCTTTGTTCAGCCTCTATGTCAATTCTAGTTAATGGTTCTCCGAAGGAGGAATTTAGTCTAGAAAGGGGTGTAAGGCAAGGCGATCCCCTTTCACCCTTCTTATTTATCTTGGCGGCGGAAGGGTTAAATATTATTGTTAATGAAGCGATGGATCATGGCATTTTTAGGCGGGTTAAAGTAGGTAGAAACAGAGTGGTGGTATCTCATATTCAATATGCGGATGACACTGTATTTTTTGGAGAATAGAACAAAGAGAATGCAAAAGCGTTGATGTGAATTCTTAAGTGCTTTGAGGAAGTGTATGGATTACGGGTTAGTTATAATAAGAGCAAATTATATGGTGTTGGCGTGAACAATTTGGAATTGGGGGAGATGGCAAGATGGATAGGTTGTGGTGCAGGAGAGTTTCCTTTTACTTATTTGGGTTACATATTGGTGAAAATATAAGGCGGGTGGGGGCGTGGAGTACCGTTGTGGGGAAATTCAAAAATCGATTATCCGAGTGGAAAGCTAAAACGATGTCGTTTGGGGGTCATCTAACATTGATTAAGTCGGTTTTAGGTAGCTTACCATTGTAAATTGTATTACTTTTCGATGTTCCGTGTGCCTTTGAGTGTCATAAAACAACTTGAGAGATTTCGAAAAAATTTCTTTTGTGGGGGAGAGGGGGTGTGGGCGATCATAAAAAATTGGCTTGGGTTAAATGGGATATGATTTTAGCCTCACATGGGGATGGGGGGGGTTAAATATTGGGTCACTACGGGCAAAAATTTTAGGACTTTTAGGAAAATGGTGGTGGAGGTTCAAAAAAGAGGGGGGCTCGTAATGGGTTAGGATCATTAAAAGTATTCATGGTGATAGTGGGGGGCTCGAAGAGGTGAGCGGGGTGGGTGGGGAGCTGAATGGGGAGGGAGGGGTATGGCAAGATATTAGTAAGGTCGGAGAGGAATTAGAGATGTTGGGTATAGATTTTGCTTATCTTTTAAGGGTGAGGTGGGGGATGGTAGTAGCATTAGGTTTTGGGTTGATAGATGGATTGGTCATGTAAGGTTGTGTGATAAGTTTTCTAGGCTTTATCATTTGGATAGGAGAAAAGAGGGCAGGGTGGGGGATAAAGGGAGATGGGTAAACAATGAGTGGCGTGGGAATGGGATTGGGTTAGGAGTATTAGGGGGAGGGTATCAAGGTAGTTTGAAGATTTACAAGATGTTTTGCAAAGTGTTGTTGTTTCAAATGATTGTAGGGATCGTTGGAAGTGGACGCTAAATGATGATGGTGAATTCACGGTGAAAGAGCTAACAAAGATGGTCGAAGAGAAGATATTGAGAGTGGAGAATGGCGGTCAAACAACTTTGTGGAATAAATGGGTGCCTAAGAAGGTCAACATACTCATTTAGAGGGCTTTGAAAGGTAGACTACTGGCACGTGAAGAACTTGATAAAAGAGGAATAGATGTGGACTCTTTACTTTGTCCATGTTATGATACCGTGGTGGAATCTTGTAATCATAGTTTGGTCTTGTTCGATATGGCTTTGAGCGTTTGGGAAAGAATCTATAGATGGTGGAAGATTAGAAATGTAAATGCTTTCTCCATTGATGAATTATTTGCATGTAATGGGAACGTCAACATTCCTAGTCATTCATCTAGTTTATGGTAAGCGGTTATTTGGACTTCAGGATACTACAATTGGAAAGAAAGGAATTCAAGAGTGTTTAAAAAGAAAGTGTCAAGCATTAATAAAATTATTCAAGATATTCAACTTAAGAGCTACGAATGGATTGTAAGAAGATCAAAAAACGGAATTCTGATGAATTGGCAACAGTGGATGTTCGATCCAATTAAATGTCGTCTTCATTAGTAGCTTGGATGTTGGGTGTTTCGGTAATACAGTTCATTCACCTGTTGCAGCAGGGTGTTTAATTGTGTCATGCAGGGCGTTTGGTTTTGCAGTGCGATTGTGTCATACAAGATGTTTGGGTATGGAGTTCAATTTTACTTGCTGTCTGCATTTTTAGAGGTTTAAAGTTGTAGGTCTGCTAATTTTTTTGGAGGTCAGTTGCATTTGGTCTGCATAGTGTCACCTGTTCAGTATGTTGTATTTCTTTGGCAAAATACATATATTGGATACTGGTGGTCCAGGTTGTGGAAAACTAGAAGGGGGGGTTGAATAGTTTTACCAATTAAAACTTCCTTTTAAATAATTAGATCGACTTATGTCAATCTATTTGGATGTGTGTGTTGGATGTTGATAAACAAGCATGTAAAGGTAAGTAATGAAAAGATAAGAGTAAGAAGCACAAAACCACAACGCAAGTATTTATAGTGGTTCGGCTACAAGGTCACCTTCCTTGCCCTACTCCACTCCCCGAGTCACCTACTCTAGAGTTCGTAATCACTACACCAATCTCCTTATGGTGGAGAAGCCTTCACAATGTCGCTTAACCTTTTCCGGTACAAAGCTAAATACCGAGTTCTTTCACACCAAGGCGAACCACACCTAACACAACGTCGCCTACCCTTTATACGGTGCTAGGCTAACCACCGAGTTCTTTCACACCTTAGGAGAACTAATCCTTCACAACGTCGCCTACCCTTTATAAGGTACTAGGCTAAGTACCTAGTTCTTTCACACCTTAGGTGAACTACACCTTCACAACGTCGCCTACCCTTTATTAGGTACTAGGCTAAGCACCTAGTTCCATTGCAATGGAGGAACTACTACCACACTACACCAACGACTAATCCCAAAGGAGATCTACTCCTTTACAACATCATCAAGGATATCAATATCCTTGGATCTAAAACTAGTCTATCTTGTACATCAAAACACACCATATCGAATGTACATCTAAGACACCTTTCACTAATTCCTTTGACTAGATCTACAAGACACCTTTCACTAATGTCTTGTGTCTTCACTTCTAAGCACCTTTCACTAATGCTTCTTTGTCTTGACTTCTAAGCACCTTTCACTAATGCTTCTTTGTCTTGACTTCTAAGCACCTTTCACTAATGCTTTATCCTATAGACGATAGATATCCTTCACTAATATCTTCGCTTGACTCTTAGACATCTTTCACTAAGTCTTCAACCTAAAGATCACACAAAAACAAAACTACAAACATAGATCTCTTGGATCTAATGTTAGTGAGATTTAACTCAGGGGAGAAAGTATATTGAAAGGGGTGAGAAACAATGAAGAAATGGCTCACTATTTATAGAGGAAAATCCTCATTCCCGGATCCCACGGATCCCTACCACAAGGGATCCGGCTAGCACTGAGCTAGGGATCCGTGGTCCCCCTCTTGCCCATGGGTATTTTTGGTTATGGGTCATGGGTCATGGGTTATGGGTTGATCCATGGTTTTTCTTTCTAGATACAATGAACTTGGTTAAGTGGTATATATAAAACCATGGGTTGTGGGTCAAAACCATTTAGTATTTTACCCATTTAGTATACACTTAGTTTTTACCCATTTTAGTATACTTAGTTTAAGTATATGTTTAACCAAATATGTAAACACTAGTTGTTGTACATATGTATCTAAATCATAAAATCACTTATACTTGTTTTAGTGTTTTATGTGAAAGCAACTATTAACTCAAACTATTTCATTACTCTATTTGTTTTCGTTAAAATGATTTTACTTTTGTTATCGACAAAACATTAGAAGATCGTAAAATATAAATAAGCGTTTTTACGGCTTATTTGTATTAACAATCTCCCCTTTTGTTGATGACAAAACATAAAATTATTTTAAGGAAAAAGCTAAAATTAGTAAAAATTTGAATTTGTAGTTTTTACTTTCTTCTCCCCCTTTGTCGAAACAAAAGTGTTTGAAGGAAGGCAACACGTTGTTTTTAAGAAAAACATGTGAAAGAATTAAAAGTAAAAGGAGATAGAGAGCAAATAACGGGAAAGGATCTCGTCTTTTACTCCCACTTGACGAGTCCATCCCTATGTAAAGGCGTCAAGTAAATGATACTATTCTAGTTTGTTTGCAAAAATATCGTCTAGACGAATGTGCTCCCCTTGATGATTGCAATTGTTGCAAAGGGATGTCACGAAATGTAAACCTAGTATTGCAAGTAATTTGCAATGTATTGCTTTGACATAAAGCTCCCCTAGCTTTATGATGTCAAAGTCTTCATATGTAAATTGAATAATTACAAAACAAAGGTTAGAAATCAAGTATAATTCACAATTTCATGCAAATGTGATTCAAGTTAGTAGAAAGAAAGCTTTCTGTCTCACGGATCCTGCGGTTCCCTCCTAGTAGGGATCCGTCTAGGCAATCTGAGGATCCGTGCATGATGAATAAAGTCGCAGCAAAGATTGGTATAACAAGAAATGTTAATACTAAAAAGAGATATGGATTATATAGTATACTCACATACTCAGAAATATAGCAAGTAGCATGTAATTCCATTTAATAAACAAGATTTATGATATACATGACTCGAAAAACAAGACAATAGACAATACATGACTTGGAATTTCTAGATCCCTAGCGGCTTGAAGCTAAGACACCACTATAATCTTCTAGCTCAAGTTTTGTTTAGGTTTAATCTCGTCAAAGCGTTCGAGGAGATGATAGAACATGAAGCGTTGGTCTTCCATACTTCATGTATCAAACTTTCAACATGTTGACAATGATAGCAATCTTTGCCATGGCTAGGTAGTGGTGGTGGATGAAATGAAATGGCTTGATTCGAAGGATCAAGTGAAGCGGCTTGTGGAGCTTCAAACGATGGAAGGATTGGTGGAGGTGCATTTAAGAATGACTCAACCAAGAATGATGGTGGTGGTAGAGAGGTGTCAACTTCCATATGGTCGGGTGGTTGATTTTGATGATTTGTCATAATCTAAATGGGATTATATGATGTAAACGCCGAGAAGGAAGCGGAGCAAGTGTTGACTCAACACCTTGATTTTGAACCATTATTCCTCCTATTGAGGAGTATGTTGTCCGAGCGGATGAGAGGCCTAGGAGGCAAGTCCTCTAAATTTTAGAGGTGTGGTGATGATAGTGGGGATGTAAATGAAATAGCTCTAGGAACCAATGGTGATGGTTTGGTGGAGATGATATTGTTTGGCCTAGGAGGTATGGTGGTGTTTGGCAAAGGTAGTTTTGTGGGTACTATCCTTTTAGAAATTGGTTTGATTGGATGATGAAGGATTCTATCATTTGTTGGTTTGACCGGAGATGATTCGGTTGAGGAAATTTAGTGTATAACACGAGCTCTTTTCATGGGTGGTTCTTTGGTGGATAAGTTACTACTTAGGGTTTTCCTCATGATGAGATGATTTCAAGAGTTTGCAAGAGCTGAAAGTTGGGATGAAAGTCATGACTATGGAGGTCCTAATAAGATGGTTTATAAACTAAGAGATTTGGCAAGTGCATTTAAGCTTCAAGCCACTAGGATTCATTGGAATGTGATGATTGACATGCACAAGAGTCAACTTCATAGGTTGTACTGATCTAGGAACTCATTTAAGATGAGATGGAGTGTTTGAGTTAGGAAGATGAGTTGAAATGATTGCTTTAGCAAGATTTGACCTATACTGTCATCCGGATCCCACGGTTCCCTCCTCTGAGGGATCCGTCTAGGCTAATCCTAGGGATAGTCTCTCACTATGAAGATTGGAAATGATGTTTCTAAGATCTAAGACCTATATCATCTTGGTTGTTTCAGTTCTTCTAAGTGTTTTAAATGAAGGGATGCTTGAGTACTTGAAGGTAATGAATGATGTAGCTAATGATTGTCTTTTGTGGAAGAATTTGGAACTTTCAAGAGTACCAATGGATGAATAATGATGACACTAAAGATTTAGAATGTCAATTGAAGCTAGATGATCCTAGAGATCAGGTTGTGTCTTAGGATAGTGTTTTGGAAAATATCCTAGAAGTTTTAAGATGAGAAAACTAGATTTTGATCAAATTTGATCAATTTGGAGGTGAGGACGATTTATGATCAATTTTGCCATAATTGAAAGATTTCTAAGACTAGAGTTTAAGAGCGGAAGAGTAATGGATTAAAATGAAACGGTAGATCTACAAGCGTTTTTAGAGTGTAACCTCGGTGAGTTATGTATGAATGGAAAAGATTAACCTATCTTGATAAGGACTTAATTTGCCTTAAGACACTATGTTTAGCTTAGTGTGAGGTGTTCTAAGAATGTTTTTGAAATACAATGCTTGTAATTGCATTTTCTGTTCGACGGATCCCACGGTTCCCTAAGAGTAGGGATCCGTCTAGTGTAACTTTGGGATCGCCGCCCATCGCTTAGCAGGGACCTTTACTAAAGGTATGCAATGATCTTTACAATGCATTATATTCAAGATAGTTTAAAGGAGTTCTAAAACTAAGATATCAAATGTAAAATGTTTTATTTCATGAAGAAAATTGAATTACATTGATAAAGAACGAGTACAAGAGATTTGATCCTATTTTGGAATACTATTGGTTTCCTTGGGTGTTTTCACTAGGAGGATCATTATGTGATTGATGAGTGTTGGTGGAATCAAGAATGAAGAAAGTCTTCATGAGAGATATGTTTAACGGTTCCATCATCTTGTTCACAAGTACGTACAACGGACTTTAAAATTGAGGATGGAAGTGCATAACATTATGATAGAGGCGTGTCAAGAACATTCCATAAGGGATGAGTTTATTCTTGGAGCCTTGAAGATTTGCAATTCGCCTTGCGAAGAAGTAGGCGAGATTGTATGATTGTTGTGTTAGCAAACAGTACAACATGTGAGCACAACAAGCGGGAAGGATTTCTCGATTTACCCTAAGACTCCAAACATTTTCACGTAGGATGAGTGCAAGAGGCTTGTACTCTTTTCGGATATCCCTTGTAAAGATAATGTTTGGATCGGAGTAATATGGTCGAGGTTTGCATATTATGCGATTTAAATCTTCCGGGGAAGGTATGTGTGAACAGTATGGACTATTTTCTTCACAAAAGTTGAAGAGAGAATCAAGAGACCAATATTCGGTGAAGGCACATTGTCCATGATTTGGAATCCGGAGGATGTGAGCAAAATGCCCAAGGGTTAGAGTGAACTTTTGGTTTTTGATATAAAACCAAAGAGATAAAGAGCGATCCTCGTTACGGACGAGTTCGACTTGACGGAAGAATTCCATTATGAACCTTGGACATATCTTATCGTTGATTTCAAGAAGACATTCTAGTCCTATGGCTCGGAATGAGGTATTGATACCTTCTTCGAATTGTAGAGAGGTGTCTACAATACGTCCTTCATGGAAGTGGCGGCTTTTAGAGATTATGAACCCAGCGGACATGATTGCCGAGGTGTTTGGGTTCGAGAGATGTTAGTGTAGGCTAGTGAGTGAAAAATCAAACTCATATTCATGCGTCATAGTTGAACCTATAGAAATGACAAGTTAATAAAGGAGATGTTTGTGGTCAACTTATGATAATCTAATGTTTTTACTAGATTTTTATTAACAATGGTTTTTAACAAGAAATACACTTAACTTACTTATGGTTTTGCCATACAGGTAGAGTATTACTCTTAGAAGAAAAGATGTTTTTGATTTGCATAAAACATTTGTTTTCCCGTTAGGACGGATCCGGGTTCCTTTTCAAAAAGGATCCGGCTAGTATAACTTCGGGATCCGTGGATCATGATAGTAGAAACAATGATTTTATAGATTTTTATACCACGAAATATGTTTTATCCTACATTTTCCTTTAGCATGCATACATGACTTCTAATGTATCACGAAAGAAATGAAACATATAAATCAAAAGAAATGATAAACACACTATAAAAACAACCTAGATAATCTAGATCATTAATAATATTGCATTTCAATGCTAAGGATGATACAAAGGATTGGGTAAATGACCCCAATATAGATTAACAACACAAAGTAAATGTCTTCGTATGTGAACTTCATCATAGGGAACACAAGTGCGATAAGTGTTATGACGATGAGACGAGTGCGATGTAAACCATGTTGATGACGGATCTTCTTGGTTTCGGTTGAGATGGAATGAGGAGGAAGATGAGGTTTTTAAGTGAGAGGGGAATTTTTGAAATTGGATGATTTGAAAAAGGTGAGGATTTGATAGATAGAGGCTCGGTGGGAGTTTTTATAGGGAAGGAGGAATTTTTGAAATTAGGTGTTATGTTTTATTATTGAATTTAAAGGAAACAAAACATAAGTTTTATATACCACGATTTTAGACGAGAAATAAAACACGTTATGTGAGAAAAAGGCTTCCTAATGAAGCTTCATGTAAAACATGTATAACCACAAAAGATAATCATATAAATACCTAAATAGGTATACTTAATTATCAAGCAAAGTAAAAGAAAATCATACCTCTAGCGTACTTAGGAATGTCTTTACAAATGACACAACAAATGTCACTTAGACGATTCCCGCTCCTTTAAGATACCTTCTTAAGGAAGGTATTCTTGTTACCAAGTGACTCCTAAAGCTTGGTAGGTATGAGCTTTGACTAATCAACATGACAAAGAAGATTAGTGCAATAAATAAAATAAATAAGAAAAATGTTGTTATCAAATCAACATCCAAACATATAGTTTTAAAAGACATGGTGTTTGTTTTTATGAAAGACCTTCTTTGTAGTTTTCAATTAACCATGGATCGTATCAAGTTTTTAAAGTACAATATACTTCAACAAACTTGGTAGCGAAGCTCTGATGCCAATTGTGGAAAACTAGAAGGGGGTTGAATAGTTTTACCAATTAAAACTTCCTTTTAAATATTTAGATCGACTTATGTCAATCTATTTGGATGTGTGTGTTGGATGTTGATAAACAAGCATGTAAGGTAAGTAATGAAAAGATAAGAGTAAGAAGCACAAAACCACAACGCAAGTATTTATAGTGGTTCGGCTACAAGGTCACCTTCCTTGCCCTACTCCACTCCCCGAGTCACCTACTGAGAGTTCAGTAATCACTACACCAATCTCCTTATGGCGGAGAAGCCTTCACGTCGCAACCTTTTTCGTACAAAGCTAAATAAGTTCTTTCGTTTGACACCAGTAGCGAACCACACCTAACACAACGTCGCCTACCACCCTTTATTTTGCTAGGCTAACCAAGGAGTTCTTTCACACCTAGGAGAACTAACCTTCACAACGTCGCCTACCCTTTATAAGGTACTAGGCTAAGTACCTAGTTCTTTCACACCTTAGATGAACTACACCTTCAACGCCCGCCTACCCTTTATTAGGTACTAGGCTAAGCACCTAGTTCCATTGCATGGAGGAAACTACTACCACACTACACCAACGACTAATCCCAAAGGAGATCTACTCCTTTACAACATCATCAAGGATATCAATATCCTTGGATCTAAAACTAGTCTATCTTGTACATCGAAACACACCATATCGAATGTACATCTAAGGCACCTTTCACTAATGCCTTTGACTAGATCTACAAGACACCTTTCACTAATGTCTTGTGTCTTCACTTCTAAGCACCTTTCACTAATGCTTCTTTGTCTTGACTTCTAAGCACCTTTCACTAATGCTTCTTTGTCTTGACTTCTAAGCACCTTCACTAAGTGCTTTATCCTATAGACGATAGATACCCTTCACTAATATCTTCGTCTTGACTCTTAAGACATCTTTCACTAATGTCTTCAACACAACACTTCTTTGAAGAAGAGAAGGGAATCATCAACAAGAAGACTTCAGTAGCCTTGATGATGAGGAAGCATGGCAACTCATGGACTTGAGCTTGCTCGACTTCAAAGGTGGTGATCTTGCCTTTAAGAGGAACCTAAAAGATCACACAAAAACAAAACTACAAACATAGATCTCTTGGATCTAAGGTTAGTGAGATTTAACTCAGGGGAGAAAGTATATTGAAAGGGGTGAGAAACAATGAAGAAATGGCTCACTATTTATAGAGGAAAATCCTCTTGTTCCCGGATCCCACGGATCCCTACCACAAGGGATCCGGCTAGCACAAAGCTAGGGATCCGTGGAAAGCTCCTCTTTGCCCATGGGTATTTTTGGTTATGGGTCATGGGTCATGGGTTATGGGTTGATCCATGGTTTTCTTTCTAGATACAATGAACTTGGTTAAGTGGTATATATAAAACCATGGGTTGTGGGTCAAAAACATTTGCTAGTATTTTACCCATTTAGTATACACTTAGTTTTACCCATTTTAGTATACTTAGTTTAAGTATATGTTTAACCCAATATGTAAACACTAGTTGTTGTACATATGTATCTAAATCATAAAATCACTTATACTTGTTTTAGTGTTTTATGTGAAAGCGTAAGTGTGTTAGAAAACTATTAACTCAAACTATTTACATACTCTATTTGTTTCGTTAAAATGATTTTACTTTTGTTATCGACAAAACATTAGAAGATCATAAAATATAAATAAACGTTTTTACGGCTTATTTGTATTAACACAGGTGGTTTACTATAGTCAATATTCTCAATATGTCATTTGTTAGTGAAAGTGTTCTTTGGTCTTAGGTTTCTAGTGGATATCTTGTATCTTTCAATTCGTGATAGGTGCCTGTACTTTTAGTTTTTGTTTGTTTGGATCTCGCTCTCTTTTAATTGGCTTGATTAATTGAGATGAGATGCCTTAGTTTGTATCTTTTGTTTAGTTAATGTATTGTTGCTTTTCAAAAAAAAATATATATGTGCGGCCGTTTGCAATATTAATATGACTTGGACTTAACATGCTTAGTATCTTGGATATTGTCTTATCTATTGTGGCATAATTGAAGGATGTCTTTAGGCGTGTTTGTTTTTTACAAAAAGATCTTACTAGCCTTTTATCACTTACTAGTCAGACGCGAATGCTATTTTCTTTTCAGTCAAATGCATTAAGACCTTACCCATCTTACCCAATATGAGGTGACATTAATCTCTGGTTGCCTTTTAACCCTATATATCCATCCATACATCCCTTTAACCCATTAACACTCTAAAAACCCTTCCAATTTAAGATCATTGCACGCTCAATTTAAAGGTTAATTTTGTTTTTATCATTTCATGAAAAGATATTTAAAGATTTATACAACCCATCATTGATCTCTAACAAACAACGAAGTATACACCTTACCTGAGACCTCAAAAGATTTAGCCAGAGATAAAAAAAGCAGCGAGTGTTTTTGTTTGTCATTCGTGGGTTTGAGAAAAGGGGTATTCGATCTTCAGCTTGTGTGTTCCAATATCAACATCAAAGAAAATCATATCTTTCTTTCGTGTTATATATATTGTGGCTGAGTTTTTAGGTTGAGAGATAATTAGGATGGGGCCGTATAAGTGTGAGTGAAATTAGGGTAAAAGGTAGTAATTTATATACTTAAGGTTTATTAGGTTCATATTGGCTTGGAGGATTTTGTCTTGAACCAATATTCACTTGGGCCAAATTTTGTGTGTTATAAATTTGTTTTTCGGGTTGGTTATATAAATTTTGGTTTTATAAGTTGGACTACAAATAGTGTTAGGCAGAACTTTTCGGGTTCGTTGAATTAGAAACCGATCTAGTTTTCGTGAAACCAAGGAATTGAAGTGATAACCGTAAAACGTCTGTTAAAAAGGGTAAACCGAAACAGTGTGTTTGTGAATTTCAAGATTGAATTTTTTTCCAATATTCATCTTCAAATATACATTCAAGCTACTTATTTATCGTATTGCTATGGTTTAATATATACTTAAAAGGACAGATAATTATAAAAAACCAAACAACATTATTTGATTCAAATTTAAACTTTGATGTGATAGTTAAATTCAAATGAAACAAAGACACCTCCACCAAGTGTGACGGAAAATAAATGAACTTTTTGTAATTGGCTAGTTAGGGTAGCGGTCTATTTTCACCCATTGCCATACTTTTATATCAAGTGTTTGCCCTTATGTGGTCATACATCATGTTAGGTTCAATTGCAATTTTTTTAGATTTTATCTTTTGTGTTTACAAGGATAGTTGTAGTTGTAACTTGTAAGGTCGTTTGTTCGATGTTATATTTGTGGCATTGTAATATGTTAAATAATATGAAGGACTAATATTGTCAAGTATGAAAGTCTTATAGAAGCTTTCTATATAAAGTAAAGAAAAGAGAAGTGCAAGGGCTTAAGTGAAACTTGATAGAGTATTTAAGCTCTTATCCTTCTTAGGGTTTCATATCTTCTCAATCAGTCGTTTTTATCTCTCTAATATTTCACACAGTTGTCTTTGTTATTCTTTGATATCAATCTTGATATCAGCTAGTGTTTTGTATCAAGATCAATCTCTTTATTTGATCTTGTAGTCTGAGTGTTGAGTGATCATTGTAGTGAGTTGATTGGTGTCTTCCTAGAAGAGATCAATCTTGTTCTTGTGTATTTTTACTGGTAAGCACCTAGTTGGGGACTTATCTTCTTACATTGTTATAATAAAAGATACACCAAGGGGTGGTTGGCTGGGTGTAATTGTGGATTGTTGTGTGCTCTTGATCATTTTTACATGGGATCAGAGCGCACGGTTCTGATCTGGTGGTTTTGAGATTCTAGGGTTTCTAGGGTTTCGAAGGTTATTTTGGGGTTTCTTACAATTAAAGGTTTAATTGGTTAATTGAGGTTTGTTTCTTATACTTGTGGTTGATTTGATCATTTGGGATTAGATCTGGTGAATTTGTGGGTTTCTTGATTAGGGTTTTAAAACCTAATTTGAAGTTTGGGATTGTATTCTGGTGGTTTCTTGGTGGTTTTGGGCCCGTTCTTGGTTGCAATCTCACTAGACTAAGTGAATCTAGTGATTTTGTGTTTCATTCATTTGGTATCTCACTATAAGTGTGTTTCTCTTCTTTAAGATAACATTTACTTAGTCAAGAAGGTGCAAACTGAGTGGTTAACACCTTGACCGCACTTGTGGTGGCACGGAAACCACTTTCTGTGCTCTCAGTCTTCTTGGCTGGTATGGTAATCTTGGGTGTGCGTATAGATTTTTTTAGTTTCTTGTGTCTAGGTCGAAGGAGGATAGGATTTGGGATTGAAGTTGTGTTGAGATAGATTTGTTGTTATTTCATTTGGTTGTTTGCTGTGGTTTGTTTTCTTGGTTGATTCTTGTTACGTTTTTACATTTAGTTCTTGTTATTTGTTGATCTCTTTGTTATTATGGCTATTGGTGATCCTAGTGGTAGTAATTCTGAAGTCTTAATTAGTAATCTTGATGCTTGTAATCCTCTTCATATTCAGCTAATGATAATAGTGGTACTGCTCTTATTCCATTTAAACTTCTTGGAACTGAAAATTATAGAATATGGTGCAGTTCAATGAAGTTAGCCTTACAAGCTAGGAATAAGTTTAGCTTTGATGGTTCTGTGTTAAAAACATTCTACTAGTGATGTTCTTGCTTGATGGGATAGGTGTAAATGCTATTGTTTTAACATGGTGATGAATCTGTTTCTCAAGATGTTTATATGGGTCTTGTTTACCGATAATCTTTGCATGTGTGTGGGAAGAATTACAAGAAACATATGATAAAGTAGATGGTTTTGTAGTTTATAATATTTTGCAGAAAATTAATTGTGTTAAGCAAGGTGGTACTTACATTGCTGATTATTATCATAGGCTTAACTCCTTGTGGAAGAATTGATGCTTTGACTAAATTGCTGTTTGTGTGTGTGAGTTAAATGTTCTTGTCTTTTGCTGCTAGTAAGGAAAGCTAGGTCTGCATAAACAACTCATGAAGTTGATCACGGTTTCTCATGGGCCTTGATGATTGTTATCATTTTGTGAGACAGCTCTCTTAACTAGGGATCCTCTCCACGAAGTTAAGGATGCTTATATCACTTTGTTACAGAGAGAATCTCACAGAGGTATTCGAGTCTCTAGTGCTCTTGAGACTAAACTTAATGCTTCTTCTTTTTCTTTGCTAAACCTTTTAATAACAATAGAAAGAGTGTTTAATAATGCTATATAACACTAGAGGAACTAATTCTCTTTTGCTAATACTGCTAATAGGGTCCTAATCCTAATCTTAATTGTAAAAATGTTGGTAAGATTGGACATACTATTGAAAAGATGTTTATGAAATCATTGGTTTTCCACGGCTTTGTTAAAAATAATAATCAGTTAAACAAAATGGTTTTGAAACAAAACTATAATGTTAATCAATTTGAGAATATGAGTCTGCAGTCTTTCACTTCATCTGTTAGTACATCTTACGGTTTTATACGGCCGATGGAAAGAAACTCTTGTCTTTGATCAATGATACCTATACTGGAAGCATACATGCTAATAAAGGTGGTAGAATTTCATTCTTTAATGGAAATGTTTGGTTTAATATCAATTTTTCTAAGTATTTCTTTGTGAATTCTAGTATATCTGTTAAAATTGTTTCTTTGGGTTGGATTATTGATTCGGGTGCTAATCAACACTTGACTGTTTCCACTGTTGGTATGTTTAATGTTGTGGACATTCTGATTCAAGATTCTTGTTGGACATCCCAATGGTACTCTTGCTACTATAAGTCATGTTGGAAAAATGTGTTCTTATTGGTTAGAAACTAAGTGAATTTGTAAATAATGGTACTGAATTTGTAAATAAGAAAATGAGTGAAATGTTTTTACGATCTTGGTATAATACATCAAACCTCTTGTGCTCATTACACCTCAGCAAAATGGGATTCTGAAAAGGAAACATAGACACCTACTCAATGTGGCTAGGAGTCTTATGTTTCAAAGGGGGATTCCTTTAAGATTTTTGTTCTGATTGTGTTCTAACTGCTTTGTATATCATTACAAACATGCCATATCTTCATTCTAAGTGGTAAATGTCCTATGAGTTGTATAAAACTAAACCAAATCTTTCCCATTTGAGGTCTTTTGGTCATGCATGTTTTGCTACTATTTTAAACAATCATGATAAGTTGTCTTATAGGTCTGAAAAATGTGTTCTTATTGGTTTTTCTTTACTAGAAAGCATATAAGCTTTTGAGTTTGGATACGAAATGTGTTTTTGCAAAGATGTAAGTTTATGAAAATGTTTTCCATTAAAATGAAAACCTGTGAGTCAACTGATACAGATAGTGTAAATGAGGTTGAACACTTGAAATTTTTTGATAGTCCAAGGTCTCAAAGTCCCAATGATGAAGGGGAAGATTCACCAGTTTAGGATGGTAGTATGCCATCTTCACATGATGCTAGAGATAATGAGTGGATACTACTTATTTGCATCATGAAGATGGAACTTGCAAACCCACTTTGGTGACCAACAATGGCGAGGTCCCAATTTTAAAATCTACGGTTTAGTTTCTACTCATCGATAATATAAATGAAGATGTTGAATTACACCGTATTAAGAAGGTGCGGTAGAGTCTAAAACTCCTATTAGGTTTAATGATTATGTTATGCACTCTAAAGTCAGATATGGTATTGAAAAATATGTGAGCTATGCTAATCTGAGTAGGACTAATATGTGTTTTGCTTCTACATTAAATAAGTCTGTTGAGCCTAAGAATTATGAAGAAATTGTTAAAAAATCCTAATTGGTCGAGGCTATGAATAATGAAATTGAAGCTTTAAATAGAAACAATACACGGATTTGAATGTGAGTTGCCTGTTGGTAGACATGCTATAGGATATAAATGGATATGGAAAATCAAGTATAAATCAACAGGTGAAATTGATAGATATAAAGCCAGATTAGTTTCTAAGGGTTTCAATCAAAGAAGGTTTTTGATTATGATGAAACCATTAGTCTGTGAAATGGTGATTGTCGGATGTTTAATAAAATTGCTGTAGTAAAACTGGCCTTTGTCATTCTAGATGTCAATAATACTTTTTTATATGGTGATCTTGATAAAGATGTTTATATGCTTTTACCAAAAGGTTTTAATGGTGGTGATGATTCCAAAGTGTGTAAGCTTAACAAGTCCTTATAGGACTTAGCAAGCACCTAGACAATGGAATGCTAAACTCACTACTGCACTTGTTGAACATGGTTTTGAACAAAGTAAACTGGATTATTCTTTGTTTGTTAAACAAAAAGGTTCTGTATTTGTGGCTTTGCTTGTATATGTTGATGATATTGTTATCACTGGTAATGATGAAGTAGAAATCAATAACTTTAAAAGGTTTTTGAGTTCTAAGTTTATGATTAAAGATTTGGGAGAGTTGAAATATTTTCTTGGTATTGAAGTGTTGAAAAATGATAATGGTATTTGTATGACACAAATAAAGTATTGTTTGGAGTTGTTACATGAGTATGGTTTGCTAGCTGCTAAGCCTGTTGATACACCTTTGCCTGAAAATACTATATTGAGTTGTATTGAAACTAAAAATGATAAAGTGTTGAACAATGTTAATAACTATCAAAAGTTGGTTGGTAAGTTAATATACTTAATAATACAGGACCCGATATTAGTTATTACGTTCATTGTTTAAGTCAACATGCATAAGCCTTTACAATCTCATCTTAAAATGCTTTGAGAGTTTTGAAATATTTGAAAGGGTCTCCAGGTTCGGTTTCAGATTTGATAAAGAGTCTAATCTTAAGCTAAAGCTTATGCGACTCACTGGGCTAAATGTCCTTTAACTAGGAAATTTGTTACTAGATTTTGTGTTTTCTTGGGTAACTCTCTTATTTCTTGGAAAAGTAAGAAACATGCTACTTTATCTAGAAGTTCAGTGAAATTTGAATATAGAAACATGGCTTCTACTAATTGTGAAGTGATTTGGTTGGGTAATCTGTTGCACAGTCTTGGTCTTAAAGAGTTGTTACCTTGGATATTTTGTGATAATAGTCTGCAATTGGATTGCACCAATCCTGTTTTCCATGAGAAAGCCAAACACTTTGAGTTAGATGTGCATTTGGTTAGAGAAAAGGTTTCTGCTGGAGTTATCAAAACAGTTAAGATCCATACAGATATGCAAGTGGCAGACATTTTTACTAAGTGTCTTGGTCAGAGACAACATAGTTTGTTTTGCAAATGTCTTGGTATGTTTGATTTGTTTGCAGGTATTAATAATGGTGAAAAGAGTAGCCGTCAAGCTAATGAAGGAAGCAGTTTACAATGTGAAGACTTGTCAACTTAAGGAGGGGTGTTAAATAATATGAAAGACTAATATTGTCAAGTATGAAAGTCTTATAGAAGGTTTCTATATAAAGTAAAGAAAAGAGAAGTGCAAGGGCTTAAGTGAAACTTGATAGAGTATTTAAGCTCTTATCCTTCTTAGGGTTTCATATCTTCTCAATCAGTCGTTTTTATCTCTCTAATATTTCACACAGTTGTCTTTGTTATTCTTTGATATCAATCTTGATATCAGCTAGTGTTTTGTATCAAGATCAATCTCTTTATTTGATCTTGTAGTCTGAGTGTTGAGTGATCATTGTAGTGAGTTGATTGGTGTCTTCCTAGAAGAGATCAGCCTTGTTATTGTGTATTTGTACTGGTAAGCACCAAGTTGGGGACTTATCTTCTTACATTGTTATAATAAAAGATACATCAAGAGATGGTTGGCTGAGTGTAATTGTGGATTGTTGTGTGCTCTTGATCATTTTTACATAATCTCATCTATAAGGTCGTGATGTCTTTAGGGTCATTTGGTGAATGTAATTAATCTTGCTGATTTAATCACCCATAAAATTTGTTGCCTTTATAAGAAAAAGAAAATAAAAATAAAAAATCACTTGGTCGTATTAAAGGATTGTATCTAGTAGAATAATTTTCCTTTTATGTTGCAATTAAGAAAGTTCGCACAAACCAATTTTAGTCATGAGTTACGACTTTCTATCCGAAAATCATAACTTCCTGTCATTGACAAAAAAAGCTTAAATAAAGTTTGAGTTTTTTACCAACTAATTGTTTTTTTAAAAACTAATGACCAATGTATAGCATGTTTAAAAATATTATCCATTACATGGTGTTTCTTTTTATTATTCATTTTAAGTTAAAATTTAATTCATTAGCACATGATATGGTCGATCAAAGGTAGATGAAATTGACTCTTATTCAAGTTTAAAAAATATCACCTGTTTCTTTCTAACCCACGTCACCTATATATATTCATACATTGTAGATTATTATCAAGTCTTGTAATGAACTACTCAACTACACTATCCCGATTGAAGTGTTGAAGTGCATATAGAAATTTAGGTAAAGCATTATAAGACTCGTCCCAGTTCCCAAAGACATGTTGAATTGCCTTCTCCTTTCCTACCCACACCTTTTTGTATGATGGTGTATAGCCTAATTATTAATTATTTCGCTCTCAAGCGGGAATATCTTGATAGAAAGGTTGCTCCTTAATTAGGTGTTCGGTTTCTTGAGCAATTAAGTGTGCATCTAGGTTCGGATGGTCTTGAGTAATTTTATAGTGTAAACAAGTATGTGGTCCGGTATATTTTGTTATTTCAAAATACCCATTGCGCTTGAGTTTAGAAGCACGAACTTGCCATTTGCAACCAGATTGTGAATGTAGCTTACATCTTATCTTCCAAATAGTCAGACACGTCTCTACCACCTTTAAAATATTTACCAGTCTGATAGGCGTGTAGCTTATAGCTCTAATAACTTCTTCCTTATCTTTGAAGAATCTTTTCTAACTGATGTGAAATCATTTTTTTTTGCTCACTGAATGTGACACACTCCACTTATCAACCGTAGTCTTATCAATTCCTTCAATATTAGTAAAATTAGAAGGTACTTGAAATTCATTAACAATTTCATCTCCGTCCTCATTTGGAGCTTCAGTTTCATCTCCAATTCCATCTTCTTGAACTTCATCCACATCAATAAATCCGTTATTCATTTCATTGTTCATGCTTAATTCTTGACAATGTGTGAGTCCTCATTGAATCATATCCAAAATGGAATTCATATTGCTCATGTTTTTCTCTAGCAAACCAATAAATAGCATAAAGTCAACTAATAACGACTATCATCATATTTGAAATCATAAACAAGCATGAACGTTATTATCCACTAAGTAAGGACAAAATGAGCCAAACATCAATAACATACGAGGCCACTTTAAATAATCAATTTTTTAACTAAAGATATGAATTCAACATGGAACAAAAAGCTAAACTATTGACACTAATTAATCATAGACAAATGAATTCTAAATGACAAGACGCATGGCACAATCACAACGGATTAATACGAACTATACAATTTCAATTTGACATATATATGAACCAATAAGATATTAATGATAGCCTACGTAAAAAATCATTACATATATTAAACGATTTTTATCTAAAAAGATTCTTTTAAATGAATGACTCACCATGAATGATCGAATGCTTGAGTGAGGAACGGCAACGGCTAAAGAGTTTTACGTAGGGTTTTTCTTTCTCTGTTTACAAATTGTAATTTATTTAATAAAAAATACCAAAACATAAGCTATATTATTTAATATGGTAAGTCATACCATACTATGGATAATATTTTTAGACATGCCATACATTGGTCATTACTTTTTAAAAAAGCAATTAATTAGTAAAAAACTCAATAAAGTTTGTTCCATGTCAACGTGTTGAATAATTTAAAACCAAACTAATTAATGTTGTGGTTTTAACTTTGTTAGGTTTATGTCTTTTCAGAAAGTTTCAAATCTATCTAACATCTATTTTAACTTTTGAGTCACGAAGTCCACACCTGCGAGTCCAACATACACTAGATTTCTGATTTAAACTTTTGAACTCGTACTCTTACACTGAGTTTACCTTCTAAATAGGGTCATCTTTAAAGGAGTGCAAGCGGTGTCATTGCACAAAGCTATTGCTTGATGAGAAATGTTTTGCAATTCGTTGAAGGATGCATATTATACAAACTCATTATGTCATTCATTTTGTGAATAAGTGATATTTAACTCAAGATAAAGACCTGTCTTAAATTTTGTTAAAGTTTGGCATCATTAATAATTAGGGTGAAAGCTAAAGATACGCAACATAGTTTTTCAAAACAGACGATGTACGCAATGAACTTTGAAAATTACCATTGTACGCAAAATACTTTCAAATTTGAAACGATGTACGTAATATGACCGGGAACTAGTAGGTTACCAGGTCACAAAGTTTGAAAATTGGCAGAAATGGTCCCTGTGGCTTGCGTTGACTTTCACCGGTCATCGATTAACTTTTTTTTTAGTTAAAAAATTTACAGTAGTTGTCCTTATGGTTATTAACTTTCAGATTTAGCCCGTTTTTATATTTTTTCACCCGTTCTCTCACGTTTTTGACCGTTTTTTTTTTCCGTTTTTCTTACGTTTTGTCCGTTTGTCTTACGTTTTTATCGGTTTTCAACCGTTTTTGTCCGTTTTTCTTACACTTTTATAAGATTTTTGACCGTTTTTATCCGTTTTTCTTACATTTTGTCTGTTTTTCTTACGTTTTTGTTTGTTTTTGTACTATTTTAACATATTGAAATTTTTTTTCAAAAAAAAGAAAAATTGAAAAAATTTGAAAAAAAATTGGAAATTTTTCTCAAATTTGAAAAAAAAAATCCAAAAAAATTTTGAAAAAAAAAATCGGAAAAAAAAAATTTCCGAAAAAAATTTTGAAAAAAAAAATTCCAATTTTTGTTTTTTCGTAAATACTTTTCAAGGATTTTCTAAATTGTTTTAAAATTCTTTTCTACAAAAATATTTTTTCAAAAGATTTGGACATATTAAGAAAAAAAAAATTAAACAAAAATTTCGGAATTTTTTTTATCTAATTTGTTTTTTTCGAAATTCTTTTTACAAAAATAATTTTTTCGATTTTTTCAATATGTTCAAATTTCGAAAAAATTATTTTTGTAAAAAGAATTTAAAAAAAAAATTCCAATTTCTTTTTTTTTGAAAAAAAAGTATTTTTTGAAAAAAACACTTTAGAAAAAAAAAATTCCAATTTCTTTTTTTTTTTGAAAAAAAAAGTATTTACGAAAAAAAAATTTTGGAATTTTTTTTTTCAAATTTTTTTTCGGAATTTTTTTTTCCAATTTTTTTTTTCCAAATTTTTTTTATCAATTTTTTTTTTCCAAATTTTTTTTGTAATTTTTTTTTTCAAATTTGCGAAAAAATTCTAATTTTTTTTTTGGAAATTTTTTTTACAAATTTTTTTTTTTTTGAATTTTTTTTCAATATGTTGAAATAAGCTACCTAACAAATTTTTTACGAAAAAGTTAATCGATGACCGGTGAAAGTCAACGCAAGCCACAGGGACCAATTCTGTCAATTTTCAAACTTTGTGACCTGGTAACCTACTAGTTCCCGGTCATATTACGTACATCGTTTTAAATTTGAAAGTATTTTTTCTACAATGGTAATTTTTCAAATTTATTGAGTACATCGTCTGTTTTGAAAAACTATGTTGCGTATCTTTAGCTTTCACCTTAATAATTACCTACCAAAACTAAAGTAGACAACATTAGCACATTACATCACTAAGGGCACGTTTGGTAGAGAGAATTTCAAAAAAATGAAATGAAGCAGAGAATAAAATCTCAGAGAATAGAAATCAGTAGAGAACTTTGTTCAATTCTAATGTTTGTAACAACTTGAGACTTGTTGAGAAATAAAAAAGTTATTTAAATTATTTTAAAAAATATATCTTTTTTTTTAAATTTATTTTTTAAAAATTTATGAACTTTCTTAAAAAAAATATATTTTTTAAAAATGTATTTATTTAAAAAAAACTTGTTTTTTTTTTAAATATTTTTTAAAATGTATTTATTTAAAAAAAAAAACTTATTCTTGAAAAAAAAAAATTAAATGTTTAATTTTTTTTTAATTATTTTTTAAAAATGTATTTATTTAAAAAAAACTTGTTTTTTTTTAAAATATTTTTTAAAATGTATTTATTTTAAAAAAACTTATTTTATAAAAAAAAAATTAATTTTTTTTTAATTTTTTTTAAATTATTTTTTTAAAATGTATTAAAAAAATATATATATATTTTTTTGTGTAAACCAACCAATTCTCTCTTGTACCCAACATTTCCATACCAATCACAAAGGAAATCTAAGAAACCAAAATACAAAGGCACCCAGCTCTCTGAGAATTTTGATTTCTTCGCTTTTTTATTTCTCCATCTTACCAAACAAGAGATATGATGCCATGAGGTGCGATCCTTTAGAAAGTAAAGAAAATTAAAAAGGGCAAAGCCACTATCAATGTGACAAGTGTCCACCATCCATTCCTTCACTTTTTCTTATTAAATTTGGTTGGGGGTATTTTGGTCATTTTAAAACTTTTTATTTCATCCAAAACTTCAAACGTAAATAACTTTCAAACGACAAATTTTATAAAACCGATTTCACCAAATTTTTTAAAATTTAATTCTCTTTAATTTGGTATGCATCATGATATATAAGTCGCAACTTTTTTCAACTTTTTAAATGAGTGTTGATTTTCTTGAAATTTTTGGCATTTTCAGCACTATTTTTGTCTATTTAAAGGCGAATTTTGCAAAACTTAAAACACGAAAATTGTATTTTTTTGCCATTTTTACCCAGAAATTTGAATCACTCAAATATGTCATGATATGAGTGAGATACCGTATATTAAAAAGATGAACAATAACCGATGAACGTTATCAAAAATAACTGATGAATGTTATAAAAAAATAACTGATGAACAATATCAAAAAAAAACTAATGAACGTTATAAAAATAACGATGAACGTTATTTTTGAAATCTTGAACATTATAAAAATATAACTAATGAACTATATCAAAATATTGATGCATTATTAAAAAATAATTGATGACGTTTTTTAAACTGAATATTATAAAATAACTGATGAACGTTATCAAAAATAACTGATGAACAAGACTCATCGATGAACTGATGAACATTGCGATTTCTTTTAGACAACTGATGAACAATATCCAAAATAACTGCTGACGTTATTTTTTTAAAACTGGTGAACATAAAAAATAACTGTGAACAATATCAAAATAACTGATGAACAAATCTATTGTTTAAAACTATGAACAAGTGATCTAACTGATGAACATTATCGGTAACATCAAAGAAAACTAATGAACATTATAATGTAACATCAAAGAAAACAATTGATGAACCGATGAACACTGTGACTCTAACAGATGAACATTGCGATTCTTTTAGACAACTGATGAACAAATTTTTTATTGATGAACAATACTTTTATTGATGAACAAATGAACAACTATTTTTATTGATGAACAAACACTTTTTATTGATGAACAACTAATTGATGAACTGATGAACATTGCGACTCTAACAGATGAACATTGCTTGTTCTTTTTTAGACAACATGAACAATATCAAAAATAACTAATGAACGGTATTTTTTAAAGACTTCTGAACATTATAAAATATAACTGATGAACGTTATAAAAAATAGTTGATGAACAATATCAAAAATAACAGTTGAACATTTATTTATTTACTTTTAAAAAACTGATGAACATTATTGAACATTATAATTTTTTATTTAGAAAAGTGATGAACGTTAAGATATATTTAGAAAACTGCTGAACATTATGATTTTCTCTTAGAAAACATTGAACATTTTGATTTTTTTACAAAACTGATGAACATTATTATTATTTATTTAAAAAACTGATGAACGTTATGATGTTGTTGACATAAAAACTAAACTCATATATGTATTATTTCTCTTTTTCACATGATAACAAGTATCTTTACGCGTGGTTTCAATATTTAGTTACTTTTTTCACATGATTTTTTTAGTTACTTTTTTCTTTCTTGTTATATGATATAAACATATTCAAATATTTACAATGGTTCCCGAACACAAGCTTTTGATACACCAAACTCTAGGTCGCACCGCACACTCCTACCTCAAATCAGATCTCACAAATACCAGATCTTCCGCCGTTAAAGCTGTTATCTCCGTCAGAGCTCCGACCGTACAACTCGGTTATGGTAGTCGTAAAGGCCAGCCGTTACAACAAGGTTACAATTTCGGTAACACCGAAGGATGGTGGTGGAGTTCATCGATGATGTTGGTGGTGATGGAGATGGTGACGGTGACGGTTCCGGTGCAATGATAGTGACGGTGATGAAGATCTCGTCTTTCATTTTTGCATTTGTAAGTGGGGATCTGGGAAAGAAAATGGGAAATAAAGAAGATAACTAGATTATTACTTTTGATGGAATGACGAGTATGCCCTTATGTACATGTGCCCCTTTTTAATTTAATCAGATCTAGTGTTATGATCCAACGGTTCTAATTACTTTTTAGTCTTTCTATATTTTAACACTTTTCAATTGATCCTGGTCCATGATGCCATTTCCATTTCTCTACCTCTATTTCTCTTAACCAAACATGCCCTAAAAATATTTGTGCACCCAATATATCAACCGAGCCAAAATATAACTATTCACCGAGTGCATGCATGTAAACAATGAGATTGCTTGGAGAAGTCGCCGAGTTAGTCCATATGATAAAATAAAGTCAGTCTTCTTGCATCTGTCGAGGCTGCCCCCAGTAGGGGGATTCAATCCCCCTCATTTTCCATGCCACGTCAGCTTTCTCTCTCCGGCGACCTTCAGGCGATTAGGTGCCCAGTAGGCGACCAAGTTCATTTTTTTTAAAAACATTTTTAACACAAAATAAAATTTCATTAATAATTAAAAAGTTACATAATAATTCAAATAAAATTAAAACATTACGAAACTTATTAAAACATTACAACACTTATTAAAAATCTAGGTTGTGGCGTGCCTTGATCGCCTCTTTGAGTTTCTACATTGTTTGTTGTTGTACTGCGGGCAAAGATTCGTCGATTGGCGTCTATAGAACATGAGATTTGCATCATATTTATTTTGTCGCTCTAATTCAAGTTTTCGTTCTTCTAGTGCCAATTTTTTGTCTTCCTTTTCTTCTCTCTTTTGCTCAATCTCCAACTCGATTTGCCGTTGTTTTGCTCTTTTCTTCTTCAAACCATAGTGCAGGTCTGCCCAGCTCATTTCGCGAAAGCCTTGGACTTGATCTTGCCCACTTCGGCAACACACCTTCCATAATCACGGCTTTCGAAAACTCGAAGATTTCTGTTTTTCTTTGCGGGGCATCACGACCAATTGGTTTAGCAGGCACATCGAGTGCACATCCGAAGTCGGTTGAAGTCCTTGCTTTTTCGCGACCCTCATCTTGGCTTAAAAAAGCGGCATCTCATTATCTTCCAAGCAGAATGGTCCCTCAAAATCTTCCAACAATGCTCCAAAACAAACGGATGATTAGACACTACTTGGTATTCATCACACGCTCGTGTATAAACAATGAGGTCATTCTCACCACCGGAAGT
>OU343223.1:84807987-84892558 GCA_910596185.1 Chrysanthemum makinoi
GGGTTCTAGAACCTCTATCATTAATTTCATCTCTAGTCCTTTAACTTAATACACCGCTAACCAAACAACGCTAAATACTAAAGACTGTTAAGTGTTTTATTCGTGATCAAATAATTAAATACAACATTTTATGTATTAATTATTTTAACATTAATTCTCATACATAATACATGTAATCCCAAAATCTCTGTTCAATCCCATCATACTTAATATTAATTCATATCCATAAACCTTTCACTTGTAACCTCTCTACATGTCTTGTTGTAAAGAAGAAGTTCAAAAAAAATATACAAATTTACATTGTTAAAAACAAAGAAATATGTGCATACTATACCCTCTTCAAGGTTAACTTATGTAGTTTAAAAACACTTGGTTAATATTAGTCGAACCAATGACCACTAATAACTTAACGTGCATGATCAATTAGACAATGAAGTCAAAAGAACGTATTGCGTATGACATTTAACTCTCTTGGATTTTTATGGTAGCGTATGAAACATTGTTAGAAGTTAGAACATTTTGTAACAAGTGTACATAATCTGGTTTAAATTTATAAAATTACACCAAACTTAAATTTGCTTTAAATCACATAGCCTTTTTTTAAAAAGAGGCTTCAAATTACATAGGCTTAGGCATGCATAACTTTATAACAAATAGCATCATAAATTGATCAATAATTAATATGTGGAGCAAATCTTTCTTCATGTTTGTCTAATCATCAACAGCCAACTCATCAACCATGCTCATCTTGTTAAGTGGATTTCCAAACATTTGGAATTCACAATACTTGCAACTTGATGCCATAATGGATTCAATCCCCAATACTTGATGATCATGGTGCTTATGATCAATGTTTGATGTGATCGGATTCTTACGTGAAATCACGACCGAATTAATAACATCATCATCAGGATGGAAAATCGAAAGAACTTCAAACCCTTGAAGATCTTGAGGATCAACCACGGGTAAAGAAAACTCGAGCACCGTGAGCACTCCTCAGCATCAATATGGCACCCGGAGCCATGTACGTAGCCAAATGTTGCACCACTTTAACCTTTTCTTTTATGTCCATCCCCACAAGCGCAGCCAGAAAGACCACATCATACTCCTTCAACTCATCCGTCACGTCCATTATATTATTATTCGTGGAAGATCATTCTTTGTGACAAGTCAGGATCAGGCAAAACCAAGCGAGACGCCATAGAATTCGCCAAAGGGTCAATGTCATAGTTATGAAAAGTTGTTTCCTTGAGATGATAAGAAGCAAGAACTATTGAAGTAAGAGGTAAAGGACGGACCCCACGAAGGCAATACGCTTCGGTTGACCATCTTGAGCTGAGTAGTGTTCATTAAGGATGTTGTATTCGAGCACGCTAAGCTTCAGGTAATTGGAGTAGTAAGGAAAAACATCAAGATGGTCAAGAGGGTTTTCGAATGTGCCTAAAAGGGTTGAGAAATGAGCCTCTAAATGACCCTCAGCTTCACCGCAAAGTCTAATAAGCTTAGACCTTATTTCTTGAATATTATGTGGTAGAGTTGATATGTTAATGGAAGATGGTGGTATGCATGTGAAACCAATTCAGTGAAGAGTGTATCAACATTTTTGGATGGTTTAAGGGTTTCAAGCTTGGAAATCTTGTCATAAATCTCGCACACTTTCTCTACTAAAATGGTATGCTCTTGAAGTGAACCCATATTGCGTTAAAAGTGTGCAAAACTCGAGACAAACACGTAAAACTATATCAGGAATGTGCTAAACAGATGATTATAGTTGAGAGAACAAATCGTGTTAAATTGTGTAGATTGTGTAAGAGATGTGTGTCGTATTTAAGGGCACTTGTGGGTCTCATACAAGCAAGAAAAATATAAAAGATTATTTATTTTTATTTTTTATTCAATTACACAATTCAATTAATTAAGGGGATCACAAAAATATATTATTCTCAGTCATTATTTTATAGATGCATATAATATTGTTTTGTTACCATCTCAAATCTATTTACGATATATGATTTGTTAAACTTAAACTTATAGATTAGAATTGATACAATACTATATTTATGTAATTTATAAAATAAGGGTAGAGAGACTATTTAGAATGTTTTAAAACCGGGCTGACCTACGGCTCAACGGGCTGAACGGGAACGTTTCGAGACCTAAACCGGATAGGACCGGTTTTACATGTTGAGAACCGATTGAACCGCTGCCGACTCGTCAATCTCGTTTGATAAAACCGCGGGACATTACTTTTATAAAAAAATTAACAAAATGATTTTTATTCCATTAACTTTTCTAAGTTTAATTGAAAAGTTAAAATGTTGATAACTAATGTTTCTTAAAATTTTGTAAAATAATAAATTATAGTTATATATGATCTTAGAATCACCAATTAACCAATTAATATAGTTTTATTATAAACTATGATGGAGCTATTTTACATACCAAACTTTTCTCACATACCAAGTAGACTCATCTCCACCATCAATCTAAAAAAATCCATTTAATAAGATTAAAAGATTCTATTATTTCACCAATTTTATAATTTAAATATATCTTAAACCGCTTATATTAAGCTTAAAATATTTACACCGCCGCTAATTTAGCATTTAATTATCTTTCTATAGACGGCACTTTGATAAACTTTCGAAAAGAAAAAATTATTTTTTTCATATTTTAGTTTATTTTACGCTATGAAATTTGCATCAAAAAATCATATATGATAAAACACTAAATTGAATATCACATGATATTAGTTAAATCATATATGATGTGTAATATCACATGTGATATCATATGTGATTTTACACTAATATCACATATGATATTACATATCATATGTGATTTTACACTAATATCAAATTAATGTTTTATCATATATGATTCTTTAATGCAAATTTTAAGAGTGAAAAAAACTAAAACTTTAAAAATGTGAAAAAATAATAAAAAAATTGTCGAAAATATATCAAAGTGCCATCTATCAAAAGATAATTAAATGCTCGTCAGAATGATATATTTTTTTCGTCAACGATTAACGGTTTGAAAGATATTAATATTTGAAAAAACGATGAAAGTGCTTTTAAATCATTAGTGATTAATCTCATCCATTAGATCAAATAAAAACAAGGGTGGAGATTGATCCCTAGATGTAAATAATCTTTTCATTCCTCAAACGATCTTATATCATAAACTATTTTATAATTTACAATCACCTTGAAAATTTTGGCTATATTTTTATAGATGTAGACTTAAAAAGAAAACTTATTGATATACCTCAATTTTTTCATCGACTTAATCGAATGTATTAATAAAACGGATAAATTATTAGATCACAACACTAATTAATGTATTAAATATAGGAAAAGTATATATATATATAGAGAACGTTAATTCTACGGTTCAACCGGTTAACCACCTATGAACCGCGACTTCACTAAACCGGTCGATAAAAATTTAAAACATTGCTACGTAGTATAACGCAATTTTGTCTAGCTTTACACGTAAAGAATGTTTATCGTTTTCCTTTTTCTTATTATTTTTATTCGAGTTGATCTAATTTTCAATTTGAGAGAATAGACAAATTTGGGTGAAGATTTAACAAGACCACACAAAATGATTGAACTTATTGTAAGCAACAAAATGACTTGTTTGCTTTTGATTTATAAATTCATAAAAAAGTTATAGCCAACATAATTAACTTAGGTTTTATTAATGATAGTTACGTGTCGTTTAGAATCATTATATACTGCTATGGCCTATGGGTAAGTTCAATAAAGATTAACAAAAAGTTAAAGATTAAATGAATAATGATAATTTATTTTTCATAAAAAAACTAACTTTCTATTAATGTTTTGAAAATTAAAGATTTTACAAACCGAAATCGTAAGTGAATAAAAATACGCCATGTATAAGAATTTTTATTTTTCAAGAGACAAACATTTGGATATATTTTTGACAAACTTTTTTTCGCTTTTATTTGTATTAAATGTTAGAAAATACGAATCACTTGGTGATTTTTAAAAGATAATGCCTTTAAAAAATATCATATTTGTCTAAAAATACTCTTTTGGGTATCAAACAATTTTTTTTGATTATACGGGTACTGAACTTTCAATTTCGAACTTTTAGAAGTACTAAACTTTTCGGATTTTTTAAGGTACTTTTATAACATTTTTGCACCTGGATTTTTAATAATTTGAAGGGTAAAAATGTCACAAAGTACCTCAAAAAGTTCGAAATTGAAAGTTCAATATCCATATAAGCAAAAAAAATTGTTCGATACCCAAAAGAGTATTTTTGAACAAGTATAATGTTTTTTAAAGTTATTATCCTTTTTTTAAAAGCACATGTGATTTTTCATGACGAATAAATACATTATATAAAAGTGAAATTTTTTTTCGTTGAAAATATATAAAGATACCCCTCTAATGAAAAATTATTTTATGTTCAACATGATGCTATAATTAGTTTTACGTAAGAATAAACGGTTAATGATATGTTTAATCTATAAAAAAAGAAGATTTAATTGCGTTTTTTCATCTTAATTAATGGCTAAATTGTTCCATTTCATTTTTTGTTTTGTTTTTTATCTTTATTGAACCAAACTCATATCTATAATGTTTAGTATTTATATCATGTAGGGCCTCACCCAATTGCAAATCTTCTAACTACAAAATTAGTAAATTTGGTTGGATTCTACTTAATTTAACAAGATGTTAATTGCTCGATCACACTGCCGGAGAACGATGAAATGCATCGAGTATCAATATAACTTATTTGTTTTTATTTTTTTATGAAACTGTTATGATATAGGAGTTTTTTACCAATTAATTGTTTTTTTAAAAACTAATGACCAATGTATGGCATGTTTAGAAATATTATCCATTACATGGTGTTTCTTTTTATTATTCATTTCAAGTTAAAATTTAATTCATTAGCACATGATATGGTCGATCAAAGGTAGATGAAATTTCTAGTTTAAAAAAATATCACCTGCTTTTCTAACCCACACCTACCTATATATATTCATACATTGTAAATAATCAAATTAATGCTAGAAAATGTTGAAATCTAGGCAAAAGGTATATTAAGAAAAACATTCGACAATGCAACAAATTCTCAATAATAAGTTAAAAATGCATTTCTCCAATGAGTCTTTATCAATACAAAATTCAAAAAGTAATTGATCCAAAAACAAAATACTAAAATAGATTCAAACAATAGTTCATGTCAAGTAAAAGATATTGCAAATTGTTTGTAGCATCAATTCTTCATCAAGTTAGGCTCCAAACATCATTTAGTCACCTCCAACATGTTGATCTGCAAAGAACCATGTAAAAGCAACTTTTAGGCCAAACAAAAAAACTCAAACGTAAATATTTATTTATTTAAAGAAAAAACTAATCAAATACCTTGATAGTAAGTTGTTTAGTGATCAACATCCATTCTTCTAGGCCTTGAAGGACAAGTTTTTCTATTATGACCACCTTTTTTGCAAATTCCACAAAGGTTGTTTTTTTCTTTAATGTCCATCCCATTATGAATTCTTGTCGAACGAGGACGACTGATTTCACCCGCTTTAGATTAGAATTTGGAAGTAGTTCTCCAACAAATGATGATTGTGGCCATACGCTCATGGGAGTGGAAAAATTCGACGTTCAAAGTAGCACAATACTCTTTAATTGAGTAACACTTATGAACATATTGCCAACTATTCAAAGAAAGATTGGCACATGCGCCAAGATGTACACGGATACTTATATACCTCCCACTTGCCACATGTAAGTTTCTTTCTAAATTAATTACTTGCACATTTTCCTTGAGTTATCACCTCAAATATTCCTCTCTCCCGATTAAATGATCTCACGGCATGTCCGCTTGCTTTCAACTTTAAGGCTTCTTGTTTTGCAACAACATGGGGGCATATCTCTCTACTAGCTTGAGCACTAATTCCTCGAGGACTTTTAACATCAAAGTAGTGCCCTAATCTATAAAATGTAAGTTGGACGATCTAGTAATTGGAAGAAACGAGCACCTTTTAGAACACTAAAAATTTTCGATAAATTAGTAGTGAGTAGCCCATATCGCTTTTCCACCCATGCCAAGTGTCCATCTATCAAATGCGCTGTCTCAGAGCCGCCACGAGCTTGTGGATTTATTTGCCCAATTTCATCCATGATGGAGTTGAACTTGCTTAACTTGATTCGACTCCGCACGATACGCTAAAGTTTTCAATTGTAGGTTGTGAAACTTGTCATTAAAGTTGTTGACGGTGTCGTAAAATACTTGTAAGAAACTATCAAATATAAGTTTACAAAGTTATAATGCTTGTATTAAAGATATGTCATAAATAATACCTGTGAAAACCATGTGGCTCTAACCATGGCGATCCTTCCTCATTAACCACCTTTAGAATTCCGTGATGACGATCCGATATTAAACAAATGCCTTCACGCTCTTTTCACCGCTGTTTCTTCACATGTGATAAAAACCAATACCAAATGTTGTAAGATTCAGTTTCATCTCCAATTCCATCTTCTTGAACTTTATCCACATCAATAAATCCGTTATTCATTTCATTGTTCACAATAGCAATTTTTGACAATGTGTTGAGTCCTCATTATAATCATATCCAAAATGGAATTCATATTGCTCATGTTTTTCTCTAGCAAACCAATAAATAAGCATAAACGTCAACTAATAAACAACTATCATCAGATTTGAAATCATAAACAACCATGAATGTTATTATCCACTAAGTAAGGACAAGATGAGCCAAACATCAATAAACATACGAGGCCATTTTAAATAATCAATTTTTTTTAACTAAAAGATGAATTCAACATGGAACAAAAGCTAAACTAAGCAGCACTAATTAATCATAGACAAATGAATTCTAAATGACAAGACGCATGGCACAATCACAACATGGATTAATACAGAACTATACAATTTCAATTTGACATATATATGAACCAATAAGATATTAATGATAGCCTACGTAAAAAATCATTACATATATGAAACAGTACATCTAAAAGATTCTTTTTAAATGAATGACTCACCATGAATGATCGAATGCTTGAGTGAAGAACGCAACGCTTAAGAGTTTTAGGTAGGGTTTTTCTTTCTCTGTTTACAAATTGTAATTTATTTAATAAAAAATACCAAAACATAGGCTATATTATTTAATATGGTAAGTCATGCCATACTATGGATAATATTTTTAGACATGCCATACATTGGTCATTACTTTTTAAAAAAGCAATTAGTTAGTAAAAACTCCGATATAGTTGATGTCAATTCCTTATATCAAGCATCATCTGGTCAAATTCTTCTTAAAATCGGAAACATATAAAAAGATTTATTTTTGTATAAGTAGTTTTTTTAGATGTCAATGACTATACTAAATTATTTGAAGAACCAACATTTTTATCCGACAACATACAACATCTCTACTACTTATAATACATGTGATGCACTCTCTTCTAAAAATTCATCAAAATTTCTAAACAAATTAAGCATGATGTACAACACTTGAAAGCACATCATTTTCAGACTTACAACCAAATAAGCATATTATACAACATATTAATGCACATATTAGAAAGACAAAACACCACTTTAATGCTATTAATTTGGTCAATCAATACAATTAATGCGGTTATTAAAACACCCCTTACATAAGAAATACAAATTATCAAGCATATTGTACAACTAACTTAAACACACCCCTGCATTAAATGTCACTAATATAAATAATAAATCACATTATGGGTTAATACCAGTCTGAATCTGTAACCGCCAAAATGGACTCGAATTCAATTTAAGATCGGCCAATGCCGTATTTATCAAACCCCAACCTAAAAACCCATAAAAACAAAATAAATTTCTTAGTTAAGGATTAAAAATATGTCACAGAAATTCTTCGATATCCCAGAATTTATGAAAGCATAATAAACTAAAATACATGATTCAACGGGTTTTATTTCAGTAAGACTACCGGCAACGCCACGGCATTCTGCTACTTTATACTCTTGGTTTAGGTGTGATGTTGATGTGCAAATTTTGTAGTTTTTAATTAAGCGATATTCACTTTTTCTTGAGAATTCCTGTGTGTTATTAAATATGTTAGTTACTTCAATATCTTGAATATTTAATTATATATTTAGTGATTTAAGATATCACAAAAGCAAAATTATGCAAAAACGGTTACATAAATTGTAAATAGTTAAATAAAATAATTAGGCTAAACACAAGTTATATTTACCGAATAATAGGCAAAACATAAAAAAGAAAATAACTTCATATATCATCATTGTTTCTTATAAAAATTTGATATATCAGCATGTGAAATATATCATTAAGTTATATACTTATATACGTAGTAGTTGTTTTTTGAAAACCTAAATATAATAGGTGAAAAGAAAGATAATAAAGGCATTTAATGTATCAAACTTAAAAGATAAAAATAGTTAATGTATCAAATTTAAAAGATCAAAATACCATTTGACGGAATATTTGTTAAAAACACTTTGAAAATTACTTTTCTGTCCCAAACTAATTAGCAGCGTTTCTTTTTTAGATGTATGGTTACATTTGGAATATGAGTTTGGGAGTAAGGGATAGGAATAATAATGATTAATGATGTTTGTTTAATAGATATGGGTTTTAAATCTTGGAATGAAACCTTAAAAAAATGTTTTTCTAAACCCATCTAGCTTGGTGGGTTTGAAAGTTCATACACATTCCCATTTATTATGGTAATAAACCCAAACCCATAGTGATTCACGTCTACATACCAAATGCACTCTTAATTTATTTGTACACTACTAAAAATAGTAGGAAAGTTTGACCGAGTTTATTATGTTATTTTCAGTTGAAATTAGTATTACCAATTAGAGATGTAACGTCGGGTTTTAAATGGTCGATATATACCATCCCCATCCCTCAAGCTCAATAGCTATTACCATCCTCATCCCCATCCCCAATTTCAATAAGTCCCCATCCCTACTTATTTTTCCCTAACATGACGTAAACCTTTTATGTGTTTTGATCAGCCATATAAACCAATACAAGCCATACTTTCCAAGTTTTCAAAAGTTTGCAAATCTACACTCTACACCTTATTAATTTGTTTATAAAGTAAAGCTAACTAATTATTGAATAATGAATTCTATGTACTTAGTGTTGTTATATGATCATAATAAGTTGGCTAAACATTATTTGTTTCAATATGACATATTATCATCATTACTAATCGGGCGATGACGATAACTTGAATGGTGAGACAAGTAATGAAATTTTTAAAAACGTCAAGACTTGTTAGTTAAAAGACCTATCAATATCAATACATGCGCAACTTGTAAATCAGATATTGTCAACTTCGTAAGAATAAAATTTACCTAATTTTTCTTTTCATAATATATCAATTACAATCATAAAAAAACTTGCTTTTATGACCCCTTTTTAAGTCAATTTTGGTACTAAAAAATTTATTTACATCTTATTGAATATATATAATTCAACTAGTATTAATATATCGATATCACTTGACAAGATATACAATTGTATTTATAATTAAAAGATATTCGGGACGTTCGGGGACCCGAGGGTATTACCATCCCCGCCCATACTCGCTAAAGATCGTGATTCCTCACCCCATCCCCACACCCGTCAACCCGCGGATTCCCGTCCAACCGGTCGGGTATCGGATTCTCCATCGATTCGGGGTTTTTGCCATCTCTATTACCAATTATAGAGAATAAACAAATTAATTAATTAAATGTAAAACCAAGTATTAAAAAGTTATGATTAGATTAATTAATAATATCTATATTTTTTAAATACGCGGTTTTTGTTTATCGATAAATATTTTGGGAGGGGTTAATATATGGGAATTGATATAGTTACACCACATTTTTTATTGATTTATTACCATTTACGACATACAAAGTATCAGACAAGATAATATTATAATACATAAATGATGATGAATGTATAAAAAATGTGGTGGAGATTCCCCTAATATATAAAGAGATGTATGTGGAGATTCGAAGTGATTTAGTTGTGGAAGTTTCAGTTTTCTTGAAATTTTCAATGTGTTTTTTCGTACATGTTACACAACCTTTTTAGGGCTTGTCATCTTTTTGTCTTCATGTTCTTTTCCTATCATTATCCTTGTGGGTTTTTTGGACATCAAACTTATTTTCTTGTATGATAGTTACCTTTTTGACAGGTTCGATGACCTCCACTATGAGATTACTTTAAAAAATAAAGTTTAATGTTTACCACATAATTATCTCAATATTTGATACTTGTGTTTTATGTTCATCCATAATATTTTTCCATTATTAGATTAGTTTAATTCATTTTTGTCTTTTGCATATATACAAGGTCATGAAGGGTGGTAAAGAAAATCTCATATGAATTGGAAGAACTCAAGTTGTCAGTTAAGCTTTTATTGAAATAGACATTTTTGTGATAAGAGCACACCCTGCCATCACATTCTCTCTCACAAGTTTGATGTAACTGCATTTTAAGCAACCAATGACATGCCATGATAAGAGCACACATTACCATCACATTCTCTCACAAATAACGCGCGATGCCAAATGATTTTTTAATTGGGTATGATAAGACTCAAATGGCATGCTTAAATTGATGTTATGAGGAGTATGTATTGGTGCCAAGAAAGAAAAGTGAGAATGATTGAGGAACACTCAAGATGACACCAAAATATATTTTTAACATGCCATGATACATTGTGCTTCAATACGAGAGTAACTACATTCGAATCATCAAATTCTTCGCGGTCTAATATCCCCGAAGGTTGTCGTCCTTGGGATCTAGCGGATAGATTGAAGGAGTTCGGGAACATAGTTAGGGTTTACATAGCCAAGAAGAAAGGGGTGGATGGAACCAGCTTTGGTTTCGTTAGTTTCTTCGGCCCGTGAGATTGGAGTCAAATGGAAGCCAAGATGATGAACGTAAAGATTGGGAAGGTAGTTTTAAAGATAAATTTAGCTGCACGGTCGAAACGACCAGCCTGGCTTGGGGGCAACAAGTAGGCCTCACCAATCATTAAGACCAATGTTTTTCCTCTTAGGAAGGAGTAAATCCCCATGGTTCTAGTCCGTGTCACGCTCAGAGATGTCACAAAGGATGTGATGAGAAGGAAACTAAAGAAAGGGTTGTAGACATCGACAGTTTGGCATTGACGAGTCAACCGAGTACCATTACAAGGCCCTCATTGCTCGATGTCTTAACCTTGAAATCTTAAAAATCTCGGTTCTCCATGGGTAGCACTGTGTAAAAGAAGTGGAGTTGAAGTACATGGGAGGCCTATCATCTCTAATTATATTTCCTACTAATACTTTGCACAAAGTGGTGTTAATGGTTCCCGCGTGATCCATGGTCCAATCAATCCCCTCCAAAGAATTGCTTGATTGGCATCAATGGTGTCCCATTACAATTGGCCCACAACTTTTCAATGAGACTTAGTGGTCTTTTGGTCTCTTGTCTCCTCGGCAACATTCTCAAGAATAACTACAACTCTTCAAAGGAAGAAATGGGAATTCTAGTTAGATGGAAAGGAATGTGAGCCTATATGGGAAGCCGAAGTTAACTAAGAGCAAGAGTGGAGAGTTGAATGTAAAAAGAAGTTAGATGACATTTTAGATCGTAAGGCCAAAGATTTGAAACAAATATCTCGAACTAAATGGGCTATGGGATGATAACAATGTGTTCTTTCATGGTCGGTTAATCGAGAGAAAGAGTCGCACCATTCATGGGGTGGAAGTTGATGGTGCGTGGTTTCCCCAAGAAGGTCAAAACCTGGTTTTAATTTTTTAGGGACAAGTTCCAGAGAGAAAGGCGTAGACCTGTTGGACTGCTCGGTGAATCGGGTCTCGATTTAGATGTTGAAATTCGGTCGCTAGATTCGACTAAGGAAATTAAGAGTGCGCTTTTTGATTGTGGTGACGATCGGGCTCCGTCCGATGGTCTAACTTTCAAGTTTATTAGCTGTTTGGGGACAGTTCGAGCCCGACTTTATAGAAGTTTTCCGTGGTTCTATGAGAATGGTAAGATGAACAAGGGGTGCAACTCGCTTATTACTTTGATCCCTAAAAGCAAAGACCATGTTAGCTTGAATGACTATCGCCCAATTACATTGGTTGGTATCATAAGCAAGGTGGTGTCGAAGGTGTTGGCTTACCGCCTCAAAAGGTTCTTGGCCCCTCATTTTCAATCCCGCACGGCTTTCTTAGTGATAGGTCTATCATGGATGGCCCGGGTTCTCAATGAAGTGATTTCATGGTGGAAAAAAACAAAGAGAAAAGGGTTCTTGTTCAAGGTGGATTTCAACAGCGCATTTACAATGTGAATGGGAGTTCTTGATGGCTATTATGACCCAAATGGGTTTTTTCCAATCGCTGGTGCCGCGGATATCGCTTGCTTGTCTCGCTAGATCGGCGGTGCTAGTTAACGGCCCCGATCAAGAATTCCAATGTCAAAGGCATGCGCCAAGGAGATCCTATCTCCGCTTTTTATTCCTTACCATGGAGGCTTGGCTAATATGATGAAAAAAGCGAATAGCAACGGATTACTCAAAGGTATCTCTCTTCCTAACCACGGCCCGGTTTTGTCGCATTTACTTTACGCGGACGATGTTATGTTTATTGGTGAATGGTCTCTTCTTAATGTCAAGAAAGTTTCTAGAATCCTTAGGTGTTTCCATTTGGTTTCGGGGCTGAAAATCAACTTGAGCAAGTCCTGTTTACACGGGGTGGGAGTGGAGGAGTTCGAAATTGATAGAGTAGCGAGGGCAGTTTGTTGCAAGATGGGTTCGATTCCTTTTGATCATCTGGGAATAAGAATAGGAGGAAATATGAACCGAAGTTGCTAATGGAATTTCTTGGTGGAAATTTTTAAGAAAAGATTGTCTAGATGGAAAGGGTCGTGCCTATCTATTGGGGGGAGGTTGACTTTGATTAAACCGCTTTAGAAAACCTTCCCACATACTATCTCACGCTATTTAAAGCTCCAAAAAAAGTGTTGGAAGATTTAGAAAGAATCATGAAGTTTACTGGGGCTACGGATGAAGAGAATAAGATTCATTGGGTGGCGTGGGAGAGGTTACGCCCCGGTTAAAGTTGGAGGTCTTGCTATGTAGGCTTTGGGAGACCAACATTGCTTTGTTGTCTAAATGGATATGGAGGTATAGAACTCAACCTGAGAGTCTATGGAGGAGGGTGATCAAATAGATACATGAAACTAATAGAAGTTGGACTCCTATCCCTGCTAGTAGTGCTTGGCATAGTGTTTGGAGCACTATAGTGAAGACCCGCCGGGTTTCAGCTGGGGCATTTACCTAAATCAAATGTTTAAAGGTATAATTGGAAATGGTAAAGGATCGATTCTGCTTGATCCCTGGGTGTGTGATGAACCGCTAAAAGATGTTTTCCCAACCTTTCAAGTTAGTTAAAGACAAGAGGTGCATGGTTGTTGACGGGTTGGTCGGAAGGATCCCGATTCGATTGTGTAACACCCCAAATTTGGTTTAGCGGAAGCATACGTGTTATTTGGGAGCCGCTACTGGTGGTGGATCATAACACAAGTGATAAAGAACGGAATACATACTCCGTTTAATTTCATAAAATAGATTTAAAACATTGTCTTACAACATAGTTTAAATAAATGGGCACTTCCCAAAATTTCTAGTGGTCCCAAAGTAAAAACATCATTTTTGTGTAAAAACACTTCTTTAATACTACTACGACTACATACATCCGCTCTTTTGCCTGCCTTCATGAACATAACCTAAACACCCGAGAAAATATGCGTTAAAAGGTCGTGCTAAAAGTCTGGTGAGTTCATAGGTATAAGTTAAAATAGTAAGTTTGGACCATAAGCAAAGTCATATAATCATTACAACGAATATAATGATACATGGATGAAAGTCTATTACGTTAGCTCTAAGTTCATGCAACCGATAT
Source organism: Chrysanthemum makinoi (assembly GCA_910596185.1). Classification (NCBI taxonomy): domain Eukaryota; kingdom Viridiplantae; phylum Streptophyta; class Magnoliopsida; order Asterales; family Asteraceae; genus Chrysanthemum; species Chrysanthemum makinoi. Next base: position 84,821,982 of record OU343223.1, read on the forward strand.
CACGACGCCTCGCCAGATGCTAAAAGATGTCATACAATATAGGGCCCATAGCAAGTGTTTTGTCCCTCAACACTTGATTCCGACATGGTATAACGCTTCGCCTTTACTTAGCATGGCCAACCGAACAGAGGTGTCACCCTCAATAGATCTATTTATAACATTCGCGTTTCCCAATGGGGAATTGACGGTTCATGAAAAAGGCATTCTCTAGGGACATAAGGGCTTAGGCTAAACCACGTAATAGTAATCATGTTATAGTTTTGGTCCATAAAATGTTTTGCATATTTCTCACCCCAAAATGTATAAAACGATTTAGCAAGTAAAAGTGGGGCTATGAAACTCACCTTAGCAAATGTGCAATCCAAAATGTGGGATTAGTGATTGTTGTGGAGCGGCACCCCACACGCCACTCAGATGAGGGCAATGTTTTAGTTCATCGCTTTTATTGCTTACTCAAAGTAGTTTAATTGTATTAAAACTAAACTTTAGTTTGTAAAAGTTATAAAAATGATCTTACTAGTAAGTATACGAAAGTATATTTATTCCTTTCATGTTGACATTATAATGGTTTTAAAAATCCAAAGTTTGATTTAAAACAACTAATTACAATGTTCCACTAGTAAGTATATAAATGTATATACACTTATTTTTGTTGACACAAAATGGTATTGTCAAACTTGTATATATATATAATTGGTTTATTTTCTAATTGTGTTTAGAAAGTACTCATGTTAAATTTGAATGCTCTCAAATTCATTAAGTGATAAATGACATAGTAGACTTTATTTGTTTATCAAATTTGTTCTTAACATTTAACATTTACGACTAGTAGTTACTCGACATAAACATGCCTATCCGAACATATTTGGCAATGATCTTGGCATGAAAAATATTATGTTGACTATGTTGACATACATTTATTCTGTGCATAAACACTTTCATTCTTGTTTACTTGATGATACATATATGCATATACCAAAGTTTGGGATATTTCGAATTTGAGGTAAACGGGTTTAAGTTTTACAATTGATTTCCTGTTTACACAAGTTTGATGTCTCCGTTATATCTAATCACAAACTAGTATTCATCAAACACAAATGGCTGTGGCCGACGTGAATGGGCTTAGCACCGGGCCTAGGCCCGAAATAGTATAAGGACCACAAAAGCTTCTACCAAAGATGGTTCGGGGAGTCTCGTTGAGGGTTGGACTGGGCCGCGCCCAGGGAATACAAAGAGCGTGTTTGCAATAATTTGGTTTTAGCACCTTACATTTCAATCTCTTAATATGGTGTAAAATGTCACACCCCAATTTAATTGCTTTGCAAATGAATGAATTCTCGGGGATTGACCGCCATAGCACCCACATCACAAGAGTATATTGAATCTAAAGTGTCGCTTTTAAAACACATCGCTGGATATTATAAAAACATTCAGAGTATAACATCGGTCCCAAAAGGTTTAGAAAGTTTATGGAAATACAAATATAATACAAATCCAAACGATGTTTTGAAATAAAGTGCCATAATGTACATAATGTAAGTCGACGCCACGACTCAAAATGTAGGTCCCTAAACCATGTCATGATGATAATGCCTCAAGCACTAAAATACATTGCTAAATCGGTCAACAATAATGTTGGTGAGAAATCATAGGTTTATGTAAATGTTTTATAATGACACAAGTATAGACCAGGCATGATAATCAAGTCACGTAAAAATAATGTTACAATTGCTCTAAGCCCATGACCTCAAACTAGACTGCTCAATAATGTATGCCCTCGCAGAGTGTTTGCTGACAACCCGTAATGTTATCAAATGAAATGCATCCGCTTGCTCCTGTTGGGATTCACCAACCCGGATGGAAGCGCCACCCTGATAGATCTATCCACTCATCCTCGCTTCAAAGATTAACGGTTCATGTTCAAGTAATGGGAACTTTCAAATTGGCAAATGCGGTAACTTAAGCAATGTAAATGAATTTAACATACTTGGTATCGCATAAAAAAATGTAGTGCAATGTATTCTCCTGGGTTTGAAATAAATTGAAAGCATGTAAAACGGGGCTATGAAAACTCACTTGGTAAACTGGAATAATGGCAAAAGTGAGTACAACGAGGTTTAATGTGATGCCAACGGGACCTATTACTTAATGATATGATATGTTATGAGTTGCAATGTAATGTTATGCATGCATTCCGTATGTTATTTATACCATTTACGAATTTTGAAAATATTACACATCGTCGAAAAATACTCTTTTGACGCCTTGACCAATCAAAAATCACTTTACATGTTTTTACGCCAAAATGTCATCCTACAATGGTTTTATAATGATTTTTAGAGAAATTTTCACTTTTCGTCGCAAAACAATGTCGTCGGAATTTTTATGAAATTAACAAAATGGTCCGGAAAACTAGTCAAATGGTGTACATCGATCGCTAGAGGAAACAAACTCGACGGTTTTGGAAAGTTTGTATCGATATCTAGGAGTTTCAGCTCAGAGTTTTCGTCAAAAAGGTCTCGAACATAAAGATAATAAGGGTTAAAGATGGTGGTTTTGGCTAATTGTGTAAAATTAGTTACGGCAAGTTTATGAAAAGTGCATATCTTTGTCGCTTCAACCGCTTTCTAATGATAATACGCCCTTAGTTTTATCAAAAGTATATAATATATTTTTGACAAGTCGCAATAATTTGTGAAGCTTAAGGCTCATTTTTGACTCGGACAAAATAAATATAGTATGTCTGAAATTTCGAAAATAATATATTTCATCACAAACTTTTAAAATCCATAACTTCTTCAAGTTATAAGTCCGCTTTTATTCCGCTCAAGCGGCCACGGATTCGTTTTAAAGTATATTTTCTACAAATCAAGGCCAAAGTTTCGTACCAACTGTAGGTTTTTCCAGAAATTCGAAACAAAGACAGAACCTATTTTATACGTATTGAAAATAGTTTTTATCGGACAAAACCTATTCTAATCCCTTCAAATCAACTCCAAAGCTAATCTAATCCTACCATACACCTTCTTAGGGTGTCATGGGTTCCTAGACATCATCAAGACCAACCAATACCAAGGGGATAATTATAGGATGACTAAATATATATATATATATATAAAATAAAAAAAATGGTATAAATCACATATGTCTTGCATGTTGCTCCAAAAATGAAAAGATGAATATGAAAATGAAAAGGAAACATAAAAATGATAAAATCATGCTTACAAGTGATTATGATGAGGTGAAAGTAACAAGGATTAGCCTAAATACTCTTGGTTTTTATTTCAAAACCTCATAAAGAGTATAACTAGATTGTAAAAACACTTGTGCTTGATGAAAATTTGATCCTTGTGAGCTCTTTCGATGTGGCGGTTTGATGAGAACCAAAAGGAAGAGAGAAAATTTTTGCTACTAACACTTGAAGAGATGTATGTATGAGAAATAATAGAAGATAAGATTTTAAGTAGTGTGGAACATTTAATTAATGATCCATACCTAATTTATTGTCAACCCTCCCCTATAACGGATTTAGGGAGTATTGTTTCCCAAGATATTTTTTTAAGTATATATATTTACTTGTAAAATTTTAAGAAAGTGTAAGTAAAATAAAGTTAAGTTAAGGTATATGGTAGATTTTTGGTACAAGTAAGTATTTAATAGTTCAAAATATGATGTAATGAGATAATAAAAATTGTAAAAATACATTCCTTGTAAAATTTGGGTGATAAAATAATTATCGCATAATTTTAAGAAAAACCACGTAATAATTTAATTTTTAACGATTTATGTACCAAATAAATTTGAAACACTAGGAAAACTAAAAATATAGTTTTATAAACTAAATGTAAGTTTAAAAAATACATCGGGATCATTTTTGAAAGTAACGGATTAAATATTTAAAATAATAACTCACGCGATAACGCTTATTTAATATAAAAATTACGCGTTAAATGTGAAATGAAATGTCATGAATGAATTATTATGATGCAAATGATGTCAATGAAATGTAGACTAATTCCATATGAAATGTACGATGTCATGATCATGAATTCGCCGCTAAACCTTAAAGGTTAATTTAAAAAGTAAACCAAGTTTACTATAATTGTTGAAATTGTAAGGCATGCATTGTGTCGAGAAATGACCGAAGTACGGGTTGTCACATTCGCTTCAAAAGGAATTCAGTCCCCTAATTCAATCGTTGTTAGGTCTAATCTGTGGTGAAAAGATGAGGATACTTGGGCGATCGGTCCTCCCGCTCCCAAGTAAACTCCGTGACCTCTTCGGAATTCCATCGAACCTTCACAATAGGAATAATGCATCTGTTTTAACCGCTTGACCTCGCGGTCCATGATTTCTACTGAGTTCCTCCACAAAATTGAGTTTGTCGTCAATAACTTCGCCCAATGGAATAACAAGTTTATTCGTCCCAAAGACACTTCTTCGTGTTTGAACGCGGAAACGGTTGTGCACATGGCTAAGCGCTCATGGAAGATCAAGTCGATAAGCTACCGACCAACTCGCCAAAATCTTGAATGGTCCAATGTATCCTTTAACTTCCCACGCTCCAAATCGTACTACACGCCTTCCAAGGCGACTTTCAACATAACCTTGTCGCCCACTTGAAATTCCAATTCCTTGCGCCTAACATCCGCATAACTTTTCTTCGCTCCTTGCGAGTTCGAAGTCTATCACGAATTTGAACAATCTTTTCCGTGGTTTCCCCGTACATTTCGGACCAGAAGTCGTGTGCCTCCCTACCTCGCCCAACAAACAAAGGATCGGCACTTACGACCATAGAGTGCCTCAAATGGTGCCATCTTGATACCGTGTGATAACTATGTTGTAACGAGAATTCTATCAATGGCAAATGGTTAGACCAACCATTTCCAAAATCAATAACACATGCTCTCAAAGATATCTTCTAGCGCTTGAATGGTCCTTTCACTTTCAATCGGTTTGCCATGGGTGATATGCTGTGCTCATCTCTAATCTGTTCAATGAATCTTGCAATGAATTCCAAAAGTTTGAAGTGAATCGACTATCTCTGCCGGAAATGATAGAAATTGGCGCGCCGTGCTCGCGAGATTTCCTGACATAAAGTCTAGTGAGTTGCTCCATTGAATAAGTCTCTCTAATAGGTATGAAATGGGCTGATTTGGTAAGACGATCAACAATTACCCAAATAGCCGTAACTCCCGATGTCTTAGGAAGTTTCGTAATAAAGTCCATAGTAATGCGTTCCCATTTCCATTGAGGAATTCCTAGTTGTTGGAGTAAACCCAAGGCTTCCGATATTCGACACCTTAGAGAGGTAAGGCATTTGCTAACGTGACGCTGGCAAATTCATGTTCGCCACCAATAAAGTTTCTTAAGATCTTGATACATCTTATCCATCCTCGGATGAATAGAATTTTGACTTATGATGAGTCTCTAAATACTCATCATTTTATACCATTTAGACCAAAATCATCCGAAAACACCTCGAAACACATCAAAATGATCAAAATATCACAAATCAGTGTTTTATGTGTTTTAATTCAAAATATCAAAATCGATGAAAAACGTATCAAATTTGCAAAATTGCGCTTCATCCCCCAAGTTTCTAAAATTGTCAAAAATAGTCCCCAGCCAAAATTTCAAAAGAAAAGTCACCAAAGGTCCTTTTAAAATCAAAACTTGTCATATTTAGTCCTTTGGTGAAAAATTATCAAAAGTTTGAGAAATTACAAGTTTAGTCCTTCAACTTTCAAAATTGGCAGAAATGGCCCCCGGAAAATTGCAAAATGGCAACATTGGTCCTTATACTTTTGAAGGTTGTCACTTGTGGTCCTTGGAATAACTTTTCTGAATTGGCAGCATTGGTCCTTTGAATTTCAAAGAATTACACTTTGGGTCCCTTGTCATTTAAAAGCCTTTAACTTAATTTTGGACCCTCAGCCTACCATTCGACCCTTACCCTTTTGACCCCTTTCATTACTAATACCGCCTCACCAAACCTTGGTCAAAACAAAACACGCCAAGACCTTCTTCCCCAACAACACAAATCACTCAACTCACCATCCCCCAAATTTCACCCTTATCACTCCTTGTCCCCCCACCTCATCACAACTCCAAGAATCATTAAATGATCCTTCCCTCATATCACTCAACCCTCTCCAAATTGGGTACACCAAATTGGCGCCAAAATTCAATCAAAGGCCAAAAATGATTCTACCAATCCAATGGCTATTATTATTGGTGGGAAGTGCAAAAGTCAAGTGGATAAGCAGTCTTGGAGTATAAAAAGAGAAGAGAGAAGCTTGAAAAAAGGGTAGCCAGTTTTTTTTTATTTCTTTAATGTCGTTTTTAATTAAATGTTTTTAATTTTAGTTAAAGTAATGTAATTTCAGTTTTTTTTGTATCAAATTTAAGATTATAACATCTTTGTAATATGTTTTGAGTTTTCAATCCAAGTTCTATGTTAAAATTTCAAGTTTCAAGCATCTTGGAAAAAGTTATGCTCAAATTCTTGTGTTAAAGCTTCATAGTAGCTTTGTGATAGCTTAAATAAGCTTCTTTAAGCTTTTCATAACTTCTCTGCAAACCCACAAATTATTTCCAAGCAAAATTTGTTATATGGTCAACCAAGGTCAACTGTGAGCTCAAATTGAAGAAGGAAATGGAATTTGGGTGTCAGTAGAGTTGGATGTGGGTTGGAATAGCTTAATATAGTGTAGTCTTGGTATCTCGGTCTTTAGCTCTGCAAGCTTTGGACATATGTGAGTTTGTAGTTCATTTTTCATTTTCATTCCATTTTGCACATTGTACTTGAAATTGTGCCCTGGTTTAAATTAGTTTCCTTCTATTGATTAAGTGTTAATTAAGTTGATTAAACTCAGTTTGAATGTTTGCATAGGCTAGCTTAGCGCTAGCTTAGTTTAAATTGCTTATCAGCTTCTAAAAGGGTGTTTGGAATTGTTGTTTAGTGTAGGTTTAAGGTCCTGCTTGATTTGAGACTTGTTGGTTCATGTCTATTTATCATTATTTAGCTCATTTCTGTCTTTATTTTGTACCTGCAACCACTCAAGTCAAACTTTTTCAAATTCTCGTCGTTTCTTATCTGTCAAGATTTTCAAAAGTTAAAAACTTGTTTTGTGTGTTAAATTCATAAGTCAAGCTTATAGTAGCTTTATTTCATACATTAACATCACTTTCAGTCCTCAAATCAAGATCAAAGTTGGAAAAAGTCAACTTTTCATTTTTCTTCAAAAAGTCAAATTGCAAAACTTGTTTTGGGGTCGTTAGCGGAATTTTCATGGACTCATTATTGGGTCATCTTAAGTGAAACTTGTTGCTTTGTAATCTTCCACTGGTCTACTTTCCTATGGTCATTTTAGTAGATTTTTCCAATTTTTTCTTTAAGCTCAAAGGAGCTTATCAAACTCCCAAATCCCCTGCAGTAAAATCTCTACCTATTGTGAGTTGCGCAGGTTTTGCGCACCTTGCAGTGGCTCACTTGAGCTCCTCTGGGTCTAATTTTTGGTTTAAGTACTCTTGGCCGTGTCTGCTGTAGGTTCCATTTGGTAGTTTTAAGTTTCAGCTTATTTTGAGTCTTGTGCAAGTGCTTAAAGTTGCCCCCGAATCGCTTTTAGCCAAAATCTCAGTTCATCAAACTGTGAATCTAGCTTATCATGGCTAGGGATTGTTTGAAACTTGTTCCATTTCTGCCCTTTTAGCTTATTATTGCTTCCTATCGCAGTTTGGTACCCTTTGGCCTCCATTTGCTTATGTAAGTGCTTATTTCAATAAGCACTTACTCATCGGTTCATATTTCTCCACATAAGGGCCTGTTTTTCCATTTTTCTCACATTCCTAATATTATTTTAAGCATTTCTGAATTTTTCGATTTTTCCTAGCTTGTTTGGTATTTTTCTCAATTTTATTTAGTTTTAATCCTTTTAAATAGCATTTAATACAAATAATTGAGAAAAGTCTCTAAAAAATAATTTTTCAATTTTCTTAAGTTTAGATAAATGTAAAAAGCTTAAAAAGTATTTTTCCCTATTTTTCTCCTTTTATTTGGTATTTTTAATAATTTAAATTAGTTTTAAATAGTTATTAATTAATAATAAATATATAAAAAGTCAAAAAAAAAATATATTTTCAGTTTTAAAATTAGTTTTATCATATTTTAGATTTTTCTAAGTCTTAACTTTATTTTTCTAGTCTTATTTCATATTTTCTTTTATTTTATAGTATTATTAAATAGTTTAAAAATAGTTTTAATTAATAATAATTAATTTAATAGTTATAAAAATAATTTTCCTTTTCTAAAAATTTTCTTATATCATTAGGTTTGTAAAAATGTATTTTTCATATTTTTAGGGTTTATATTGTATAAGTTTCACGCTTTTATTTGTAATGCTTACGTAATTTTTATTTAAACGTAAGTTTTTTAGTTTAAAACGTTCTATCACTTTAAATATAGTGATAGCGTTATTTAATATCTTTTATCTTTTTAACTTTCTTAATTGTATTTAAGCCGCTTGTTATTTGTTGGCTTTTTCAAGAGTGTATTCAATCCTTATCCTTTCCGATCGCATCATTAGTGATCATTCTATCGTCTGAATCAGTGTTGCACACACCATTGAGTCTGGTGGACTTAACCAATTCGGAATCCATTGTATTCTCTGATCTTCATTTGCATTTGGTTCGAAAGCAGTTTAAGTCCTTTAGACTTGACGGTTCGGACCAGATCAAATTTCAGCGCCACGGAGGCTTTAAAGGGTGTTTAGCCTTTTCGACCCATTCTTGCACATACCCCATCTTTTGTAAAAAGTTTTTGTGAAGTTTTCAAAATCCAAAAACACAAAAATATTCTTCTCATTCCTCTTATTCGTTGATTCTATTTCTCTTACCCTCTTTTGCCGCTTAATTCTATTCTTCGTATCCTCTCAACCATTTGATTCTCCTCTTATCCCTCTATATGTTTAATTCTAATGGCGGACATGCGTACGATGTTCGAAATGCTCCAAGTACCCTCGCGAGGGTTACGAAGATGTCGTTGTTAACCGGAGATTCTTTCCAAAATTTCGAGATACAAACGGTTTAATTCAACTAATCATGTCAAATCCATTCTATGGTTTCGGAGGAGCGATCCCTATGCTCACATCCGATGGTTTGATAAGTTAATTTCGACTGTCAAATATAAGGATGTTCCTCGTGACACAATTAAGTTGATGTTATTCTCATTTTCTCTCGAGGGGGTAGCCCGGAATTGGCTCGATAAAGAACCCCTCGACGATCACTACTTGGGAGGATCTCGCTTCAAAATTTGTAAATCGCTTTTCCTTATTCTAAAACGATAAATCTTAAGAACGAAATTACGAACAAAGCGTTGTGATGAAAGTTTTGGTGAGGCATGGGAAGAAAGATTCTCCTGAAATGCCCACATCATGGTTTCCTATTATTCCATCGATATATTCTACAATGCTTTAATGCAAACCGATCAAGATTCACTAATACAAACGTGGCAATATCTTGTATCGATTCCCCGAGGGATATATTGATTATCATCGATAACAAATCGAAAGTTCTGACATCAAGAAACAAACCGATTGAGATGGTGAGCTTGCCGATGATATTCGATGCATGAAGCAAAATCGAAGCCAAGGATTCCATATCAAAGATGTGATATGTGTGGTGGTCCCCATCCCACGACAAGCCACCGATGACGAGGTTTATAATGCTACACCAAAATTCAACGCAAGACTTTCATTTTCGATGATGAAGAGGATTCCATTCAGATGAGAGAATATTATGAGAGCTTGTCAACTGAATCACACCCTAAGCTCCCAAAGACTCTCTCATAATGGGGATGAGCCTCTTAGCACTATTCCGAAAGAATTGTCTAGTGTTGAGAGCCTGTTCCAACCCCAAGTGAGTCCGAGGTTATCTCCGTAATATGTGTGATGATCTTAATGATGATTCTTCTCCTCCTGACATTCCATATGATCATGTCGAGATGTTCTCGATCGATAACGATTGTACTTCGTTTGACGATTCTTTATCCTTTGGAGACATCGATTATGTCGAGGAGCTACCTTCTGAGCTAGTTAGCTTAGAAGAAGTGAGAGATTCTGATGATCTGGAAATTGAGGACGAGATACTTCGTGAACAATTGTTCAATATAAATCTCCTCGTTTCTAAGATCGAATCATTCAGGCTAAGTCAGCTTCATCTCCTATCCCCGTTGTGGATAGTGACTCTTACATTGGACAAGCCCAGCTTGAGGCTTTTTCCAATGATTCTCTTCAAGAGCCGGTGAACTCTCTCATGACATATCCTAATATGAATATGATCATTTCTATTTTGATCTTGAGGATGATATTGGCTCGGAGGAAGGTGTACTCCATCATAAGAGTTTACTTATTGATGATACTACCCTTCCTCCCTCCGATATGTTCACATTTGAGGATGAAGAATGGATCCTAATTGTTATCAACATCTTCCTTCCATTCCTCACTTATGATGTGTCTTCCTCTCTTCTTCACTCCTTCGGGAATGAGGACACTATCTTTGACCCCGGCATTTTCATGTACCATTTGTGAGCCGGTTCTATGTATATCTCATCGGTGTGGAACTTTCGCGTGCTTCAAATGTTTGTCCAAACATTTTGAATGAAAGTCCGATGGAGATTGTTTCTTCCACCTTGCTTCCCCATGAACAAATGAATTGGTCGAAGCCAAGCTAGCGACTCGAAATCAAAAAAACAAGTAGCTTAACATGGTTTTCACCCGTAGGCCACACCTAAGTGTGGGGAGTTACCCCATTAGCTTATATATATATATATGTTTCTAAAAAAAAAAAAAAAAAAAAAATCTTCTTTCTAAATAATGGCCGTAGTATTTCCCTTTACGTTCTTGTTTCGCATAACCGCCGGTACTTTGAATATTGAGGGCAATATTCATTTCTAAGTGTGGGGAATTCTCACGAATTTCATATATTATCTACCCAATTCCCCCGTTTTTGGCCAAAAATTTTTTGGAGTAAGTGTTCTACACTTACTCAATTGGTTATCATCCATGTTTTTGATAAACTAAAGGATTGGCTAATCAGGAGCAAACGCTCTTGGTAAAGATATATCAAACTGCTTATATGGCTTGCAATTTGCCCAAAATTGTATGGTTCCTCAACGCCCCATCATCCTCAAAAGATAATGAGGCCTAGCCCGCAAGGTTATGGCTTGTGGTAAAGGCAGTGGAAAATCCATAATTGGTATTCAGCCCACCAAAGATAATATTCATAATTTATCTAAGAGTTGGCTAGTCCGTATGGGTACGGCTTCCGTAAAGACAAAATCAAACTGTTGAAAGCGGTGGTGGTTTGCTCAAAATCACATGGTTATCGGTGTACCATGGTTCTTACTTGAATCAAACATTTGGCTACTCCAGAAGTAATGGCTTTTGGTAAAGAGTTTAAAATCCATTATGTTTTCTCAAATTATTGCTAGGGACTAGCAATATCTTATAGGGGATTGATGAGTGCTATACTCATCATTTTATACCATTTAGACCTAAAATCATCCGAAAACACTCAGAAACACATCAAAATGATCAAAATATCACAAATCAGTGTTTTATGTGTTTTAATTGCAAAAATATCAAAATCAGATGAAAAACGTATCAAATTTGCAAAAATTGCGTCACCCCAAGTTTCTAAACTTGTCAAAAATAGTCCCTGAGTCAAAATTTCAAAAGAAAAGTCACCAAAGGTCCTTTTAAAATCAAAACTTGTCATATTTAGTCCTTTGGTGAAAAATTATCAAAAGTTTGAGAAATTACAAGTTTAGTCCTTCAACTTTCAAAATTGGCGAAGAGGCCCTCGAAAATTGCAAAATGGCAATATTGGTCCTTATACTTTTGAAGGTTGTCACTTGTGGTCCTTGGAATAACTTTTCTTTCGAATTGGCAGATTGGTCCTTTGAATTTGAATTACACTTTGGGTCCCTGTCATTTAAAGCCTTTAACTTAATTTTGGACCCTTGCTACCATTTGGACCCTTACCCTTTTTGACCCCCTTTCATTACTAACACGCCTCTACCAAACCTTGGTCAAAAACAAAACACGCCAAGACCTTCTTCCCCAACAACATCCCTCGAATCACTCAACTCACCATCCCCCACCACCCTTATCACTCCTTGTCCCCTACCTCATCACAACTCCAAGAATCATTAAATGATCCTTCCCTCATATCACTCAACCTCTCCCAAACTGGTACACCAAATTGGCGCCAAAATTCAATCAAAGGCCAAAAATGATTCTACCAATCCAATGGCTATTATTATTGGTGGAAGTAAAAGTCAGTGGATAAGCGCCTTGGAGTATAAAAAGAGAAGAGAGAAGCTTGAAAAGAGGGTAGCTAGTTTTTTTTTATTTCTTTAATGTCGTTTTTAATTAAATGTTTTTAATTTTAGTTAAAGTAATGTAATTTCTTTTTGTATCAAATTTAAGATTATAACATCTTTGTAATATGTTTTGAGTTTTCAATCCAAGTTCTATGTTAAAATTTCAAGTTTCAAGCATGTTGAAAAAGTTATGCTCAAATTCTTGTGTTAAAGCTTCATAGTAGCTTTGTGATAGCTTAAATAAGCTTCTTTAAGCTTTTCATAACTTCTTGCAACCCACAAATTATTTCCAAGCAAAATTTGTTATATATCAACCAAGGTCAACTGTGAGCTCAAATTGAAGAAGGAAATGGAATTTGGGTGTTGCAGAGTTGGATGTGGGTTGGAATAGCTTAATATAGTGTAGTCTTGGTATCTGGTCTTAGCCTACAAAGCAGTTGGACATATGTGAGTTTGTAGTTCATTTTTCATTTTCATTCCATTTTGCACATTGTACTTGAAATTGTGCCTGTGGTTTAAATTAGTTTCCTTCTATTGATTAAGTGTTAATTAAGTTGATTAAACTCAGTTTGAATGTTTGCATAGGCTAGCTTAGCAGTTAGCTTAGTTTAAATTGCTTATCGCTTCTTAAAAGGGTGTTTGGAATTGTTGTTTAGTGTAGGTTTAAGGTCTGTTTTTGATTTGAGACTTGTTGGTTCATGTCTATTTATCATTATTTAGCTCATTTCTGTCTTTATTTTGTACCTGCAACCACTCAAGTCAAACTTTTCAAATTGTCTCAGTTTCTTATCTGCCAAGATTTTCAAAAGTTAAAAACTTGTTTTGTGTGTTAAATTCATAAGTCAAGCTTATAGTAGCTTTATTTCATACATTAACATCACTTTCAGTCCTCAAATCAAGATCAAAGTTGGAAAAAGTCAACTTTTCATTTTTCTTCAAAAAAGTCAAATTGCAAAAACTTGTTTTGGTCGTTAAGGTGAATTTTCATGGACTCATTATTGGGTCATCTTAAGTGAAACTTGTTGCTTTGTAATCTTCCACTGGTCTACTTTCCTATGGTCATTTTAGTAGATTTTTCCAATTTTTTCTTTAAGCTCAAAGGAGCTTATCAAACCGCCCCTCAAATCCTGTAATTGCTACTCCTGCAAGTGAGTTGTGCAGTTTTGCAGACCTGCACTGTGGCTCACTTGAGCTCCTCTGGGTCTAATTTTTGGTTTAAGTACTCTTGGCCAGGTCTGCTGTAGGTTCCATTTGGTAGTTTTAAGTTTCAGCTTATTTTGAGTCTTGTGCAAGTGCTTAAAGTTGCCCCCGAATCGCTTTTAGCCAAAATCTCAGTTCATCAAATCTGTGAATCTAGCTTATCAGTGGCTAGGGATTGTTGAAACTTGTTCCATTTCTGTCCTTTTAGCTTATTATTGCTTCCTTATCAGTTTGGTACCCTTTGGACTCCATTTGCTTATGTAAGTGCTTATTTCAATAAGCACTTACTCATCGATTCATATTTCTCCACATAAGGGCCTGTTTTTCCATTTTTATCATATTCCTAATATTATTTTAAGCATTTCCTGAATTTTTCAGATTTTTCCTAGCTTGTTTGGTATTTTTCTCAAGATTTTATTTAGTTTTTAATCCTTTTTAAATAGCATTTAATACAAATAATTGAGAAAAGTCTCTAAAAAATAATTTTTCAATTTTCTTAAGTTTAGATAAATGTAAAAAGCTTAAAAAGTATTTTTCCTTATTTTTCTCCTTTTATTTGGTATTTTTAATAATTTAAATTAGTTTTAAATAGTTATTAATTAATAATAAATATATAAAAAGTCAAAAAAAAATATATTTTCAGTTTTAAAATTAGTTTTATCATATTTTAGATTTTTCTAAGTCTTAACTTTATTTTTCTAGTCTTATTTCATATTTTCTTTTATTTTATAGTATTATTAAATAGTTTAAAATAGTTTTTAATTAATAATAATTAATTTAATAGTTATAAAAATAATTTTCCTTTTCTATAAATTTTCTCATATCATTAGGTTTGTAAAAATGTATTTTTCATATTTTTAGGGTTTATATTGTATAAGTTTCACGCTTTTTTATTTGTAATGCTAACGTAATTTTTATTTTAACGTAAGTTTTTAGTTTTAAACGTTCATCACTTTAAATATAGTGATAGCGTTTATTTAATATCTTTTATCTTTTTAACTTTCTTAATTCGTATTTAAGCCGTTGTTATTTGTTGGCTTTTTCAAGAGAGTGTAATATTCAATCCTTATCCTTTCTCGACGCTATCATTGTCATTCTATCGTTCAACGTGGCACACACCATTGAGTCTCCGTGGGACTTAACGACCGGAATCCATTGTATTCTCGATCTTCATTTGCATTTGTGTTCGGCGCTTTAAACTGCTTTAGACTTGATGTTCGACCAGATCAACTTATGCGACTCATGCATAATCAATTCTCGTATTCCGCCATGCAATGGAACCCACATTCTATCCTTGAAACATAATACTCCATCTGCTCTTTACAAAACCATTTGCGCTTTCGGGCATACCATAAAGCTTTTCACTTGGTCGATTCCTTAAGTGCCTCGACAGTTGCTTCGTGGATTTCGATGGTAAAGGAGAAATA
The DNA here is from genome assembly GCA_910596185.1 of Chrysanthemum makinoi. Lineage (NCBI taxonomy): Eukaryota > Viridiplantae > Streptophyta > Magnoliopsida > Asterales > Asteraceae > Chrysanthemum > Chrysanthemum makinoi. Next base: position 84,836,994 of record OU343223.1, read on the forward strand.
ATCGTCATACCCAATGATCGAACTCTTAAAGGTTTAGGCCTCTCTTTCCGACTAAGAGCATCACACAACATTGGCTTTTACCGGGTGATACTTGATTTCACAATCATAGTCGCTGAGTAACTCCAACCAACGACGCTGCCTCATATTAAGCCCTGATCAAGAATATATTGCAAACTCTTGGTCGGTAAACACAGGCACTTTGAAACGTAAAGGTAGTGTCTCCAAATCTTGAGCGCAAAAACTACGGCTCCTAACTCGAGATCATGAGTGGTGTAATTCTTCTCATGAGTCTTGATGAGAAGCATACGCTATCACCTTTCGTTTTGCATTAAAATGACCCCAAGTCCTTTATGCGGCGTAATATACAACAAAGTTCTCAATGCCTTCGGGTAGTGCCAAATTACCTTGAAAAGCTTTTGTTTCAACAACCAAAGCAACTTCTTGTTTCTTTCCCACTCATACTTTTGTTTTTCAGGTCAACTTGGTCAAAGGTCTCGCTATCTTCGAAAACCTTCATGAACCTTCGGATATCCTCGCTAGTCCTAGAAATTGTCGAATTTTTGTAGGATTCGTTGGAGTAGCCCAATCTTTCACGGCTTCAATCTTTGAGGGATCAACTTGTAGTCCTTGACTATCAATGACATGACCAAGAAATTGCACTTGCATTCCAAAAATCACACTTTTGAAAATTTGGCATACAACTTCTCATTCTTGAGTAGCCTTAAAATCGTCCTTAAATGCTCTTCGTGCTCTTCTTTGCTCCTGGAGTAGATCAATATGTCGCCATGAACACAATAACAAACTTGTCCAAATACGGCTTACAAACTCTATTCATGAGATCCATAAATACCGCCGGTGCATTAGTCAATCCAAACGGCATCACTTGAAACTCGTAATGACCGTAACGTTCTAAACGCTGTTTCTAATATCCTCTTCCCTCGAATCGATTAACCGACCAAGATCAATCTTGGAATAGATACTAGAACCTTGCAACTGATCGAACAAGTCATCAATTCTAGGGAGTGGGTAACGGTTCTTCACCGTTAACTTGTTCAACTCTCTATAATCTATGCACATTCTGAAGGATCCATCCTTCTTCTTCACAAACAAGACCGGTGTCTCCCTGGCTGCAGGAACTCTCGCCTAATGAATCCTTTGTTTAGAAGCTCTTGTAATTGATTAGACAACTCTTGCATTTCGGATGGTGCTAGGGAGTACGGTGCTCGCAAGCATCGGTATCCGCACTAAGTCAATATGAAATTCTACTTGACGCGTTGGTGGAAGTCCCAGAAATCCTCGGAAATACTTCTAAAATTCACGGACAATAGGTACATCTTCAAGTCGCTTCTCCTCCGACTTTTTCTTGGTTACATGAGCTAAGAAAGCAAGACAACCTTTCTTAATGTACTTCTCGCTTTGATGCACGATGATACTAAGTTCCGTTCCACTTCGCCCCACGATAATCAAAGTTTCAAGTATGGGAAGATGAACAACTTTCTCATCACAAATGATCTTTGCATGATGTTTAGATAACCAGTCCATGCCGATGACGACGTCAAAACTACCAAGCTCTACGGGCATGAGGTCTATGTTGAAGGGATGATTAAGAAAATTGAATGTGCAACGCCGGACAATGGTATTGGTGTTAACTAAATTACCATTAGCTAATTCGACAATGTATGATGTATCTAATGTAGTTGGCTTAATGTTGAGCAAAGGTGCAAATGCATTGGACACAAAACTTTGTCGGCACCGAATCAAATAAAATAAGCTGAAGCGTAGCGATTATTGATGAGAAAGCGCACTGCTTATGACATTCGGGTCCTCCCTATCTTCTCCGCCTCAATGACGTAAACCCTTCCCGTGCCAAACCTCCTTGATTGGATTGCTTGATTCTTTCCTTTCTTACAATCCTCTTGTAGTGTCCAGTTCCCGCGAACCAAAACATGTAACTTGTGGCCTTGCAATCCCTACGAACGGTGACCAACTTTCTTGCAATTCTCACATGGATCCGGACATCGACCCGGATTGTGATGACTAAAACACTTATTACACTTCCGGCAAAACCCCTCGAGTATATCCTTTCCTTCCTTCGTCAGCGCATAAACCTTAGCAACCTCTTGCCTCTTGGGTGGTTGTTGAGTAGCATTCCTACCCCTGTTGTTGTCCCACTTGCGTTTGTTGTTGCTATTGTTGTTGTAGTTGCCTCGGTTATTGTTGAAATTGTAGCGGTTGTTGGGGTTGTTGTTGTTTCGGTTGGTGGTGGTGTACTTTTCCTCGCTTCACCACTTGTGCCATCAACTTACGAGTCACTCGAATAGCTTCCTCAATTATTTGTGGATCAAAGCGTCACATCTCCTTGAATAACCTCGGAAGTCCCCCGATAAAAGAAAGCTTCTAGCAACTTTTCATTATCCGATACCATCGACGGGCATAACGGCTAATTCCGGAATCTCGAATGTATGTGTCGATATCATAACCAATAGTGACCAATTCATAGAACTCCGTCTCCAACTTTTTGATTTCTGTTCGAGGACAAAACTTCTTAGTCACCAAGCCCTTGAATTCCTCCCAAGTAAGCTTAAAAGCATTCTCCATTCCAATCGGTTGAGCGTATGAATTCCACCATGACAATGCTCCATCGAGTAAAGTGCTCGTAGCAAACTTGACCTATATGTCATCCCAGGACGGTTACAAAGCAAAACACCGATTCCAATTTTTCAAACCATGAACCATGGTGTGGCACCCTCGGTACCTCTAAACTTAGTGGGTTCACCACTCTTGAAATCCTTGTACGAACATTTCTTAACCCCAGATCCTCCGGCATTACCAGAGTAGCGTTAGCTAGCCTAGCGGCTCTGGCGGCCAGCTCGAAGCAGTAGCCACTGTTTCCCTTTCGACTCTTAGAGCATTAGCAATGCTATCATTCACCAACTTTTGAATTGTCGCTTGGGTCATTTCGAAGTTGCAGCTTTCTTAGAACATGCCATAACTCTTCAAAATCACAAGATGAAACAATCATGAGAACTCGTCAGTAGAAACAACCATCATACAAATATATCCACAACCACATCATGCATAAAGTAAATGAAATCACAACGGAACAATAGCAAAATATCACAAATATAATCACAACACACGTGGATAATATACATGAAAATTTCGCCTACATGGACCGATATCATAGATAATAATAACCATTCCTACATAGTAGAGTCAATACTTGATACATTTGTTTGTACAACAACCAAACTACAACAAGTTCTTTAAACTACGTCACACACCTTGTGACTAGGATAATAATGGTCAAAACTATACATGACAAAAGTCAACATAAGGCACCTCATGGTGCTCAATGACTCGATCACGAAGCGAACGATGTCAAACTATCCACCAAACTCCTCAACTCTCCAATCTGACCTTAGAAGCAGCAATACTCTCCATATCCTCTAACTGCCTATTCGAATACCTCACGATGTGACAAATCAATAGAAACCACGCCTAACACAATATCAAACCCTCGACCTCCTCGCAATGGGCTCAATCCTATCTACCAGACGGTTCCTCCAATGTCGTATGGGTGTGTCAAACATATCAATCTGAGATGCCGACTATCAATACGGGCTCCTAATGCGCCTCGGTAGAAGGTTTGTCGGCGGTGCGGCCTTAGAACTCTCGCCTAACTCAAACCTAACAGGTGGCTCGCTCCCCAGAGATGGTGGTGTAGGGATATCAAAAGCGAGCACGCTTTTTGGCTGCAAGTCACATGGTAAAGGATCTCTAAAAAAATATGATGAAGATGGTGATGATGGTGGTGATGGTGCTAGTAGTGGTCTTTGGTGGATGTGAGTGTGGAAATTTGGAAATGCTAGCGGAGGAGTGGGTGCAACTTAGCCTCCTCAAGAAGGGTTGATCTCTGTGTGGTCATGATAGGTGGAGAGCCAGTGGATCAATGGAAGATCACGATCCGATTGGAATGTGATGCAACATCATCCATGATGGGGTTAGGCGGAACATCATCCAGAGCTAGAGTCAGATGATGATATGGTGATGGGATGTGAATCTGAGACATGAAATGCTGGCTTGACAATGATGTGAAATAAAGTAAATATCTGAATAAAGTGTAAGTGAATCCGCGAAAAACATAGATATGCACTATGATGAAATGATGAGATGCTATGATAATGAAAGCTATAGTCTAGGGTCAATGATGCAACCAGTTCTCTATAACTGCAGCTCGATACCAATCATCACACCCCAAATTTACTGTTTTTGTGGCGAATGGAATTCGCAGGATTAGTATCATAGCAAGCATCTGTTGAGTTATATTGAGCTGACTAAAGTGTGGTTTTAAAAACACATCGTTGGATATTTCATAAAACAATGGAGTACAACATATGGGTCCCAAAAGGTTTACAGAGTTTACGGAAATACAAATATGTTACAAATCCAAACGATGTTTTGAAATAAAAAGTGCCATAATGTACATGTAAGTATTGTAGCGACTCAAAATGTAGGTCCTAAACCATGTCATGATGATAATGCCTGATTGCACGAAAATACATTCTTTGAAAGCGGTCAACAATAATGTTGGTGAGAAATCATAGAGTTTATGTAAATGTTTTATAACACTACACAAGTATCTATCATGCATGACTATCAAGTCAGTAAAAATAATGTTCCACAATTGCTCTAAGCCCGTGACCACGAAACTATTTATTCCAATCGCCTGTATGCCTGCTGCGAGTGTTTGCGGAACTTTCAGTAATGTTATCAAATGAAATGCATCCGTTTACGGTTGGGATTCACCAACCCTGGATGGAAATACCCTCGATAGATCTATCCTTTCATCCTCCAAGCTTCAGATTAGCGGTTCATGTTCAAGTAATGGGGACTTTCAAATTGGCAAATACGGTAACTTAAGCAATGTAATGAATTTAACATACTTGCTCATTACAAAGAAAAATGTAGTGCAATGTATTCTCCCCGTGGGTTTGAAAATAATCGTAAAGCGGGGCTATGAAAACTCTTGGATAAAGCTGGAATAGCGGCAAGAGTAGTACGAGGTTTAATGTGATCGTTAACGGGACCTATTATCAATGATATGATATGTCATGAGTTACAATGTAATGTTATGCATGCACTTGATATGTTATTTATCACATTCGGTTTTGAAAATATTACACATCGATGAAAAAATACTCAGTTGGCGTCTTGACTCTTCAAAAATGACTTTACATGTTTTCGCGTCAAATGTCATCCTACAATGGTTTTATAATGATTTTTGGTGAAATTACCACTTTTCAATGCAAAACAATGTCGTGAATTTTTGTGAAAATAACAAAATGGCTCCGGAAATACTTATCAGTAAAATGGTGTCGCGTCGTCGTTAGAGAAGCGAACTCGACTGGTTTTGGAAAGTTTGTCGATATCTAAAGTTTCAGTTAGGGAGTTTTCGTCCAAATGGTCTCGAACATAAAGATAATAAGGGTTAAAGATGGTGGTTTTGGCTAATTGTGTGCAGAAAATTAGTTACGGCAAGTTTATGAAAAAGTGCATATCTTTGTCGTTTTAAATCCGTTTTCTACGTTTAATATGTCCTTAGCTTCGTATTGAAGTAAACTAATATATTTTTGACAAGTCGAAATAATTTGAGAAGCTTAAGGCTCATTTTGACCCTTACAAGATAAAAACATGTTGCTGAAATTTCTGAAAAATATATTTTCTATCGTCAAACTTGTAAAATCCATAACTTCTTCGTTATAAGTCCGTTTTATTCCGTTCAAGCTGCCACGGATTCGTTTTAAAGTATATTTTCTAAAAATCAAGGCCAAAGTTTCGTACCAACAGTAGGTTTTTCCAGAAATTGAATTAGGACAGAGCGTAAAATATAGTTATCGAAAATAGTTTTTCTAGGACAAAACCTATTCTAATCCCTTCAAATCAACTCCAAAACTAATCTAATCCTACCATACACCTTCTTAGGGTGTCATGGGTTCCTAATCACCATCAAGACCAACCAAAACCAAGGGAATAATTATAGGATGACCATATATATATATATATTCTAAAATCATGAAATAAATGGTATAAATCACATATCATGCATAATATCTCCAAAATGAAAAGAAACATATGAAAATGAAAAGGAAACTTGAAAATGATAAGAATATGCTTACTAGTGAAGATGATGAGATGAAAGTAACAAGGATTAACTTAAATATCCTTGGTTTTTATTTCAAAACCATATAAAGGATATAAACTAGGTTGAAATAACACTTGATCTTGATAAAAATTTTGATCCCTTGTACTCCTTGATGTGTAACCGGTTTTGGAGACCCCAAAGAAAGAAATATTTTTAGCTATCACTTGTGAAATAATGGGAGTAAATGAGAAAATCTTTGAAGTAAGACTTATGTATATGTATGTATTATTACAATCAAGCTAGCCATGCCACATTAAATGAATACCCTCCCCCTTGGTCGGCCAAGGGGGGAGGGATATAAGATATTTTATTTTATTTTTTTTTAAAATGTATATATATATATTGTATACTTTGTGTAATTGTTAAAATGTAGTGAAATGTATAAGTATAGGTAATTGGTAATTTTTGGTGCAAGTAAGTTTTTAATAAGTCAAAATAGAATGTAAAGAGATGATAAAATTTGTAAAAATACATTCCTTGTGAAAATTTGAGTGATAAAATAATTATCGTATAATTTTTAAGAAAAGCAACGTAATAATATAATTTTAACGATTAATATACCAAATAAATTTGAAACACTAGGAAAACTAAAAATATAGTTTTTATAAACTAAATGTAAGTTTAAAATACATCGGGATCATTTTTGAAAGTAGCAGTTAAATATTTAAAATAATAACTCACTGATAAAGATTATTAAATATAAAAATGCAGCGTATAAAGGTGAAATGAAATGTCGTGAATGTACTAATGAGATGCACATGATGTCAATGAAATGTAGACTAATCATAGTCCATATGAAATATACGTGATGTCATGATCATGAATTCGCCGCTAAACCTCCAAGATTCTGCAATTTGAAACAAGTAAACCAAGTTTACTCAAAATGTTGAAATAATGAGACATGCATAGGTATTAAATGATGACACGAAAATACGGATTGTCACACCTGCTTGGAGACTTTGTGGAATAGGCTCCGGTCCGGGTCTTGGCACCGTGCTCCTCGATTGGTGCCCCACTAGGCTTGAGAGTTGCGGAGCTATTCCTTGTGGGGTGGACAATGGGTTTGGTGCCAAAAGGCACCCCGAGTGGGAATGTTCCGCCAATCTACACCTTTTGTGAAATATATGTATATATATTTTATATATTTATATATATAAACACTATTAAAATGTTATCTTAATATAAAAAAAACACTTTTTATGCTTGATTTTTTTTTCTATATATCTATGTAGTTATTAATTTTTTTAAAATAAATATTAAAATTCGAGTTATTCGGGTCAACCCAAAAACCGTACCGAATTCGAATTCGGTTTTTGATTTGGTTCGGTTGAATTCTAGTTCGGTCTGGCTCAGTTTTCCAGTTGACCTAAAACAAAATTTTAACCGAACTAACCGAGCCGAACAAATCGAAAAACCCGATAACCAAACCGATCAACGCCCCTAGTTTCATGTGCCCTTCAAACTGGGCTTCCGGTGGGTTGTGTTTAGTCCTGTGTGAGTTCCAGATTCAAAATTAAATTTTCACAAGCTGCTAGTTAAAAACACCTAATAAAACTAGGCCTCACATACTAATGGGCCATTGGCTAGCGGTACGTGGGTGCCATACGAAAAGATTGGGTTCAAGTCTCGACTCAAAATAAGTTTTAAAATCCTGGCGGACCAAATAGGTGAAAAAGCCTTAAAATATGTTGTACTGGCCTACTGGGTGTGCAAATCTATATTAAAAAAAGCCTGCAAGTGTTTAACATAATTTAAATTACCGATATTGGCAAGAAAGCGCAGCCGACATGAAGGTCAAATTCGCAGGGGGTGCAGCAATAGGAAAACGACTTCCCCGGACAGCCACACGCGTTGCAAATGAAAGTATTTCCCGCATAGGTCGGGTGAGGAAGGAGGATAAGTGGGTGAGCTTTGTGACATGGGTGTTTTACGTAACGACCCGCGTTGGCACAATGGTCATGGAGGAAGTAGTTGCATGGATGGCAAGCATGGACCGCGGATGTAGTGTTGTCACAAGGCAAGTTGCAGCCCGAGCAGTTCACTTGTAGGCCTAGTTCATATGCACGATGGATTATTAAGTTGTGAGGGTGGCTGAAATGCTTGTAATCCATGTTTTCTTAAGAACTGGTGGTTTAGCTAGATTAGAGCATAAATAGATAATATGAGGAAATGGACTGAGTCAATATCCATCTGTATCCGGAGTATCTTTGGATAATAATTTGGAAGTTAATGGACAACTTAGACTTTTGACTTTTGGATAGGAGACTTAAGAGTTTGAGAGTTGGGAATGTCATGAGTTGACTTTGGATCTATTTTGAGGTTTACCAGTTACAATAGATTTTTATCTGTACACTAGGACACTCAAATTGTGAGTGTTTGAACATTTATACTCTTTCAGAATTTGAGTGTGCCAATCATTTTTAGGAATGTACAAATCAACTCCCCTTCTTTATCGGCTGTGAATGTAAAATTTATTCATTTTTATTGGTTTATCTTGTATTTAATAAAGATAATTGCAGAAGTTAATTTAAAACAATTATATTCTTATCAGAACTTAATAATCCATTGTGATACTATTATTAAATCATATATGATAAATCACATATGATATACATACCATATATGATATTTTAATGTAAATTTCAGTAACGTAAAAAAACGACAAAACTAAAAAAAAATGTAAAAAATACGAAAATTTTTTTTTTGTCGAAAGTATATCAAAGTGCCTATCTTTAGAAAGATAATTAAATACTCGTCGCAATGATATTTTTTTTCCGCTTAATGATTAACGGTTAAAAAGTTATAAATATTTGAAAAAAGAGGATGAAAGTGGGTTTTTTAAATTGTTGGAATTAATTTCATTCATTAGTTCAAATAAAAATGGATGTTGAAGATTGATCCCTTGGTATGTAAATAATCTTTTGTCCTCAAATGATCTTAAATACTAAAAGTTATGTTTAAGAAATATGTATAACCGGTGGAACATTAAATAAAGGTGAAGTCTAAAGATATAACAAACTTCTTAAAAAAATGAAATACGTAACAAACTAAATCTATTACTTGTATCGCTAAAATACTTTCAAATTTTGAACAATATACGCAATATTGACCGGTTACATGTAGAAAAGTTACAGAAACGATGCTTGCGGTTTGCGTTGACTTTCACCGGTCGTCCCTTGACTTTTTTTCATTTAGAAAAGTTACACTAATGGTCCATGTGGTTTGCATTGACTTTTACATTTAGTCCGTCTTTACACAATTTCGTTCGGTTTTGAACGTTTTCGTTCGTTTTTGCATATTTTCGTCCGTTTTTAATAAAGATAATTTCAGAAGTTAATTTAAAAAAAAACACCGAATCAAACCTCTCATCTAATTACATCTAGACATGTTCTCTGGTGACAATTAAAAAAACAATTATTTTCTTATCAGAATGAAGCAAGTAAAACTATAGAAAATAACTCAATAATTAAAAGGATTTTGTTAACCTTGACTCTAAAAGTTATGTTTAAGAAATAGAATTATGTATAGCTGGGAACATTAAATAAAAGGGTGAAATCTAAAGATACGCAACAAACTTTTTAAAAAAGAACGAAATGCCTAACCAACTAAATCTATTACTTTTATCGCTAAAATACTTTCAAATTTTGAACAATATACGCCCAATATTGACGGTTACCGTAGAAAAGTTACGAAACGGTCCCTTGCGGTTTGCGTTGACTTTCAATGGATTCATTGACTTTTTCATTTATAAAAGTTACACTAATGGTCCATGTGGTTTTGTGGCTTTACATTTAGTCGTTTTACACAATTTAGTTCGGTTTTGGGCACGTTTTAGTTCGTTTTGCATATTTTCGTCCCGTTTTTATCGTTTCATCCGGCTTTTACACTTTTAGATCATTTTTCTGCGTTTTTGTTTGTTCATTTTGCGTTTTAAGTCCGTTTAGCACGTTTTCGTCCGTTTTTGCACGTTTTCGTCCATTTTTACATGTTTTCGTTCGTTTTACATGTTTTCGTCCGTTTTGCACTTTTTATCTATCTTTATACGTTTTTGTTCATTTTCATAGGGTTTTTTTTTTTCGCATATTTTCTTACATTTTCATACATTTTTTATACGTTCTCGTTCGGTTTTAGATGTTTTCTTACGTTTTCATCCGTTTTTATACGTTTTCGTCAGTTTTGTAAATTTTCTTACGTTTTCATCTATTTTTGAATGTTTTCGTCCGTTGTCACACGTTTTTATTCGTTTTTACATGTTTTCATCCTTTTTTACATGTTTTCATCCTTTTTTAAACATTTTCATAAATTTTTCATCACGTTTTACATTATTGTCCGTTTTATTATTAGGATTTACTTCGTTTTTATGCGGTTTTGTATGTTTAGTATGGAAGCACATGTTTTTATGCGTGTAGAAAACTAGAATAGGGGGTTGAATAGTTTACCAATTAAAAACTTTGTTTTGAAACTTATTAAAAGATCAATTGATATTGATCTTGGATATGTTGATGAAATATGCAAGCAATATGTAAAGAGTAAATAAGGAAAGAAATGATCAAACCACAACAAGTTGTTTATAGTGGTTCGGTCTACAAGGACTCTTTTTCCTTGCCCTACTCCACTCCCGAGTCTCACACTCGAGAGTTTAACTTCACTAGTCAACAAGCTCCTTTCACTTGCGGAGAAAACCTTTACACTTCGCTTACACTATTTCCGACACTAAGCTAGATGTCGAGTTCTTTCCAAGGGTACAACTACTCCCACACACAATGTATTTTGAGGACTAAAATACTAACCACTCACACTCACAAGATTATGATGGTTTATACAACGATGAAGTATGAATCAACACAAGATCATACAACACTAAACAAACAAGACTTCCAACTTCTTGTTGAAGCTTGAATGTGACTTGATCTTCTTTGCTACAAAGAGATCACTAATATGATATGGCGAGTTAGAAAGGTTAGAGAGAAGATATGTATGAGATTATGATAGAAAGGGATGAAAAACTACTTGGTTTGGCTTTGCTATTTATAGCCAAAACCATCAGCGGCATCCGCGGAGCGGACCCTAAAAGGGTTCGCCCGTTGATGAATTTTGGTACCGCCGGATCGACAGCAAGATATCAAAATCTTTGCCAAAGTCAACCATATCTATGTAAGATTGTATAAGATATGAAGAGTACAAATCCACACAAAATATCTAATGAAATCTTCCAATGATTTCCATGATGCATCACATGATGTCATATGTTGTATTTCTATTTTTAGAAATATGCAAGTACTTAAGTAGTGTTTGGTTTTAAGAACCTAAACATTCTAAAACTACTATCATACATAATGATTAGAGTCATATAAAGATATGACTAATCACAAATGTAAATGCTTGAATGATGAAGATATTGTTTGAAAAGCTTGTTTTAATATCTATTAAACTTGACAAGCTTTAAGCTTTTATAAAATAAATTTACTTTTGTCGTTAACAAAACTTAGGTAAAGATCAAAAATATAAATAAGGTTTAATGACGATATTTGTATTAACAATCTCCCCCTTTTTGTTGAGGACAAAATATAATTTTATTTTTATAGAATACAAAGTTGTGCAAGAGTTATAAAAATATTAGTTTTAGAACTTGAAAAAGAAATGATAATGTAAGTGTATGATGTTTGACTTTTCAGAAAGTCAAAGTATTCACTAGTTGATGCATGATGTTGACTTTTTAGAAAGTCAAAGTATGCAGTTGACTTTTAGGAAAAGTCAAAATATAAACAAGTTCTATATATATTCTCTCCCCCCTTTTTGTCTCAACAAAAGAAGAGATCTTGAATGTAATGAGCCGAGCCATTATCTCCCTCTTGTCAAAGCTCTAAATTGGGTGCTTTAATGGGAAGATACATGGATTGTGAAAATAAAGCTACAAAAAATGTTAGTAATAATGATCATTCACAAGCATTTCCAAACACTATGTAAAAGCACCAACAATATAGAAAACACCATTCATTAGTTAAAATTTTTAATGAATAAAATCATGAAAAGAGAACACAATGATGTGTTTTAGTACAAGAAAAGAAAAAAAAAATTAATCCTAAGAAAAGAAAAACTTAAAGATGTTAATCTATGACCATTCTAATGAGATGGTGGATGGCGTTGAGGCGCTCAAAGATATGATTGAGGATGAACCTCATTTCTTCTTGAAAGTCAAGGACCATAACCGGTGTCCTATCAACGGTTTGGGCCGTTTGCTCACAAGTTGAGCAACCATGCCTAGAGGGGTAGTATGTTTGGGGAGGTTGTGGTGGTGGAATGGTAGATGTGTTGGTGTTGGTGGAAATGTTTGGGGTGGTCATGATGGAGGCAAGAAAAGCATTTTGCATTTGCATGGTCTCACTTAAGTGAGAATCCACCATGCCTTTGAATTGGTGGAGGTTGTGGAGTTCCGCTTGAATCTCTTCTCTAGTGGGATTGGCATCCCATGCACTCAATGTCCTCAGATGAGGGGACATTGATGTGGGGAGTGGATGGTCCCCATACAGAGGACCATGAATGTCTTTGTGAATGGGGTGGAAGAGAAGAGGTTTAGGCCCTAATGGGGCGTTTGGGTCAAAAGATGACCGAGGTGACTCATGAGCAATCCGCTCAATTGTGCCAAAAGATGGCAATGGGGGTGGATGATTTGGCCTAGGAGGCAAGTCATCCAAGTCCTCCAAGAAAGGATTTGGTGAAGTTGGTGGAGTGGAAAATAACTCCATAGGAATGAGAGTTGGAGACCTTGGTGGTGAAGGTGGTGAGGGTGTTTTGGATGTTTGGATGGGTGCCGGTGGAGGTGAAGTTGGTGTTTTGTTGGTGGTGGAGTGGTGATCACAATGTGTGATTGAGTAGGTGTGACCAAGGTAAGGCTTGTATCATCTCGGATGGGAGATGAGATTGTGAGTGGAGAAGACTGGGATGAGGAGCTAAGGTTAACAAAGCAACAAGGCCTCACACTAATTCTAGCGGTTTTCTTGCAAGGTTTAGGAGAGATTTTGTCATTTTACTTGGGTTTTTCTTCGCTAGATAATGGTAAGAATGAAGAAGGTGTGAGGATGATCATGGTAAAACCTCAATTTATAGAGTGAAAAATTATGGAAAAATGTGTTTGATTTGATGTTAAACCATTGAAGAGATGAGGTTCCTAATGATTTGGAAGTGGGTTGAATGCTAGTTATATCACCCAAGTCAATCCATACAAGAGAGATGGAGTGAAGAAGAAAAGATTTGCAATAAATGTGTGCTAATGAGTGGAATTCTAACAATCAGATTACCCACGGATTTGAAGGTACCAAAAATTTGGTTCCTTCCTTTATGCTAAAGGGCTCCTTGGGTGGATTTTTTTTAATTTTTGAATTTTTGTGGGAAATGGATTTCTTATATACCTAAGTAAATTATACTAGTTCTAATAAGAGTATAAACTAGTTAAGATTGACTTATAAGTAATGGATGGTAATTTGGAATCACGAAAGAGTCGAAATTCAGAAAGTTACCTGGAGGATCCACGACACCAAAAAATTACACGGCCGGAACCCTAAAAAGGGTGTCGTCTGGTCCGTCTGTACAGGTACGCCGGTACCATTTTACATAACGGACGGTACCAAATCGTTGGTGCCGTCTGGTCCGCTGATCTGAGAAAACTAGACAGAGTAAGTTTTTAGGTGTCGGGGACTTTTCTAAAACCTGAAATTTTTCTCAAAACATGTGACACTAATCATTTCTAGTTAGGAAAAGTAAATAACACATGTATAAACATAGTGGAGCATAGATTTTGAGCAAGGCTTTTTGATTTTCACATTATAGTGAAATGGGTAAAATTTGATAGCATACTTGTGCTATCCCCCTACATAAGATTGTTAGCATATAACATTGTTTTAAGTTATATCATCATCCTACACAATAAAAAAAAACTAAATTGTATCAAACATTCATGATAATGTATTGTTTCAAACACTCCTTAAAGTACCTGTCAACTTCTTAAATCTTGTTCATCATCCTACCAAGGCACTTGAACATTCCCTTAGTTTGCTTGAACTCTGGCGATTCATTCTCGATCTCGGGAAGAGGCAGCGTAATACTCATGACGTGGAAGATGAGAGCTTGGAAGACCATCCTCGGAGCTATTTGATGATGATGATGATGGAGTTGGAGGTTTTGCTCTCTTGCCTTTTGTCTTAGCAACTGGTGCATCACTCAAAGGTACAAAGATGTGAGGGATGAGCTCATAGTGAAGGTGCATCCCTTTTGGGCTTGGTGGAATTGGTGCAAAGTTTCTATAGAGGCGGTGAGAAGCATCCGTATGGAAGAGCATCCGATCCTTGAGTTGGAATATCAATCATTCTCCTAGCGATGTAGTAAGCTAAATTGAATGGTTGATGGGTGGACAAGTTGTAGAGCATGTGACAAAGACAAGCATTAAAGTGATCCCTATTTCCTATGGTGCTAATGACGTTGGCTCTAAGTAGCTCTTCCCATTTCTTAAATTCGGGCTTAAGTTCATTTAGCTCCATTCCATATGGATCGCGGTTTACCTCCTTTCCCTTTCGGGTAACTCGGGTTGTATCACCCTTGGGTTAATAGGTGTTCACGGATAACATCCTTATCGGCTAAATGGGTTTGGTAGGGAAGAGTGCGGTCATTGATAGCATAAAGAGCGGTGAGTGACCATTTATCCGAGTAGAGACAAGTCCCTCGGTTGGGAATTCCTAGCACTTGAGCAAAGTTGGCTAAGGTGATGGTGTAGTCGTTTTGATTGATTCTAAACCTAAGACAAAATTCATCATCGTCTTCATCACTAAACCGGTCACACTAGCATAGAATTCTAACACAAAACTAGGACAAATTGGTTCATCGATGTCAAGAAGACAATCGAATTGAATGGCGGATAGTTCTTCACGGAGATTGGTATTTTCAAGGAAGGATGAGTGAATGGTTCTACCCTCATGGAAATACCTTGATTCTAGACCCTAAATATTTCTACTTGTTCCTTGGAAAGTCCTTTGGTTTTGTGATGTTTGGGAATATAGTTAAGGGTGTCTTTGTGATCATAGAATCTTGCGGCTACCATGGTTATTCCTAAGGACAAGAATTAATATGTTAAAAATGAGATAAACAACGTTTGGTTCTAGTGTGTGCCTATATGGAAACAATTTGGAGTTGCGGTTATCTCGACTCATTTTATGCACAAAATGGTTTTAGTGGGGTGTTTGGCAAATACCATGAGATAACCCAAATGCTCCTAATTCAATGTGGCTTCATTTGAATATAGCCGGGAATGCATATTAGTTATGCAATACCTTTAGTATTCAAGAGCATGCAAGTGATGAAAGTCTAACGTTTCTATTTGTATTAACAATAAAAAAAATTGTTTCCTACAAGTGAGAAGCTTTTCAAAATTTTTGACATGGGGTGTTTGGTTATTTGAATAAGGCCTTATATTCATTATCTATTAATTAGTGGGAAGCATGATTTGTTTATGCAATATGATAATGTAGTACCTAATTTCAATGACTAGTTATGCATTTTGCCAATTGAATTCATATTTGGTATGAAAGCATACATAAAACCTCATGTAATGATTTGTGATAGTTTTGTGCATAAATAAGAATCCTAGACTCGGAATTAAGAGATAAAATGTAGTTAGGATACTTACAATGATGTTATCTTCAGTGATTAGTGAGTGGGAAGGTGTCAATAATGAGCTTGGTTTAATGTTTATACGTTTTGGTAAAGTGAGTTTTGAGGAAGAAGATGTTTTGTAGGTAGCGATTTTGCTTCTGTAGACACCACGGACTAGACGGCACCAAAATTTTGGTTCCGTCCGTGTTATCGTTTGGTGCCGTGGCTACAGTAGCAGATACAAGACAAAATTGTTTTGTTTTGACTATTCTAATGTTTTGGGCTATGTTTATCCTACATGTTTGGTTCCATTAACCCTAAACCAAGTATAAGAAGTGATGAGTGTGTAAATACTCATCATTTTTGTACAAAATAAACTGCAAAATCATCTGAAAACACTCAGAAACACATCAAAACGATCAAAATATCTAAATCGGTGTTTATGTGTTTTAAATGCAAAAATATCAAAATCAGATGAAAAAGCGATATCAAATTTGCAAAATTGCGGTTTTAGTCCCAAGTTTCAAAAGTTGTCAAAAATAGTCCCAGTCAAAATTTCAAAAAAAAAATCACCAAAGGTCCTTTTAAAATCATAACTTGTCAAATTTAGTCCTTTGGTGAAAAATGTCAAAAGTTTGAGAAAATTACAAGAATGGTCCTCCAAGTTTCAAAATTGGCAAAATTAGTCCACTGGAAAATTGGAAATAGCGATTTGGTCCCTACTTTTGAAACTTGTCATTAATGGTCCCTTAAAGTAACTTTGATGAATTGGCAGGAATAGTCCTTGATTTTCAGAAAATGGCACAACTAGTCCTTGTGTTTTATAAGCCTTATACCATTTTGGACCCTAAGCTATTATGACCCCTGTCATTAAACCATTTTGGACCCTTACCTGTTTTGTGACCCCCACTGTTATTAATATATCACGGTCAAACCCACAGGTCAACAAGACCCCTTGGCGCTGCGTCTCTCCCCACTAGCAAGCAATCAACCGCTCACTCAACCTCCCATCCTCTTATCTCTTCCCTGTCCCCCCACATCTCCTACAATCCAAGAATCATTAACTCTTCACCCTCTCCTAACCTCAATCCCCTACATGAAATAAGCAATTCCGCCAAAATTGACATTTTGGCCAAATCTCACAAAAGTCACCCAATGGCTCTGGAATTTGGTGGGATCCACTTTCGAAAGAAAAGAAAGAAGATGGGTATAAAAGGAGGAAGAAAGAAGGAAGCAAGGGTAGTAGTTAGTTTTATAAAAATTCGCTTATGTCGTTTTTTTTTTAATCCATGTCTTAGTTTAATTATAGTGTTGTAATTTCACTTCATTTGTATTTCCTTTAAGTTAAAATACCATTGTAAGCAACTTTTGAGTATCAAACTAATCTTTCATATAAGTTTAATTTTTGGGTTAACATTGAAATTTCTCGACTCAAAGTACATTATCCAAGTCTTTGGTAGCTTATTTTAAGCTTAAATAAGTCTATCAGAGGTCCTTTATAAACTTTGACAAGCTTGTAATTCATTTTCAAGAAATTTTGTCTTTGGTCAACAAAAGTCAACGAGGGCCAAAAGTGAAATGGAAGGATATGGGATGTTCTTTGATGGTGTAAATGGGTTGGATTAGGCTTAATTAGGATAGGATTGGTTTGATTTTAGCACGCAACACAAGTTGAACATCTGTGAGTGTTAATCTCATTTTCACCTTTCAAGTAATCTTGCATATTTTGTTGGAATTGGTATTTTATAGTAATAATCTGTTTTTACTTATTTGTTTAGTTGTATTAAAGATAATTAGCTTCGAGATCAGTCATTGGTTCATCTTTGGGTCACTAGTTAGCTTTATTGAATTTGCAAATCGGGATTATTATAAAGAGTGTTTGGATTCTTTGCTAAACACATGCGTAGGGGTAGTTCAGTGCCCATTATCTGTTGTTGCATATTTGTTTAGTCATATTGAACTCAATTCAGTCACCATTTGCATCTTATATAAGTCCCAAGTCAAAATTTAATTCATTTGGTTTAACAACTCCTTTATTGTGGTTTTGCCAAATCTAAATCTTGTTTCATGTTCAAAATCCATAGAGTTAGGTTTCAGTGGCCTTATTTTATACTTATACCTATATCAGTCCTTAAATCAAGATCATGGCTCAAGAAGTCAACTTTGCATCTTTACTTAAAAGTCAAATGCACAGGTTGAGCTCAACAAGAAGGAATTTTCATGGACTCATTTCTGAGTCAATTTCAGTGATATTTGTAGCTTTTAAAATTTCTGCCTAGTTTCTTTTTGCCATTTTGTATAATTTTTGTTGAATTTATTTAAGCCCCAAATCTGTATTCAAAATGAGGTTCGATTGCTTGCAATAGGACATCAAGCTGCAAGGGGTTTGCAGTTCTTGCATTTTCCACAAGGCTCATCAGAGCACCTCTAGGTCTAATTTTTGGATTGCAAGGTCTTACCTAGGTCTACTTTAGATCTCCATAATTAGTTTTTGCTAACTAGCTTATTTAGTTGCTTATTTGGTGGTCAAGTAGCCCACAGGAAGCTGTTTTGGCTTTTAAAGCTCAAACATCAAATCTGTTGTATCTTGCATATCAGTGGTATTAGCTTGTTGTTTCTCATTGCATTTTAGTTACTTTAGCTTATTAGAGCTTCTCTTTTGGTTTGGTAGCCTTTGGATCCCATTTGCTTATTCAAGTGCTTATTCCATTAAAGCACTTACACATCAGCTTCAAATTCCTCCACATAAGCACCTGTTTTTCCATTTTTCTTATATTCCTAATATTATTTTAGAGTTTTCCTGAAATTTTCAGATTTTTCTAAGGTGTTTTGCTATTTTTCTTAATTTAAATTAGTTTTAAGTCTTTTTAAATAGTATTTAATATAAAAAATTCGTAGAAAAGTATCAAAAATAATTTTCATTTTTATTAAGTTTAGATAAATATAAAAAGCCTAAAAAGTATTTTTCCATATTTTTCTTAGTTAAATTTGTATTTTTAAATATTTTAATTAGTTTTTAATAGTTTAAAATTCATAAAAAATAGAAAAATAATCATAAAAATACAAAAATAGTTTTGAAAATTCTAGTGTGATATTTTAGACTTTTCCATTTCATAATTTTATTTTTCTAGCTTTATTTCCTAATTTCTTGTATTTTAGATAATTATTTAATAGTTAGAAATAGTTTTTAATTAATAATAATTAATTAAATAGTTTTAAAAATAATTTTCTTTTTCTAAATATTTTCTTTTATCATTAGGATTGTAAAAATGTATTTTTCATATTTTTAGGACTTTTATTTCTTAGATTTCACTTTTTTTTGTACGCTGCGTTAGCATAATTTTTATTTAAACGTAAGTTTTAAGTTTTAAGTTTTAAACGTTCATCAATTTTAAAATAGTGATAGCGTTTATTTAATAGATTTTATCTTTTTAACTTTCTTTAATTTGCATTCAAGCCGTTGTTATTTGTTGGCTTTTTCCTTAGTTATAATCATCTTCAAATCCTTTTCCCGTTCGTATTCCTCGATCACTAAACGCTTTGATAATCCATTGCACAACTTCATTGGGACATAACGACATTCTGGGAAACACTATACTCTCCCTGACTTCATTGCATTGGTGTTTGAGTCTGTTTTAAGTTCCTTTTGGTCATTCACAAGTGATCGGCTCCAAGGCGTGAGAAAACTTGACTGCAGCACCGATCAAATTTTTGGCGCCATTAGCATTTATGCTTGTGCGTAATTGTCTTACGTCTAGCGTTAGTGATTTGGATATTCACTCTTTGTTCATACCATCCATCTGTATATGTTTATATTTTCTTAGCCAAAACCCCCAAAAATATTCTTCTCATTCCTCTTATTCGTTGATTCTATTTCTCTTACCCTCTTTTCCCGTTTAATTCTATTCTTCGTATCCTCTTGACCATTTGATTCTCTTCTTTTCCCTCTTATGTTTAATTCTAATGGCGGACACGCTGTCATTTCCATGTCGAGAATTGCTCCAAGTACCCACCGAGGTTACGAAGATCTTGTTGTTGTACCGGAGATTTTTTCCGAAAATTTCGAGATACAAACCGGTTTAATTCAACTAATTATGTCAAATCCATTCTATGGTTTTGAGAGGGACGATCCCTATGCTCACATCCGATGGTTTGATAGATTAATTTCAACTATAAAATATAAGGATGTTCCTCATGACACAATTAAGTTGATGTTATTCTCATTTTCTCGAGGGTAGCCCGAATTGGCTCGATAAAGAACCCCAATGCACGGTCGATCACTACTTGGAAAGATCTCGTTTCAAAATTTGTAAATCGTTTCTTTCCTTATTCTAAGACGGAAAATCTTAAGAACGAGATTATAAACTTCCAAGCCGCTTTTGATGAAAGTTTCGGTGAGGCATGGGAAAGATTCAAAGATCTCCTACGAAAATGCCCAAATCATGGTTTCTCGAAATACTTTCAGATCGATATATTCTAAGCAGCGCTTTAACGAAAACCGATCAAGATTCACTCAATACAGCCTAAGTGGCAATATCTTGTAAATTGCAGTACAGAGGGATATATTGACGATCATCGAGAAAAATCTAAAGTTCGGACATCAAGAAACAAACCGATTGATATGGGCGGGCTTACCAATGATATTCGATGCATGAAGCAAAAATCGAGAGGCCGTTGATGCCGTTACAAAAGATGTGATTGTTGTGGTGGTCCCCATCCTTTTTACGATTGTCAAGCCACCGATGACGAGGTTTATAATGCTACATCAGCCCAATATCGCAAGACTTTCATTTTCGATGATGACGAGGACTCAATTCAAATGAAGGAATATTATGAGAGCTTGTCAACTGAAATCACACCGAAGAACCGTAAACTCTCTAAGAATGGGGACGAAAGCATCTTAGCACCATTCCGAAACGAATCATCTCATACGCTGAGAACCTCGTCCCAACCCCAAGTGAGTCCGAGGTTATCTCCGGTAATATGTGTGATGAGCCTCTTAATGATGATTCTTCTCCTCCTCGTGACATTCCTAACGATCATGTCGAGATGTTTCCGATTCGACAACGATTGTACTTCGTTTGACGATTCTTTATCTTTTGGAGACATTGATTATGTCGAGGACTTACCTTCGAGATAGTTAGCTTAGAGAAGTGAGAGATCCTCGATGATCTGGAAATTGAGGACGAGATACTTCGTGAAAAATTGTTCAATACAAATCTCCTCGTTTCTAAGATCGAATCATTCGCGCTAAGTCGACTTCATCTCTATCCCGTTGTGGATAGTGACTTGGAAAAGCCAACCATTTCCGAACTTAAGGCTTTTTCCAATGATTCTTTTCTCCGAACTTGAAGTATTCCGCTTTGATGACGATCATACAGAAAAGGAGAGTAGTGGCATTCCCACTTTCATCTCTTCTCTTCCCAGTATGATTCGTTTATCTTTGATCTAGATCTTGAGGAGTTCTCCGGTGAACTCTCTCATATCATATCTCCTCCTGAGTATGATCATTTCTATTTTGATCTTGATCTTGACCCGGGGGAGACATGCTCTCTATCATAAGAGTTTTCTTATTGAGGACACTCACCTCTCCCTCCTAGGTAATTGTTGAAAATAACCAAAAGAGCTTTAATGATGAAATACAAATTAAGGAAAATATAAAATTTGATTTTGAGGATGAAGAATGGATCCTAATTGTTATAAACATCTTTCTTCCATTCCTCACATATGTTGTGACTTCTCCCCTCCTTCATTCTTACGGGAGTGAGGACATCATCTTTGACCCAGGCATTTTCATTTATCATTTGTGAGCCGGGTCTTTCTCTCTATATCTCATCGGTGTGGAACTTTCACGTACTTCAATGTTTATCCAAACATCTTGAATGAAAGTCCGATGGAGATTGTTTCTTCCACTTTGCTTCCCCATGAACCAATGAATGCGGGGATCGAGTCAAGCTAGCGACTCGGTAATTAAAACATTAGCATGCCATATGGGTTTTCACCCATATTTCTGACTTCTTTCTATTTTCTACCACCCTAGTGTGGGGAGTTGCCCCACATGTTGTGTATATATATATGATTCAAAAAAAAAAAAAAAATCTTTCAAAATAATGGCCGTAGTATTTCCCTTTTTACGTTCTTTGTTTCGGCATAACCTTTTATTCTTTGAATATTGAGGGCAATATTCATTTCTAAGTGTAGGGGGGAATTCTCACGAATTTTATCATATAATTATACCAATTCCCCCGTTTTGGCCAAAATTTTTTTTGGAGTAAGTGTTTTACACTTTCTCATCTTGGTTATCGGTCCATCCGCCATGTCTAATAAAAAAAAGGATTGGCTAATCCAAGAGCAAACGGCTCTTGGTAAAGATATCTCAAATCGTTGTGACGGCTTGCAATTTGCCCAAAATTGTATGGTATTCAACTCACCATATCCTTAAAAGTGAAAAGTTGGCTAGCCCGTAAGGTTATGGCTTGTGGTAAAGGCAGTGGAAAAACCATAATTGGTAATCAGTTCACCAAAGATAATATTGATAAATTATCTAAGAGTTGGCTAGTCCAGAAGGGTACGGCTTCTGGTAAAGACAAAATCAAATCCGTTGGAAGCTGGTGGTTTGCTCAAAATCACATGGTTATCGGTGTACCATGGTTCTTACTTGAATTGAAACATTTGGCTACTGTGGCGAGTAATAATGGCTTTGGTAAAGAGTTTAAAATCCATTATGTTTCTCAAATCATTGCTTTGAGGGACTAGCAATATCTCATATGGGGATTGATGAGTGTCTAAATACTCATCACTTTTGTACAAAATAAACTGCAAAATCATCTGAAAACACTCAGAAACACATCAAAACGATCAAAATATCACAAATCAGTGTTTTATGTGTTTTAAATGCAAAAATATCAAAATCAGATGAAAAACGTATCAAATTTGCAAAAATTGCAGTTTTAGTCCCCCAAGTTTCAAAAGTTGTCAAAAATAGTCCCTGAGTCAAAATTTCAAAAGAAAAATCACCAAAGGTCCTTTTAAAATCATAACTTGTCAAATTTAGTCCTTTGGTGAAAAATGTCAAAAGTTTGAGAAAATTACAAGAATGGTCCTCCAAGTTTCAAAATTGGCAAAATTAGTCCCTGGAAAATTGGAAAATGACAGATTTGGTCCCTGTACTTTTGAAACTTGTCATTAATGGTCCCTTAAAGTAACTTTGATGAATTGGCAGGAATAGTCCTTGATTTTCAGAAAATGGCACAACTAGTCCTTGTGTTTTATAAGCCTTATACCATTTTTGGACCCTAAGCCTATTATGACCCCCTGTCATTAAACCATTTTGGACCCTTACCTGTTTTGTGACCCCCCATGTTATTAATATATCGTCAAACCCAGCGGTCAAACAAGACCCTGGCGCTTTTTCTCTCTCCCCACTAGCTTGCAGTCAACACCTCACTCAACCTCCCATCCTCTTATCTCTTCCCTGTCCCCCCACATCTCCTACAATCCAAGAATCATTAACTCTTCACCCTCTCCTAACACTCAATCCCCTACAACTGTCAAATAAGCAATTCCCGCCAAAATTGACATTTTGGCCAAATCTCACAAAAGTCACCCAATGGCTCTGGAATTTGGTGGGATCCACTCAGAAAAGAAAGAGAAAGAAGATGGGTATAAAAGGAGGAAGAAAGAAGGAAGCAAGGGTAGTAGTTAGTTTTATAAAAAATTCTGCTTATGTCGTTTTTTTTTAATCCATGTCTTAGTTTAATTATAGTGTTGTAATTTCACTTCATTTGTATTTCCTTTAAGTTAAAATACCATTGTAAGCAACTTTTGAGTATCAAACTAATCTTTCATATAAGTTTCAATTTTGGGTTAACTGTTGAAATTTCTCAGCTCCAAAGTACATTATCCAAGTCTTTAGTAGCTTATTTTAAGCTTAAATAAGTCTATCTGAGTCCTTTATAAACTTTTGACAAGCTTGTAATTCATTTTCAAGAAATTTTGTCTTTTGGTCAACAAAAGTCAACTGAGGGCCAAAAGTGAAATGGAAGGATATGGGATGTTGCAGTGGTGTAAATGGGTTGGATTAGGCTTAATTAGGATAGGATTGGTTTGATTTTAGCCTGCAACACAAGTTGAACATCTGTGAGTGTTAATCTCATTTTCACCTTTCAAGTAATCTTGCATATTTTGTTGGAATTGGTATTTTATAGTAATAATCTGTTTTTACTTATTTGTTTAGTTGTATTAAAGATAATTAAGCTCAGATCGGTCATTGGTTCATCTTGGGTCACTAGTTAGCTTTATTGAATTTGCAAATCAGCTTATTATAAGAGTGTTTGGATTTCTTGCTAAACCTATGTAGGGGTAGTTCAGTGCCCATTATCTGTTGTTGCATATTTGTTTAGTCATATTGAACTTAATTCAGTCACCATTTGCATCTTATATAAGTCCCAAGTCAAAATTCCAATTCATTTGGTTTAACTTGACTCCTTTGTTGTGGTTTTGCCAAATCCAAATCTTGTTTCATGTTCAAAATCCATAGAGTTAGGTTTTCAGGGTGGCCTTATTTCATCACTTAACTTCTATATCAGTCCTTAAATCAAGATCATAGCTCAAGAAAGTCAACTTTGCATCTTTACTTAAAAAGTCAAATGCACAAAACCAGTTTTGAGCTCAACAAGAAGGAATTTTCATGGACTCATTTCTGAGTCAATTTCAGTGATATTTGTAGCTTTTAAAAGTTCTACTGCCCTAGTTACTTTTTGCCATTTTTGTATAATTTTGTTGAATTTATTTAAGCCCCAAATCACCTTTCAAAATGAGGTCGGTTGCCCTGCGGGCATCAAGCCTGCTGAGGGTTTTGCATTCTTGCAAGTTTTCCACAAGGCTCATCAGAGCACCTCTAGGTCTAATTTTTGGATTGCAAGGTCTTACCTAGGTCTACTTTAGATCTCCATAATTAGTTTTTGCTAACTAGCTTATTTAGTTGCTTATTTGGTGGTCGCAAGTAGCCATTGAGACTGTTTTAGCTTTTAAAGCTCAAACATCAAATCTGTTGTATCTTGCATATCAGTGGTATTAGCTTGTTGTTTCTCATTGCATTTTAGTTACTTTAGCTTATTAGAGCTTCTCTTTTGGTTTGGTAGCCTTTGGATCCCATTTGCTTATTCAAGTGCTTATTCCATTAAAGCACTTACACATCAGCTTCAAATTCCTCCACATAAGCACCTGTTTTTCCATTTTTCTTATATTCCTAATATTATTTTAGAGTTTTCCTGAAATTTTCAAATTTTTCTAAGGTGTTTTGCTATTTTTCTTAATTTAAATTAGTTTTTAAGTCTTTTTAAATAGTATTTAATATAAAAAATTCAGAAAAGTATCAAAAAAATAATTTTTCATTTTTATTAAGTTAAGATAAATATAAAAAGCCAAAAAAGTATTTTTCCATATTTTTCTTAGTTAAATTTGTATTTTTAATAATTTAATTAGTTTTTAATAGTTTAAAATTCATAAAAAATAGAAAAATAATCAGAAAAATACAAAAATAGTTTTGAAAATTCTAGTTTGATATTTTAGACTTTTCCATTTCATAATTTTATTTTTCTAGCTTTATTTCCTAATTTCTTGTATTTTAGATAATTATTTAATAGTTAGAAATAGTTTTTAATTAATAATAATTAATTAAATAGTTGTAAAAATAATTTTCTTTTTCTAAATATTTTCTTTTATCATTAGGATTGTAAAAATGTATTTTTCATATTTTTAGGACTTTTATTTCTTAGATTTCACTTTTTATTTTGTACGTTCGCATAATTTTTATTTAAACGTAAGTTTTAAGTTTTAAGTTTTAAACGTTCATCAATTTTAAAAATAGTGATAGCGTTTATTTAATAGATTTTATCTTTTTAACTTTCTTTAATTTGCATTCAAGCCGTTGTTATTTGTTGGCTTTTTCCTTAGTTATAATCATCTTCAAATCCTTTTCCCGTTCAGATTCCTCGATCACTAAACGTTTGATAATCCATTGCACAGCTCGCTGGGACATAACGACCCGGGGAAACACTATACTCCCCTGGACTTCATTGCATTGGTTTTTGAGTGTTTTAAGTTCCTTACGATACCGGTCATTCACAAGTGATCAGCTCGCGTGAGAAAACTTGACGGTTCAGCACCGATCAAATTTTTGCCATTGCCGCTGCGGGGCTTTGTGCTAGTTGTCTTACGCTCATGATTAGTGATTTGGACATTCACTCTTTGTTCATACCATCCATCTGTATATGTTTATATTTTCTTAGCCAAAACCCCCAAAAATATTCTTCTCATTCCTCTTATTCGTTGATTCTATTTCTCTTACCCTCTTTTGCCGTTTAATTCTATTCTTCGTATCCTCTTGACCATTTGATTCTCTTCTTTTCCCTCTTATGTTTAATTCTAATGGCGGACACGCTGTCGATGTCGAATTGCTCCAAGTACCACCGAGGGTTACGAAGATGTCTTTGTTGTTGTACCGGAGATTCTTTCCAAAAATTTCGAGATACAAACCGGTTTAATTCAACTAATTATGTCAAATCCATTCTATGGTTTTGAGAGGGACGATCCCTATGCTCACATCCGATGGTTTGATAGATTAATTTCAACTATAAAATATAAGGATGTTCCTCATGACACAATTAAGTTGATGTTATTCTCATTTTCTCTCGAGGGTAGCAGTCCCCGAATTGGCTCGATAAAGAACCCCCACGATCGATCACTACTTGGGAAGATCTCGTTTCAAAATTTGTAAATCGTTTCTTTCCTTATTCTAAGACGGAAAATCTTAAGAACGAGATTATAAACTTCCAACAGCGTTTTGATGAAAGTTTCGGTGAGGCATGGGAAAGATTCAAAGATCTCCTACGAAAATGCCCAAATCATGGTTTCTGGAAATACTTCGGTCGATATATTCTACAAAGCTTTAACGCAAACCGATCAAGATTCACTCAATACAGCCGCCGGTGGCAATATCTTGTACCGCATACACGAGGATATATTGACGATCATCGAGAACAAATCTAAAGTTCAGACATCAAGAAACAAACCGATTGATATGGCTGGGCTTACCAATGATATTCGATGCATGAAGCAAAAATCAGAGCCCGTTGATGCCGTTACCAAAAGATGTGATTGTTGTGGTGGTCCCCATCCTTTTTACGATTGTCAAGCCACCGATGACGAGGTTTATAATGCTACATCAACCCAATATCGCAAGACTTTCATTTCGATGATGACGGACTCAATTCAAATGAAAGAATATTATGAGAGCTTGTCAACTGAAATCACACCCGAAGAACCCGTAAACTCTCTAAGAATGGGGGACGAGCATCTTAGCACCATTCTGGAAACGGAATCATCTCATGCTGAGAACCTCGTCCCAACCCTAAGTGAGTCTGAGGTTATCTCCGGTAATATGTGTGATGAGCCTCTTAATGATGATTCTTCTCCTCCTCGTGACATTCCTAACGATCATGTCGAGATGTTCTCTGATTCTGACAACGATTGTACTTCGTTTGACGATTCTTTATCTTATGGAGACATTGATTATGTCGAGGACTTACCTTCTGAGATAGTTAGCTTAGAGGAAGTGAGATTCGATGATCTGGAAATTGAGGACGAGATACTTCGTGAAAAATTGTTCAATACAAATCTCCTCGTTTCTAAGATCGAATCATTCTGTGCTAAGTCAGCTTCATCTCCTATCCCCGTTGTGGATAGTGACTTGGAAAAGCCCGAACCATTTCCTGAACTTAAGGCTTTTTCCAATGATTCTTTCGAACTTGAAGTATTCTGCTTTGATGACGATCATACAGAAAAGGAGAGTAGTGGCATTCCCACTTTTCATCTTTCTCTTCCCGAGTATGATTCGTTTATCTTTGATCTAGATCCTGAGGAGTTCTCCGGTGAACTCTCTCATATCATATCTCCTCCGGAGTATGATCATTTCTATTTTGATCTTGATCTTGACCGGGGGGGAGACATGCTCTATCATAAGAGTTTTCTTATTGAGGACACTACCCCCCTCTCCTCCCGAGGTAATTTTTGAAAATAACCAAAAGAGCTTTAATGATGAAATACAAATTAAGGAAAATATAAAATTTGATTTTGAGGATGAAGAATGGATCCTAATTGTTATAAACATCTTTCTTCCATTCCTCACATATGTTGTGACTTCTCCCCTCCTTCATTCTTACGGGAGTGAGGACATCATCTTTGACCCAGGCATTTTCATTTATCATTTGTGAGCCGGGTCTTTCTCTCTATATCTCATCGGTGTGGAACTTTCACGTACTTCAATGTTTATCCAAACATCTTGAATGAAAGTCCGATGGAGATTGTTTCTTCCACTTTGCTTCCCCATGAACCAATGAATGCGGGGATCGAGTCAAGCTAGCGACTCGGTAATTAAAAACAGTAGCATGCCATATGGGTTTTCACCCATATTTCTGACTTCTTTCTATTTTCTACCACCCTAGTGTGGGGGAGTTGCCCCACATGTTGTGTATATATATATGATTCAAAAAAAAAAAAAAAAAAAAAATCTTTCTAAATAATGGCCGTAGTATTTCCCTTTTACGTTCTTTGTTTCGGCATAACCGCCGGTACTTTGAATATTGAGGGCAATATTCATTTCTAAGTGTGGGGGGGAATTCTCACGAATTTTATCATATAATTATACCAATTCCCCCGTTTTTGGCCAAAATTTTTTTGGAGTAAGTGTTTTACACTTTCTCATCTTGGTTATCAGTCCGCCATGTCTAATAGACAAAAGGATTGGCTAATCCAGGAGCAAACGGCTCTTGGTAAAGATATCTCAAATCCGTTGACTGCTTGCAATTTGCCCAAAATTGTATGGTATTCAGCTCACCATATCCTAAAAAGTGAAGAGTTGGCTAGCCCGCAAGGTTATGGCTTGTGGTAAAGGCAGTGGAAAAACCATAATTGGTAATCAGCTCACCAAAGATAATATTGATAATTTATCTAAGAGTTGGCTAGTCCAGAAGGGTACGGCTTCTGGTAAAGACAAATCAAATCCGTTGGAAGCTGGTGGTTTGCTCAAAATCACATGGTTATCGGTGTACCATGGTTCTTACTTGAACTGAAACATTTGGCTACTCCATAAGTAATGGCTTTTGGTAAAGAGTTTCAAATCCATTATGTTTTCTCAAATCATTGCTAGGGACTAGCAATATCTCAAAGGTGTGGGGATTGATGAGTGTGTAAATACTCATCATTTTTGTACAAAATAAACTGCAAAATCATCCGAAACACTCGAAACACATCAAAATGATTAAAATATCACAAATCAGTGTTTTATGTGTTTTAAATGCAAAAATATCAAAATCAGATGAAAACGTATCAAATTTGCAAAATTGCGTTTAGTCCCCAAGTTTCAAAAGTTGTCAAAAATAGTCCCCGAGTCAAAATTTCAAAAGAAAAATCACCAAAGGTCCTTTTAAAATCATAACTTGTCAAATTTAGTCCTTTGGTGAAAAATGTCAAAAGTTTGAGAAAATTACAAGAATGGTCCTCCAAGTTTCAAAATTGGCAAAATTAGTCCCTGGAAAATTGGAAAATGACAGATTTGGTCCCTGTACTTTTGAAACTTGTCATTAATGGTCCCTTAAAGTAACTTTGATGAATTGGCGAGAATAGTCCTTGATTTTCAGAAAATGGCATAACTAGTCCTTGTGTTTTATAAGCCTTATACCATTTTTGGACCCTAAGCCTATTATGACCCTTGTCATTAAACCATTTTGGACCCTTACCTGTTTTGTGACCCCCACGTTATTAATATATCCTGTCAAACCCACAGGTCAAACAAGACCCCTTGGCGCCTTTTACGTCTCCTCCCCACCTCAATCAACCCGCTCACTCAACCTCCCATCCTCTTATCTCTTCCCTGTCCCCCCACATCTCCTACAATCCAAGAATCATTAACTCTTCACCCTCTCCTAACACTCAATCCCCTACAACTTGTCAAATAAGCATTCCCGCCAAAATTGACATTTTGGCCAAATCTCAAAAAGTCACCCAATGGCTCGGAATTTGGTGGGATCCACTCAGAAAAGAAAAGAAGATGGGTATAAAAGGAGGAAGAAAGAAGGAAGCAAGGGTAGTAGTTAGTTTTATAAAAATTCGCTTATGTCGTTTTTTTTTTAATCCATGTCTTAGTTTAATTATAGTGTTGTAATTTCACTTCATTTGTATTTCCTTTAAGTTAAAATACCATTGTAAGCAACTTTTGAGTATCAAACTAATCTTTCATATAAGTTTCAATTTTGGGTTACTTTGAAATTTCTCACTCCAAAGTACATTATCCAAGTCTTTAGTAGCTTATTTTAAGCTTAAATAAGTCTATCTGAGTCCTTTATAAACTTTTGACAAGCTTGTAATTCATTTTCAAGAAATTTTGTCTTTTGGTCAACAAAAGTCAACTGAGGGCCAAAAGTGAAATGGAAGGATATGGGATGTTGCAGTGGTGTAAATGGGTTGGATTAGGCTTAATTAGGATAGGATTGGTTTGATTTTAGCCTGCAACACAAGTTGAACATCTGTGAGTGTTAATCTCATTTTCACCTTTCAAGTAATCTTGCATATTTTGTTGGAATTGGTATTTTATAGTAATAATCTGTTTTTACTTATTTGTTTAGTTGTATTAAAGATAATTAAGCTCGAATCAGTCATTGGTTCATGCTGGGTCACTAGTTAGCTTTATTGAATTTGCAAATCAGTTATTATAAGAGTGTTTGGATTTACTGCTAAACTGTGCGTAGGGGTAGTTCAGTGCCCATTATCTGTTGTTGCATATTTGTTTAGTCATATTGAACTCAATTCAGTCACCATTTGCATCTTATATAAGTCCCAAGTCAAAATTCCAATTCATTTGGTTTAACAACTCCTTGTTGTGGTTTTGCCAAATCAAATCTTGTTTCATGTTCAAAATCCATAGAGTTAGGTTTCAGTGGCCTTATTTCATCACTTAACTTCTATATCAGTCCTTAAATCAAGATCATAGCTCAAGAAAGTCAACTTTGCATCTTTACTTAAAAAGTCAAATGCACAAAACCAGTTTTGAGCTCAACAAGAAGGAATTTTCATGGACTCATTTCTGAGTCAATTTCAGTGATATTTGTAGCTTTTAAAAGTTCTACTGCCCTAGTTTCTTTTTGCCATTTTTGTATAATTTTGTTGAATTTATTTAAGCCCCAAATCACTTTGTTCAAAATGAGGTCGGTTACTTGCGCGAGGCATCAAGCCCTGCAGGGGTTTTGCAGTTCTTGCAAGTTTTCCACAAGGCTCATCAGAGCACCTCTAGGTCTAATTTTTGGATTGCAAGGTCTTACCTAGGTCTACTTTAGATCTCCATAATTAGTTTTTGCTAACTAGCTTATTTAGTTGCTTATTTGGTGGTGCAAGTAGCCACAGGAGACTATTTTAGCTTTTAAAGCTCAAACATCAAATCTATTGTATCTTGCATATCAGTGGTATTAGCTTGTTGTTTCTCATTGCAATTTGGTTCCTTTAGCATATTAGAGCTTCTCTTTTGGTTTGGTAGCCTTTGGATTCCATTTGCTTATTCAAGTGCTTATTCCATTAAAGCACTTACACATCAGCTTCAAATTCCTCCACATAAGCACCTGTTTTTCCATTTTTCTTATATTCCTAATATTATTTTAGAGTTTTCCTGAAATTTTCAGATTTTTCTAAGGTGTTTTGCTATTTTTCTTAATTTAAATTAGTTTTTAAGTCTTTTTAAATAGTATTTAATATAAAAAATTCAGAAAAGTATCAAAAAAAATTTTTCATTTTATTAAGTTAAGATAAATATAAGAAGCCTAAAAAGTATTTTTCCATATTTTTCTTAGTTAAATTTGTATTTTTAAATATTTTAATTAGTTTTTAATAGTTTAAAATTCATAAAAAATAGAAAAATAATCAGAAAAATACAAAAATAGTTTTGAAAATTCTAGTTTGATATTTTAGACTTTTCCATTTCATAATTTTATTTTTCTAGCTTTATTTCCTAATTTCTTGTATTTTAGATAATTATTTAATAGTTAGAAATAGTTTTTAATTAATAATAATTAATTAAATAGTTGTAAAAATAATTTTCTTTTTCTAAATATTTTCTTTTATCATTAGGATTGTAAAAATGTATTTTTCATATTTTTAGGACTTTTATTTCTTAGATTTCACTTTTTATTTTGTACGTTTACATAATTTTATTTAAACGTAAGTTTTAAGTTTTAAGTTTTAAACGTTCATCAATTTTAAAAATAGTGATAGCGTTTATTTAATAGATTTTATCTTTTTAACTTTCTTTAATTTGCATTCAAGCCGTTGTTATTTGTTGGCTTTTTCCTTAGTTATAATCATCTTCAATCCTTTTCCCGTTGATTCCTCGATCACTAACGTTTGATAATCCATTGCACAACTCATGGGACATAACGACCCGGGAAACACTATACTCTCCGGACTTCATTGCATTGGTGTTTGAGCTGTTTTTAAGTTCCTTACGGCTGGTCATTCACAAGTGATCAGCTCGCGTGAGAAAACTTGACGGTTCGGCACCGATCAAATTTTGGCGCCGCGGAGTGCTAATTGTCTTACGTCTAGAAGATTAGTGATTTGGATATTCACTCTTTGTTCATACCATCCATCTGTATATGTTTATATTTTCTTAGCCAAAAACCCCAAAAATATTCTTCTCATTCCTCTTATTCGTTGATTCTATTTCTCTTACCCTCTTTTTGCCGTTTAATTCTATTCTTCGTATCCTCTTGACCATTTGATTCTCTTCTTTTCCCTCTTATGTTTAATTCTAATGGCGGACACGGTCGAATTGCTCCAAGTACCCACGAGGGTTCTGAAGATGCTTTGTTGTTTATCTGGGAGATTCTTTTCGAAAATTTCGAGATACAAACCGGTTTAATTCAACTAATTATGTCAAATCCATTCTATGGTTTTGAGAGGGACGATCCCTATGCTCACATCCGATGGTTTGATAGATTAATTTCAACTATAAAATATAAGGATGTTCCTCATGACACAATTAAGTTGATGTTATTCTCATTTTCTCTCGAGGGGGTAGCCCGGAATTGGCTCGATAAAGAACCCCCACGATCGATCACTACTTGGGAAGATCTCGTTTCAAAATTTGTAAATCGTTTCTTTCCTTATTCTAAGACGAAAAATCTTAAGAACGAGATTATAAACTTCTTGCGTTTTTGATGAAAGTTTCGGTGAGGCATGGGAAAGATTCAAAGATCTCCTACGAAAATGCCCAAATCATGGTTTCTCGGAAATACTTCAGATCGATATATTCTACAACGCTTTAACGCAAACCGATCAAGATTCACTCAATACAGCCGCCGGTGGCAATATCTTGTACCGTAATCGAGGGATATATTGACGATCATCGAGAACAAATCTAAAGTTGGACATCAAACAAACCGATTGATATGGTGGGCTTACCAATGATATTCGATGCATGAAGCAAAATGAGCTCGTTGATGCCGTTACCAAAAGATGTGATTGTTGTGGTGGTCCCCATCCTTTTTATGATTGTCAAGCCACCGATGACGAGGTTTATAATGCTACATCACCCATATCGCAAGACTTTCATTTTCGATGATGACGAGGACTCAATTCAAATGAAGGAATATTATGAGAGCTTGTCAACCGAAATCACACCGAAGAACCCGTAAACTCTCTAAGAATGGGGGCGAGCATCTTAGCACCATTCGGAAACGGAATCATCTCATCTGAGAACCTCGTCCCAACCCTAAGTGAGTCGAGGTTATCTCCGGTAATATGTGTGATGAGCCTCTTAATGATGATTCTTCTCCTCCTCGTGACATTCCTAACGATCATGTGAGATGTTCTCCCGATTCGACAACGATTGTACTTCGTTTGACGATTCTTTATCCTATGGAGACATCGATTATGTCGAGGACTTACCTTCGAGATAGTTAGCTTAGAGGAAGTGAGAGATTCTGATGATCTGGAAATTGAGGACGAGATACTTCGTGAAAAATTGTTCAATACAAATCTCCTCGTTTCTAAGATCGAATCATTCGTGCTAAGTCGACTTCATCTCCTATCCCCGTTGTGGATAGTGACTTGGAAAAGCCCGAACCATTTCCTGAACTTAAGGCTTTTCCAATGATTCTTCCGAACTTGAAGTATTCTGCTTTGATGACCGATCATACAGAAAGGAGAGTAGTGGCATTCCCACTTTTCATCTTTCTCTTCCCGAGTATGATTCGTTTATCTTTGATCTAGATCCTGAGGAGTTCTCCGGTGAACTCTCTCATATCATATCTCCTCCGGAGTATGATCATTTCTATTTTGATCTTGATCTTGACCTGGGGGGAGACATGCTCTATCATAAGAGTTTTCTTATTGAGGACACTACAATCTCTCTCCTCGAGGTAATTGTTGAAAATAACCAAAAGAGCTTTAATGATGAAATACAAATTAAGGAAAATATAAAATTTGATTTTGAGGATGAAGAATGGATCCTAATTGTTATAAACATCTTTCTTCCATTCCTCACATATGTTGTGACTTCTCCCCTCCTTCATTCTTACGGGAGTGAGGACATCATCTTTGACCCAGGCATTTTCATTTATCATTTGTGAGCCGGGTCTTTCTCTATATCTCATCGGTGTGGAACTTTCACGTACTTCAATGTTTATCCAAACATCTTGAATGAAAGTCCGATGAAGATTGTTTCTTCCACTTTGCTTCCCCATGAACCAATGAATGCGGGGATCGAGTCAAGCTAGCGACTCGGTAATTAAAAACAGTAGCATGCCATATGGGTTTTCACCCATATTTCTGACTTCTTTCTATTTTCTACCACCCTAGTGTGGGGAGTTGCCCCACATGTTGTGTATATATATAAGATTCAAAAAAAAAAAAAAAAAAATCTTTCTAAATAATGGCCGTAGTATTTCCCTTTTTACGTTCTTTGTCTCGGCATAACCGCCGGTACTTTGAATATTGAGGGCAATATTCATTTCTAAGTGTGGGGAATTCTCACGAATTTTATCATATAATTATACCAATTCCCCCGTTTTGGCCAAAATTTTTTTTTGGAGTAAGTGTTTTACACTTTCTCATCTTGGTTATCATCGCCATGTCTAATAGACAAAAGGATTGGCTAATCCAAGAGCAAACGGCTCTTGGTAAAGATATCTCAAATCCGTTGACGGCTTGCAATTTGCCCAAAATTGTATGGTATTCACCTCACCATATCCTAAAAAGTGAAGAGTTGGCTAGCCCGCAAGGTTATGGCTTGTGGTAAAGGCAGTGGAAAAACCATAATTGGTAATCAGCTCACCAAAGATAATATTGATAATTTATCTAAGAGTTGGCTAGTCCGGAAGGTACGGCTCGGTAAAGACAAAATCAAATCCGTTGAAGGCTGGTGGTTTGCTCAAAATCACATGGTTATCGGTGTACCATGGTTCTTACTTGAACTGAAACATTTGGCTACTCCGGAAGTAATGGCTTTTGGTAAAGAGTTTAAAATCCATTATGTTTTCTCAAATCATTGCTAGGGACTAGCAATATCTCATTGTGGGGGATTGATGAGTGTGTAAATACTCATCATTTTTGTACAAAATAAACTGCAAAATCATCTGAAAACACTCAGAAACACATCAAAATGATCAAAAATATCACAAATCAGTGTTTTATGTGTTTTAAATGCAAAAATATCAAAATCAGATGAAAAATGTATCAAATTTGCAAAATTGGCAGTTTTAGTCCCCCAAGTTTCAAAAGTTGTCAAAAATAGTCCCTGAGTCAAAATTTCAAAAGAAAAATCACCAAAGGTCCTTTTAAAATCATAACTTGTCAAATTTAGTCCTTTGGTGAAAAATGTCAAAAGTTTGAGAAAATTACAAGAATGGTCCTCCAAGTTTCAAAATTGGCAAAATTAGTCCCTGGAAAATTGGAAAATGACAGATTTGGTCCCTGTACTTTTGAAACTTGTCATTAATGGTCCCTTAAAGTAACTTTGATGAATTGGCAGGAATAGTCCTTGATTTTCAGAAAATGGCACAACTAGTCCTTGTGTTTTATAAGCCTTATACCATTTTTGGACCCTAAGCCTATTATGACCCCCTGTCATTAAACCATTTTGGACCCTTACCTGTTTTGTGACCCCCCCTGTTATTAATATATCTGGTCAAACCCACAGGTCAAACAAGACCCCTTGGCGCCTTTTCTGTCTCCTCCCCACTAGCCAATTAATCAACCTGCTCACTCAACCTCCCATCCTCTTATCTCTTCCCTGTCCCCCCCACATCTCCTACAATCCAAGAATCATTAACTCTTCACCCTCTCCTAACACTCAATCCCCTACAACTGTCAAATAAGCAATTCCCGCCAAAATTGACATTTTGGCCAAATCTCACAAAAGTCACCCAATGGCTCTGGAATTTGGTGGGATCCACTTTCGAAAAGAAAGAGAAAGAGATGGGTATAAAAGGAGGAAGAAAGAAGGAAGCAAGGGTAGTAGTTAGTTTTTATAAAAATTCTTCTTATGTCGTTTTTTTTAATCCATGTCTTAGTTTAATTATAGTGTTGTAATTTCACTTCATTTGTATTTCCTTTAAGTTAAAATACCATTGTAAGCAACTTTTGAGTATCAAACTAATCTTTCATATAAGTTTCAATTTTGGGTTAACTGTTGAAATTTCTCAGCTCCAAAGTACATTATCCAAGTCTTTAGTAGCTTATTTTAAGCTTAAATAAGTCTATCTGAGTCCTTTATAAACTTTTGACAAGCTTGTAATTCATTTTCAAGAAATTTTGTCTTTTGGTCAACAAAAGTCAACTGAGGGCCAAAAGTGAAATGGAAGGATATGGGATGTTGCAGTGGTGTAAATGGGTTGGATTAGGCTTAATTAGGATAGGATTGGTTTGATTTTAGCCTGCAACACAAGTTGAACATCTGTGAGTGTTAATCTCATTTTCACCTTTCAAGTAATCTTGCATATTTTGTTGGAATTGGTATTTTATAGTAATAATCTGTTTTTACTTATTTGTTTAGTTGTATTAAAGATAATTAAGCTCAGATCGTCATTGGTTCATCTTTGGGTCACTAGTTAGCTTTATTGAATTTGCAAATCGTTATTATAAGAGTGTTTGGATTTCGCTAAACCTGCGTAGGGGTAGTTCGTGCCCATTATCTGTTGTTGCATATTTGTTTAGTCATATTGAACTCAATTCAGTCACCATTTGCATCTTATATAAGTCCCAAGTCAAAATTCCAATTCATTTGGTTTAATGTTCTCACTGTTGTGGTTTTTGCCAAATCTAAATCTTGTTTCATGTTCAAAATCCATAGAGTTAGGTTTCAGTGGCCTTATTTCATCACTTAACTTCTATATCAGTCCTTAAATCAAGATCATGGCTCAAGAAAGTCAACTTTGCATCTTTACTTAAAAAGTCAAATGCACAAAACCAGTTTTGAGCTCAACAAGAAGGAATTTTCATGGACTCATTTCTGAGTCAATTTCAGTGATATTTGTAGCTTTTAAAAGTTCTACTGCCCTAGTTTCTTTTTGCCATTTTTGTATAATTTTGTTGAATTTATTTAAGCCCCAAATCAGCTGTTCAAAATGAGGTCAGTTTTGTTCCCAGCAGGCATCAGCCTGCACAGGGGTTTTGCAGTTCTTGCAAGTTTTCCACAAGGCTCATCAGAGCACCTCTAGGTCTAATTTTTGGATTGCAAGGTCTTACCTAGGTCTACTTTAGATCTCCATAATTAGTTTTTGCTAACTAGCTTATTTAGTTGCTTATTTGGTGGTCGCAAGTAGCCCATGTGAGACTGTTTTAGCTTTTAAAGCTCAAACATCAAATCTGTTGTATCTTGCATATCAGTGGTATTAGCTTGTTGTTTCTCATTGCATTTTAGTTACTTTAGCTTATTAGAGCTTCTCTTTTGGTTTGGTAGCCTTTGGATCCCATTTGCTTATTCAAGTGCTTATTCCATTAAGCACTTACACATCAGCTTCAAATTCCTCCACATAATCACCTGTTTTTCCATTTTTTATATCTTCCTAATATTATTTTAGACTTTTCCTGAAATTTTCAGATTTTTCTAAGTTGTTTTGCTATTTTTCTTATTTTAAATTAGTTTTAAGTCTTTTAAATAGTATTTAATATAAAAAAATTCAGAAAAGTATCAAAAAAATAATTTTTCTATTTTATTAAGTTAAGATAAATATAAAAAGCCAAAAAAGTATTTTTCCATATTTTTCTTAGTTAAATTTGTATTTTTAAATATTTTAATTAGTTTTTAATAGTTTAAAATTCATAAAAAATAGAAAAATAATCAGAAAAATACAAAAATAGTTTTGAAAATTCTAGTTTGATATTTTAGACTTTTCCATTTCATAATTTTATTTTTCTAGCTTTATTTCCTAATTTCTTGTATTTTAGATAATTATTTAATAGTTAGAAATAGTTTTTAATTAATAATAATTAATTAAATAGTTTTAAAAATAATTTTCTTTTTCTAAATATTTTCTTTTATCATTAGGATTGTAAAAATGTATTTTTCATATTTTTAGGACTTTTATTTCTTAGATTTCACTTTTTATTTTGTACGTTCGCATAATTTTTATTTAAACGTAAGTTTTAAGTTTTAAGTTTTAAACGTTCATCAATTTTAAAAATAGTGATAGCGTTTATTTAATAGATTTTATCTTTTTAACTTTCTTTAATTTGCATTCAAGCCGTTGTTATTTGTTGGCTTTTTCCTTAGTTATAATCATCTTCAAATCCTTTTCCCGTTCAGATTCCTCGATCACTAAACGTTTGATAATCCATTGCACAACTCGCTGGGACATAACGACCCGGGGAAACACTATACTCTCCTGGACTTCATTGCATTGGTGTTTGAGCTGTTTTAAGTTCCTTACGGCTGGTCATTCACAAGTGATCAGCTCGCGTGAGAAAACTGACGGTTCACAAGACCGATCAAATTTTGCGCTTGGGGAGAGCTGTGCTAATTGTCTTACGTCTAGCAGATTAGTGATTTGGATATTCACTCTTTGTTCATACCATCCATCTGTATATGTTTATATTTTCTTAGCCAAAAACCCCAAAAATATTCTTCTCATTCCTCTTATTCGTTGATTCTATTTCTCTTACCCTCTTTTGCCGTTTAATTCTATTCTTCGTATCCTCTTGACCATTTGATTCTCTTCTTTTCCCTCTTATGTTTAATTCTAATGGCGGACACGCGTACGATGTCAGAATTGCTCCAAGTACCCACCGAGGGTTACGAAGATGCTGTTGTTGTTGAGATTCTTTCCGAAAATTTCGAGATACAAACCGGTTTAATTCAACTAATTATGTCAAATCCATTCTATGGTTTTGAGAGGGACGATCCCTATGCTCACATCCGATGGTTTGATAGATTAATTTCAACTATAAAATATAAGGATGTTCCTCATGACACAATTAAGTTGATGTTATTCTCATTTTCTCTCGAGGGTAGCCGGAATTGGCTCGATAAAGAACCCCACGACTCGATCACTACTTGGGAGGATCTCGTTTCAAAATTTGTAAATCGTTTCTTTCCTTATTCTAAGACGGAAAATCTTAAGAACGAGATTATAAACTTCCAACAGCGTTTTGATGAAAGTTTCGGTGAGGCATGGGAAAGATTCAAAGATCTCCTACGAAAATGCCCAAATCATGGTTTCTCGGAAATACTTCAGATCGATATATTCTACAACGCTTTAACGCAAACCGATCAAGATTCACTCAATACAGAACCGGTGGCAATATCTTGTACTGCATAGTACACCGAGGGATATATTGACGATCATCGAAAAAAATCTAAAGTTCAGACATCAAGAAACAAACCGATTGATATGGCTGGGCTTACCAATGATATTCGATGCATGAAGCAAAATCGAGCCCGTTGATGCCGTTACCAAAAGATGTGATTGTTGTGGTGGTCCCCATCCTTTTTACGATTGTCAAGCCACCGATGCGACGGGTTTATAATGCTACATCAACCCAATATCGCAAGACTTTCATTTTCGATGATGACGAGGACTCAATTCAAATGAAGGAATATTATGAGAGCTTGTCAACTGAAATCACACCCGAAGAACCCGTAAACTCTCTAAGAATGGGGGACGAGCATCTTAGCACCATTCTGGAAACGGAATCATCTCATGCTGAGAACCTCGTCCCAACCCTAAGTGAGTCTGAGGTTATCTCCGGTAATATGTGTGATGAGCCTCTTAATGATGATTCTTCTCCTCCTCGTGACATTCCTAACGATCATGTCGAGATGTTCTCTGATTCTGACAACGATTGTACTTCGTTTGACGATTCTTTATCTTATGGAGACATTGATTATGTCGAGGACTTACCTTCTGAGATAGTTAGCTTAGAGGAAGTGAGAGATTCTGATGATCTGGAAATTGAGGACGAGATACTTCGTGAAAAATTGTTCAATACAAATCTCCTCGTTTCTAAGATCGAATCATTCTGTGCTAAGTCAGCTTCATCTCCTATCCCCGTTGTGGATAGTGACTTGGAAAAGCCCGAACCATTTCCTGAACTTAAGGCTTTTTCCAATGATTCTTTTCCGGAACTTGAAGTATTCTGCTTTGATGACGATCATCTGAGAAAAGGAGAGTAGTGGCATTCCCACTTTTCATCTTTCTCTTCCCGAGTATGATTCGTTTATCTTTGATCTAGATCCTGAGGAGTTCTCCGGTGAACTCTCTCATATCATATCTCCTCCGGAGTATGATCATTTCTATTTTGATCTTGATCTTGACCTGGGGGGAGACATGCTCTATCATAAGAGTTTTCTTATTGAGGACACTACCCCATCTCCCCGAGGTAATTGTTGAAAATAACCAAAAGAGCTTTAATGATGAAATACAAATTAAGGAAAATATAAAATTTGATTTTGAGGATGAAGAATGGATCCTAATTGTTATAAACATCTTTCTTCCATTCCTCACATATGTTGTGACTTCTCCCCTCCTTCATTCTTACGGGAGTGAGGACATCATCTTTGACCTGGCATTTTCATTTATCATTTGTGGCCGGGTAGGGTCTTTCTCTATATCTCATCGGTGTGGAACTTTCACGTACTTCAATGTTTATCCAAACATCTTGAATGAAAGTCCGATGGAGATTGTTTCTTCCACTTTGCTTCCCCATGAACCAATGAATGCGGGGATCGAGTCAAGCTAGCGACTCGGTAATTAAAAACAGTAGCATGCCATATGGGTTTTCACCCATATTTCTGACTTCTTTCTATTTTCTACCACCCTAGTGTGGGGGAGTTGCCCCACATGTTGTGTGTATATATATGATTCAAAAAAAAAAAAAAAAAAAAAATCTTTCTAAATAATGGTCGTAGTATTTCCCTTTTACGTTCTTTGTTTCGGCATAACCGCCGGTACTTTGAATATTGAGGGCAATATTCATTTCTAAGTGTGGGGGGGAATTCTCACGAATTTTATCATATAATTATACCAATTCCCCCGTTTTTGGCCAAAATTTTTTTGGAGTAAGTGTTTTACACTTTCTCATCTTGGTTATCAGTCCGCCATGTCTAATAGACAAAAGGATTGGCTAATCCAGGAGCAAACGGCTCTTGGTAAAGATATCTCAAATCCGTTGACGGCTTGCAATTTGCCCAAAATTGTATGGTATTCAGCTCACCATATCCTAAAAAGTGAAGAGTTGGCTAGCCCGCAAGGTTATGGCTTGTGGTAAAGGCAGTGGAAAAACCATAATTGGTAATCAGCTCACCAAAGATAATATTGATAATTTATCTAAGAGTTGGCTAGTCCGAAGGGTACGGCTTCTGGTAAAGACAAATCAAATCCGTTAGAAGCTGGTGGTTTGCTCAAAATCACATGGTTATCGGTGTACCATGGTTCTTACTTGAACTGAAACATTTGGCTACTCCAGAAGTAATGGCTTTTGGTAAAGAGTTTAAAATCCATTATGTTTTCTCAAATCATTGCTAGGGACTAGCAATATCTCAGTATGGGGGATTGATGAGTGTGTAAATACTCATCATTTTGTAAAAATAAACTGCAAAATCATTCTGAAAACACTCAAAACACATCAAAACGATCAAAATATCACAAATCAGTGTTTTATGTGTTTTAAATGCAAAATATCAAAATCAGATGAAAAACGTATCAAATTTGCAAAAATTGCAGTTTTAGTCCCCCAAGTTTCAAAAGTTGTCAAAAATAGTCCCTGAGTCAAAATTTCAAAAGAAAAATCACCAAAGGTCCTTTTAAAATCATAACTTGTCAAATTTAGTCCTTTGGTG
Organism: Chrysanthemum makinoi; assembly: GCA_910596185.1. Lineage (NCBI taxonomy): Eukaryota > Viridiplantae > Streptophyta > Magnoliopsida > Asterales > Asteraceae > Chrysanthemum > Chrysanthemum makinoi. Next base: position 84,879,224 of record OU343223.1, read on the forward strand.
AAAAATGTCAAAAGTTTGAGAAAATTACAAGAATGGTCCTCCAAGTTTCAAAATTGGCAAAATTAGTCCCTGGAAAATTGGAAAATGACAGATTTGGTCCCTGTACTTTTGAAACTTGTCATTAATGGTCCCTTAAAGTAACTTTGATGAATTGGCAGGAATAGTCCTTGATTTTCAGAAAATGGCACAACTAGTCCTTGTGTTTTATAAGCCTTATACCATTTTTGGACCCTAAGCCTATTATGACCCCCTGTCATTAAACCATTTTGGACCCTTACCTGTTTTGTGACCCCCCCTGTTATTAATATATCTGGTCAAACCCACAGGTCAAACAAGACCCCTTGGCGCCTTTTCTGTCTCCTCCCCACTAGCCTGCAATCAACCTCAAGCCACTCAACCTCCCATCCTCTTATCTCTTCCCTGTCCCCCCACATCTCCTACAATCCAAGAATCATTAACTCTTCACCCTCTCCTAACACTCAATCCCCTACAACTGTCAAATAAGCAATTCCCGCCAAAATTGACATTTTGGCCAAATCTCACAAAAGTCACCCAATGGCTCTGGAATTTGGTGGGATCCACTCAGAAAAGAAAGAGAAAGAAGATGGGTATAAAAAGGAGGAAGAAGAAGGAAGCAAGGGTAGTAGTTAGTTTTATAAAAATTCTATATGTCGTTTTTTAATCCATGTCTTAGTTTAATTATAGTGTTGTAATTTCACTTCATTTGTATTTCCTTTAAGTTAAAATACCATTGTAAGCAACTTTTGAGTATCAAACTAATCTTTCATATAAGTTTCAATTTTGGGTTAACTGTTGAAATTTCTCACTCAAAGTACATTATCCAAGTCTTTAGTAGCTTATTTTAAGCTTAAATAAGTCTATCTGAGTCCTTTATAAACTTTTGACAAGCTTGTAATTCATTTTCAAGAAATTTTGTCTTTTGGTCAACAAAAGTCAACTGAGGGCCAAAAGTGAAATGGAAGGATATGGGATGTTGCAGTGGTGTAAATGGGTTGGATTAGGCTTAATTAGGATAGGATTGGTTTGATTTTAGCCTGCAACACAAGTTGAACATCTGTGAGTGTTAATCTCATTTTCACCTTTCAAGTAATCTTGCATATTTTGTTGGAATTGGTATTTTATAGTAATAATCTGTTTTTACTTATTTGTTTAGTTGTATTAAAGATAATTAAGCTCAGATCAGTCATTGGTTCATGCTGGGTCACTAGTTAGCTTTATTGAATTTGCAAATCAGTTATTATAAGAGTGTTTGGATTTACTGCTAAACCTGTCTGTAGGGGTAGTTCTGCCCATTATCTGTTGTTGAATATTTGTTTAGTCATATTGAACTCAATTCAGTCACCATTTGCATCTTATATAAGTCCCAAGTCAAAATTCCAATTCATTTGGTTTAACAACTCACTTTGTTGTGGTTTTGCCAAATCCAAATCTTGTTTCATGTTCAAAATCCATAGAGTTAGGTTTCAGTGGCCTTATTTCATCACTTAACTTCTATATCAGTCCTTAAATCAAGATCATAGCTCAAGAAAGTCAACTTTGCATCTTTACTTAAAAAGTCAAATGCACAAAACCAGTTTTGAGCTCAACAAGAAGGAATTTTCATGGACTCATTTCTGAGTCAATTTCAGTGATATTTGTAGCTTTTAAAAGTTCTACTGCCCTAGTTTCTTTTTGCCATTTTTGTATAATTTTGTTGAATTTATTTAAGCCCCAAATCAGCTGTTCAAAATGAGGTCAGTTGCCCTGTGCAGGGCATCAAGCCTGCACAGGGGTTTTGCAGTTCTTGCAAGTTTTCCACAAGGCTCATCAGAGCACCTCTAGGTCTAATTTTTGGATTGCAAGGTCTTACCTAGGTCTACTTTAGATCTCCATAATTAGTTTTTGCTAACTAGCTTATTTAGTTGCTTATTTGGTGGCCCCAAATGCAAGTAGCCATAGGACTGTTTTTAGCTTTTAAAGCTCAAACATCAAATCTGTTGTATCTTGCATATCAGTGGTATTAGCTTGTTGTTTCTCATTGCAATTTGGTTCCTTTAGCATATTAGAGCTTCTCTTTTGGTTTGGTAGCCTTTGGATTCCATTTGCTTATTCAAGTGCTTATTCCATTAAAGCACTTACACATCAGCTTCAAATTCCTCCACATAAGCACCTGTTTTTCCATTTTTCTTATATTCCTAATATTATTTTAGAGTTTTCCTGAAATTTTCAGATTTTTCTAAGGTGTTTTGCTATTTTTCTTAATTTAAATTAGTTTTTAAGTCTTTTTAAATAGTATTTAATATAAAAAATTCAGAAAAGTATCAAAAAAATAATTTTTCATTTTTATTAAGTTAAGATAAATATAAAAAGCCAAAAAAGTATTTTTCCATATTTTTCTTAGTTAAATTTGTATTTTTAAATATTTTAATTAGTTTTTAATAGTTTAAAATTCATAAAAAATAGAAAAATAATCAGAAAAATACAAAAATAGTTTTGAAAATTCTAGTTTGATATTTTAGACTTTTCCATTTCATAATTTTATTTTTCTAGCTTTATTTCCTAATTTCTTGTATTTTAGACAATTATTTAATAGTTAAAAATAGTTTTTAATTAATAATAATTAATTAAATAGTTGTAAAATTAATTTTCTTTTCTAAATATTTTCTTTTATCATTAGGTTTGTAAAAATGTATTTTCATATTTTTAGGACTTTTATTTCTTAGATTTCACGTTTTATTTTGTGCGTTACATAATTTTTATTTAAACGTAAGTTTTAAGTTTTAAGTTTTAAACGTTCATCAATTTTAAAAATAGTGATAGCGTTTATTTAATAGATTTTATCTTTTTAACTTTCTTTAATTTGCATTCAAGCCGTTGTTATTTGTTGGCTTTTTCCTTAGTTATAATCATCTTCAAATCCTTTTCCGGATTCAGATTCCTCGATCACTAAACGTTTGATAATCCATTGCACAAATCGCTGGGACATAACGACCCGGGGAAACACTATACTCTCCTGGACTTCATTGCATTGGTGTTTGAGCTGTTTTAAGTTCCTTACGGCTGGTCATTCACAAGTGATCAGCTCGCGTGAGAAAACTTGACGGTTCAGCACCGATCAAGAAGATTAAAAGGTTCTCGTTTAAGAGGCTTAGTTAAGATGTCGGCAATGTTGTCTTCGGAGGATACTTTCTCGATTGAGATGTTTCCTTTTTGAACATTGTCGCGAAGAAAGTGATGACGTATTTCAATATGCTTTGTCGCGAGCATGTTGAACGGGATTCTTCTTTGAGATCGATGGCTCATTTGTTGTCGCAAAGTATCACAATGTCGTTGAGATGAATTCCGTAATCTACGAGAGCTTGCTTCATCCAAAGAGCTTGTTGACATGCTTTTCCGGCTGAGGCGTTACTCGGCTTAGTAGTTGAGATGGCCAAAGCCGTTTGCTTCTTTGCAAACCATGAGGTGAGACAATGTCCAACAAAAGTGCAAATACCACTTGTACTTTTCTATCGACATAGTCACCGGCATGATCCGAGTCGGCATACACTATGGTTTCTACACCCGTTCCTTTGGGATACCATAATCCTAAACACGTTGTTCCCTTAATGTATCTAAAATCCTTTTTAAGGCTTCTAAGTGTGATGCCTTGGGTTTTATTAAGCGAGCACATAGACAAACACTAAACATAATGTCGGGTCTACTAGTCGCAAGATAGAGTAGGCTACCAATCATTCCTCTATATTTAGTGTTATCTACGGATTCACCTTCTTCGTCCTTAGTGAGTTTAGTATCCGAGGACATGGGTGTTTTAGTTGGTTTGGAATCTTCAAGACCAAATTTCTTAAGCATGTCTTTTATATATTTAGATTGGTTAAAAAATATGCCATCTTCTAGTTGTTTGATTTGAAGTCCTAGAAAGAAATTTAACTCACCCATCATACTCATTTCAAACTCGTCGTGCATGATTTAGAGAAATCATCACATAGCTCTTAACAAGTTGATCCGAATATAATGTCATCAACGTATATTTGAACAATGATAATATGTGATTCCTTTTTTGATGAGTGTGTAAATACTCATCATTTTTGGTCAAATCTGAACTGCAAAACATTTAAAAACACTCAGAAATGCATCAAAATACTAAAAATATTCCAAAATTGTGTTTTATATGTTTCAGATGCAAAATGTTTAAAATCGGATGAAAAACGAGCAAAGTTTGCATAATTGGCGTTTCAGTCCCTCTCAACTTTCAAATCTTGACAAAATCAGTCCCTGAGCATTTGTTTTGGAATAAAGTCAACCCAAGTCCTTTCAAAATCAAAATTTATCAAAAATGATCCTTGGGTCAAAAGTTTGGAGAATTTACAAGTTTGGTCCTTCAAGTTTCAAAATTGGCAAAATAGTCCTTGGAAGTTTAAAAATGGAAAATTATCTTTTATGGTCCTTGTACTAATGAAACTTGGCAAGATTGACCCTTGGAACAACTTTGCAAAATTACAGATTTGGTCCTTGGTTTTTGTGGAATTGCAACTTTGGTCCTTGATATTAATGACAAACCCTTAGACCTTGACCCCCAGGCCAAAACACCCTTGAACCCCTTGGACCTTGAACCCCTGTCTATTATTACACCCGGTCAAACCAGTCAAACCCAAAGACCTTTTGTTTTCCCTCCAAACCCACCTTCCTCCTTCACCCACTCTCTGCAACACTCACCTCACCTCACCTCACCTCCAGCTCACATTCCACTTCCCTTATCACTCCACCTCAACAACAAAACAAGAAACATTTAATGCTTCTTCCTTCCTTGCACTCAACCCCCCAGTTGCTATATCCATTTTGGCGCCAAAACTCATCAATGGCCAAAAATAAGTCAAGTGATCCAATGGTCCAGAATAGAGGTGGGAAATGCTCAGAGGAGAGAGGGGAAGACTTTTGATGATAAATAGAGGAAGAAGAAAGAGTGGAAAGAGTAGTTTTTTTTTTAGTTTTCATTTTCCGATATGTCGTTTTAATTTTTATGTCTTAATTAAGTTCTAAATTGTAATTTCAATCTTCCTTGTACTGAACTAAGGCATTTTAGCCAGTTGTAACTCATTTTCATTAACAATTCAAAGTTTGATAAAATTTCTTGTTTTTATATTTTCTGTCATAAAATCAATTTTAAATGTACTAAAAGCCAGGCTTCAATAAGCTTCATTATAACTCAAAAAAGCTTACTAAAGCTGCCCATAGCTTTTAGTAAGCTTATAACTCAGTTTCAAGCAAATTTGGATCTTGGTCAACAAAAGTCAAAGGTTCAGAATTATAGTTGAATTAATCTGTGTTGCTGAGATAGCTATGGATATAGGTTGATTCTGAGTTGGTTTTGGGTTGGATTTGATTAGAATAGTGGTGTTTTGATCTAGAGTAGCATGCCATTGAGACAGGACACTTGTAAGTCCAATTCTGCTTTTATGTTCTTAATCAGTGGTATAACTTTAGTGATTGTTGCTTGTTGATTCTTAGTGTAGTTTAGTTCATTGATTTCCAGCTTGTTTGATTAGTAGTTATCATTGTTTACCAAAAGTAATCTCTGCATCATTTCTAGGTAAGTCTGCTTGATTAGACTCAGATTTGCTTAATCTGCATAATCATAGCTAGTTAGATTTAGTGTTAGTCTACTGTTCTATTTGCATAATTTAGGTGCTCTATTTTGTTTTGAAATAATCATGGTTTAGTATTAGATATTTGTTAAGTGGAAGAGTTACCTATACATGTTTATAAGTAGTGTTTGGATTAGCGCATAACGGATCTCAGGCTTCTATATGACTTAGGAGCAGTGGTTTCACTTGCATTTAGCTATTAGTAGTAGTCTTTGGTTACTAATTTGTGCTCATTTTCATTCATAGTCAAAATTCACTTTAATCCCATTCATTGTTTACACCAGTTAAGTTCAAGAGTGTACAAGCCTGCATTTAAACTTAGAATCACATAGGATAGCATTATCAGGTCTCCTTTCATCATAAAACAACAAAATCATTTAAATAATTTGATGCAAAACTCACAAAAGTCAAAATTCATTTCTGTTGCAAAAGTCAAAAACCATAAAAACCAGTTTTTCCAAAACTTTGTGGATTTTTCATCAACTCAGTTTTGAGTTAAGATAATTGATACTTTGGGATTTTCTAGTTTAATTGGTCTTTAGTTGAAATCTGATTTTTGTAGAATTTTTGTAATTTTTTATAAGCTTCAAATCAGCTTGTATATTAAGTTGAAAGTGCCCTGTGCACACATGCTCAGCATACTTGAGTGTGCACAGGTTTGTGCAGAAAATTTCTCTCAAAAAGCTCATGAGAGCTTGTCTTGGTCTGATTTTGGTTTATATGCTCCTTGCCAGGTCTACTTGAGATTGTGATATTTGGTTTTGAGTTTCAACTAGGGTAGACAGCTTATTTTTAAGCTTGAAATCAGCACTCAGGCTGAACTTTCTTATTTAATTTTGAACTCATAAGCTAGTAGCTGGTTGTCTAGAGGTTTATAGCAGCTGGAATTAGTTTTTTATAGATAAGTTTGGCATATTTTAGCTTCTTCTTTCATTTGGTGGTCTTTAGTGCTTATTTGCTTAATTTGAGTGCTTATTTATAAGCACATTTCACTACTGACTTCATAACCTTGCACACTAGTATATGTTTTTATATTTTTTATAAATTTAGAATAATATTTTAGACTTTTCCTGAATTTTTCATAATTTTCCATTACTGTTTGCTATTTTTTTTTATTTTAATCAGTTTTTAGGACTTTTTAAATAGCTTTTAATACAAATAAATCAGAAAATCTTCAAAAAAATAATTTTTAAATTTTCATAGATTAAGATAAATATAAAAAGCCAAAAAAATATTTTTCCATAATTTTCCTAGTTTAAATAGTAATTTTTAGCAATTTAATTAGTTTTAAATAGTTTTTAAATCATAGAAATTAGAATATAAATCAGAAAAATACAAAATTAGTTTTGAAAATTCTCTTTAGTTATCTTAGATTTTTGAAAAATAGTTTCATAATTTTCCTCTTTAATTTCATAATTTTTAGTATTTTAATTTAGTTTTAAAGTTTAAAATTAGTTTTTAATTCAAATTTATAAAAGAAAAATCAAGAAAATCCAATTTTAAAAATAGTGATAGCGTTTATTTAATATAATTTATCTTTTTAATTTTCTTTCATTTTTCCTTTGTCATCTAGAATTATCATTCCCCTTTTTTGTTCAATATCACCCGATCACTACACGTTTGGTTATTCAATCGCACAGCTCGTTGGGACTTAACGACCTGGGGAAACACTAAACTCTCCTGGACTTAATTGCTTTGGTTCTAGACTGTCTGACTTTTATTACGGTTAACCATTCACAAGTGGTTGACTTGTGTAATAAAAGATAGACCGTTTGGGAGCCCGATCAAATTTTGGCGCCGCTGCCAGGGAGCTGTGCTAACAATCTTACGTTTAGCAGATTAGTGATTTGAATATTCACTCCTTGTTCATACCATCTATATATGTTTATATTTTCTTATAAAAATCCAAAAATCCAAAAACATATTAAAAACCATAAAACCCAAAAAGATTCTTCTTTCCCCATTTCATAATTCTCTTGTTTCCTCAAGTTACGTCTAGTGCATGCGCACTCGTTCTTCTAGATCATTGAGTCCTTTTCGTAATCTAGCAGAAATTCCTAGAAGACGTTCTCATAGACGTGCTGCCCAAATAGTCGAACCCGAGATTCGTACTATTCCAAACAACAATATGGCAGACGAACGAACTATGGCGGAAATGCTCCAGGCACCCACCGAGGGTTATGGAGATGGCATCGATTTACCAGCAATCAATTCTGATCACTTTGAATTAAAGACACATTTGATCCAACTTGTGTCTACGAATCAATTCCACGGGTTTGATCGAGAAGACCCGTATGCACACATCCGTTGGTTTAACAAGTTGACCTCAACGATCAATTTCAAAGATGTACCACAAAAAGTGATCAAGTTGATGCTATTTCCATTCTCACTTGAGGGGGCAGCCCGAATTTGGCTGGAAAAAGAACCCCCTCGATCCATCGAAACTTGGGAGGATCTTGTTCAAAAGTTTGTCAATTATTTCTTTCCTCCATCAAAGACGACTAATCTTAAAAATGAAATTTCTGGATTTCGTCAAAATTTCGATGAAAACTTTGGAGAGGCATGGGAGAGATTCAAAGATCTCCTCAGGAAATGCCCCCATCATGAATTCACGGAGCTTCAACAAGTTAATATCTTTTATAATGGGTTGAACGGTAACGATCAAGATTCTTTGAACGCAGCCGTCGGTGGCAATATCTTGAATCGTAAGCCTAAAGATGTGATTGAGATTTGCGAGATAAAATCAAAAGTTCCTATTTCTCGCAACAAAGTCAATATTCCGAACACTCCTGCTTCTTCATCCGGTAACTCTTCCGAGTTAGCCGCTCCATTAGCCGCTCTAACGGACGTCATCCGTTGTATGATGAAAGAGGTAAAGGAAATCAAAAGCGAAATTCATAAGCCGGAACCAATCAAAGCCGTGAACAAGGTGTGTGAAACTTGTAGTGGTCCACACGCGTATTATGATTGTCAAGAAACCGATGCTTCTTTTTACCAAGCTCCCGTAGCTTCTGTAAACCACAATCAATACCGACCACAAGCTGATCCTCACTACCGTGCACCTAGCGGTATGACACCACCTGGTTTTCCTCCTGTGCAAAACCATGGCAATCAAAATCGTTTTGTTCCAAATCAAGGACAAAACTTCAATAACTCTCAAAATTTCAATCAGAACCGGAACAATTTCAACCAACCATATCAAGCTCCAAATCAGCAAAGTTATCAACAACCTTCTCAAGCTCCCCTACCAAATGACTTCATGAAAATTACTGAGTCAAGCATACGTTCAATGCAAACTCAGATCAATAACATGAGAGTTGAGCTAAAAAAGGAAATTGATACCACAATGTCTCGGCAGACAAATGAGTTGAAGAATATGATGAGCAGTTTCATGAACATGAATATGAACAAAGCTTCGTCATCTTCTGGAGGACTCCCAAGCAATACAGTCCCAAATCCAAATGCCGAGTTGAAAGCCGTCACCACTCGTAGTGGTAAGACGCACAATGGACCTTCGACTCCAATGCCTCCTCCACCAGGAGCAATGAGTCAAGTTACCAAGGATACAACGGACAAGGTGCATTTCTCAAGCCCACGAAGTACCGCACACGTCCCACCTTCGGTAGTCCAAGCTTTAAGTCCGGAACACGAAGTTCCGAAGACAAATTCTGAGCCAGAAATGACTTCCGTCCCGGCTCAAAAGTCTAGTCAACTTCCTTACCCATCAAGATTGCATGATGAGAAGCTCAAAGACAAAACCAAAGAGCAAATGGAAAAATTTTTCCAAATTTTCAATGAACTACACTTTGATATAAGCTTCGTTGATGCTCTCGTTCTAATGCCCAAATTTGCATCCACGCTTAAAGGCTTACTGAGCAACAAAGATAAGTTATCTGAGATGGCTAAAACCCCTCTCAATGAGCAATGCTCAGGTCCTTCTCAAGAAGCTTCCCAAAAAGCTTGAAGACCCCGGCAGGTTTTTAATCCTGTGTGATTTCTTGGGGATGGTTCAATGCTCCGCCTTGGCCGATCTTGGCGCAAGCATTAACCTCATGCCACTCTCAGTATGGAAGAAACTGTCTCTTCCTAAACTTACATCCACTTGTATGACACTCGAGCTAGCGGACCGTACCATAACTCGTCCACTTGGGATAGCCGAGGATGTCGTGATGAAAGTAGGAAAGTTTCACTTTCCTACTGACTTTGTTGTAGTAGACTTTGATTCAGATCCTAGAGTTCCCCTCATCTTAGGGAGAGCTTTCTTGAGAACGAGCCGTGCTCTAATTGATGTATTTGCTGAAGAGTTGACCATACGGGTTGACAACGAAGAACTCACGTTTAATATCAACCAGAACTCTAAACCTCTATCCAAACATAGTGTTGCCACAATTGATCAAAAATCTGAAAGAATCAATGCAACACTCTCAAATTTCACAGTTAAGAGGAGTCACCAAAAACGTGCTGAGCTAAAAGCTTTGAAAATCAACCCTAGTTCAAACAAATGGTTTGAAAGTTGTACCAAGGAAGTCAAGAGTGTTCTTGATGATGATGATCTAGAATCGGAGACTTTATCGGAAGTGGTGGAAATTGCTAGCTCTAGTAGCACACCACTTGTCCCACCTCCGGAATCAGTTTATCGTATCGAGTTCGTAAACTCTGTGGATGAAACTAAACTATCTTCAGTTTCATCTGGATTGGATGATGATGTTTGTGATCCAATGGGAGACATTCTTCCCATTGAAGAATTGCTCAAAAATGATCCATCATCTCCTAGTCTTATTATTTCCGACTCTTCCATCCCTTCTCTCACTCCGGATGAGGAAGATGACAACTTTTGGAATGAAGTCGATGCCTTTCTTAGTGATGAGTCGATTCCAACAGAAATTGATAATACTTACTTTGATTCGGAAGGGGACATCCTTTTTCTGGAAAATCTGTTGATTGAAGAACCGTTTCCAACCCTCCCTACCGGAAATTCTGTTGACAATCACCATACAAACTTCAAGACTAAGCTTAAAAATGTCAAAAATGGTGATTTGCTTTTTACTGATGAGGAATGGACTTGCATTCTCATGCACATCTTTATTCCATTCTTCACAGATGATGTGGTTGCTCTTTCCCTTTTCTCTTTCGGGAATGAGGACACCATCTTTGACCCCGTATTATCCTTTATAGTTTCTACTATTAACAATACCGCGGTTGTATCTCGTCGGTGTGGAACTTTCTGATGTTCATATGTTTATTAACACTGTGAACGAAAGTCCGATCGAGATTGGTTTTCCACGTTGCTTCCCCAAGAACAAATGAATGCGGGATCGAGTCAAGCTAGCGACTCGGGAATCAAAAACAGTAGCACACCATATGGGTTTTCACCCATATTTCTGACTTCTTTCTATTTTCTACCACCCTAGTGTGGGGAGTTGCCCCATTTGTTGTATATAAATTTCAAAAAAAAAAAAAAAATTCAAATAATGGCCGTAGTATTTCCCTTTTACGTTCTATGTTTCGGCATAACAGCCGGTACTTTGAATATTGAGGGCAATATTCATTTCTAGTGTGGGGGGGAATTCTCACGAATTTTATCATGTAATTATACCACCCAATTCCCCATTTTTGGCCAAAATTTTTTTTGGAGTAAGTGTTTTGCACTTACTCACTTTTATTATCAGTCCGCCATTTCTAATAAACAAAAGGATTGGCTAATCCAGGAGCAAACGGCTCTTGGTAAAGATATCTCAAATCCGTTGACGGCTTGCAATTTGCCCAAAATTGTATGGTGTTCAGCTCACCATATCTTTAATTAGTGAAGAGTTGGCTAGCCCGCAAGTTTATGGCTTGTGGTAAAGGCAGTTGGAAAACCATAATTGGTAATCAGCTCACCAAAGATAGTATATATTATCTAAGAGTTGGCTAGTCCAGAAGCAAACGGCTACTGGTAAAGACAAATCAAAACCGTTGAAAGCTGGTGATTTGCTCAAAATCATTTGGTTATCATTGTACCAAGGTTCTTACTTGAACTGAAACAATTGGCTACTCCAGAAGTAATGGCTTTTGGTAAAGAGATTCAAATCCATTAAGTTTTCTTAAAAGATTGCTAGGGACTAGCAATAGTTTAGTGTGGGGGATTGATGAGTGTGTAAATACTCATCATTTTTGGTCAAATCTGAACTGCAAAACATTTAAAAACACTCAGAAATGCATCAAAATACTGAAAATATTCCAAAATTGTGTTTTATATGTTTCAGATGCAAAATGTTTAAAATCAGATGAAAAACGAGCAAAGTTTGCATAATTGGCAGTTTCAGTCCCTCAACTTTCAAATCTTGACAAAATCAGTCCCTGAGCATTTGTTTTGGAATAAAAGTCAACCCAAGTCCTTTCAAAATCAAAATTTATCAAAAATGATCCTTGGGTAAAAAGTTTGGAGAATTTACAAGTTTGGTCCTTCAAGTTTCAAAATTGGCAAAAATAGTCCTTGGAAGTTTAAAAATGGAAAATTATCTTTTATGGTCCTTGTACTAATGAAACTTGGCAAGATTGACCCTTGGAACAACTTTGCAAAATTACAGATTTGGTCCTTGGTTTTTGTGGAATTGCAACTTTGGTCCTTGATATTAATAACAAACCCTTGGACCTTGAACCCCTTGGACCTTGAACCCCCTGTCTATTATTACACCCCGGTCAAACCAGGTCAAACCCAGTTTTCCCTCCAAACCCACCTTCCTCCTTCAACCACTCTCTGCAACACTCACCTCACCTCACCTCCAGCTCACATTCCACTTCCCTTATCACTCCACCTCAACAACAAAACAAGAAACATTTAATGCTTCTTCCTTCCTTGCACTCAACCCCCCAGTTGCTATATCCATTTTGGCGCCAAAACTCATCAATGGCCAAAAATAAGTCAAGTGATCCAATGGTCCAGAATAGAGGTGGGAAATGCTCAGAGGAGAGAGGGGAAGACTTTTGATGATAAATAGAGGAAGAAGAGAGAGTGGAAAGAGTAGTTTTTTTTTTAGTTTTCATTTTCCAGATATGTCGTTTTTAATTTTTATGTCTTAATTAAGTTCTAAATTGTAATTTCAATCTTCCTTGTACTGAACTAAGGCAGTTTAGCCAGTTGTAACTCATTTTCATTAACAATTCAAAGTTTGATAAAATTTCTTGTTTTTATATTTTCTGTCATAAAATCAATTTTAAATGTACTAAAAGCCAGGCTTCAATAAGCTTCATTATAACTCAAAAAAGCTTACTAAAGCTGCCCATAGCTTTAAGTAAGCTTATAACTCAGTTTCAAGCAAATTTGGATCTTGGTCAACAAAAGTCAAAGGTTCAGAATTATGGTTGAATTAATCTGTGTTGCTGAGATAGCTATGGATATGGGTTGTTTCTGAGTTGGTTTTGGGTTGGATTTGATTAGAATAGTGGTGTTTTGATCTAGAGTAGCATGCCATTGAGACAGGACACTTGTAAGTCCAATTCTGCTTTTATGTTCTTAATCGTTGGTATAACTTTAGTGATTGTTGCTTGTTGATTCTTAGTGTAGTTTAGTTCATTGATTTCCAGCTTGTTTGATTAGTAGTTATCATTGTTTACCAAAAGTAATCTCTGCATCATTTCTAGGTAAGTCTGCTTGATTAGACTCAGATTTGCTTAATCTGCATAATCATAGCTAGTTAGATTTAGTGTTAGT
>OU343223.1:84892658-84979077 GCA_910596185.1 Chrysanthemum makinoi
CCATCAACCACCACTAACACATATTTCTTCCCAAAGATATTTTGTACCTCATTGGTCCACATAAGTCCATATAGAATCATAAGGCTGACCCTCTCGATGAAAGTTTGTAGGTTTGGGTTTATGGGCATATTTTGCTTTTTTCCCAATCATGTTGAACAAAGATGATCCTTTTCATACTTTAGTCTAGGTAAAACCAACTAGGTCCTTTCTCGAAAGATCGCTGATGGTGCCGGTTCAAGTGATTGAGACGACGGTGCCATAACCATGACTTTGTTGTTGAAGCCTTTGATAACAAGCATTGAGAAGCTCCTCATGTCATCGATAGAGATGGTAAAGGTTTGACCCACAGTTCTTTTAACAGCCTTTACCATTAAGATCTTAACAAAGGTGTATGTTTTCTCAAGGCAACTTCTAGATCGTGAGTCACGAATTGACCAACGGAAAATGATTATGACCCAACCCTTCAACATAGTAGACTGAGATGACACCACCAACAACAATCTCCATAACCCATATAGCAATCAAATGATCATTACCAAATCTAACGCCCGGTGAACTTGCTCTCACGGTTCATGAGCCGCCGCACCGCCTCCCCCAAATATATGCTTGGAATGTACTGAGTCCAGTAATTACGTAACGATTTGAACGACTGCATTGAACACGTACAAAATGGATAATCGATAATTGGGATCCCCATGCAAGAATGGGTTCCATTTGGTTAGTAACAGCTATTGGAACACCCACATCAATCAAACATCCATATCGTAAGTAAGCAATGGAATCATTGGGAATAGATGCAATGTCGGTGTCACCGATTTGCCCCTATTCAAAGTATGTTTACTTCTTGGGAATAGTTCTACCAAGAGGCATCCATTTTCTAGTGGGCATAATCTTAGCAAAGAGGAGAACAAAATGATTATTCTTATGACCAAAAGGTATCCATAATAACCTATCTTTATAAAAGTTCTTCCCGGGGTTTCCACCGCTTTCTAACAAATTTTCGCTTTTGCCTTTTGCCTTATTTGCACGATTATTAGCATTAGCAATTTTAACTGGGCATTTGACAAAGATTAGACAAAGCATTCACACCACATTCATGATTAGCAAATGAATTCAAGCATGCAAAGATTACAAGGTTTGCAGTGATAGTATCGTAATTCAATTAATTACAAGACGTTCTAAGGCTAATACTAGAATCAACACGATTCGCTTTATTCAACTCAAGCCTAACGTTCCTAGATTGGTCTTCTACTCTTCCAAAGCACATTCTTAGCTTGCAGGTCCTATCATTCCTTGTATTGTCTTGAGACTTTGACCTGCTTGCTTTAATGTCACCGATTACTCCCAGAGGGAATGGGAACATTAGTTGGTTGATCTAATTTTTGCATTCTCAACTTGATGTGGATCTAAGTACTAGAAGGCACATTAGTGTATACTTTAAGACTGATTTGAGCTTTTTGCAGGCACACTAAAGTTCACTTTCTTAGTACTAACATATCCGAATCAACTACTTGAAGGCACATTAGTGTTTCCTTTTTAAGATCGGGCATAGAACGGATTTCGCTTGGCACTAGGCATAGAACAAGGCATCACAGCCTTTGCCTTTTCACCTAAGGTTAAGGATTTTGGGCATGTGGCAATTACACATTCTAGCAACTCTTGAGATCTTGGCCAGGCAAGCAAACCTAATTTCACTATCAAGAGGTTTATTAATGAAATCCTCTTCGACAATCTCACGGAGACATTCTAGACTATCCTTAAGGTGAGCACAGGATTCATGAAAAGCATGTTCATTATTCCTAAGATGAGGAGGAATATATTTAATCGTCAAAGTGTATTTGCAGCCTAGGGTGACTTTGAGACAACATTCTTATTGAAAACAAGTGGCAGCTTCCCATTTCCCTACTTTAGATTCTCAATTTCCTTTTGTAAAGACGTTATTTTTTCGTTGTTTTGGTCACGGGTGACTTTCATTGAATCATATAACTCTTTAAAATGTCGCTTAACTTTTTCATTTTCTTCTAGAAAACTCTCGCTTTCCTTTTGTAAGGCATCAACTAAGTTTTGAAGATGAAAAGTTTGAGAATTCCAGAATCTAACGGAAGGAGGGATTTGGGAGCCTGCCATATTGTTCGTTTGACCCTTTAATTGAGAGATTTGGGCTTTCAACTTTCCGATCGTGGTAGTAATCGAGCTTGAATTGCCATCACGCTTGTTAATTTGAAAACCGTGATCAAACTCGAGCATCCGACATGTCTTGACATTTGAAGTTTTAACATTTTTTTTAAGATGTTGATATTTTAGTTGTAAATTAAAATGCTAAACTTCCAGTTTAGAAAAATGTTTAACCAAATTGTTGTGATCATCCGTCCAATTTTCTCATTTAGTTCGAATTAGTTTTTCAAGCTCAATGACACGATCATGGGAGACTTTCATGGCCACAGATAGTTCATGAAATTTGGAAGCATTAATAGAGCAATTTGAAGCAAAGAAAAGATATCTTGAGCAACACATTCAGTAATAAGAGTCTCATTTAAGGTATGCAAGTTCTTCCTCTCAATCTCATTATATTTTAGTGCACGCCCATAATCACTAACTTCAACTACCATTGCATCAAATTCCTTTTCCATTTCTTTAATATCTGATTTTGTCCCCGCTTTAAGACTCTCAAAATGATCTTTTAGTTGTTTAAAGAAAGGCATGACCTCAGTTAAATAACATTCTTTCATTTGCTCAAAACCCCTTTCCCTTCAGTTATCCCAGTTGGTGTGATCCTTTTCTTACAAGTTTTCTCAAAATCGGTAAATAGTTGAAGAATAACATATTGACCGATTAAGGTCTTGCTCTTAGTGGCAATAGTTCTAGGAACTAAATGCATCGGTGGATTTGGAGGATACTCCGCTTTAGGAATTTCCTACAAGGGGATTTTTCAACAAGATTTTCACTTTTTGCAAGTCCATATCCTTTTTCCAACACTTGTTCGGGGTTTACAATGTTTGAGGCTTAAACATGTTCAAGGAAATCCAATTTTCCTTCTTGTAGTCATGGGGAGTGATAATAATCTTTTTCTCTTTGCATTTCGGGTCATCTAGTTTTTTGTTCATCCTTTCCCTAGTGACTTCATCTGCTTTCTTATCTTCCTCGCTGCACTCAACGCAACTAGGCCTAGGCTTAAGAATTTCATTACCATCATAAAGCACCTTATGAGCATTTCTAGCCTTTTTTACCTCGATCTGTTCTCAACAAGGGGAATGCTATGCTTATCGCTAAGACTCATGTTTAGTGACCATGTGAGCAAATCAATGGTGTTTCCTTGTATGTACAACTTGTTCTCAAGTTTGTTTTTCAAAGTTTTCAGATTAGAAAAATCTCTCAAGAGTTTTGATTCCTTTGCATTAAATTCTTGCTCAAGCATTTTCACATTTTCTTGAAGTTCTTGTTTTTGTTTAGATGTTTTAGAGAGTTTTTCTTGCAAGGAATTTAATTCTTGTTTCAATATTTCTTCTCTAAACTTACTTTTTCTAATTAATACTTACTTGGTTATCCATTTCCGCCACGAGTGGTCAACTCAAACTTAGCACGTTGTTCATAAATAGAAACTTGTTCTTTATAGGCATTTAGTTCGTAAATAATGGAATCATCGTGGCACATGCAAAGGTATTCATCACAATCATAGTCATTGTTGATCGCAGAAGATGCATCACTTGGTACAACTTCACTTTCACTTTGTTTCATCGATTGATCATATGGGACAATATTGATATTACCCATATTTTCAATATTTGATTCAATAGTTTCATTGATTGTACTTGTCATGCATCCGTACATCAAGATCATCGTGATAGTTTTAATACCTCAGATGAGCTTGTCATGGATGGCCCACTAGTGATGTAGAGGAGACCTTGGGAGAAACCATTGGAGAGATGCTAGCCATAAAAATTGTGTGTGCTGTAGGTCCATCATCCACATCGAGTCGTGATGCATCACAAATGACTTGAAAGGCATTCCGATGATTGTGACCTATCTCCTGAATAGGCTGCTCATCCACATCTGCATCAAAAGTCTTGGCATTGCCTCAAGAAGAAATAGCAATTCCTCTTCATTCAGAGTAGCACCATTGTCCCGAGCTTGAGCCACAAAGATCTTCTCTCAAGTAATCAAGATTCTGGGCGCTTTGAGATGTACCTTGCAATGTGTCCCTCCACGCTTATAACATTTGATGAGCTTAGTTTGACCTTGGTTACCATTCCTTCCTCGATTCTCGTTTCCAACATAACCTCTCCCAGCTCCACCTCGCCCCTCGATCATATCCGTTCTTCTGATGTTGCACCACCATCCTTCCTTCTTAATAGTGGCTTGATTGTGTGGGTTAGATGCCTCAGGTTGTTGTTGGTTTGTGGGAGAGTATTCATGTTTTGACCGATGAGAAGAGCTAGTTGATTAATGAAGCTACCACGGAGTATCAAAGATCGCTTGTTTGTACATAGGATCGTGAATGAGTTTGTGATTACCATTACCCAGGGTATGACTTGTGATGCTTTGGTTGTGATTCCGATGTTTGAGTAGAAAGTCAGAGTCATTAGACGAGCTTGTTCTCCTCGTTGGTTTTGAACCATTGAGAATTAATTTTTCAAACATAGCATGTCTCTCATTCAAGGAGGAAGGCATAGTTTGCGTTTGTATTCTTCAATCCTTTAGTGAGCTTCACAACGTAACAAACTTGTGCATTCGGGATTCATGTTGTTCACAAATTTTGAGTTCAACTGAATGTTAGGCATAGTCATTCTCATGTTCCTCATGTCATTAACTAACTTATGAAATCTCACATAGTACTCATAGACACTCTCATCCGGTTTCATCTTGAAATGCTCAAATTGGCCATAGAGTTGGGATTCTCTGCCTTCCATAGTTAATTCGTAAACCGAGAGAAGCATCTTAACATTGTCCCAAACCGCCTTAGCATCTGTGTTATGATTGATCAGCTTGTAGATGTCTTTAGGAAGACCTTGAAGATCAATGTTTGAAGCCCGATATCCGTGATCAAATCTCTTTTTATCCTTATCATCAAGCTCATCATACATCTTAGGTCTCACAATTCAGAAACAGAGTACCATCCGCATTAGTATCAAGTATGTCTCTAGTCGCCTCAACTCGATATGGTCCTTCATCAATGGATTTGAGAATGTTGACACCATTTTACTTTCCAAGGCAATAAATTAATTCGCTGGAGCCCAAGAGTCAGAGTCGGCCTCAAGCATGGGTGGACTAGTATCTCAACCAACCGCTTGAACATCTTCAACAGAGATGACAGGAACGTATGGTAGACATGTATTATACTTATAGCTCTATGATTAAACCGAAATGGATTCTTTCACGGATTTTATGAATCAAGAGAAAACCGGAAACAATCACTCAAGACTCTAGATGATAAAATACTAAATCGCTAGAAGATAATGCACTCGTAGAAATTAGTGCACTAAGTCGCTAGAAATTAATGCACTAAGTCGCTAACCTTAATTCGCTACACCCCTAAGTCGCTAGAGTCCCAAGTCGCTAATGACAAGTCGCTAAGTAGTAACTCCGCCGCATCAAGTCGCTAACCAAATTTTGGCTAATTCACACAAGTCGCTAGAGACACAAGTCGCTAAAGAGCAACTCGCCATCACCAAGTCGCTACCATAAAAGTCGCTACCCGTAGTGGAGAATCCACTACTTGTACTTTAACTCGCTAGATCTAACTCGCTAGTTCCAACACTGTAAGTCGCTACCAAAATGTGAAGCAAGTCGCTACCAAGAAACTATTCCGTGAGCTAAGTCGCTAGCTTGAAAAAACCATATAAACCTCACTTTTCAATCCAAAACAACCCAACCAAGATGATTCAAGCTTACCAAATGAAAACCTAAACACTTTTGATGATTCTAAACATAAAAGTACAACCAAAATCTAAACTTTAACACTAGAAATCAATCAAATGATGCTAAAACCACTAAACTTTTTCAAACTTAAAAACCACCTAAAACCACTAGAAATCCAAAGATGTGTAAGATATGATCTAACCATGGCTCTTGATACCAATTGTAAGATATAACTTTTCACATACACATCATAACATTAACACAAGGTAGAATATAGATGGAATTCTAGAGAGAGAAAGTTAGAGGTTTAGGGAACTTAGTGAGAGAAAGTGAAAGATATTATTATGAGCTCCAACTCTACCTTGGGAGGTAGAGAGTATTTATAGTCTTACATAAATCGCCACACATCGGCCGTGGATCATACAATGGGTAAAGACCGCCCTTCCTCCACGGTGTTACTTAACTAAATACTACTTAACTTAAAATAACTACGACTACGAGCTTTCTAACGATTACATATACTTGAGGTGACCGACTCTTTAATACCTGGAATTTCTAATTCCTAACAATGAAAGTATAGAAAGCATCAGATTTACCAACACTTCAGTGGAAGAAATTGGAATTGATAACTCATCAAGATATCCTCCCATGTACAACATCAAACCATTCCTCATACCAAGCCGATGCCGACATCTTATATTATGTCTTACCTCACAACCTCGTCACAACCAACTATCAGTGATCATTGATAATCACCGTCCTCATCGGTTAGGTAATGAACCATATGATCGTGATCCTATAACTCAGAACCTCTACCCGAACAAGTCACTCGATGATGATCTAAATGATCTTGTGGTTTTTGCACCTCAACTCCACACTGAACTCCCAGGCATTTTAAGCTCGATCCTAGACCACAAAGTAAGTGGACAAGATCTCAGACATTGAGCTTATAAACATCATTGTGAACCCACTGAATGCTCACTAGAAGCATGGCTGGAACTTAATCAGCAGCCCAATGAATGTCTATACCGATTACCTATCGAAATAGAACCCAAAAGTGTCAATGAGGCTCTAAAATACCCAAGCTGGGTTCAGGCTATGCAAGAAGAACTGCAACAGTTTGATAAAAAACAAGGTCATGACCTTGATCAAATGTCCTAGATGTAGTCGTCATAGGAATGAAGTGGGTTTTGAAACAAACCGATGAAAACAGACTGTCATTAAAACAAAGCCAAACTTGTAAAGGTCATACCACAAGAAGGCATTGACTATGATGAAACATTTGCTCCTGTTGCAAGAATGGAAGCCATCAGGATCTTTCTTGCATATGCAACATACATGAACTTTAGGGTCTACCAAATGGATGTTAAAAGTGCATTCTTAAATGGTGATCTCAAGGAAGAAGTGTATGTTCATCAACCTCCGTGCTTTGAGAGTAGTGAATTCTCGACTATGTCTCGAAGCTTGACAAAGCTCTTTATGGACTTAAACAAGCTCCCAGGGCATGGTATGAAACTCTCTCAGCTTTTCTGATACAAAACAAGTTTGTCAGAGGAAAGATAGACAACAACTTTTTTGTCTATAGAACTCAACAAGATGTGATTCTAGTCCAAGTGTATGTTGATGACATCATCTTTGGCTCAACAAACTACAAACTGTGCAAACAGTTTGAAAACGATGACAAAAGTTTGAAATGAGCATGATGGGGAACTCACATACTTTCTTGGACTACAAATCAGTAAACCGACAAAGGAATATCCATCACCAAGAGAAATATACCGGAATCTCTTGAAAATGAGATATCCACCTGCTTCGATGAAAACTCCGTCCCACCTAACAACCTTGGACCCGATCTCACTGGAAAATCGGTCAATCAAACTCATTTCAGAGGGATTGTAGGCTCCATGTATCTAAACGCTTCTAGACCGTATATCCAATTCTCGGCCACTGTCTAATAGCAAGATATCAGTCCAATCCTAAATAATCCCATCTCACTACAGCCAAAAGAATACTCGTGTACTGGGGAACCCCTAGCCTTGGACTCTATTATCCAAGATGCTCGTGGTTTGATCTCAAGGGTTACTCGATTACTGCTTTGGCCGCAACATGGACAAAAAGTACCTCGTGGTCCTCAATTTCTAGGAGGAAAACTAGTTTGTTTGAGTGCTAAAAGCAACAACGCTATTATGTCCTCAAATGAAGTGAATATGTAGCTGCAAGGGATGTTGTTAATGTATTATGGATGAAAAGTCAACTCGGTGACTATGACATCCATTACAAAATGGTGCCCATCTTCTGTGATAATACCAGTGCTATTGCAATCTCCAACAAACCTGTCCTCCACCAAAGAACCAAACACATTGATATCAGATATCACTTCATCAGGGATCACATAATGAAGGAAGACATTGAACTTCATTTCATCCTCATCAATATCAACGGCTGATATCTTCACAAAACCCTTGGATGAACCTACCTTCGTGAGACCGAAAGTTGAATTGGGAATGCTTGACATTGAAAGTCGTATCCGAAAACCAATCTCGTAAGTTCACCGAATGGTTCATTCTCTCCCCTAACATCCAAAACAAACCTCTCACTGAATGAGTAAGACTCACTCGTGGTCCCCTCGACAGAAGCATTGAATGAGTAATGCTCCAAGTATTAGTTACTTAAATGTCCTAGGTTGGTAATCCCACCAATTTAATATAGGAATACATGTCTTTACCGTGAGAATATCACCTCACCCTACTTGGCATTAAATGTTTTCTCACATAAAATATCCTATGGATATTTTATTATCGCTAAAGTGCACTTTTACTGCGGCATTGCAACTATTTTCCTTGAAAGACGGGATTCATCGTGAAGTGGTGGGTGGCATTAAATGTGGAATATCAAACGATTTCAAAAATGGTCTTTACATATCCACATTTATACAAAACCACCCCTCTCACTTCTCTATAAATACCCTCTTCAAAAACCACAAAAAACACACAAATTATTTTCTCGCAACTAAAACTATGTCAAAATCCTTTCTCAAATCCAAAAATTTGTGTGTTCTCAAAATCTTCAAAAACTCTTTTGGAAAACCCTCCTTGTCAACATTTAAAAAGTTTTCATCACAAACTTGAGAGATCCAAATACTTTGATTGTTCTAGTCAAAACATTTTTTCCTAAAATCTTTTTTAATAGAAATGGCTAGAACACAATCTCTCCGGTTGCTTCTCAATGGGTAGGGGATCTTACTAACGTTGAATTTAAAACAAATAATGTCATAGGAAATTTTGAATACTCAAAAGTGTCCCAACCTATAAAGACATTATAAAATTTTTATTCAATTGCCCACTCAAAACGGCCTTTGTAAATGTCTCAAGATCTGTACCCAAACTACCTCGTGGAATTTTGGGCTACACTAAGCCTCTGACCCTACACCTTCTATCATGAGAATAACCTAAGACCACTCTCAGGGAGTATCTCATCGATTCGTCTTAATGGGGCACAATACACCCTGGATTACAAAACATTTTGCACTTCAACAGGGTTAGATTATAACAAAGGTACTTATGTCGCCCATCCCTAACCCTCCACGGTGAAGGATGGGTTAAAACAAATTGTTTTAGATCCAACGTTTTTGGACAAGACCACCACTAAAATTCCTCGTTGGAGGATCCTCTTCACTTTTGTGATTCAGTCCTCTGGGAACCACTCATCCACCGAACAAGTTAACTCTATTCAGTTGATGATGGCATACTGCTTTGAAGAATGGAGTCACATAGGGGAGATCATTTTACTAGTGATCTGCATCGAAGCTGAGAGCAAAACTAGGACGGCAATTTTCAGATCCTAGGTTTGTCTCTTGTGCTTTGCAATCGTTATGGGTTCATATTATACTGTGATGGAATTTGGAAATTTACCAGCATCCAAGGCCCATCAAATTTTCAAAAGGACCCATCCCTTGTCACTCCCATTGAATTGACGGCCCACATGATTGCTGTAAAAAATCAAAGTGGATCATGTCTCCAAACCCCGCCCTAAAAGAGAAAGGGAAGTCCGAGACTGACTAAGACTAAACCAAAGTCTCGGGCCCCGAGGCCGTGAGCACAGACCTAAGAGGCACAAAGCCGAGACAGAAACACACCCACGTGCAACAACCACCCCGTGACAACGAAGGACAGGATACATCGCAGCCGTTGCCATTGGTCACACCTACTACTCCCCAAGATCCAGGGAAACAAACAACCCCGGTAGGGAGCCGCCCACCACCGATGATGACATTAACAAATCCAAGTCTTTGTCCGAGGGCACACCGACGATCCCAAAGCACTGGAAACAAACAACCCACCGATAGGGATACAACACTCGACTCCTAAAGGCACTGGGAAACACCCACCAGTGTCCCTGGGTCACAGGGGACAAAGACTCGAGGAAAGAAACAACCCGCCGATACGGAACCCAAAGCCAATCTCGACTCGGAGAAGGCACTGAAACTCCCACTTCATGCGAGGGTCAAAGGGGACAAAGACTCGAGAGGATATATACCACCCGCCGATATGGAACCCATCACCAACCCTTGCTCACTATTGGCGATGTCATATTCTATTCTCGAGGATGATCTTCAAACCGAAGATGAAATTTTATCACCGGGAGAAGAAATGGACGGTGAGGTTCAATCAACAAGAGCCTCACCGATCCAAAGGAGCATAATCAATCCCCATTCCAACATGATGATCATGCTTCGAATCCTCCTCAAGCTCATGAATTCAAAGAGTTTGACAATGTTCTTCCCTCACCGAAAGGCAGTTGGCTCATGGATCACCGGCTTCAAGGAAGCTATACTCAGTTACAAACATTGTGGGAACAACATATCGAGGTCTGCTGCAAGTTATGCGATTTAAAGCAGATGTATTTCGATGAAAATGTTCATGAGCACAGGACTTGATGTATGACCAAATTCACCGACCGATGAAAATATGGCTAACTTCTTAAGGCACCTTCGATGCCGGCACAAAGATCGATGAAATCAAGGAGTTTGTCGAGAAGACCCATCTTAACTCAAGTGCTAAAGGCTACGAGGCATACTTGCAACAATCTTCACGCCATCAACGTTAGATCTGCCTTCAAGCACATGTTCGTGGTCTTCCATCATCGGTCCGGTCTCTTCCACTACAATGGACTCTCTGAAAACAAAGTACCATGGCTCAGCATCCTCTTCCCTACGGAATCTTGGTCCCCGGATGACCGCCTTGGAGCTTTCAGGGCTAACTTGGATGCAAAGGTCACCGGCATTCGCATTGCATTAACTTCAGAGATTAAGGCTATGATGATCAAATCTATCGCCTTCAAGGGTCAAGCCGCGTCCCCTCAAAGGCACCACACCAACTCTTGCCCTCACCGACACCGCACGCTTGAGGGGGAGAATCTTGAAGAGACTCCTCTTCACCGAGGGGAGCAAACACCACCGCCCCGCAGTCCTACATCATCGCAGACCAAAGACGCAATACCAATCTCATCACCCCACCACCAACATCAACAACAACAACAACACAAGTAGTCACACCACCTATCATGACAACTACACCTCCTTTGATCGCATCATCTTCCTCAGCCGACAAAGGCAAAGGCATAATGACAACTGCTGAGCCCGAGAAGATTCCCTATAAAATCGGTGACATCAATACTGCCACACCAGGCTAAGTAAACATCTTGCTAAAGAGGAAAGAAGATTGAAACTAGCTGAGGAAGAGAAAAGGAACAGGAAGCACGGCTGGTTGTCGCCAAGAAGTTTGAACATGGGACTAGATGCAAGCTTCAAAAGGGTCAGCAGACAAAGTTCAGGTCGCTCAGTCAGCCAAATGACCTAATGAGAAAGCAAGATGAAGCAAAGAAAAGGAAAGCCGAAGAGCTCAGGCTAGAAAGGATTGATCATTACAACCGACAATGACAAGCCGGGAAGCCCGAAAGAATCATCGATGTTAAAATCATCCCCAATACCAAACCACGGCAATGAATGTCTACGGGGGATGATAAGAGACATTCGAGATTCATGATCCCCTAAAATTCACGACTTTGGGATTCTGAACTCGATGAACTTGGTCCAATTATTGAAGCAAAGCAAAACAAGTGGTCAAGGATCCATGAAAATGCTCAGAAAAGATATGAAAGGCCGAGGGATGCACTAGCCCAACTGAATCACCGCCTTTGACCGCACCTCAAGGATCTCAACCACAAGCTTCCACCGGAAAAAGGAAAGAGTTGATTTCCAACCAAATCAAAGTGCTCGCCTAGAATGCAACAGAGAGCTGCCTGAGGGTGTCAAATTTGTGAACGGTTTGGTGATTGAAGAGCTGAAGAGGGCTATTCCACATTTATGTTTATGGAAACCCAGCATTTCAAAGATGGAGTGATATTGATCAGCGGTGTAGCCTAATGATCACTATATACCAGTGCTCTCGATCCAATCCCAAAGAAACATCGGTCTCTACAAGACCAATGCAAAGATAAGAGACCATCCTGACAGGGAAACACTCATCACCAAGAAAGTGAAGCTCGAAGCATAAGTGCATAACTTAGTTTTTGGTTTTGATGAACTTGTTTTTGTTGCGGGATCCAAAGGTGTGTTTATTTACTTTTCGGCGTCTTTTGATTGATAGTTAATAACCAATTAGATACATGGAGTTTCTATTAACTATTTGCCATATGTATATTGGATTTAGAAACTTTAAACAAATAAGTTTTACTATAAAAAAAACAATGTGTATGCTTGCAATCCCTTTTAGATTTTTGCACCTGAACAATGCATGATAGTTCTTGTACTCGAAAGTTAGGTCGTCGATCGAAGTATTATATAAGTAAAAGAGAAGAAGGGTAAGCTTGATTAAAAAACATGTGAAATGATATTGTTGGGTTCATAAATACCCAAACCCCTTAAACTAGGATTTGAATAGAAAATATCCTAAGTATTTAATCTTAAACACAATCAGTCACTGAGCGCATAGTCTCTCAGTGAGCTATCTTCAGGACACTTAGTATGAGGCGAAGAAGGAGCCTCTCCACACTGCAAGGCGGAACTTAAAGGGTGAAGACTAAGTCAAGAAGAAGATAGTGGATTCAGTGAGTGATGACAATAACTCACTGACTCCCTTCGACTCCTCTCCAACCTTAAACACCGAAGACAAACGAAAGAAGAGATCAAGACTTTAAAGATCAAGAATGAGCTGGATTAGGCGGGAAATTTTTACCGGATAAAACTAAGTCCCTCAAGTGTTTATCCAGTCTATACACAGTCTCAATCTATCAAAATCATATCTTCCCATAGTAGCCATTCTCTATCAAGAAGCAGCCGCCTACTATAGAAAGTGTGACAAGAACGAATATATCAATATTCGTGTTTGTGATCCATGTTTTGTCTTCTAGGATAAAGTTAATAATCATACTTGTATAAATAGCATAAGAGAATGAGTGAAAAGTTGAAGCTTGTGAATTGTAAAAACACACACACACAAGCCAACTTTTCACTCCTCCAAATACTACTTTATCCTTGAGCTAGCTCAGTGGGTTCTAAGAGTTGTGCTCGGACTGAGCTAGAGAGAGTCACCCAAACTTTGTCATTTCAATCCCAAGTACTATTCCGCAAGTACTTGGGTAACGTATTCTTTTGATTTATTTCTAATAGTAATATGATGTTGAAATTACTTGTGTGTTTTACTTATGTTAACTTCAGTCATTATTCACTGTTAAATTGCTTTAAGTACTTAATTGTCCTTTTTAACGATAGTGAATAGGGAATAACAGATATATAATTGGATAAGTCGTAGCAATATTGACAAACAGGTTAGCAAAATAAATAAGAGAGGTGATTTGCACATTCTTATAAATGATTGGTACATTCTAATTTTAAGTGTTTAGACATTTATATCCTTACAGGATAAACATAACTAAAAATAATGTGAATATATAAATGTCTAAACAGTCAAAATTTTAGTGTCCCAATCATATTTAGGACTATGCAAATCACCTCCCAATAAATAAAGTTGATATATATTATGCGTTAAAATATGAGAGCAAAATAAATGAGTATTTCGGATAGAAATAAATTATTTGCAAATGTTAACACACAGGACAATCCAACCAATCGTTAAATAACTTAAATGGAACATAAAAAAATAAATATAAACATATTGTAGTTTATGGTAGTTCACTTTGATTTGTTGTGATAATGTAAAGACTTGTAATAAACATTTGTTGTGCATCTCAACATAAAAGCTACTGCAACAAACTGGAACTTTTTCATAATCCACCTTATTGCATCCTTAATTAGCTTGAGCTACCACCTTAAATTTTTTTATATATATAATATTTAGAATGTACATGTACATTCTCATATAAAAAAGTTAAGGTACACATGTACATTCTAGTTATTAAGGCTTTGTGAGGGTAATTCTAATATTAAGCACCTTAGGGTACATGTACATTCTTAGCTTTAACCACATGTACAGATGCATGATTATGTTCATCAAAGATATGTCGATTTGAACATATACATGGGAAGCGTATCAAATCTATTTCTCGATTGAAAAGGTCGGGAGTAGGTCAAAGAACTCGGACTCAGTTAGTAACAGTTGCAAGTAAGAAAATTATGATACTTCTTTTATTATAAATGATCTCAAATTTAGAGTTCTAGCCTGAGATTTTTTTCATCGTTTCGATATGCGCCTGACCTAGGATCTTATCAATTCGATAGGTTCCCAACCCGTGGGCTCGAATATGTGATTATATATATTTCATTTATAATATCGGTTAACCACGAGATCAATTTTTGGTCATAAGACCCTAACATCTATTGTCGATCAGCAGCAATTGGTTAGTCAATTAACAAATTGACGTGTTTATCATTTATTGAAAATTAAAAAAGAAATATAATACACAAATATAATTAAGAGAAAATAACAAAATGAAAGCATGAAACTACAACTACGCATGCAAGAAAACTTTTCTTGACTAACTCCAAAGCTTATCGGGCTAGGCATGTTCGTGACTCCTCACCCATGCCATGAAATAATCACCATGTACGCTGAAAACTGTGTGCATGTAACATAATACGGTTTATTAAGATAAATGAATATCAAGATTTTCATGTAACCAAATTATTTAGGCATTTCATCAAAACAGTTGTTTTGCGTGTTTTCGTTGAAATGAAGATTCAAATGAAATATACTATATTTTTCATCTATTTAGAAATGAAGAATCAAATAACATTGACATTTTACCTTGAACCATTTGTGATAATGAGTTACTACATATGTCACAAACAAAGT
Source organism: Chrysanthemum makinoi (assembly GCA_910596185.1). Taxonomy (NCBI): domain Eukaryota; kingdom Viridiplantae; phylum Streptophyta; class Magnoliopsida; order Asterales; family Asteraceae; genus Chrysanthemum; species Chrysanthemum makinoi. Next base: position 84,907,826 of record OU343223.1, read on the forward strand.
AAACGAATTACTAATGATTCAAAAGAAAAATTAGTATCGATACATAAGTGAGTAGAAGAATGATTATGTCACCGAATTGTGAAATCGCATGATTGAAGATTGATCATCATCACGAACATGCATGAGTAGAAGAATGAGTACGTCTCCTAAATGGTTCTTCAAATGAATCTCACTTATAACAAATTATATCGTATCAGTTCGAATTTTAAATCGAGGCACATTAATTGAGTCCCCTAATTAGGGTGAGTGTTGAAATTGGTTTTGATTTATTCCATAAACAAATATGCGTTTACTGGCTTGATAACATCATTATCATAAACTCTTATTCAAATTTCGTTTATTATATATGGTTTCAAAGATAGATTTATTGCTGGTCAAACATGCACAATGAATGGGTTGATTAATGAGTAAATACGTTAAATATTAAACATGTATATTAGATCCACTCAGAATATGTTATACTAATAAATTAGATAGAAAGTGATTTTTGTACGAGCCATGGCTGGCGGACGTGCGGGATAGATATATTTCCCCATGTCTATCACACCCCAAATGTATTCAGAGATAATGTAAGGGGAGCAATGGCTGGCGGACGTGCGGGATAGATATATTTCCCCCCATGTCTATGAGTTTCTCTTTTGGCTGAAGCCTAAATTTGACATGTTTTAGGTGTGCTTAGATCTTGTTCAGTGACTTTTATTTCATGTTCTTAACAAAAATGGATTGAAGTAAGGAATTAAGACCAACGTACCTCTTCGGCATTTTTTATTTCATGTTCTCAAACAAAACGAAAACGATGAAAAATCTTGTAATATAAACCTAATTATCAATCACGATATATATAAACTTATCATCATAAACCAAAGGCAATATTGAACATAAAAAATTGTAACCAACAACAATCTTATATGCTTTGGTTTCCGGCCCAAAGTTGGACGAAAAACCAAGCAGTGTTTGCATGAACTTAGGCTCGCTACAATATTATGTGACAAATTAAACATGCCTCGTGGGTTTGCGTCACAAGGGTTTGGAAATTAGTTGACTCGGAGCATCAAGTATGTGACACAGCACTTCTAATTAGTCTAGTTGTTAGGCATCATGATATCCTCAAAAAAAGTCACAAATCCAATCTTCACAAGGTAAATATTTTGAGGGTGGTAAAACAAGTGTCAAATAGTTACGACATCTCCGGTTAGACACGTATTAAAAAAAGTTAAAAAAGAAAAACCCTCCTTGGATAACCACGACAAAAGAAAATAATTTGTTTAATTCACCATCAAGTATGTGACAGAGATGATTGACACTTTTTTTTTTTTTTTTTTGGTAACCGTGATTTCCGACCTTTTAGCCGACTAATCCACGGGGTTTGAACCCACCGCCACACAGACTCAAACCAGGTAAAGCCTTCCCTTTTCAGGAGGTTGGCGTGGCCACTTAAAGTTGTTTGCACCTAGCAAGAATTGAACTTGAGACCTCACACATTTTAGAGTGATAGTCACAAGCCCTTTTACCACTAAGCCACCCATAAGTAGTTTCACTTGTTAATTGTTATTAAGTAAAGATTCTGAAACTGTTACCATTTTCTAAGTTCTTGATCTTCATATCCCAACTGCCACATATTTTTTATATTTTGGTAGTTGTAACTAAAAAAATGGAAAGATGCTCTGAACATAATAGTTTTTGGAATCAAGTTTCATTATAACTTATCTTTTTAATGTTTACTGGTTACCACCTTGTGACGGTATCGCGCAAGTATTAATCCTAGGTTAAGATTATCAACATTATGCTTCAATCAAATGAGTCTAACCATGTCAAATGAATTCATTAGAGGGAAGATTATACAAGAATGATTTAGCTATAGAGTTGTTACCTTTTTTTTCTCTTTTTTTCAAGCTCAATAATACAAGTAAGTAAGTGTATAAACTTCTTCATTCTTCTCGAGTAATTTACAAATGTGGAATCCTGTTTGTTCAAATTCCAGACGCAGTCTCTATAATTTCGAAAGTGCATGTGTAGTACTTGTATGAAACTTTGATATGCAATTATCATATCTGAAATGAATACAAAAAACTTTGAAAGTAGGGGCATATAACCCCTTGAAGGAAACTCCTTGTAAGGACACCGTATGCACTTTCAAAGTCGTAAGAATTACACATGTCAATCTGGCTAAACCAGAGCGATAAATTGTGCACTTTACTCTTTCGTTTTACTTATGAATACAAAAAATTTCGTTGCGGTTTGCTTTTTTAACATCTCTTAACTTGTTTCTTTTCCTTATCCTTTTTTTTTCTATCTCGATCTAAACTCGAAAACAAAGCCTAAAAATCTTGTGGTGTTGTAGTTTGTTCTTGGTCAATCTAACTTCACCCACCCTAGCTACCTTCCACAAGTATTTATATAAGTGAAATCTTTTTGGCTTTGACATGAAACTATGAACCTTCCTGCTTTCCACAGGTTTATATGAAGATTACATCATATTATTTGGTTAGGTCAAGAAAATGTCATGAAGATCTTAACATCTTGCCAGCAATAAGAACGCGTTTAAATAAAAGCATGACTTTGGCAATGTTTAATATAATCATAAGGAAAGTTGGTATTGGTCTTCTTTCAAGTAAAATATGACCCCTCTCATATTTAGATATGGTTGTTACTTGTTGGTACCTTGTGTTCTCCACAATATCTTATTAGTCATCTTAGAAACTCAAAATAATACCATCTTACCAAATATTCTTTGTGAATAATGTTGCTACGTATTTAACTTTCTAAACCATTGTATTCGACTTTTTCTCAAGGCAACTATTCACGGGAGGAGCTAGAAAGTTAGGGTCGAGTGGGCAAACTTTAATACTTTTTAGAAACCATTGTTACGGGAAAAATACAAAAATAGTCAGTTATTTAAAAAAATTTACACTACAAACAATTTTGCTAAACGTACCACCATGTTCTCCCTGCCTCCTCAATATTATTCTTGTGAGTTGTGAATACGCGAAATGAATGTTGTTCGAGAGGGAAGTTGGACAACATGTGTCAAGTGATGGATTCTCTTTGTATTCGGTCTCAATTTCGCTCAAAATTGTTCATGCTTATTCTAACATCTCGTCTTCTGGGACCACGGTATTATTCATCTTATCTACAGGCTTACGATTTTGCTTTTGTTACTATAGTATGGTCGCTAGTGTTTTGTGAGATTAACTTGGCCTCTTAAAATTAGGAATACAACATCATTTGTTGTACCTAATGCTTTATTATTTTATTCAAATTTATGAGAACCTTTGAACAAAGATTCTTAATAGTAAAATTCAATATGGCTGCAAGCCTGCAAACTAGCATTTTTGTTTGATATTTTTATATATTCAACAATTATGTTTTCAGGTTATGTTTTTATGTTAAAAACAAATAAGAAAACCTTGTTTAATTAAGCTACTAAGAAGTCAAAAAAGAAAAAGGTGAAGATATAACAACTAGAGATGGCCAAATAAATGGATCACGACGAGTCGCTATTATGATTTACTATGAAGAGTACTAAATATGATAAATTAGAGTACGGGTAAATTACCAAAGTGGTCATATTTGACCACTTTCTTCGAACTAATGTCATTTTTGAAGAATAATGGCTAAAAGTGATAATCTAGTCGCATCTAGCTACCATGACTCAAGTCAAAGTGTTATATCATTGTCATTTTATCATTCTCATTTTTACACTCACACATCAAAATAACCTCTCATTCATCACTCACAGCCAAAACACTTTTTTTGAGACTCATCATACTCAATTAAAAAACAAACTCAACGAAAAACCTAATTAACATTAAAAAAATTGAAAAAAAAAATCGAAAAGTTGCAATTAGCGTAAAACTATACTTTGGCTTGGATTTTGGTGCATGAGGGGGGATCGTGGCACCGTTTGGCTCAAGCCAAAAGCCTTCCACCTGTGTTTGACGCGAATAAAGCGTTACCTCACCTAATCCTGGCTTATATCTTCAACTTTTTTTTCTTTTTTTTTTTTTTTTTAAGTTTTATATGAAGTTTGAGTACTCTTTATGTTGGAATTAGATAACATGACATTCAAATAAATATTCACAAAACATCAAAGTAATCATGCAGAAGTGTATAGGATTTATTAATGAACAATTAATTAACATAAAAGAATATGCGTACCTTTTCTTGATTCTAGCCGAACAAGAATCAAATCCACAAACTAGCAACGGATGAACCCTAATTTGATTTAATTAGGATTATATGAATTACCCCTTACCGTTTTGTAATTCAATCCAAGATAATAACAAAAGTATGTTATTACTATGTTCTTGTACACACGTATTAAACCGAATTAAAGTAATGCTAGTTTTTATCAAACAAATAACTTGGTTTGTGGAAAAAGTGTGGATCGATCCCTTAGGGGTGTCGACCGGTTTTTGAGAGCAAAGAAAACACACACAAACAATTTAGGGTTTAGCAATGAGCACAAGAGATGGAAAAATAAAACCCCTAGCCTTGTTTATATACCCAACTAAACTTGGTGAACAAGTTGGTTTTTCTTTCCTTGTTTCTCTCCTTGGCCGACGGTTTGGACTCCCAAAGGGATTCCGAACCTTCCCAAACTTGCAATTAAGTCCTTTTCCAAATACCTTAACGTCAAGTAGTCCATTACATTAATTACTTAACGTTCGTTAGTTATTTCATTTAATAAATAAATAAATAAATATAACGTTTATATTTAATTATTAACTTTAAATTCTCATACGTAAAGTGTGCAATCCCATAATCTCAAGTTCGATCCTAACTCACGTCTACTAATTTATATCCATAAAACTAACAGTTCCCACTTGGATATATCTTAATAGAGTGATCACATCGGTATTGCCTAGCAACACTTCGCTGCCTCTAGTACAACCAAGCAAGGCTCCCGAAAACCTTTTAATGATTTCTCATTATTATTATCCTTTTGTTTCTAATACCACGTTAAATAAAGATATGGAATTAAGTCATTCTTTATAAAACTATTTTATTTCTCGTTATAAGTGATGACCAAGATTACCTAATCATCTAAACATATTTAGGGAGATTTGGGTGCGCCGCACAAACATCTTGTCAACCCTACGAGGCCCAAGAAGATAAAACCCAAATAAATTTGAAGGAATAAATTCTATCTTGACTACAAGAATAACCCACAAACTTTGTAACATTTCTGAAAATAACTCTTATGACTACCGCCACGTGATAAATGCTAAGTTGCTTCACGAAATGCACTACATTCATGACACTTATCTCGTATCTCAAGTCCGAGGGATAACTATTCATAATTTACTTATAACAATATCCACAAAGTAAATTATGTAGTTGGTATAAGTCCTATATTCAATTCATTGAATATCATTCGAAATTGGTATGCATTCTCATCAATATACTTTCAAGTATATTCTACCACATCTCTCCGATTTGTCTTAGTTTAATGATACTCCCATATCATTAATCGACAACGAACATTTAGAATAACTTAGTTACTCATGGATTAAACATGCAAATATAGGAAAACAATATTATAAATGAAAATAAACATAATCCAAACTTTATTTCATCAAAATAATAAATGTTTTACAATATCCTTTATCCAAATACTAATCACAGTTATGCATGAAACTATTAGCTAAACGAAGTCCAATTCCATTGGCAAGTCTAATAAGATTGTCTTTAGCTAAAGCCTTAGTGAACGGATCAACTAAGTTATCATCTGTGAACTTTCAGAGATTTATTTCACCTTCCTGACTTGTTCCCGAACATAGTGATACTCAGTAGAAAATGTCCGGTGCCCTTCATGACTTCAAGGTTCATTGGCAAATATGATTGCGGCAGAATTGTCACAATACATATCAATAGGCGATTCAATTGAAGGCATAACACCAAGCCTCAAATGAATTTCTAATCCAAACAGCCTATCGCAGCTCTTCCGGCGCTATGTATTCGCTTCGCCGCGACATCGCATCGACCGCTTCTTGCTCTTCCAGTCAATCGCTCCTCCATTGATGACAAAGACATAAACCGCGAGACTGATCATCTTTATCACCGCCAGACGCATTACAGAATCGTAATATCAAGCCTGGTTCGATTTCCTCCATACACTAAAACATATCTTTCGTATTCCTAAGATACTTCGAATATGTTTAACGAGAATCCAAGTGAAGTTCACCCGATTCGCTGGATATCGATGGTCATGTTTTGAGCGAACGCCACCGATGAGTGTGTAAATACTCATCATTTTTGGTCAAACTGAATCGCAAAACACTTTAAAATGCTCGAATGCATCAAAATCGAAAATATCTCAAAATTGCATTTTATATGTATGCAAAATGTTTAAAATCGATGAAAAATGAGCTAAGTTTGCACAATTGGCGCTTCAACCCCAAGTTTTAAAATTGTCGAAATAGTCCTCGAGCACTTATTTCAAAAAGAAAGTCACCAAAGGTCCTTTTAAAATCATAAGTTGTCAAAATTAGTCCTTTGGTGAAAAATATCAAAAGTTTTGAGAAATTACAAGTTTGGTCCTTCAAGTTTTAAAATTGGCAAAAATGGTCCTTGGAAATTTGAAAATGTCAAGTTTGGTCCTTGTACTATTGTAGCTTGTCACTTTTAGTCCCTTGGAGCAACTTTGCATTTGGCGTTTTGGTCCCTTGATTTTTCGAAATTACACAAAGGTCCCTATGTTATTATTAAGCCTAAAACACCTTTTGGACTGCCATTACCCCTGGACCGCCATAGCCAATTGGACCCCTCAAACACCCCCCCATATATTAGCCTGGTCAAATCCCAAGTCAAACCAACCCACTGCTTCCTCCTTTTTCTTCCCACTTGATACCCCTGCAACACTCAGACAAACCCATCCCCCAGCTCACCTTATCCCCTCCTTATCACTCCACCTTCACCAAACTACAAAAAACATTAAATGCCTTCCCTCCTAACACTCAAACCCTCTCCAACGGCTTAACACTTTTTCCGCCAAAATGCAATCAAGGGCCAATATGACCTCAAGTCATCCAATGGTCTCAAAGACATGGATCTGCCAGAGAGGTAAGAGAAAGAGAGTTGGTGTATAAAAGAGGAGGAAGAAAGAGAAGAAAAGTAGTAGTTAGTTTAATAATTTTCCTTTATGTCGTTTTTTAAATAAATGTTTTAGTTTAAGTCAAAATGTTGTAATTTCAGTTTCTATGTATCACATTTAAGTTAAAACATCATTGTAATGTGCTTTTGAGTATCAATCCAAGTTTTTATATAAGTTTCAAGTTTATTGTTCATGTTGCAATTCTCGTTTCAAATTCTATTGTCCAAGCTTTTAGTAGCTTATCTTTAAGCTCAAACAAGTTTATGGAAGCTACTTATAGCTTATTGTAAACTTATAAGTTATTTTTAAGCACTTTGTGAAATAGTCAACGAAAGTCAACTGCCGATGAAATGGTTTGATTTGTGAATGGAGGTGGATGGTTGAATTGTGGCCCATTGGGAGTAATAAGAGAAGCGTGGTGCTTATCTCGTTTGTGCCATGGTGGCTAGGATCTCATGTAAGCACTTTCTAAAACAAGCATATTGCATAATCTGTTCTTGTGGTCTAGATTGGTTTTTATCTGTTTATTAAGTTGTATTTAGGATAGATAGACTCAGTTTGATCATAAGCTTTAGCTAATTAAGTAGTTGGTTTCATTTAAAGTTCAAAACAGTTGGTGAAAGGGTGTTTGGATTATGCACAAAACGTGTTTGAGGATTGCTTAATAGTTAAGACTTGTTGTTTCCGTTGTTAAGCTTTATTGTACTCATTCTTGTCTTTATTTTGCACTCTAGAACCACAAAAGTCAATGTCATGTGTTATCTGTCTTAATAGCTTGTTTGTTGGAATTTTGCAAAGTCAAAAGCTCATTTTGTGTTTAAAATACATAGGGATAGATTGAAGTAGCTTCATTTCATCATAATACATCAAGTTCATTCCACAAATTGGATTCAAAGTTCAAATTGGTCAACTTTTCTCAATCGCCAAAAGTCAAAAACTTGAAAAATCAGTTTTGAGCCCAAATGGGATGATTTTTAATAAACTCATTTCTGGGACAAATCAAGTGAGACTTTGGGTGTTAAAACTTCAGTTGGTATATTTTCTTATTATCATTTTTATAGATTTTGTCAAATTTTATAAGCTTCAAAATGGGTTGGCAACATGGCAAAATGCCCTTGCATTGACTCAAGATTCACTGAAATCCCATTGTGTCTTGCAGACCTTGCTCTTGAGAGCTTGTCCGTGGCTAATCTTTGGTTTAGAAGTACCTAGCAGTGTCTAGTTTAGGTTCCATCTCTTGGTTTCTAGTCCCAGCTTATTAGGTAGCTTATTATTAGGCTTTAAAGTAGTACCCTCAAACTGTTCTTAGCACTTATTCTCAAAATCACCAAATCATAAGTGAGTATATAGAGGTTAATAGAAGTTGATACTTGTTGCATTTTGGTTCTTTTAGCATAATATAGCTTCTGTTTCATTTGGGTAGCTTGTGGTTTTCATTTGGCTTATTTCAAGTGCTTATTTATAAGCACTTTCTGTTTCATTTTCTTGCACACAACCCACTGTTTTTCTATTTTTCCTAGATTCATAATATTAATTTAGACTTATCTTGAATTTTTCAGATTTTTCTAAGTCAGGGTATATTTTCTTCATTTTAATTAGTTTTTAAGCATTTTTAAATAGCTTTTAATACAATTAATTCAGAAAAGTTTCAAAAAATAATTTTTCATTTTTCCTAGATTAAGATAAATATAAAAGTTAAAAATATTTTTCCATTTTTCTTAGTTAAATTTGTATTTTTAAGCAATTTAAGTAGTTTTAAATAGTTTTTAATTCATAGAAAATACAAAAATATTCAGAAAAATAAAATAGTTTTGAAAATTCTCTTTTGTTATTTTAGATTTTTCCAAGTCATAATTTCATTTTTCTAGCTTTATTTCATATTTTCTTGTATTTTAGGTTATTATTAAATAGTTAAAATTAGTTTTTAATTAATAATAATTAAATAAATAGTTTTAAAAATAATTTTCTCTTTCTATAAATTTTCTTTTATTAGGTTTGTAAAAATGTCATTTTCATATTTTTAGGATTTATATTGTTTAAGTTTTACATTTTCTTTTGTACGTCGCGTAGTTTTAAATTCTAGTTTTATAAAAACATAAAATCAAAAACATCATTTGGCAAATAGTGATAGCGTTTATTTAATATTTTTATCTTTTTAATTCTCTTTAATTTGCATTTAAGCCCCTGTAGTTTATGTACTTTTTCTTTAGTTATAATCAATCATACCTCTTTTCCGTTCAAATCTCTCGATCACTATACAGTGATTCATCGATAGCTCGGGGACATAACGACCGGGAAACACTATACTCCAGATCTTCATTGCATTTGTTTCCGGATTTTTAAGTTTCTTACGGTTAGCCATTCACAAGTGGCTAGCTTGTGTGAGAAAACTTGACCGTCTAGGAGCGAATCAAATTTTTTTTGCCTTTACCGGGGAGGCGTGCTAATTATCCTACGCCAGTATTAGTGATTTGAATATTCACTCTTTGTTCATACCATCCATATACATATATTTATATTTTCTTATAAAATCCAAAATCCAAAAACATTTTAAAATCGCCAACAAACACAAAAACCCAAAAAGATTTTCTTTCTTATTTTTACAAAATGTTTATCCAAAAATCCCAAAATATCCATCTTTACCCTCTCACATCTTTGATTCTTCATCCCTACCCCTCTAAAAACATTTGATTCTTTCTATGTCTTATCCTCACCCTCTTGGTTGTCAATGGTGTGGTGGTCCTTATAATGGTGGCAATTGCCCCAATTGTAGCATGGTGGAGTCGGAAACGGTCTGTCTATAACCAAGATCCCTATTCTTACCATAACACAACCGATTTATTCCATCGCTACCACACTGAGACTCAGCAGTTATCTGTTGTGAGTACGTGGTGGTTCACACTCCATTCGATTGTCAATCGGAAACACGCTTGTCTATGATTCCTGATAACAATTATGACTACAACACATATGACCAACACACCGCTTTTACTGCTTGTGAGTATTGTGGAGGTCCTCACTTTAGCTCTCGATTGTCAAACAAGGAATCCATTTCTTGTACAATACCATTTACTCTTCGTATCATGACCAACCTCTACAGTACCAAATGAATCGTGCACCACCTCAGCCTGAGCCACTTACTCAAAATCTTCTCCTTGATCTTTTAGATTTAGTGAAAGATTTGAAGGAATGTAAACATTCCCAAGATAATCCAAATCAAAAATCCAAGGAAGAATTGCTAGTGAAGAGCAAGCCTAAAATAAATTCCCAAATTGTGTTTGAGAAATCTATTAGGGAATCAATTGCAAAAGAAAAGCAATCCAGATCTAGCTCTCAATTTCTTTTATTCCCTGATGACAGTGATGATGAGGATACACTTGATATCCTTCAATTCTATAAAGATTCATCAAGTTCATCAATTGATATCCCAGCAGCTTGAGATTCATTCTCAAACAACTGCTATCACACCCGAAGCTCCCACTCACTCTCTCAAACATGGGGACGAGCATCTTACACCCTAAAAGGAATCGGACGAATTCATAAAGTCTAGTGTTGAGAACCTTGTCCCAATCCCGAGTCACAGGGAACTTTTGACCATATGTGTGATTTCTTCCCTCTTGAGTGTTCAAAAGATCAATTTGAAACTTTCTGATCTTAGCGACGATTATGCTTCCTATGGAAACATCGAGTATGTTGAGGCATCACTCCCACAATGATCCTCGTTCTTGAGGAGTTCACCGATGAACTCACTCACATCATCCACTTTCATCGGAGTGATGATGATCCCTTTGATTTGAGTCGATCCGAGAGATGAAAGTCTCCTTGATAATGATCGCTCACTCACTTCACCCTAACAGTCCAATAGAGAATGTTGATCACTCTGTTCCCGAAACATTCAAAGCTACTTTCACCAATCCTCTATTTGAATTCGACTCTCAATTCACTTTAATTTCTGAGAATCCACTCTTTGATACTCAGATTGAGGATAGTGATGAGTCTACAATGGAACAAGAATTCACAGATTTACGTCATGTGAATGATTCTCTTCATGAAGAGTTCTCCGGTGAACTCTCTCATATTATATCTCCTCCGAACATGATCATTTCTATTTTGATCTTGAGGATGATATTGGCTCGGAGGAAGGTGTACTCTATCATACGAGTTTGCCTATTAATGATACTACCCTCACCCTTCCTCCCGATATGTCTACGTTTGAGGATGAAGAATGGATCCTGATTGTTATCAAAATCTTTCTTCCTTTCCTCAAATATCTTGTGATTTCTCTTCATCTTCACTCTTTCGGGAATGAAGACACTATCTTTGACCCCGGCATTTTCATTTATTATTTGTGAGCCAGATCTCTCTATATCTCATCGGTGTGGAACTTTCACGTATTTCAATGTTTATCCAAACATCTTGAATGAAAGTCCGATGGAGATTGTCTCTTCCACTTACTTCCCCATGAACAAATGAATGCAGGGATCGAGTCAAGCTAGCGACTTGGAATCAAAAACAATAGCACACGATATGGGTTTTCACCCATATTTCTGACTTCTTTCTATTTTCTACCACCCTAGTGTAGGGGAGTTGCCCCACATGTTGTGTATATATATAAGTTTTCTAAAAAAAAAATTCAAATAATGTAGTATTTCCTTTTACGATCTATGTTTCGGCATAACCGCCGGTACTTTGAATATTGAGGGCAATATTCATTTCTAGAGTGGGGGGGAATTCTCACGAATTTTATCATGTAATTATACCACCCAATTCCCCATTTTTGGCCAAAATTTTTTTTTGGAGTAAGTGTTTTGCACTTACTCAGCTTATGGTTATCAATCCGCCATGTCTAATAAAGGATTGGCTAATCCAGAGCAAACTCTTGGTAAAGATATTTCAAATCCGCTGACGGCTTGCAATTTGCCCAAAATTGTATGGTATTCAACTCACCATATCCTAAAAAGTGAAGAGTTGGCTAGCACGCAAGTTTATGGCTGGTGGTAAAGCGCGTGGAAAAACCATAATTGGTAATCGACTCACCAAAGATAATATTGATAATTTATCTAAGAGTTGGCTATTCCAGAGCAAACGGCTTCGTAAAAACAAATCAAATCCGTTGGAAGTCGGTGGTTTGCTCAAAATCACATGGTTATCGGTGTACCATGGTTCTTACTTGAACTAAAACATTTGGCTACTCCCGAAGTAATGGCTTTTGGTAAAGAGATTCAAATCCATTAAGTTTTTCTCAAAAAGATTGCTAGGGACTAGCAATAGTTTAGTGTGGAGAATTGATGAGTGCGTAAATACTCATCATTTTGGTCAAATCTTAACTCAAAACACTTTAAAATGCTCGAATGCATCAAAATACTGAAAATATCTTAAAATTGCATTTTATATGTTTCATATGCAAAATGTTTAAAATCGATGAAAATGAGCTAAGTTTGCACAATTGGCAAATCCCCAAGTTTCAAAATTGTCAAATAGTCCCTGAGCACTTATTTCAAAGAAAAGTCACCAAAGGTCCTTTTAAAATCATAAGTTGTCAAAATTAGTCCTTTGGTGAAAAATATCAAAAGTTTTGAGAAATTACAATTTTGGTCCTTCAAGTTTAAAAATTGGCAAAAATGGTCCTTGGAAATTTGAAAATGTCAAGTTTGGTCCTTGTACTATTGGAGCTTGTCACTTTTAGTCCCTTGGAGCAACTTTGCAGATTTGGCTTGTCCCTTGATTTTTCAGAAATTACACAAAAGGTCCCTATGTTATTATTAAGCCTAAAACACCTTTTGGACCTGCCATTACCCTTGGACCTGCCATAGCCAATTGGACCCTCAAATTGACCCCCCTTCATATATTAGCTCGGTCAAATCCCAAGTCAAACCAACCCACTGCCTTTTCTTTTCTTTTCTTCCCCACTTGATACCCCCTGCAACACTCGACAAACCCATCCCCCACTCACCTTATCCCTCCTTATCACTCCACCTTCACCAAACTACAAAAACATTAAATGCCTTCCCTCCTAACACTCAAACCCTCTCCAACCGCTTAACACTTTTCCCGCCAAAATGCAATCAAGGGCCAATATGACCTCAAGTCATCTAATGGTCTCAAAGACATGGGATCTCGCCGTAGAGGTAAAGAGAGAGAGTTGTATAAAGAGAGGAAGAAAGAGAAGAAAAGTAGTAGTTAGTTTAATAATTTTCCTTTATGTCGTTTTTTAAATAAATGTTTTAGTTTAAGTCAAAATGTTGTAATTTCAGTTTCTATGTATCACATTTAAGTTAAAACATCATTGTAATGTGCTTTTGAGTATCAATCCAAGTTTTTATATAAGTTTCAAGTTTATTGTTCATGTTGCAATTCTCGTTTTAAATTTATTGTCCAAGCTTTTAGTAGCTCATTTTTAAACTCAAACAAGTTTATGGAAGCTACTTATAGCTTTTTGTAAACTTATAAGTTATTTTTAAGCACTTTGTGAAATGGTCAACAAAAGTCAACTGCCAGATGAAATGGTTTGATTTGCTGAATTGGAGGTGGATTGGGTTGAATTGTGGCCCATTGGGAGTAATAAGAGAGTTTAGGTGGTGCTTATTCTGTTTGCAAGCCATGGTGGCTAGGATCTCATGTAAGCACTTTCTAAAACAAGTATTGTATAACTGTCTTGTGGTCTAGATTGGTTTTTATCTGTTTATTAAGTTGTATTTAGGATAGATAGACTCAGTTTGATCATAAGCTTTAGCTAATTAAGTAGTTGGTTTCATTTAAAGTTCAAAACAGTTGGTGAGGATTGCTTAATAGTTAAGACTTGTTGTTTCAGGCTTGTTAAGCTTTATTGTACTCATTCTTGTCTTTATTTTGCACTCTAGAACCACAAAAGTCAATGTCATGTGTTATCTGTCTTAATAGCTTGTCTGTTGGAATTTTGCAAAGTCAAAAGCTCATTTTGTGTTTAAAATACATAGGGATAGATTGAAGTAGCTTCATTTCATCATAATACATCAAGTTCATTCCACAAATTGGATTCAAAGTTCAAATTGGTCAACTTTTCTCTGCTCAAAAGTCAAAAACTTGGAAAATCAGTTTTGAGCCCAAATGGGATGATTTTTAATAAACTCATTTCTGGGACAAATCAAGTGAGACTTTGGGTGTTAAAACTTCAGTTGGTATATTTTCTTATTATCATTTTTATAGATTTTTGTCAAATTTTTATAAGCTTGAAAATGGGTTGGCAAACATAAATGCCTCGTGCATCGACTCAAGATTCACTGAGTCAAGCAGTGGTCTTGCAGACTTGCAACCGACTCTTGAGAGCTTGTCCATGGCTAATCTTTGGTTTAGAAGTACCTAGCCAGGTCTAGTTTAGGTTCCATCTCTTGGTTTCTAGTCCCAGCTTATTAGGTAGCTTATTATTAGGCTTTAAAGTAACCCTCAAACCGTTTTAAGACTTATTCTCAAAATCACCAAATCATAATGAGTATATAGAGGTTAAGAGCAGTTGATACTTGTTGCATTTTGGTTCTTTTAGCATAATATAGCTTCTGTTTCATTTGGGTAGCTTGTGGTTTTCATTTGGCTTATTTCAAGTGCTTATTTATAAGCACTTGCTTAGCAGTTTCATTTTCTTGCACACAACCCACTGTTTTTCTATTTTTCCTAGATTCATAATATTATTTTAGACTTATCTTGAATTTTTCAGATTTTTCTAGGTCAGTTTGGTATTTTTCTTCATTTTAATTAATTTTTAAGCATTTTTAAATAGCTTTTAATACAATTAATTCAGAAAAGTTTCAAAAAAATAATTTTTCATTTTTCCTAGATTAAGATAAATATAAAAAGTTAAAAAAATATTTTTCCAGATTTTTCTTAGTTAAATTTGTATTTTTAAGCAATTTAAGTAGTTTTAAATAGTTTTTAATTCCAAGAAAATACAAAAATATTCTAAAAATACAAAAACAGTTTTGAAATCTCTTTTGTTATTTTAGATTTTTCCAAGTCATAATTTCATTTTTCTAGCTTTATTTCATATTTTCTTGTATTTTAGGTTATTATTAAATAGTTAAAATTAGTTTTTAATTAATAATAATTAAATAAATAGTTTTAAAAATAATTTTCTCTTTCTATAAATTTTATTTTATTAGGTTTGTAAAAATGTCATTTTCATATTTTTAGGATTTATATTGTTTAAGTTTTACATTTTTACGTCATGCGTAGTTTTTAAATTCTAGTTTTATAAAAACATAAAATCAAAAACATCATTTTGCAAATAGTGATAGCGTTTATTTAATATTTTTATCTTTTTAATTCTCTTTAATTTGCATTTAAGCCCTTGTAGTTTATGTACTTTTTCTTTAGTTATAATCAATCATACCTCTTTTCCGCTCAAATCTCGATCACTATATACGCTTGGTGATTCATCGCATAGCTCTGGGACATAACGACCTGCGGAAACACTATACTCTCCTGATCTTCATTGCATTTGTTTCCAGACTGTTTTAAGTTTCTTACGGTTAGCCATTCACAAGTGGCTAGCTTTGTAGAAAAACTTGACCGTCTGGGAGCCGAATCACCCACATCCGGCCTTTGGCATCACAAAGATACATAATAGATCCTACAACAAGCATAAGGAACTTTCTGCGGCGTGCCACCTCAAAGTGTTGAAGCATACATATCGCTACATAAGCCATGCTTTACTTCCATCGGCAAATATCCTTTATTGGAATTTTGCATAACAATCTTCAATATTTTATCAATGTGCTTTAACTTAAACCATTAACCGCTTTGACCTATCTCGGTAGATCTTGATTCCCAGAATGTATGCAGCTTCTCCTAAATCCTTTATGGAAAAACACTTCCCAAGATATGCCTTAACATTTTGCAAACTTGGAATGTCTTTTCCCATAATTAATATGTCATCGACATAAAGAATTAGAAAATTACATCACTCCCACTAAATTTGTGATATACACATGGCTCATCAAGATTTTGAATAAATCCATACCTTTTGATTTCTTCATCAAATCTCTTATTCCATTGCTTGATGCTTGCTTCAATCCATAAATGGACCTTTGAAGTTTGCATACACGGTTTGGAAATTGTTGATTCACGAACCCCTCAGGTTGCTTCATATAGATGTCTTCATCTAAGCGACCATTTAAGAAGGCGGCTTTGACATCCATTTGCCATATCTCATAGTCATAGTATGCTGCTATAGCTATGAGAATTCTAATAGCTCTAATGTCCGCTACCGGAGAAAAGGTCTCCTCGTAATCAATGCCATAAGTTTGAGTAAAACCTTGCGCAACTAGACGGGCATTATAGACGTGTACATTGCCATCCATGTCAGATAATCTTATAGAGCCACTTACTTCCAACCACTGTGCGCTTGGAGGTAAGTCAACCTCTACCCAGACTTCATTTTCTCTCATGGATTGCATTTCTCCATTCATTGCAACCGCCATTTTCCTTATCGAACTTGCCATGGCAAATTTTATAACTAGTAGGCTCTCCAAGATCTCCTAACATAGTTTCCTCAACCTCTACGTTAAGACATAAATGTTCAGTGCACCAGATTCCTTACGGATCTACGAACGGAATCACTTCAACTTCTGGTGGAGGACCAGCATATCGTTCTACCGAAGTGCGTTAGTGTTTTCGTAAGGTAATGCATCTTCTTGATCATCTTCCGTATCATAAACTCTCCCATGAATTCTTGAGATACGAGATCTCTTTCAAGAAAATCTCCATACCTAGCAACAATTACTTTATTTTCGTTGGATAGTAGAAGTAGTAACCCATAGTTTCCTTAGGTATCCTACGATACACTTTACGTATCTTTGTTGGAGTTTATCTCCGAGTCACGCCTAACATACTCGCAACCTGCACCTTTAAATAAGATAGGTTAGAGTTTTACCATGCCATATTTCATATGGTGTCTTATCAACCTTCTTTGTGGGAACCATATTTAGAATGCGAACAACTGATTCCAAAGCATAATCCCAAAAGGATAAAGGTAGAGTGGTAAGATTAAACATAGATCGTATCATGTCCAACAATGTAAGATTTCTTCTCTCGATACACCATTTTGTTGTGGAGTATATGGAGAAGTGAGATTCTGGACAATTCCATTCTCAGCTAAGTAATCTTTAAACTCTTGACTTAGATACTCGCCTCCTCTATCGGATCGAAGAGCTTTAATCTTCTTTCCCAATTGCCGTTCTACTTCAGCTTTGAAAACCTTAAATGTTTCAAACACCTCATGTTTATGCTTAAGTAAATAAACATAACTATAATGGCTGAAATCATCAAGTAAGGTTAAAAGTAGCTAGCACCTCTCTTTGACACATGTCTAAGTGGTCCACACACATGTTATGAATAAGACCAAGTAGATCAGAAGCCCTCTCCATATTGCTATGAAAAGGTTTCTTAGTCATCTTCCCAGATATGCATGACTCACATTTATCAAATGATTCATCATTGATATTTTGCAAAAGCCCTTCATGTTGTAGCTTATGCATGCGAGCCTTGCCTATATGAGCAAGTCTACAATGCTAAAGATAAGAAGAATTCAAGTCTAACTTTATCTTCTTGTTAATGCTAAACATTGCATTATTATTATTGTTAGATTCATTTCCAATCACATCAATTTCAAACACACCACTCACAGTAATTGCTTTAAAATAAAATTCACCATTTAAAGAAACATCAATTCCATTACGTGAAATAGTATGAGTAAAACCATCATCCAACAAACTGAAAAGGAAACAACACCTCTAATTATAGAAGGTGCGTAATGACAATTGTTTAATAAACAGACTAAGCCCGAAGGCAATACTAAACTAAACGCCTATGGTTTCAACAAATGCATGTGCGCCATTTCCACGTAAGTGATATTGCTCCCCATAGGCAAGCTTCCTTTCCACTCTAAACCCTCAAGCAGTTGTATTACAAATGTGAATACCACGCCCGTATCATATACCAGTGAATTATTATGATTTAGAGTAAATAATTCAATGACAAATAAATTACTGTAAGAACCGCCAAGGACCCTTCGTATTTCATCTTATTTGCCCGCAATTCATCACGATAGAGCACATTTCTCTTCCAATGCCCAACGCCTACAAGGTGGCATGCTTGATTCTTTTAGGATTTTCCTTCCTAGGAGTAGGTTCTTCGTTGAGGTTGATAGGCCATCACTTGTTTGCCTTTGTCAACCTTACCCTTACCCTTCCCCTTCGTTGTTCGCACGCGTTTTGGCTTATTAATCCTTCCACCTCAATAGCAAGTACCGGGCGTAGGAACCTTTTGAGGCAACCCTTTCTTATAATCAATAAGCAATGCGTAGGTAAGAATCGCCTTCTCCCACGCAGTGCATTTTGAAATTCGACAAAACCATTAAAATCCTTGTTAAGGGATCGATTAATCAGATTCACAGCCATGTCATCATCATAAGTTTTGCCAAGTGTTTTGAGCTGGTCCATGTAACCTTTCATTTCAGACATAACACGGGTTTACCCTCACCTTGCCTACAAACTGTAACGTGGTCAAGTCATAAATCTACGGCAGCTTGGTTTCTCAAACATAGTCCGAGTTCATTGAGCATATTATATGGGAAATAATGTTCAAACGCTTTTGAAGAGCGATTCCATTGTTCCCAACATAAGACAAGCCACATCATTATGACGCTTATACTCAAGTTTCCAAGCATCAATTTGAGCTTGAGTGGTATCGAGACCAGTTGGTTGTTCCGGGCAAGGTTCATAAAGATATTTCAACCGGTCAAGCAACCGACAGACAATTCTCGAGAGCGTGCCAATCATTGAAATTCTTAGAGCCAGTCAACTTTTCTCGATCAAAAAAGCTTTTGAACGCAGAACTTAGTGCAGTGTTAGTGTTATCGTTATTTTGAGCCATTTCTACAGAAAAAAATTCAAGTATTAGTATTTTCGATAATACAATTTTTCAAGAAAATAAAATATACCCAACGGTAATATAAATATATAACCATATAATTTTCTCGAAAACTAGGATCCAAATTATCATAGGTTCATTACATCAGTTGATCTGCTAGCAATGAACGCATATAATAAGGTAATCTGTCGAACATTAATTGGCAAACAATTTCCAACTCCTAGATCATTATGGGATTTATATTTTCCAACTCTATTGCAAATATAAACATGTTTCATCCCATCTTATGCCATTGAGTCCAGGTCTCACTTCCTACTCAACTTAAGTGTCTAACTTAAAGAACTGCAAATATGTCCATGTAAGGTCTGACTTTACATAGAGATTTACCTCTCCATCACAATCTAGCCAAATACTGTCATGACGTAAACTTCAAGTGTTCCTTTTAATTAGATGGCATATAACTTAATTTAAAAGTGTACTAGTTTTGATTTTATGTGGTCAAATCAAATATGTATAAAGATGTCATGCATTCATCTTGTAGCATAAATTTAATAAAAAAACTTTTTATTACCAATTCTTAAAGATCAAATTATCAAAGTTTTGATTGAGGTATTGGGTTCACCAATCAAGGAATTTAGTGTTAATTATCGTCCATTATACCGTACTTTTGCATAAGTGTAAACACTTAGTGTTTCGGGTAATTACCACCGAAGTGGCGCATGGAATTAAAACTAATTCGCCCTTAAGATTAGTTTGCACATTTTATGGCTTACTAAGTAGCTCCATTCGAACTTACAGAGGGCGAGGACCGTAAGCTAAAGCATAACCTTAGACATCCTTTCAGGTGACTCGGCGCACTTCTTTATTAACCCCTTTATAGTTCCTCATGGTGACGTCATCATTTGTACCAAAGTCACCAATCAATTAAACTATTGAAAACTTAACTCTTCTAAAACAAATCAAATTTCGCTATTGTTTAGTCCGTAGATATTTTTCTATTCAAAATTACCCTTTGCTTAAAGCGTGCACATAATAAACAAACAAGTAATACCAATAAAAATAAACTACTAAAACAATGCGCGCATAATAAAATTTATAGCGTGTAAACAAGTAGCCACATGCAACTTATTCGATAAAACCCTATTAATAATCAATATCTAGGTTAAATTAATGTGTATATTAATTAGGGCTTTCACTCTCTCAATTGAGAGTGAGCCACATACATTGACGAATCGATTGCGTAAACCCATAATTAATGATATACCAAATTGCACATAGTTGATTCATTAATATACTGGAGTCTTCCCAATTCAATATTTATCGTAATTAAATATGTTTCAACAATTAAACAATTTATCAAAGTAACTTATCCATGACTAACATGCATGTATAATCATGGATATCATAACAATTATACAAATAAGTCACAAGATCGCATATCAAAAATTCCATGACACATAACAAATTATTTATGAATTAATCACGTAATCAATATTAATTCTAGGTTTTAATAAGGTTAGCAAACAATTTTCAAAACCCTAAAAATTTATACATGTGTCGACATAAAAAAAAATAGGGGAAAGCCCCAATTAATTAAAAAAATCGACCAAACAATAAATAAAACATAAACCCTAGATTAACATATCAAACAACATACAAGTATTTGTTTTATTACGCGTTTATGTAATTAATTACTCATTAAAATCAATGACTGCGGATGCCACCATGTGAATTAGATAACATGACATTCAAATAAATATTCACAAAACATCAAAGTAATCATGCGAAGCATAGGATTTATTAATGAACAATTAATTAACATAAAAGAATATGCTGCACTTTTCTTGATTCTAGCCTAACAAGAATCAAATCCACAAACTAGCAACGGATGAACCCTAATTTGATTTAATTAGGATTATATGAATTACCCCTTACCGTTTTGTAGATAATAACAAAAGTATGTTATTACTATGTTCTCAGACACACGTATTAAACCGAATTAAAGTAATGCTAGTTTTTATCAAACAAATAACTTGGTTTGTGGAAAAGTGATGGATCGATCCCTTAGGGTGTCGACGGTTTTGAGAGCAAAGAAAACACACACAAACAATTTAGAGTTTAGCAATGAGCACAAGAGATGGAAAAATAAAACCCCTAAATTGCTTATATACTCAACTAAACTTGGTGAACAAGTTGGTTTTTCTTTCCTTGTTTCTCTCCTTGGCCGATCGGTTTGGACTCCCCAAAGGGATTCCGGAACCTTCCCAAACTTTGCAATTAAGTCCTTTTTCAAATACATTTAACGCCCGTTAGTCCATTACATTAATTACTTAACGTTCGTTAGTTATTTCATTTAATAAATAAATAAATATAACGTTTATATTTAATTATTAACTTTAAATTCTCATACGTAAAGTGTGCAATCACATAGTCTCAATTTCGATCCTAACTCACGTCTACTAATTTATATCCATAAAACTAACACTTTAAACAAAATTTGACATTACAAGACCAAGTAGTGTTAACCTATTTTCGTTGATATTTAAGTTGTTATACATTACGTGACAGCCAACCTATTTTCACCAAATATACTATTTCTTAGAAAATATAATATAAATATATTGAAATAAATGTTTTATTTTTCTATTTATAATCAGACCCCATCTAAAATGTACCACAATAATTAGTGGTAATAAATTTGTACCCTCAAGGGGAATGGGTTTTCAGTTCTTGTGTAAGACCAAATCAATGCGATGTGAAAACAAACCATTCTTGACATGTTTGTTTAAATGTCAAATCCATGTGTAGTAAATTTTTGAAAATGGTTATATCATTTAGAATTTTTGCTAAAATCCATTTAGCAAATTTACTACACATGGATTTTTGACATTCCCCTTAAAGTGATAACTTTCATTCGTGCAATTTAAACAAAATTCACTGAAAAACCATTTAGAATGATATAACCATTTAGAATTTTTGCTAAAATCCATTTAGCAAATTTACTACACATGGATTTTTGACATTCCCCTTAAAGTGATAACTTTCATACGTGCAATTTAAACAAAATTCATCAAAACCATTTAGAATGATATAACCATTTAGAATTTTTGCTAAAATGTGTAGTAAATTTGCACGTATGAAAGTTAGAATGACATTCCCCCTTAAATTGATAACTTTCATTTAGAATGATATAACCATTTAGGGGGGAGGGAGTGGGATCAGGTAGGGGGCTCGGGTAGTGTTACCCGATCGGCAACACCATTCTCACTAAATCAGGTAGGGGGCTCGGGTAGCAAATTCGGTTTCATAGCCCGAGCGGTGAGTGTGAGACAATTTGAAAAATATGAACGTTGGGGGAGTAGCCAACGGCTACTTTGCATTAAATAAATAAAATAAAATAAAATAAAATAAAATAAAATCCCTTTAAAACCAAACATTACAAACTCATTTTTTCAAAATAAAAACACACAAAACACAAATAAAAACACACACTAATCTTTCAAAAACACAAAACCATGGATCCAAGAAGAGGTAAAAAACTTCCACTGCGTCAAGGTCGGTCTCAACCGCTCAACCGCGAACCACAACAAACTCCGCTTCCAAACCAATTTTATTCTCAATCATCTTCAATCAATTTTACGCTCCACAACCCCCATCTCCACATCAATTTTACCAATACAATACGTCATCCTTAAATGAATCCACAACACTACAACATCACTACTACAAGCCTCCCCCTTCGAAAACAATGACGATGACGCGAGAGCACACCGAAACACAACAACTACCAAACGAAGAAGACGAAGATGAGGAAGTTCAAGAAGTCGATCCGAGAGGAAGAAAAGCCTTCGCGGGAGGAGGCCCCTGAAGTTTGGTCGCACGACAAGAGGGGAGGCTTTGAAGCATGGATTCAAATCTCCGAATGTGGTGTTGTCGGTAATGAACAAAAGTCCGACGGTTTTTGGAAACGGATTCTCAAGCATTACGAGGCAACTATGGGTTCGACTTCACGAACTTTTCATGCGTTGAATACCAAGTGGAAAACAATGAACACGGCCATGGGTATTTTGTCCTACTACCGCAAGCTATACTTTTATTTTACATAATCTATACTTTATTATTTACAATTACATTATTTTGTTTAAGCTATACTTTTTATTATTTTGTATATAATGTAGAAACGCTAAGCACTACTGGACGCACGTGGTGAGCCGAAGCCTGATTACTATACAGCACAATTTTCTCATAGCTTGTCGTGGGAGGTTGTCAGAGGTCATGACAAATTTTGAAAGAAGAATGTTTTCAAAATACAAGCAATTCTTCAAAAGGAAGTCGGGGAGTATGAATCGACAAGCAACGCCATTCCCGACATGAATGAAGACCCCACCCCTCCACTTGAATCAAGAAAGATGAAAAAGAAGTAAGGCCCATCCTCCTCGCCGTCTCAAGTATTGCGGATGAAATCAACTCCTACACACAAAAAGAACGAATATTTGGAAGAAAACGGAAGGATGCGCTAAACAATTGTTGGCTACACAACTCGAGGCGAAGTTCAAGAATACACAACGGAGATGAAGTTTTTGGAGCCGCATGATCACATTCGCGATCCGCTATGTTGGAATTAGTTCTTACCCAAAAACGTGAACTTGCGGCCAAACACGGATGGGCTTAATTTTTAAATTGTAGTTTCAATTTTTTAATTTCAACTTATGTAATTTTTTTTAAGTTGTAGTTTCAATTTTTAAGTTGTAGTTTTTTTAAGTATTATGTAATGTTTTTATTTTTAATGAAATGATATGTTTTTATTTTAATATTGTATGTGATTTTATGTATTAAAAAAAAAATCGGCATTACTAGTATATCACTCCCTCCAAATGTTATAATTTATAGTTGTTTTTATTGGATAGAGTGATGATGTGGCACTTAGGGTATTAGGTACACTCCCTCTGAATTTGCCTTAATGTGTATAATGTGTAATATTTTGCACGTATGAAAGTTATCACTTTAAAAGGAATGGTATAACTTTCATACGTGCAATTTAGCAAACTATAATTCATAGTGTGATTACTGATAAATGTCATTTAAGTTTTCTTAAAGTGATCTAAAGTATGCATTTGGTTGTAAAAGAGAAGACACTTACTTGTGTTATCTATTTGACTCGCTATATAAGTTTTAGACATCTATTTATGATGCAACTATATATGTTCTTTAAGTTGTTAAAAGTTGGTTCAATAATTGCTAACTTTCCAATTATTGAATGATTAGTGAGTGAATATTTCTTAATTCATCATAATTGTTTCTTTCTTATTATTCATCATTATTTACACCTCAAAACTAATTTGATTCGTCTACTTGTAGAAGAGTTGGGGGGAAAATTTACTTCGTTGGAAAATATTTGGTTGACTGGTTGTAGACTTTCGAAGTTTCGGATCGAGTGTATTGTCTAATGTTGTTTGTTTAATCGTACATGTTTTAAGGAATGGTTCCATGCCGATAATATTTGACATCCTCCATATCCATGAAAATGAGTTATGTTCAGAAATATACTCAAAAGCATGATGGTTACTTGGTCCATTTCGTGTTTGAATTGCGTTTAGTTATTAATTTTTCTAACGCCAACTAATTATCTCACAATATCTACATCAAAAATCAATTTCACATGTTCTAAGTGGTACTTGAAACCCACGACCATTGGTTGGGAGCTTCTCACACAAAATGAAGTATCATTGGGATACAAACCCTCTAGTGTTGTGCTAAGTTCTCGGTGTAACTTGGGACGTATGGATTTTAAACTTGCACAAATTAAAACATGTACTTTACAGTCCGGTTCAGCTTATTGTGCCTTAAAGTTCATTCCAGTCTGATTTTAGTATAGTTGTACACTACTAAACTATGCAAAAATAAATGGATACAAAAACATTTCATCATAACAATACCAAAATGAAAGGGCATTTTGGGTATCTCAAAAAATGAATATGAAAACAAGTAAATGAGGCAAGTATTTAAATAAGGCCTGCATTGTCTTTTCTTCTACAAAACCAGCCTTATTTCCACCAACACAAAAAATAACAAACCATTCAACAATGGCAATATCCACCAACCTTTTATTTCTCTACATGGTGATATCCGCCGTTCTGATATCCACTTTCCTCACGCCGCCCGCTCATGCCTCTTCGGGCGGCGATGAGTTTAGCTGGATAACAAACGGCGGAGCATCAAGTGGATGCAAAGGCTCTATAGCCGAGTGTATGGGCTCAGGAGAAATGGAAATGGAATCAGAGAGCACAAGACGTATACTAGCAACTACTAACTATATTAGCTATGGTGCACTACAAGGAAACAATATACCATGTTCGCAAAGAGGTGCGTCGTATTATAATTGTCAATCTGGTGGTCAAGCTAATCCGTACCAGCGTGGTTGCAGTACTATTACTCGTTGTCAACGTTAGATTTTTTTTTAAACTTTTTTTTGTCGTTGTGTGAATTTCATGTTCTTAATGAACTTCATTTTACATAAGGTTTAAGTTACTGATCATATGTTTGACTAACACGGTAACAACACAGTTTGCGATTGAATGTTTGTTATGGTGTTTGAGTTGTGATGATCATGTTAACTGGTTCTCTAAGTGCTTTTGTTATTACAATTTTCACAATTTATTGTATGCATTCGCTAGTAATTTGTTAAATTCCATTTGCATAGCTTGTCCCACATAGATGCAAAGTAAAAGTAATGAAATCTTTATATACTGAAGTTGGATTTTTTAAATGAATCTAGCTGTCAAAGATATAGCAAAAACTTGTTGGTTGTGTCTTTGGTTGTTTTGATTTTTTTTTTTTTTTTTTACAAAGTGAATTTGGTTATGTGCATTTAGCTGTTGAAATCACGAACAAGCCTTGGATTTGAAGTACAAGCTTTTAAATGTTTTGGAGGCACTTATACAAAGTTAAGTTCATAACTTTTAATTAGTGTCTATTTAAAGGGTGTTCTATATATATTTGGATGCAGATTTAAATTATGAATTGGGTACATCGGTTTGTAATTGTACTTCGATTTTCCTTTTTGAGATTAGCGTGTATATTTAAAAATATAAAATTTGAAATTTGAACGTGTTAATTTAATCATGTTCACAAATCAAGAACAAGGTATCGAGATTCGAGAGTTTATAACGTGGTTGTTTCATTAGTTTTATGCCTTTTTGCTTGTGTTTTGAATTACGTGAATAATAGTTTCTGAACATTTAAAAAACAAGCAATCATATTGGTTTATCAAATTTGCTATCATAAGTATCATATTTGATTTTGTGGTTGGACTACGTTTATATAAAAACCAACGTTATATCTAGTGATTACAACTATAGGTTGGTTGCCGACTATTTGAAACATGACAAAATGTTCTGCTTTGTCTTATTTACAAGAAAATGTACATCTATCGAATGTGTTTTGGTCAATTTGCATTCCCATTCAATGAAGGTTCGACACAGCAAGCACGACCAGCTTGACTACATGGTCGTCGTCAATAGCGAGACTACTAGCTTGGGGGAATACGAATTACTAGTTTAGCATATCTGGCGTAACTAGCTTCTCTAAGTCGATAAGAAATTACAAACCCTATTAGCAACACAAAAGAGCGGAAATAAAATAATGTGTTGGCCAATTCGGCGAGATTGTCTATAAATTTACACAAAACTTACGTAAAATGCAATGTAGCCGGGCGCCAAGGTTGTAAAAATCGCTAGGCTAGTGTGAGGCGCGTCGGTAGGGCCTAGCGATTAATCGGTTAGGCGGGGATTAATCGGGGATTAATCAGATTGAAATTTTTATGCATAAAATTGTAATTTTAGATATTATATTATATTATATGTATGAGATAAGCATAGTGCATCAAATTTCAGATATTTAAAGTGTTCAAATATAAACATAATACATAATTCTTCAAAGTTCAACGTCAAACATAGATATTACTCGATTTATTGACCATTTTTAAGCGATATTTGACCGATTTTGTCCGATTAATCGGTTTGTTGACCGATTTTTAAGCGATCTTTTACCAAAATGATTAATAGGCCGATTATGATAAATCAATGCGCTGAGTAAGCGATCAGCGATTATACGAGGATTAATCGGCCGTCTGAGCCGATTTTTACAACAAAGGTCGATACTAGAGTCTAGTAGTGAATCTAAAAATCGAGCCACTAGTACAGTCGAGTTGAGTCACCATTAAAATGAAGATTAATACTACTAACTTAGACTATAATAAACATGTAGCTTAATGATTTACACATTATTAAACAACACAGTTGTTAGATTGCTTTGTTGGCTTCCATGTACTTATTCTTTTCTTAAACCAAATAAAAGATTATCGCCAACTCAAGTCATTATATTTGGCAGATATCTTAAAAGCTAGGGAACGACATTATTTTTTGATTTGTTAATTCGAATTCGAAAATTCAAAAAAAGAGAAAACTAGAAAAGCAGAAAAAAGAGAAAGGGTATCGTTGCTTTCATGATAGACTCGGTCTTTACCAAAACCAAAAGTAATGTCAAAACAGAATACGTGATGACTTTAAAAATGGATAAAAAACTTTGCAAGCATCCTAACGTCGCAGGTAGAACCTGTGCCTGAAAATAAGTAGATAAACTAAAAGTTAGAGGTACATATAATGTCCTCTCTGCAGCCGTCAGGATCTTGCCAAGTGTTTTTAGGTCCAAGTGTATCATTTCTCTATTCGTTTTCGTTTAGGCTGATTTTTCAATGATTTCTACCTTTTGGTTATTATATAACTTTTCTTTCAGGAAATAAAGTATTAATTTCGCCCACAAGGTTTAATTAAAACAATATAGATATTGCATGTAGTTGTTAAAATATAATTAAGTACCTCAGTAAGCATAACTATGTTGTCTTATGGGACTAATCTTATCCGCCGCCTAGCATATACTCCATTTCTTAAACCTTAAAATGTGACACCTATGACAAAATTGATTTGTCCAATTTCTTCATAAGATTTTAATCTGTTGTTGTGCATTGTCATTAGACATGTATAAAACTTTATACTAACTGGCCCTAAAATTAAGATTCTATCCGCATATCATAGTCCCGAAGCAAAATTCAGAACAAATTCAATTCACGGAAAGGAAAATTATCAACAGAAAGCACTGCAGAAGCACCCTTATAGCATATGCATTTCTAACTTGTCAACAACAAACACATGCCGAGAGGGATACCGTGCTATTATTCAAAACTGAAAATTTTACAAGCCTATTAGCTGTTAGACAAATATAAACATGCAGTTTTCTTGTAACTTATAAGATCATTATTGACACACTAGCACATACATAACATAGAAACGCTAAGCAAAAATCATTACCATGTCAAACTGCAATAAAGCAGTCCAATTCCATAAACTCGCTGGACATATTATATAAAGTGATACCCACTTTATGTTACGTAAATGCAGAAATCATGGGAGACCAAAGCAAAGCAAAAGATTGAACGTTCATTTTAAAAACTAGTAATCAATCACCTTTTTCTTTTTCCAAAAGCATGGGCAAGAGCATGACAGGTTTGTATCTCAAGTGCAAAGAGCAAAATAATTGAGCCAAGTTTATTTAAAAAATAGAGTAAATAAAAAGCTTGGATAATGGGATGCAAGAAAAAGTTTGTCTGGACTTAAAATAGTAAAGCATCAACAGGTGCATCTGGTTGACCGTAAAAGGGTAAGAAGCTCTAAGAATCATAAACCCGTTCAAATACATACATCAACCGCAATCAGCAAATTCTCATGATGTAATCAGTTGCAGATACAATAGATGGTACAGACCAGTAGCATAAGGATATGCAGCACAAAATAAAAGTTGAACTTGAACATACAAATAAATCTCACTTCATTGACAGAATGCACGTCATTAATGAAAGTCCTAAGCGGAACCTTCTTCTGACTTCGGTTCTAACTTCGGTTCAACAGGTTTCTTTGGTGTAGACAAAGGAGATGGAGAACCATCTGCACCCATTTCGGTTCTAAGGTCATTGATGCTCTGCTCCAGCTCATTTATGCGGTCTCCCATCTCATCAAGTAAATTTCAGTTAAGGAAAACCTGAGAGAAAGATTGCATATTTCCAGTACAGTCTACAATAAGTAAGTCCTATGCTAAAAATTAGGCGTATACCAAAGACTCTGAGTAAACAAAATTGATGAATCAGTAACTGATATTTAGCCAGTGTAAAATAATACACTGTAGATAAAAGTGTGCAAAAAAAGGTTATGCCCGATAAAACCAAAGAGCCAAGCGGCAACCACGTCTTTTGGTTTGATTCTCAGTTCTAACTTTTAGAATATCAGTTCTCATGTCTGGTTGGGAACCCAACAAGGTTTTTTCTAGAATATTTATTTTTCAAACCATAGCACTCCATGTTTGTATCAGGTTTACAATCCAGTTTAAACGGTGCCTTTAACAAACTCGTTTAAACCGGTCCAGTTCTTGGTTCCATTTTCTATTTTTTGGTTCCAGTACGGTCTGATTTGGGACATGTGAAGTTAAAGTTGATTTTCAAGAGTCTTATTTTTCAAATCTTCTGTAAATGGAATAACGAAGTAAAAAAACTGAAAAAAGGATATTCTTTGTAACAATTGAGTCGGACATCGTCTGAAATCTAGTTTGCTGCAATAACAAAACTTGTCAGATTTATATAGAAATTATGAGTGAAGCAAGTACAGAAACACAATACAGTTTAAATCTTACCATCTGCTGAAGAAGGGTTTGCACCTGCAAAAGAAAGAAAAGTAAGAAAGATTGATTTACAAAAATCCAAATAGGTCTATCAATAATTTAGATTTAATCGGATCAGAAAATCATCAAATAGAGCCCATGATCTGCCTACTTGGATCATGAATAGCTAGTAACCCAGTAACCCGACCTGTGTCCAACTAATCTACATAGATCATTACTTAAATTAATCCATTTAATTTTGCCATTTCTAACTGTTTAATAAGACTATCTGCGTCCTTTTTGCAAACTTGAGTTTTTTCCTTTATTTGACCTAAAACCGTTATTTACTTATGTGACAAATTCTATGATGATAATATATTTCAAATATGAACAATTTGGTTCGCGTTTTATTATGACGTGGTACTATGTTGCAATAAGAAACTTAAAATCGTACTTCTACAGAGACATTACCAAAAAATCAATACATTTTTAACAAGACCATTCATAATATTGACATCTGCTTCTAATATTAATGTTTGTAAAACGTGACCATTTTATAGTATGATAATGTAAAAACGCTTGATCTTTCAATATAACTGCTTGTATGTTTCATATCTACAAACTGGAAGTCCCATATAGACTAATAAAATTCAAAACGTATTATGCATTCTGGAAAAATCGTGCCCAAGTTACACCTCCAGCATTTAATTGATAATTGCATGTGAATATAAAACACAAACATACATAAGCATATAAAATATAGTGGAAGCAAATGGTCTAAAAACTTACAAACTGTGTCATGTCAGCCGTGCTTTGCTTGTTATCTCCAGAATCTTGTCCGTCCTGTCAACAAAAGACATCCATTCAGGTTCAGATGAACAAAAACACATGGGATCACTAGCAACGATATCTTAATGAGAGACTGTGATATCTTAACAAGATAGAAGCAAATAAATAATTCACAATCAGCACAAATGACAGAATAACAAAAGTTGTTGGCACTTATCGCTAAACTTTCTTTACCATACCAATGGGATCACTAGCAATGATACAGTATTTTAATTTTTTTAATGATACCCTTTCAAATAATGGAGCACAGCTGCACCCGGTGCACAAAAAACATTTTTAACTATTAACCTACGAAGACTAATTGTCGACCGACCTTCACGCCTCCATTTCAGAACCGTTATTGAGAACATAGACCAGGCTAGTTTGGACATCTCAGCACAGTTCTTGGCCAATGGATATAAGACCTATGTGATTGTAAACCCAGACCCTCACCCTACGACAAAAACAATCAGTGAGACAGGCTAGTAGGCCACTCTTAGAAGCAAATCAGCTAATACCCTATGTGCTAGTTATTTCATGTATTTACATTCTCCTTTTTAAGTTTTTATACTTGATGTCTGTTTGTGTAATCCCGTGTTTTCGAATTTCCTAACACCTCTAAAGTGGGTGCGTTTACTTGGAGGAAACATTTTTTACTTTTCTTTCTCTAGTTTTGTAAAAAATTAGAAGGGGGTTTATCTTTCCAGAAGAGTTTAGAACTTAGATATAGCGTCCAACTAATATAGTATTTTCCAATTTTAAGAATGAAAGTGGGGGTTTTGGGTTACAAGGAAAACGGAAAAATGTGTTTTGTACTGTAAATTTCTTTGATAAGTTAGGATAAAGAACTAGTTTTCTGGAAAGAAAAAAAAAACAATTTGAACGCGATTTTCGTTTTCCCTGTACAAAACTTTTTGTAAAAAATAAAAAATAGGTATTTTCCTCCAACTAAATGCAAAATAATTCCCGAAACAATGACCATCGCTTCACTAACTCTGTTAACCCCAACATTACAAAACAACAACACCTACCAGCAACAAAAACAAAACTTAATA
This sequence comes from Chrysanthemum makinoi, assembly GCA_910596185.1. Taxonomy (NCBI): domain Eukaryota; kingdom Viridiplantae; phylum Streptophyta; class Magnoliopsida; order Asterales; family Asteraceae; genus Chrysanthemum; species Chrysanthemum makinoi. The sequence continues at coordinate 84,939,410 of OU343223.1, forward strand.
ACCGAAACTTCATTTCTTAGCCAATGGATATAAGCCCTATGTATGTGTTTTTTCATGTGCTTCCATTCTCGTTTTACGTCCGTTTGAGTAAAATCATGTATTCTTACAGGTTTCTCTGAATTCCTAACGCCTCTAAAATTGTAAAAGACGGTTGTCGAAAAAACCGTTCCTAAGTTACTGAAATACTTCCCCTAAAAGTTTAAAACCTGAAACGAGACTTAACGCCTAACATTACAAAAAAACATCACCTACTTCACACTAATTTGACTTAAATCAAAAATTGTTCCACACTACAGCAGTCATTTCTTAGATCCATATCCTAGATCCAAAATTTTAACCTCCTAAACATCAATAAGCTACATAAATCAACACTTTAAACCTAACTAACTTAAATCAGCTTTATTAACTTCACAATAAGCTATACAAATCATGTTAAAAAATCAGCATTCATAACAATAGCTTCACAATTACACAACAATTAAAATCACATGAAACCCTAACTTCAACTATACTGATACAAAATAAAGATTAATTAACGGATTATGTTATATAAATTTGTGAATAAGAAGAAGAAGAAGAAGAAGAAGAAGAAGAAGAAGAAGAAGATGTGATTATTACCATGATGTTATTTAGCGAGTGAGTGTGAATTGGTTTTGAAATAAATTTGTGTGTTTGTGTGTGTGATGATGATTATATGCTGCCTCTTTCATTTATTTATCGGGTCCCTAAATAAGTTTTTTCCTTGTTTTATTTACGCTTTTGCCATTTGCCTTTGCTTTGTATAGTACAAAATTCAAATTTTGAATTGGGAATAGTGATTTGCAATTTTTTTATTTTTAATCATTTGAAACATCTATATATTAAACTCTTCGTTTTTTATTTGCACACTCCAAATTATGCTTTAAACAGTTATACATTTATCATATGCGGCTTTTAAAGATTGTACACTTAAGTGTGCGGATCAAAAATCAGAGTGTGCCAATCACAACTCATATATTAAGGGTGTTGATACTCACACCACAATTTTTTACACTTTCACCACAATCTGTGCATGACAATGTTGTACGTTGTGCTATGCAGCTTGTACAAAGTGGTGTAAGTATCAAATAAGATGGTGTGAGTATCAACACCCATATATTAAGGAGAAATAGATAATTACTCGCGCATAACTGTAATATTAAGGGGCAATTGCATTTATACTCACTAAAATTTGTATATTTGCATATAATCTAAAACTAGTTATAATACCTGTGCACGCACGGGTTTTGACAAAAAAAATTATTATGTATTAATCCTGAATATTGTGTCTTTAAAGGTAACTGCATATAATTATATAGTTATAAGTTTTGTGCACGCATGAAGTTTACACATAAATCAAATTTATTGTAACATTCTAGTTCAGTATATACACATATAAGAATTTGCTCATGAAAATTATGATTTATGCACGAGTTTTTCATTATGCATTATTATCCATTAGAATTTGATAAAATATTTGTAAAAATTTCTGTTAGGTAACTCGGGATTTAATTTTATTTAGCTGACAAAGATGTTGATGTTGTTATTTAAATTTCACTATTGATAGTATGTTGTGCACATGATGCAAGTTTAATAGCACATAATGGTCGTTGATAAAGTTAAAGTATACTCCTTAAAGTTTTTTAAAAATGTTTTTTTATATATCCTTATATAAATAAATAAGAATTACATGAGTAATTGTTATAAGTACAATCACGTATATTTATTTTTATATTAAAGTAACCCGTGCTTATAATTTGATAATTATATAAATAAACTCGTGTCCACATAGGTTAAACTTTTAAAAATAAAATAAATGAGTCCTTATTGAACGTATATAGTAAAAAAATTTGATACTTATAATCTTATGCAAATTTATATGTTGTTATTTTAAAACAACATATACATTATAAAGTGTATAAAGTATAGGGGGTATTTGTTTATAATCCAAGGTTATTAAAAAATTCATGGAGACTTATAATATTACACTTAACTCTATATAATTTTTAAAAATTCAACCACTAAAGTTTTATTAATTACCTCCTCTTTTTTTATGTTTTTGTTTTCACAAATTTGACACCTATATTTTTATGTGTTTTTTTTTTATCATCCAAATTTTTACACCAAATTTTTTAAAGTTTAACCAAAATCAATTTAATTTTGACTTTTATTAACCAATCACATCACACAATTTTGCTTACGTGGCAAAATCGAGCTCATATTGGCCCAATTGTTTTTTCAATAAGAATGAATTGACAAAATCACTCCGAAATGATGTAATTCTTTTATTATATAAAAGATATGCTTAAGTTGCATTCTATATCATGCATTAAAAACTTGTATTATGAGAAAATATGCAAATTTTTGAGTTTTAGTTGGTATATATGTAATTTCATCAAATAGTAAAACATTAATTTGTGTGTGAAATTTATTTATGTATGGATAGGTGTGGAGTATCTGTAAGTAAAAAAAGTTATTTGTTTAAATTGTGATTAAGTATTTAAATATTTAATAAATTATATTTCCTTTTATAACTAGAGGTATGTTAATCTAACAACATTACTCGAATTTTAGAAACATTGTAAATTGTGCATTAAAAAACTTGTACTTTAGAAAAATATGAAAATATTCAAGTTTTATAGTGCGATCCCCCCATTATTTATTTATATACGTGTCTTTGTTTATGTTACTAGACCGGATATATTTATGCTGCAACACCGCTTTTTTAACATTCACTCATTCTTATAATGGAGACCATCAAACCAGTCACACAAACATATCTCACTTAAACGAAAACATATCCCACACGCTCGAATTAAGACCACATACCAAAGGTTCACGAGTTAGCCATGACAAGAACTATGTAAACCTAGTTCGAGCTAAACCCGATAACATCTCTCAGGGCGTATAGTACATGCGCATGAGACAACTATCACTAATGGATAAGACGTACGAGTCTGACACCACACAGTGGTGAGCACACGACCAATAAAATAGGAAGCATAGCACTCTTTTGTACGAACCAAAAAGGAAGGGCCACATGTCCTCCTTGTCTGCTCTCTAAATGATCAACACCTGGCTCCCTGACATCTGTAGATCATCTCTCAAGGGTTTATCTCTAATTCCTACTTGCCTCTCTATAAATAGAAGGCAACACACACAGCTTAACAATTTTTTCACACACTTGGGCAAATACTGCTTACAACAAAGTAGTATGGTCTTTTTAAGTGTTACCCGAGCTTCTTGATCTTAATCATTCTCATAGGGTCCTTACCGTTTAATACAGGAAACCAAAAAACAAAATTATTTTCATCCCACCTCTTAAACAGATTTACATACCATACGTACATATGGCGTCATCCATGGGGACATGATACGAAATAGCCACAAATTTTTTGAAATTTTTCACCTATTTTTTCTCATTTCTCACTAAAAAATCTCAAATTTTTTTCTTTCTTACACAAGTTTCTCATCCAAACATGTCTAGTGAACAACCCTTTCAAGTTTCAGACATAACCAGCGACCACCTCAGACCTCTCCAGGTGGAAGAGTTCACTCACTTAGAGGAGGGTCGACAAACACTCGAAAACTAGGAACACCAGTCAGCAAGAAACCTCATAAGAAAACTACCAGGAGAAATGCATGCAACAAACGACCACGTCAGCTTGCATACATCACTATTCCAAGAGGGGCCCACACGGTCCCATGACTAACATCAAGTTCCCCGGTCAACTTCTTAAGTAATACCAATTCAAGAAACCAGAGTCGGGCACCAAAGGGCGCAAAGATACAACCACGATTAGAGGACTTCACAACGAACAAGAGACATAGTGCTAGGGTACAACCAGGAGAAGGGTTACTGTAGAAACTAGAAGGCGGTTGAATAGTTTCACCGTTTTAATTACGTTTTCAAAATCTTTCTCAAATTACTTTTCAAAGAGTTTTAGATTTGAAATTTATGCAATATCAACACAACAATAAATGAACACAAGTAAAAATAACAACAATAATAGAGTAAGAAGTATGTAAGAGTAAAGAGAAGAGACGATCAAATCAAGGCACGGAGATTTATAGTGGTTCGGCTACGAAGCTCACTCTTCGCCCTATTCCACTCCTCGAGTATCACACTCGAGAGTTTCACAAACAGTATATCAACAAGCTCCTTTATGGCGGAGAAAACCATACACCTTCGCTTACACCAATTAACGACACTAAGCGGAATGTCGAGTCCTAATCCTAGCTGGAACCAATCTACGCAACACTTCACACGATCAAAATAATTACGCACAACACCTTCCGACCAAACACCAAGTCGAAATTCACACAATCACCTTACGGACCAACACCAAGCCTGAATCAACACACAACACATTTCCGAGCTTACACACAAGTTTGATCCTACACAAGAATTGAGATATATATAGTTTAGATTGATGTGAGAAACGTAACAAAGGTACGAGGTGAATGCCTATTCTTCAACACTTCGTTTCTTGACGAATACGAGCGTTCTTCTCTTGCACTTTGAGGTAGAAAGGATGCAATCACTTAAAAACAAGTTGCAACACGTTAGTGTGATCAAATAAAAGAGTTTAGATTGATTTGGGAAGACAGAAAGTTTTAGTTCTCAAGAGGTGAATTTTTTTGTTGGAATAGTACTGTATTTATAGGCACCTGGAGGAGCGGGGGACGGTCCCTTAAACTTTGGACGGTCCCGTATATATAAGGGACCGTCCACCTTTACGGGACCGTCCCATGGGACGCTCTTATTTTTGTCCTGATGTGGTGAATATTTAACTGATTTGGGCGGGAAAAATAGCTGTTGGAGAATTTCAAATTCAAAATTATTTTTCTTGTTAACACATTTTTATAAATACAAAAAAAATGTTTTGTCACATAAAAATGTGAGGTTTAAGGAAAAATAATTTCTTTGATCACTTAACTAAGTTGATAGATTGTTTGTTCATACCTTAAGTGATGTTGTAGTCGAAACGAATTTTATCGATTAAAAACTTATCAGGTGTAGTTTTACCTAACGTGTTTTTATATTTTGTGATTATCAAAACTTATAGAGATCGAAAAATGCACATGACGTTGTTGACATTATTTGTATTAACAATCTTTCCCTTTTTGATGATTACAAAATATAAACTCATTTTAGGTAGAATTAAAAGGTTTCGTCGATGTGTAGAGAGGAAAGAAATCGACGATGCAAACACTCGCCCTTGATTAGTTCTCCCCCTTGTTGAGGGCAAGGAGGAATCGAGCGATGGTATTTTGCTACAAAAACAAGTTAGAATACATGTGCAAGAGTATGCATATTCAAGTCACAGAAATAGATAAGAATAACAGAGAAGATAGATGTCAGAAACACTAGACGCCTCAAATAAACCGACGGTCCCATAAATATAAGGGACCGTCGGTTATTTAAGGGACCGTCGTCAATGGGTTAGAAAGAGATAGGCAGAATTTATTAAGTAGGCATAAGCTTAAAAATTCATTAAACGAGAACAAAGTTATACATAAAATATGACTATTACAACATAATCCTACATAATATAACTAATCCTAGTCTAGTCTCTAGGATAACCAAAGTAAGGCTCGGTCTTATTGTAGAGCATGCACCATGTCTAAAGGTTAGGGAGAAATGGTGGTGCGAGAGTATTGTTTGAAGGAGGCGGAAAGCGAGGAGGCAAGAGAAGCGATGTGATAAAGTCTAGATAATTTTTGAGAGTTTGAAATAGGCTACGATTGTGAATGCAACACACACAATAGCCTCCACGGGCATTAACTTGATCTAGTATGGGTGGAGGTTGTAGTTTTTGAGCAAGAATTGCATTTCGAAGATGCAAGTCAATGAAAGTGGAGAATTATTAAGCCCTAATTGATTGTTGGGTGGTATGATTTGTAACTTGAGGTGGATGTGATGGTGGTAGAGGGTGATCTTTTGGAGTGAAAGTAGGTTCTTTGTGAATGGATTATGATTCATTGAGGGGTTGTGACGTAAAGAAAGAAAAAAAAGAGGATGATGCTTCTTTGAAAGTGTTAGGTTGTGGAATGAAGGTTGGTTTTTGTGTGTTTGAGGTGGTCGTATGTTTCATGAAGTTTCCAACGGTTTGTTTCTTCCGCCAAGGGTTTGGGTTTATTTCAGTTCTAGCTCTATCTCAGTCCGCACTCTTCCCATATCTCACTTTTCTCCTTTTTTCATCATATCTAAGGACTCTACACTATCTAGTGGATTGGCCCTGGGTAGATCCCTCCGGTTCTGGCGGATCGTGGGAACTAATACCTAACCTTACCATCCTTATAACTCCATACATAAAGTAAAATGGTCGGTCTTTTTGGTACAGTTCATTCTTCCTTGAAACCAATTGAAAAATCATTTGAAAAAACAATCAAGGTACTTGTGATACGAGATCAAAGCATTTTGTACCTTAATAGTTTTGATCATTTAGAAAACCTCCCCCTCAACATGTGCATATGATTTAGAAATTGTTTAGCACATGGAGGCAAGAGGACTTTGAAATATTTTCTTTGATCACAATTTTCATAGAAAAAGGCCATTTGATTTTCTTGGTAAATTATCCCCCTCAATATGTGCGTAGGATATTTGAAATCATTTTATCACATATAGGAAAGAGTTCTTTTGAAGCACATCCACGATCACAAAATCCATTAAGAAACCATTTGAAAACTCAATCAAGGTACTTTATAAATCACTTTAAAAGGCTTTTGTACCTCGATAGTAAGTTTTCTTTTGAAATGCTCCCCCTCAATATGTGCTTCGAGATTTGAAAGCGTTTAGCACATATGAGAGAGCAGCCTGCACATTTGAATCAAAACGATCATCCTTTATCAAATTTCATTATTAAATCACAGATTCTCCCCCGATAAAAAATATCAAACCCTTTGAGATTTTGGATCCCAAGTGATTTAATAAGGTTTAGAAAACATGGGAGAGCTTGTAGCCTGGTTTAAATACTCATCTTGTTTTTGGATAAATCCTCCTCCTCAAACATGTGCATCATATATTGAAGTCGTTTGGCACATGGAGGCAGGAGTGCCTTTAAAGGACTAAAACCAATTCCATTTAAACAGATAAGAGATTTAAATCACTATCTCTCCCCCGATTAAAAATTTCAAACCAATTGAGATTTGTGATCCCAACTGATTTAAATCATTTAGAAAAGTTTGGGGAAAGACGTGGCAAGATTTGATTTTGAAAAATGACAGATAAGGACTATTTTAAGACATTAAAGATTGTTAGTGTCAGGTATGATAGTTTTTAAGAGATCTTTTAAGTAAAACAAAACAATTTCACAATCAAACAAGAACAGAAAAAATTTCATTTTGAAAGACCTTGATTCTAAAGAAAAAATCATACCATGACATAACATTAAATCTTTAGATCACCACTTTTATTGTACAAACGGACTTTTTATGAAGAAAATATCGTTTGAAAATATTTTATTTTAAATCACTCTCCCCCTCAATCGATGACAGTAGTCTTTGATTGAGTGACTTAGGTTTGATAAAAATGAAGTCCGGTGATTTTCAAAATTTAGTCCAATTTATTTTCAAAACAATATTTTCCATTTTTCAAAACAATATTATTTGAAAATTGTTTTTTTTAAATGGTATCACAATTGTCCTGCACAAAGATACGTTAGGTGGTTGAGCTGCTTCAATTGATGTTGTTGTTGTAGGGCTTGGAAGAAAAAAACCGCCTCAGGTAAAGGAGACTTTACGTTGCATTTTAATGCCAACTGAGGTCAAATTAAGCTCCGTTTCTTCAATCACTTAGAAGAAAACCATCTGCTGATGCAGTGAGACCTCTTACGTTGCATTTATGCCAACTCACCATGGAAGTCCAATTAAGCTCCGTTTCTTCATTTGTCAACCCAAGATATAGTTACCCTTTCCTTTCGACATCCAATCATCTTCAATTGTGGGATCCGGACCTGGAACATTCTTTTATACCAATATACCTGCATATGTTAGTGAACACACATACAATATATGGTGGTCGACATCACCCAAACAACAATCGACTAATAAAAGTCAATGCAACATGTCAATCAGATCATATAAAGTATGGGATTATGTGTTCATCAAACTCTAATCATCTAAACCTAACAATCATATCCTCGGCACCTAGTCCTTCAACATAGGTTAACATCATTTTTCAATTAAGCATTTAGGATAATTAAGAAATCCAGTTAGATGATATAGATTTGAAAACATTCTCCCCCTCAATCAATGGCTCAATTTATGAAAAGATTAAAAAGGCGAAGTCATTGATTGAGTTTTCAAATTTAATAAAGAACTCGTTGATTGTTTTAAAGCAACTCATTTACCACCTTTTTGTTAAAACAACAAATATTTTTCTAAAGAATTTTAGACGGAAAAACATTTGTGTAGGAACAGCAATCCTTCGACATACTTTCCTCATTTTGATTTTAGGATAAGTGCACGAAATATTTTGCAAATTTGTTTAGCGCAGACTTTCCTTTCTTTTTAAGAACGGGTTGCTATCAGAAATAATAGCAAGCCATAGTTTTAAGCACGAGTTACAGTCTGAAGTAACTGCAAGCCATATTTAGAGATATGTTTTGGAAAAAGAATATTTACACCTCCTGCTAGAACTTCATCTATGGTCCCGTGCCATTATTGAATGACATTTCTAAGACCGTAGATGTTATCGATACCAGAAGACATGTCTTAGAAAAACATATTTTTGGTATTTTTATTTTTTTTTTATTTATGGATTTTTGAAGGTTTTATATTTTTCTATTTTCTTTTTGTTGGTTTTATATTTTTGTATTTTGTTTTTCTGATAAATATATACAAAGATAGAGAAGATGATATAGTTAAAGAAGATGATGATACGAGTACCGAGATAAGGATATCGAGCAGCACGTCGTAGAAGATAGAAGTCATCAACTCTTAAACATTCACCACCAAAGCTTCCGAGGCTCCAGAATATAAGATAGAACATGAGCCAATGAGAAAGAGAGACTTTGGCAGCTTCCCCCCAAACCAAGAATCCATTAGATGAGCAGATTCGAAGCTCTATTTCAAGCTTGCCTTAGCCAGGAGAAGCACACCATTATCATAAATCCCGCCGCTCCTTTTAAGAACGATATTGAGATTCTTCGTTCGGTTATATCATCAACAAGAACGCAACGTATCATCCCACTCATAAATAATCTCTCAAATTCCATACCCAATGAAGTCCAAGCGATCCATTCCAAAAGGTGTCAAGAGAACAATTTCCGAGTAGTTGAATTGATGCGTCACTTTAGACTAGAGCTCACTAACCCGAATACACATATACTCGAAGACAGAGAAACTTATACCATCGAATAGCGATTAAGTCCAATAGCCAAAGAATAACCCCGATGTATACTTTTCTCTCCCCCTAAAAAAGTGTATGAAGCTCAAGAACCCGGATAACGAATGCCCAAAGAGAGAATAACCGATAACATTGAAGAAGCAGGCGAATCACTGATTATCTCAGGATGACTATCTCGCAAGTCAACTCGTATAAGTGATTATATCTCTGAATCACTGATTGCTCTCAAGTGAGACAACTGAGCCCCAATGTACATAATTTCTCCCCGATGATTGCGATAACATCGAAATCATCACACACTTGTGTACCTTTTATCTTCGAAACTTCTTTACATCACTTCCCTACGTCGTTGGAATAATAACACTAAAAGCCTTGATGAGTAAAACCTTGAGTTTCTCTGCGGTCATGACATTTGTTTTCCCGGGATATCTTCAATCACTTAGAAGTGTTAAGTTCATCAAGTTTACTCGCCATGAGTTAAACCTTGAGTTTATCTGCGGTAATAACATTTGTCTTCCCGGGATATCTTCAATCACTTAGAAGTATTAAGCTCATTAAGTTTACTCGCCATGACGTCTCCTTCCCTGCGGTGATGCTCGCAACAGAACCTTGAAAGCCCATATACTTGAAATCGATGAGAAGATGCTTGACGTCTTTTAGAATCAACATGTGAATAAAGTGAGCAAGTCTAATTGGGGATTAAATCTGACATTTCACCCTCCCCCAATTAGTGCTCTCCCCTAAACTGACAATGCCCTGAATATGAAGAAGTCTTTGGATAATCAAATGCAACTCGTCTTTAGTCTTCTAACATGCAACAAAAAATGTAGAACTGACTGTAGACTCGACCCTTCAAGATTGTGCGTTGGGGAATAGATAGTTAACATCTTCAACTCACGAAAAATAAGAACATCACCAAAAGCATCCCAATTAACTTACATCTTGCAAGTCCCCTTAACTAAAATCTCTCCCAATCAAACAAGAACAGAAAGATGTTCGTCAAGGAAATCAGCAAGCCAGAACGAACAACACACAAGATGGTAACACCAAACTACCAATCACATCAAACAAGAACGGAGAGATTGTTCGGAATCATCATGTTGATGTATACGTGAGGCATTAACCGAAAGCACTTTGTCGATAAACTCATCAATCCGAGTGAAGATGTCAACCAATTCTTCTAAAAGAAACTCCATGTGAAGATGACCCGATAAGAAGAAGCTCGGTTCTTACATGAGTTAGGAGCCGTTTGACCATTTATTCTCATATAAAACAACATGTAGTGTCATCATACTTCTTCTCCCCTCAAGAATTGCAGACGAAGTTGCCATTCTTGACTAAATAAGTGAAATCATCCAAAAGAATTCTATTCACACTTCCCCCGAAAATTAGCACATGATGTCGACATCATCATTATAGTTGAAAAGTGGAATAAGAAAACAATCAACCAGAAGCACTTGATGTTTGAAAGCGCGTGGAAAAAGCATGAAGCATGTTGATGAGAATGGTCATTAATGAGAAGATTTCTCTTATTCAGAAGATAAAGCGCACCAAACGCACACTTTTTCTTTAGAGTAACGAGGCATGAACTGTTGTGTTCATACGTCATAATGTTGAAGTATGAGGCCTGAATCGATGTGAATGTATCGCCATAATCTCTTTCATCATCATCTCTTTGGCAAAACATGTAATCAACCCATTATCATTCAGTAGGCTCTTTGTTGCACAAAGATGGAGAAAACCCAATATGATGAATTTGACCTGAAGTAAACTAACCCGAACTCGTGACTTAAACTTGCACATATGTAACAAAGAGAAGTGCCGATTTCCATTAGCATCTCTAAGTACTCTCTATGTACTCTATACTCTTCAACCAACCAACCATCAAGTATAAGACGTACATTACCTCTTGAAAATCCACAATTGAATGTGACACTAAGCACTACAACGTAACTCCTTAAAGTGATAGTTATTTTGTGGTGGTATGAGCCCAATTCCCCCAAGTGGTAAAAGAAAAGGTAAAAGACACCCAACAATAACTAGATTTCCAAGTCTTCGTTTATGATAAAAAGCTCGAACAAAGATCATGAAGAATCTTCATCCAACCATCCCCGATACCTTCAGATACTAAGTACACTCGCCCGTGATAATTCACTTCAACCTCAAATAAATAATACTGAATTAACGCCGTTGTCACATCATCTGGTTAACTGCACAAATCGGCCTTCTTTGACATTTAAACGAACTTTGATAATGGTTTCATCCAGACCATGGTTAAAAGCACATAACCCCATAAAACCAAGTATAACCAAACCGCCATGACGAATATCCAAACATACATCCAATTTATGAAGTACACCCTTTTATCCCTTCGAAACGAAACCGTAACACCAAAGATCGAAGACCGAAATACGCTTTCCTTTCTCCAAGATGGTTCCATCATCACGGATTTTACAATTCTATATTAAACCGAGAAATAGTTTCTTTTCGGGATTTTACAAAACCAAGAATAACCGCAAGATAGATTCGAAATGCACTTTACAATTACAGGATGTTTCCATTGTCACGGGATTTTACAAGTCTATAATTTAAACCGAGAAATAGATTCTTTCGCTGGATTTTACAAAATCAAGACAAAACCGTAAACAATGTCAGCTTGAATGTGTTATGACACCTTTGGTTTCAGTGAATATCTGTTTTAGGGGAACATGCAACGATTCATCAATGGTTTAATATCCAACATCAACATCATCATCAACCATCCAGTAAACATTTTGGTAAACACATCATTCACGTATTCTGACAGCTATTGTAGTGACCACATGGAGAAGTAAACCCGATATACCAAACTTGAATATGACGAAAAATTCCCCAGATTTGTTACTTAAGCTTGTACTAATCCTTGTGAAAAAGAAACGGTGTACCCAATGTACAAAACCTCTTGACATTCTCAACTGAGTGAGACACCGAAGTGATAGTTACGTTGTGGGTTAAACGAGAAAGAATCACAACCGTAATTAAATAGCCAAGTCTTTATCACCCTCTATAAACGCCCAACCAAGTCATCTTCGCGGAAGGGTAGAAAGAAAGAAGACGAAATAAGTAAACGTGCTTGGAAAAACTCACTTCAAATCCAAATAAGAAATACCGAATAATCAACCCTAAAGTCAACTTTGTTCACACATCAATTTAAGCCGTGACATAGTATCTATCGCGAAAATGTATATACCAAAGAATCAACCTGGATTTTGAATCTCACCATCAAATCACATCACCATCTAATCTCTTCGACATATCACATTGTCAAACCTCATGTTATCCAAACCTCAGACATATTATTCAATTTTGAGAAGCCCAACCTAACCTTGAACCCGATCCAATTAATTCCAACGTTATGTAAGAAAGAAACATATGCCCACTTTGATAACTTTTTAAAGCATGAATTCACAACCCAACATGTAGTCCGGTTCAAAACATAACAGTGCTATCAATGTTTCAGTCCAATATGCTCACAACCCAAGATGAAGGAAACAATAATAAGTCGGCCCATGTCAAAAGTCATTTACACACTCAAATTCGGATACAATCTCATCATAACCATGGAATAATAACCGACAATTTTCTCACTTTCACCACACACATCCATGATTATATAAACGTTTGCTGTTTTGACATGGCTCATTCAAACTCAACATACCGTATACAGCCCATGTACAATGATGATACCAACCCACGGCCCAAATAATCATCACTCGGGCCATGATCTATCATCACGCAGATGCACCATTCGTTACCTAGGCCCAAGATGCCAATCAATATCACAACAGATCCAACAAGTCAAACAACCCTAAATGTTCGGACTTATAAAACGCCACCAAATAACTCATACCCTAAATATTCTCACACCCTTAACCCTAATTACAAACACTCCGCCTCCCATCTTCCTGTTAATCAAAAACTCTCCAAAAAAAACAAGAAATCCAGAACTCATCAACCACTGAAACAAATCGTCCATGTGACTCTTGTATTAACCCAGTCAAGAAATCATCCCTTTACTTTTACGATACGATACTAGGAAAAACATGTAAGCGCTTATGCTTCAACATCTCTTCTCAACGAGATTGAGACCATTCTTTGACGATTCTTGATTAAGACCACAGGTAGGTGATTTGATACTTTACTTGTATAAGTCGAAAGAAAAATGAGATCGAAACACTCTTGTTTATGATCTTACTTTTATATTTCGAATACTAAAAGAGGTTAAGCTTCATATATGGATCAATGATGGATATTGTTTCGAGTAAAGCAGTCTTTAAAAGATTGCAAGAAAATGAAACGAATCTGAGATGCTTGTATTTTATTTGTTGAGTCTTCAAATTAAATGAGAGATGGGGAGTGATAGTGAGGTTCATTGGTGAGTCTAGATTAGGTAAGATTAGTTTCGGATTGGATTTATTTATCTTTTGCAACTCGTATATTTGGGTTCGTTTAATCATGGACATATTATGAATTGGTATTGAGGTCAAGATGAATCAGTGGTAAAATGGTATATGTGATGGGGATAATAAGTCTCTTACTTCTTCCTTTCTGTCGAGTCACTTTACTTAGAGTCAGCATGCATCAAATTCGTGGTCAAGTCGCTACATTAGTTTATAATCAAGTCGCTAACAAATTGTTTAGAGAGTAAGTCGCTACTGCTTATAAACCATACAAGTCGCTAGGTTTTGTTCCTTTTTCAAAGCAAATCACTAGCAGAGTTATTTTGAGTCAAGTCGCTAGGTCTAGTGTCAAGTCGCTACCTGTATGTGACAAGTTGCTAGGTCTAGTGTCAAGTCACCATTGACTTTAAAGAAAGTCAACAAATCTCCAAGTCGCTACCATATAGTGTCAACTCGCTACTTGATAAATATCAAATCGCTACCAAAAGTGAATAGCAAGTCGCTAGGTAGATTCAAAGGAATTTAGACATCTTGTTCACAATCGCTAGCATGAATGTATGATTTTTCCCGACCATTTTTCTGATTCACCTTTATACTAAAACCAGAAAATCAAAGATGAAAAGTTTCACATATGACCTGCTTTGACCCACGACTGACCGAAAACATGACCAGATTCATTGAAACTCAGAAAAAGTGCATACAAAAATGTTTCATTGACTGTTTTGACCGGACCAACCAATTCACAGCTTTTGTACAAAAATGTCCTAAGATACCAATGATTGGACAATAAAGTTTGACACAAGAAAGATTTGAGACCAAGATACCAACACGAGACATTTTTGACCAACAAGAAAGGATACATTAAAACCAAGCATGCACTACATAATGAAGCGACCACAAAACAAAAGCCAAAAACTTGAAAAACAATTTTCGGACCAATAAAGATGATGCAAAGGACAGCAAAAACATATCAAATAACCACATTAAATCAACACAACACAACAACCTCGCCTGACCATTATTGGTAGATCGATATATTTATTGTGTTGATGATTCGGGTGGTCTTGGATGATCAAAATACATGATAGCCATTTTAGAGAGAGAAAGTAGAGAGATGGGTGTTCAAGCTAGAGACTTGGTTCACAAATTGTAAAAGGTTAGATTGCTAAGCCACACCCCTTCCATGGATGGAAGGGGTATTTATAGTTACAAGAATACGTCCTCCTATCGGACTGTGGATCAGGCATACAGTGGGTAAAGACCCTCCTTCCTCCACGGTGTTACAACTACTACTAACTATAACTAATAACTAACTAATAAAACCGATAAATAAACGATATGTCTACAGCTAACTTATGCTAAATTATATGGGGTGACCGACACTTACTTATGGAATTTCCAATTTCTAAACATGTAGCCTGAAAATCATGAACAATGATTTGGGGCATATTTAATTTATCCTCGATTGTTTGCTTATAGATTAATATGTCAAAATGAATAAAGGACACAATTCGTGCATTAAAACTAACACCATATGTAGAAACATAAAACTTAAATATTAAAGTTGTATTTGTTTCTAAATGGCTAATAAATAAAAGTTGTCATTTATTACTCGATTGAAGGAAGTTATGCTGATCAAGTAAATATAGAGTTATTGTGCCTGGCTTTGACAACAAAGATTAATTTCATATATGAAATTCCTATTATTCTCTTGTTGCCTTAGTTTCAATGTCTTAAGGGGAGGCTAATTCAAAAATTGAAACCAAGGCAACATGAGAATAATTAGGGTTTTGATATTTATACAAAGTTAATCTTGTTTCAGTGTTATCTTAGGTGGCTGCAATAACTCATATATTTTGCCCCAATCCAGGCATAGCACCATATGTATCCAATCTAAAGTAAGTAAATGTCAACTTTTTGTTTATTGATTGTATTTATAAATAGATCTGCAATAATGATTTAAAACATGTGGCGTCAGTTTTTAATGCATGAATTATGTTATATTCATTTTTGACATATCAGATTGATCTATCGCTTGAACAGGCAATCATGATGGGGTTGTAACATGATCAATTTTTTTCTTCATAAACGTAGTTTATTTTATCTGTGATTATAAAAGTGATTTCATAAATATGTCACATATTTTTTACAAAATTGTAAGTTTAAGGAAATATAAACTACAAATATTTGAATTTTTAACCTTCGTTTTATAAAACAATATTTTTTTTTTTGAAAAGACCAAAGGTCATGTATGCAAAAACACAATTGCTGGATAAAAAAAACATAATTTTCAAAAATGCATTAATTATAAAGTTATGACAAAAAATAATTAAATGTAACATAATTGCTATATAAAAAACGTAACTAACTTTTTTATTCTCCAAAATTAAAGTTACACATAATTCTAGATCTTCAAATATTGGCAAGGTATCATAACTTTCTTATACATTTATGAATTGTGATGTTAACATTTAACGGATAATTTTAGTATACATAAATGGGATTACAATGGAACGATTCAGAAAAAATATCTTAAATAAACAACAAGACTCTAATATGATAGCTCACAACTCAAGTCTTAAGCTCCTAAATTGTTCAGAACATGCACAATTTTGTTTTTGGTCAAAAGCTAGATCAATTCACATCTTAAACAAATGATTGTATTTAACAATATTCACAACATCCTAATTTTTTTTAATGAGACACACATGTTAATAAACTTTTTTTAGAAGAAGTAATAAAATATTTTCTTCTGATGACCTTAATTATAGCATAAATTGGAACATATAACATGAAACAGATGCAGAATCCAAAACAACGTACTACATAAAAGGTATATGGGTTTTACCTTGTGTACGTATCCTGAAAAACTTTGAACAATGATCATGCTACGACCCCATCCTGATTGCCTGTCTAAGCGATAGATCGATCCAATATGTAAAAAATGAATAAATGACACAATTCATGGATTAAAACTAACACCACATGTAGAAACACAAAAATTTAAATCATTATTGCAGATCTTTTTCTAAATACAATCAATAAACAAAAAGTTGTCACATTACTCGGATTGAGACATGTGGTGCTATACGCTGCATCAATATGAGTTATTGCAGCCTTGATAACACTAAAAAAAGATTAATCTTTTATAATAGCAAACCCTACTATTCTCAGTGTTGCCTTAGTTTCAATGTCTTAAGGGGAGGCTAATTCAGAAATTGAAACCAAGTCAACATGAGAATAATTAGGGTTTTGCTATTTAGACAAAGTTAATCATGTATCAGTGTTATCTTAGGTGGCTGCAATAACTCATATATTTTGCCCCAATCCAGGCATAGCACCATATGTATCCAATCTAAAGTAAGAAAATGTCAACTTTTTGTTTATTGATTTTATTTATAAATAGATCTGCAATAATGATTTAAAACATGTGGCGTCAGTTTTTAATGCATGAATTGTGTTATATTCATTTTTGACATATCGGATTTGTTGGAATCACTCCTAAACCATATTTCAAGTGTTAGTGATTCATATGTAATAGTTAGCTTAATATGGCTTTTATGTTAGTAATCAAGGCTAGGCTTATGTAGAAAGCCCATAAGCCTAGGCCAAGCCCAATAAGTAAAAGGATGGGAACTTGGAGTGTTACCTTAGTTCTCCTCTAAATAAATACTCTTGTAAACTTATGAAGGTTGGTTGTTCATTTCATCATTCACTCTACGCATAACTATTAATATCTTCTAATGTGTGTTTTGGTTTAGTGTTCAAACGATCCTTTCTCTTCTCTATTTCTTATATTGATGCTTGTGTTGCTAAAATGGGAATCAGTCATGGTATCATTATCTAACAAATAGTTGGGTAAACATCTTTGTTTTGAAGGTTTTCGTGGTTTACGCAGAAAAGGGCCATATTTTCTTTTGTCACGCTTAAAAAACGATATTTTACACTTTTCAATCCAAGATTCTTGTACTTTCAACGTTTAAGGTGTTAAAATATCCTGCTTTTAGCAAAAAGTTTCAAACTTTACGCAGGATCATTGTTTTAAGCTTGGTTTTATTCGTGGTTTCATTTCTACGCATAAGGTGTTTAGTAGCTTTGGATAATCAAGTTTCACACTTTTGTGTTATTTTGGTGATATTGAGGGTCGCTTTCATCACAAAAATCCGTTTAGAAACATCTGGGCAGAAATCAATTTTGTTGCTTTCACGCGTAGAAAACCCTATTCTTACGCGAATTATCCGTGGTTTGATCTTCAGATTTTCAGTTTACTCGCTGTTTTCTGTTTGGATAAGCCTGAAAACCGACTTTGGATATCCTTACACTTTTGATAGTGTAAAAGATTTTGGGCCAAACCCACGCTGAAGCTCAATCTACGCCAGAACTTTTTACCAAGCTTATTCTTACGCCAAGCCCCTGCCTTATGCTAAGATAATCTTACGCATAAGTTTTCTACTTCTAACCTTCAGCTTTACGATACTTTGTAAGTTTCTCATTCTTACTAAGTTAATCCTACTACGTAAATATCACTTTTACTTAAGTTTGGGTTTTAACGCTTAAGTGTTACTTTGCCTAAACTTGGTTTTTCTACGCCTAAGGATACTTCATCAACAACGCTTTCATTCACTCACAAAGATCCATTTAACAACACAAGTT
The DNA here is from genome assembly GCA_910596185.1 of Chrysanthemum makinoi. Lineage (NCBI taxonomy): Eukaryota > Viridiplantae > Streptophyta > Magnoliopsida > Asterales > Asteraceae > Chrysanthemum > Chrysanthemum makinoi. The sequence goes on from OU343223.1 coordinate 84,957,872, forward strand.
TTCAACATGTCACAACCACCATACTTTAGCTATTTTCCTTACACTTATAATCAATAACAACAACAACAACTAAGTCCACAACATCAACAATTTAATCAACAACAACAAATTTATCAACAACATACTCCACAAATGGTTCAACCCACCACCTAGTCTTCAAGTACAACCCACACAACTACAATCAACATCCATCCAGAGTACTATGAAGGAACCAACATGGTTTGGCAAGATGTATGGTTTAAGTAGCCAACAATCAATTCATGGTGGCTCACTTGATAGAATCATCTCCAATGCTCCTAAAATTATGATCAATGGGTGATAAGGTTCTTTAGGTTTTGTGATCTAAAGAAGCTACATGGAAAGTTCTTAAAGAAGGTCTTTATGGAAGGTCCATTTCGTGATGCCTACCGTTGTCACACCCGCAGATCCTAATGCCAATCCACCAAGAGATGCTGTCACCAATATTGCAACTATCTCGCACTGGCTGTGATGAACTTCTACATTTTGAAGCCATGAACTAGCAATGTACACATCCTTTTCGATTACCCAATCCCATCCTTCAGTGTTGATGCTCAAAAGACTCAAGTAAAGCAATGTGTGGGAAATATTCATCTTCTTATGAAAAGACTACTCAATCAAGAAGACATGGAATCCAAAATCTACTTGGCTTATGAACACTTCATGATCGAACTGTGAGAGACATAGAGTCATATCATCATCGCTGCATATCATCATCAATGATTCAGCAAACACAATATCATTGTAGATATTAACTTTTCACATACACATCATAACCATTAACACAAGGTAGAATATAAGATGGAATTCTAGAGAGAGAAAGTTAGAGGTTTAGGGAACTTAGTGAGAGAAAGTGAAAGATATTATTATGAGCTCCAACTCTCTACCTTGGGAGGTAGAGAGTATTTATAGTCTTACAATAAAAAGCCACACATCGGGTACGTGGATCGGGCATACATGATGGGTAAAGACCGTCAGTCCTCCACGGTGTTACTTAACTAAATACTACTTAACTTAAAATAACTACGACTACGAGCTTTCTAACGATTACATATACTTGAGGTGACCGACTCTTTAATACCTGGAATTTCTAATTCCTAACAATCTCCCCCTAAGGAAGGTCACCTCAATCATGCACTAAAATTACATTGAATACAAACAGATATGACATTAACAATTGTTCTTGCATTCTTGATGTAGTCCTTTGTTCCTAAGCTCGTAGTCATTGATTCTTCACATTGCATGTTTGGTTACTTCAAGTGGAGGTCTTTTATTGATCCACGTGATAATAATTTTGAGCCATCATTTGAGATTATCAGCCATCAAAAAATCTCCGTGACATCCTTTGTGGTGTTGGTATTATGTGATGTTGTGACTTTAGGACCGACATGCTCACATTCTGGATCATGATATCTTCTCATCCGAGTAGCGGAAGCATTTGTTGAATCATGATATTGGCAGCAGCGTAGCAGAAGCATGGAGTGAAAATATCCGAGTCATTGATGCACTAATCATGATTTCTTTTGAGATGAATGTGTTAAGTGAGCATGCGGCTATGTATTGACCGCTTCATTCGATTCACCAAGCGTCGGGTGTACACGCATACAGTTAGCAATAAAGCGCACGAAAGTGTCTTTGATCACTTTCGTTGAATTGAGGTACACGCCACACGGTTCCCGTTGTTCGATACAAGTCTTTTGTGATCGGTATAATTCGAAGAATTTCCTTGACAGGGTTTCGCAGCTGCTCTAGCTGTTCTCAAACCGGAACATCTCAAAGAAGACAACACGAGTGAGTGAACCGGCGTAATTTGAGTCCAGCGATTGATGAAAAGATATTTGAAAAACAATCGTGTATTGCTCAATAGAAATTGTTTTTGCAATAAAACGAAGGTTTTAATGAAAATCAATTATCAATCATAAAACACCTTTTGATTTGAAAAATTAGTACACGGTCGACGTGCTAATGAAAAGAGTTTTAAAGCACAAAGACCGGTTTTCAAAGGTATCCGTCAATCCATAACTTTGAACCGGGATTGATTCAAAAGATTGAATCGCCCCATTGTTTCTGTTCGGTTGTCACATGGTTGATCTGTATAATAGATCTCACATGCCACCTACCAGGAGCTTGTTAGATGTTGGCTCCAGAAGGCTTTCCATCTTCACGGTGAGTATGTAAACACATCACTTTCGGATGTTACGGCAATACCACAAGGATAATGCGTAGGACTCAAGATATAATCTCTCTTTCCACATTGTGTGAAACAGAGAGTCTTCATTGAAAGTGTCCTAATGAGATTTATTGATGATCTCGTGGCTCTAGACTCAATTTGTCAATATTTGGATCCTATTATCGGAGACTAGGGAGAGGGTCTCCTTCTTCAATATCAACAATCTCTAAGAGAAAGTCGATAGATAATGTCGGTTCCCGTGAGAATGAAACAAGTCCTTTTAAGAGGAACTTGAGTGGTTTGGGAAGTTGAAGTGCGGTCGTCCACTTTGGGTCCATGACGTCTTGTCTTCAATACCGATGTTACCATCAGTAGCATATGAATTGAACCCGGTTTCCGCCCTAAGGTTGAATAAATGGAGGGCTATTTGTTTTCACCCTTTTCTCATTCAATTCTTTTTAATTCTTCAACCCCTTCAGAGCTTACCGAGACTTCATAGCTAGAACCTTGTTGGGTTTATTCCAGTACTAGCTCGGTCTTAGTCCGCACTCTTCCCATATCTCATTTTTCTCCTTTTATCATCATACCTAAGAACTCTACACTAACTAGTGGATAGTCCTGGGTAGATCCCTCCGGTTCTGGCGGATCATGGGAACAATACCTAACCTTATCATCCTTATATCACCATACATAATGTAAAGTTGGTCGGTCTTTTTGGTATTGTTCATCTGCCATAGGAACCAATTGAAAACCATTTGAAAATCAATCCGGATACTTGTGATATATTATCAAAGCATTTTGTACCTGAATTGTTTTTGATATTTTTAGAATAAGAACTCCCCTCAACATGTGCATCAAGTATTTGAAATTGTTTTGCACACGGAGGCAAGAAGAAGAATTAACTTCTTTGATTACCATTTTCTAAAAAATATCAACATCACTTCCCAAATCAAATCAAGTAGATAAAGCATTTTGGGGAAGGATGAGGTTTTCATGATTTTGCTCCCCTCAATATGTGCCTCGAGGTTTGAAAAGAGTTTTGCACATACTAGAGGAACGCACATTGAGATAAGTGATCACGTTTCAAATCATTGTGGTTTAATATAGATGCTCCCCTCAATGTGTGCATGGAAAATTTGAAATCGTTTGTCACTTACGGGGAGGCAAACATGCTAATCACATAAGAAACCATTTATCCGAATTATCGTTTAAATCCTATTTAAATCACAACTTCTCCCCCGATCACAATTATTAAAACATTTGAGATTTGTGATCTCCGTAGATTTAAATTGATTTTGAAAGCTTTTAAGGAGAATTATGACTTGATTATGAAAGCGTTTTAAGCGATAAGGATCGATGTTGAGATTTTAAACTCCATTGGTTAAACATGCATGTACATCTTTTGAAAACAATTTAATGCCAAATAACTTTTTAATTTAATTGAAATCATTCTCCCCTCAATCAATGACATAGGTTGTTGATTGAGAGATAGAGATTTTGACAAATAAGTCCTGATAATTATCAAAAATAGACCGAAGTTATTTTTCAAAGCATTTAGTTTTCAGCAGATAAATGTTATAGAATCCGAGCATGGAATTTGAAAACATGGTAAAACATGGCTCTGTTCTTTCTTTTAAAAGCGGGTTATTGCCTGAAAATGACAATAAACCATTGTTTCTCTTTCTCCCAAAAATATTTTTGATTTTTTGATTTTTTTTTTTTTTTTTTTTTGAATTGAACAACATCTAAAGTCCGTGTCATTCTTTGAGTGACAGCACAAAGACCGTAGATATTTTCGAACCGAAAAAACATGACAAAGAGACAATATTTTTAAAGATTTTTGAATTTTTGATTTTTATGGATTTTTGAAAGTTTTATATTTTCTATTTGGTTTTATAGGGTTTTATAATTTTGTATTTTGCTTTTTGGATAAATATATACAAGAGATAGATGAAGATAGACCTTTACTCCTCGTCTTCCTCCTGAAGACGTTTGAGTGTTTTCACGGTTGAAGGCTTTTCAAGCCAAGTCGTGGAAGAATAAACTCAAAACGTTCTCTTGGAAGAGCTTTGGTGAAGATGTCCGCTAACCGATATTCAGACCTCACAAAATATAGTTCCACCACACCTTTTCCACTTGTTCCCGATGAAATGATGTCGAATGTCGATATGCTTTGCTCTTGAGTGTTGAACGTTGTTGCATGAGAGAGCAATGTCACTTTTATTATCACAGAAGAGGATTTTGTTGAATTCAAAGCCATAGTCGATAATTGAGATCTCATCCATAGGATTTGAGCACAACAAGATGACATGGCTATGTATTCACCTCTGTAGAGGAAATAGAAGTACTCATTTGCTTCTTTGACGACCAGCTCACTAGTTTATCACCCAAAAGCGAGCACCTCGGATGTACTTCGCGTGTATCTTGACAACCTGCATGATCAGCATCTGCATAGGCTGTTAGTGACATACCGGTGTCCTTTTGGTACCATAGTCCCATATTGATGGTTCCTTGGAGATACCGAAAGACCCGTTTAACCGCTTCAAGGTGCTTTTTAGTAGGCTTAGCATGGTATCTAGCACACATGCAGACAGCGAACAAGATGTCCGGTCTACTAGCGTGAGGTACATCGGGATCCAATCATACTACGATATTTCGTTTGGTCAATCATGATCCCCGAGTGGTCCTCATCTAGTTTGGTTCGATCAATCATGGGAGTGTCAACAGGGTCACATGAATCAAATCCAAATTTCTTTAAAATCTCATTTGCATATTTAGATTGATTTATGAAAATGCCTCGGGACTTTGTGAAATTTGTAATCCCAAGAAAAATGACATTTGTCCCATCATTGACATTTGAAACTTAGAACTCATTTCATTAGAAAAATGATCACATTCCATTGGGTCGGTCGAAGCAAAAATAATATCATCAACATAGATTTGAACATGAGTTAAATGTTTGCGACTTCTGGTGAACAATGTAGGATCAACTGCTCCTTTCTTGAATCCGGATGATAGAAGAAACTTTGACAGGTATCATACCATGCCCTTGCTTGCTTTAAACCGTAGAGAGCCTTCTTCAGACGATAAACGTGAGTAGGATGCTCTTGATTTACAAATCCTTCGGGTTGGTGGCGTGAGCGACTTCTTTAAGATCTCCGTTCGAAATGCCGTCTTTACATCCATCGATACACTACCATGTTCTTACTAGCGGCGTTAGCCGAAAGATTCGATTGCCTCGATTCGACAGCGGGAGCAAAAGATTCTTCAAAGTCTATACCCTCCTCTTGACGATATCCTTTAGCAACTAATCGAGCCTTGTTTTTCAACACATCACCATGCTCATCAAGTTTTACTTTGAAGATCCATTTGAGTGCTATAATCATAGCACGATCAGGCGGTACTAACTCCCATACATCAAGTCGATCAAACTCATGAATTTCATCTTGCATGGCATTGAACCAGTTGTCTTCATTCATGGCGGTTTTAACATCTTTTGGTTCGATCTTAGAAAGTACGGAGTTGAAGAAACACCATAAGGCAGCGGTTGCAAGTTGTTTCGGGTTGATCTGGGGACGAGAGGATTTCCAATGATGTTGTCTAATGGATGATCGTGAGTCCATTTTCTAAGGTGTTCATGTGGCAGTTGTTGAGGAACCGAGGTAGCGAGTCGATGTCTCTGAAGAAGATGGTTCGATGATGATTCAGGAGTAGCAAATATGTTTTCAAATGGAGCATCCTCAGGGGTAGCAAAGGGATTAACTTCATCATTGATGCCAGAAACATTTCCATGATGTACATTTGAAGAATGATGATTTGTTGATGAGGCTGAAGGATCAGTAGCAGGTGCTTCTTGACTTAAAGATATTGAGGCGAAGGATTGACTTCATTCACGGGAATATGAGCATCCTCATGTTGGAATCATTACCTCATTAGTGTTTGAATCATACAGTTCATCAAACATAGGATCAAACAATTTCTTTACATCATCTTCCGATGGAGGTACATATGGAGTTTCTTGAGTAGAGTTTGGAACAAGAGATGAACCAATGGGACTGTTTTGAAGTGCGGGTCTGGCTGGATTGTCCAGAGCCATTTGACCGGTCAACTCATCAAACGTAACGTGAATGGTTTCCATGATATTTCGGGTTCTTTTGTTATAGATTCGGTATCCCTTTTTGTTTGGTGCATATCCTACAAATACTCCAATGTCAACTTTAGCCCTAAGTTTCCCTAAGTCTTGACCCTCATTAGTTGGATAGCACAATGCACCAAACACACGAAGGAAAGAGAGATTAGGTTTTCAGTTGTGGACAAGTTCATATGGAGTTTTTCCATGTGCGTGTGGATTAGGAGCGATTTTGTGTATAGCATGCGTGGCGCATTGCCTCAGCCAGAGAAACATTGGAACCTTTGAGTAAATCAACATTGTTCTAGCGGCTTCAACCAGAGTCCGATTTAGTCTTTCAACTACACCGTTCTGTTGAGGAGTTCGTGAAATACTTCTTTGATGACTGATTCCAACGCTTTCATAGAATTCATTAAGCTGTTTGTTGACAAACTTCGGTTCCATTGTGCGTTGACAATTACGGCGGTTTTGTTAAGTCGAACCTGCAACTGTTTGATGAGTTTGATGATGATATCAGGAGTTTCATCCTTTGTCCTTATGAACTTGACCCCGGTGAATCTAGAGTAATCATCAACCACAACTAACACATATTTCTTCCCAAAGATATTTTGTACCCTCATTGGTCCACATAAGTCCATATGAATCATATGAAGAACTTACGTGGCAGAGTTAGTAGGTTTGGGTTTATGGGCATATTTCTTGCTTTTTCCCAATTGACATCTTGAACAAAGATGATCCTTTTCATACTTTAGTCTAGGTAAACCTACAACTAGGTCCTTTCTGGAGAGATCATTGATGGTGCCAAGTTCAAGTGATTGAGACGACGATGCCATAACCATGACTTTGTTTTTGAGGCCTTTGATAACAAGCGATTGGAGAAGCCTCATCATGTCATCGATAGAGATGGTGTAAAGGTTTGACCCACGAGTTCCTTTTAACAGTTCCTTACCATTAAGATCTCTAACAAAGCGGGTATGTTTTCTGAAGGCAACTTCTAGATCGAGTCACGAATTGACCAAGCGGAGAGCGATTATGACCCAACCCTTCAACATAGTAGACTCTCGAGATGACACTATCACCAACAACATAATCTCCATAACCCATAATAGCACCGAAATGATCATTACCAAATCTAACAGTCCGATGAACTTGCTCACGAAGTTCATGAGCGACCGGTCTCGGTCATATGCTTGGAACACGAGTCCGGTACCACGAGCGATTTGAACGATCTGCGGTTGAACACGAACAAAATGGATAAGCTGGATAATTGGGATCCCCATGCAAGAATGGGTTCCATTTGGTTAGTAACAGTATTTGGAACACCCACATCGAATCGAAACATCCATATCGAAGTAGAAGCAATGGAATCATTGGGAATAGATGCAATCTTGGTGTTCAGTATTTGCCCTATTCAAAGTATGTTTACTTCTTAAGGGAATAGTTCTACCAATAGGCATCCATTTTCTAGTGGGCATAATCTTAGCAGTTGTGAGAACAAAAGCTGATTATTCTTATGACCAAAAGGTATCCAATAATAACCTATCTTTATAAAAGTTCTTCCTGTGGGTTTCCACTGTTTTCTAACAGTCTTTCGTTTTGCCTTTTTGCCTTATTTGCACGATTATTAGCATTAGCAATTTTAAGCGGGCATTTGAAAGATTAGACAAAGCATTCACACCACATTCATGATTAGCAATGAATTCAAGCATGCATTACAAGGTTTGCAGATAGTATCGAATGAATTAATTACAAGATGCGCTAAGGCTAATACTAGAATCAACACGATTCGTTTTATTCAACTCAAGCCTAAAGTTCCTAGATTGGTCTTCTACTCTCTTCCAATGCACATTCTTAGCTTGCAAGGTCCTATCATTCCTTGTATATTCTTGAGACTTTGACCGCTTTCGCTTTAAAGTCACCGATTACTCTGTAGGGAATGGGAACATTAGTTGGTTGATCTAATTTTTGCATTCCTGAACTTGATGTGCAAGGATCCGAAGTACTAGAAGGCACATTAGTGTATACTTTAAGACTGTGATTTGAGCTTTTGCGGCACACTAAAGTTCACTTTCTTAGCACTAACATATCACGGAATCGAACTACTTGAAGGCACATTAGTGTTTCCTTTTTAAGACGGGCATAGAGCGGATTTCTGCTTGGCACTAGGCATAGAACAAGGCATCACAGCTTTGCCTTTTCACCTAAGGTTAAGGATTTTGGGCATGTGGCAATTACACATTCTAGCAACTCTTGAGATCGTTTGGCCCGGAGGCAAGCAAACCTAATTTCACTATCAAGAGGTTTGTTAATGAAATCCTCTTCGACAATCTCACGAGACATTCTAGACTATCCTTAAGGTGAGCACAATATTCATGAAAAGCATGTTCATTATTCCTAAGATGAGGAGGAATATATTTAACCATCACAGTGTATTTGCAATCTAAGGGTGACTTTGAGACAACATTCTTATTGAAAACAAGTTGTAGTTTCCCATTTCCCGACTTCTTAGATTCTCAATTTCCTTTTGTAAAGACGTTATTTTTTCGTTGTTTTGGTCACGGGTGACTTTCATTGAATCATATAACTCTTTAAAATGTCGTTTAACTTTTTCATTTTCTTCTAGAAAACTCTCGTTTTCCTTTTGTAAGGCATCAACTAAGTTTTGAAGATGAAAAGTTTGAGAATTCCGAGAATCTAAAGAAGGAGGGATTTGGGAGCCTGTCTTATTGTTCGTTTGACCCTTTAATTGAGAGAGTTGGGCTTTCAACTTTTCGATCGTTGCAATGAGCTTGAATCTGTTCATCACGTTTGTTAATTTGAAAAGCGCATCAAACTCTGAGCATCGGCGATGTCTTGATATTTGAAGTTTTAACATTTTCTTTAAGATGTTGATATTTTAGTTGTAAATTAAAATGCTCAACTTCCCGTTTAGAAAAATGTTTAACCAAATTGTTGTGATCATCCAGTTCAATTTTCTCGTTTAGTTAAATTAGTTTTTCAAGCTCAATGACACGATCATGGGAGACTTTCAGGCCTGAGATAGTTCATGAAATTTGGAAGCATTAATAGAGCAATTTGAAGTGAAAAAGATATCTTGAGCAACACATTCAATAATAAGAGTCTCATTTAAGGTATGCAAGTTCTTCCTCTCAATCTCATTATATTTTAGTGCACGCTCATAATCACTAACTTCAACTACCATTGCATCAAATTCCTTTTACATTTCTTTAATATCGATTTTGTCCCGTTTTAAGACTCTCAAAATGATCTTTTAGTTGTTTAAAGAAAGGCATGACCTCAGTTAAATAACATTCTTTCATTTGCTCAAAACCCCTTTTCCCTTCAGTTATCCCAATGGGTGTGATCCTTTTCTTACAAGTTTTCTCAAAATCGACAAATAGTTGAAGAATAACATATTGGGTGATTAAGGTCTTGCTCTTAGTGGCAATAGTTCTAGGAACTAAATGCATTGGAGTATTTGGAGGATACTCGATCGCTTTAGGAATTTCCTACAAGGGGATTCTTTTCAACAAGATTTTCACTTTTGCAAGTCCATATCCTTTTTCGAACACTTGTTGGGGTCAACAATGTTTGAGGCTTAAACATGTTCAAGGAAATCCAGTTTTCCTTCTTGTAGTCATGGGGAGTGATAATAATCTTTTTCTCTTTGCATTTCGGATCATCTAGTTTTTTTTTCATCCTTTCCCTAGTGACTTCATCTGATTTCTTATCTTCCTCAGTGCACTCAACGCAACTAGGTTTCGGCCTAGGCTTAAGAATTTCATTACCATCATAAAGCACCTTATGAGCATTTCTAGACTTTTTAATTACCTCGGATTGGTTCCTCAACAAGGGAATGCTATGCTTATCGCTTAAGACTCGATGTTTAGTGACCATGTGAGCGATCTGAATGGTGTTTCCTTGTATGTACAACTTGTTCTCAAGTTTGTTTTTCAAAGTTTTCCGATTAGAAAAATCTCTCAAGAGTTTTGATTCCTTTGCATTAAATTCTTGCTTAAGCATTTTCACATTTTCTTGAAGTTCTTGTTTTTGTTTAGATGTTTTAGAGAGTTTTTCTTGCAAGGAATTTAATTCTTGTTTCAATACTTCTTCTCTAAACTTACTTTTTCTAATTCCTGTACTTACTTGGTTATCCATTTCTGCTCACAGTGGTCAACTCAAACTTAGCACGTTGTTCATAAATAGCAACACGTTCTTTATAGGCATTTAGTTTAGAAATAATGGAATCATCGTGGGCACATGCAAGTGTATTCATCAAAAACATAGTCATTGTTGACTGCCGAAGATGCATCACTTGGTACAACTTCACTTTCACTTTGTTTCACATATTGATCATATGGGACAATATTGATATTACCCATATTTTCAATATTTGATTCAATAGTTTCAGTTGATGGAACTTTGTCATGCATCGTGCACATCGCATCATCGTATAGTTTTAATACCTCTGAGATGAGCTTGTCATGGGATGGCCCAACTAGTGATGAAGAGGAGACCTTGGGAGAAACCATTGGAGAAATGCTAGCCATAAAATTGTGTGTGCAGTAGGTTCATCATCCACATCAGTCGATGCATCACATCACGACTTGAAAGGCATTCTGATGATTGTGACCTATCTCCTGAATAGGCTGCTCATCCACATCGCATCATAGGTCTTGGCATTGCCCTCAGCAAGAAATAGCAATTCCTCTTCATTCAGAGTAGCACCATTGTCACGAGCTTGAGCGGCATCATCTTCTCTCAAAGTAATCGGCGATTCGTGGGCTTTGGAGATGTACGGTTCCTTGCAATGTGTCCCTCTCCACCACGGTTATAACATTTGATGAGCTTAGTTTGACCTTGGTTACCATTCCTTCCTCGATTATGGTTTCCAACATAACCTCTCCCCGCTCCACCTCGTCCACGATCATCTTGTCTTTCTGTCTGGTTGCACCGATCCTTCCATCTTTAATAGTGGCTTGATTGTGTGGGTTAGATGCGATTCGAGGTTGTTGTTGGTTTGTGGGAGAGTGTTCATGTTTTTGATGATGAAGAGCATTACCGGCAAGGGTATGACTTGTGATGCTTTGGTTGTGATTCGATGTTTGAGTAGAAAGGCGTAGAGTCATTAGGCGAGCTTGTCTCTCCACTGGTTGGTTTTGAACTGATTGAGAATTAATTTTTCAAACATAGCATGTCTCTCATTCCGAAGGAGGAAGGCATAGAGTTGCTCATAGTTTGTATTCTTCAATCCTTTAGTGAGCTTCACAGAGGTAACAAACTTGTGCCATTCGGGATTCATGTTGTTCACAAATTTTGAGTTCAACTGAATGTTAGGCATAGTCATTCCGATGTTCCTCATGTCATTAACTAACTTATGAAATCTCACATAGTACTCATAGACACTCTCATCCGGTTTCATCTTGAAATGCTCAAATTCGTCATAGAGTTGGGATTCTCTGTCTTCCATAGTTAATTGAACCGAGAGAAGCATCTTAACATTGTCCCAAACTGCCTTAGCATCCGTGTTATGATTGATCAGCTTGTAGATGTCTTTAGGAAGACCTTGAAGAACAATGTTTGAAGCCACGATATCGCATCAAATCTCTTTTTATCCTTATCATCAAGCTCATCATACATCTTAGGTCTTTCAATTCCGTAAACAGAGTACCATCGCATTAGTATCAAGTATGTCTCTAGTCGTCTCAACTCGATATGGTCCTTCATCAATGGATTTGAGAATGTTGACACCATTTTCCTTTCCAAGGCAATACAGTCTAATTCGTTGAGCCCAAGAGTCGTAGTCGGTTCATCAAGCATGGGTGGGCGAGTATCTGAACCATTTGCTTGAACATCTTCGACAGCGATGGAGATAACGGTGGGAGCGTTGGTAGACATGTTAACAGATTATACGGGATTTTATAGCTCTATGATTAAACCGGGAAATGGATTCTTTCACGGGATTTTATTGAATCAAGAGAAAACCGTAAACAATCACTCAAGACTCTAGATGATAAAATACTAAATCGCTAAAAGATAATGCACTAAAGTAAGCTAGAAATTAGTGCACTAATTCGCTAGAAATTAATGCACTAAGTCGCTAACCCTTAATTCGCTACACCCTAAGTCGCTAGAGTCCCAAGTCGCTAACAGAAAAACAAGTCGCTAAGTAGTAACTCGCTCTTGACCAAGTAAGCTAACCAAATTTTGGCAGACAATTAGCTACACAAGTAAGCTAGAGACACAAGTAAGCTAAAGAGCAACTCTCTTGACCAAGTAAGCTACCACAAGTAAGCTACCGTAGTGGAGAATCCACTACTTGTACTTTAACTCGCTAGGTCTAACTCGCTAGTTCCAACGCTGTAAGTCGCTACAAAATGTGAAGCAAGTCGCTACCAAGAAACTATTCCGTGAGCTAAGTCGCTAGCTTGAAAAAACATATAAACCTCACTTTTCAATCCAAAAACAACCCAACCAAGATGATTCAAGCTTACCAAATGAAAACCTAAACACTTTTGATGATTCTAAACATAAAAGTACAACCAAAATCGAAACTTTAACACTAGAAATCAATCAAATGATGCTAAAACCACTAAACTTTTTCAAACTTAAAAACCACCTAAAACCACTAGAAATCCAAAGATGTGTAAGATATGATCTAACCATGGCTCTTGATACCAATTGTTAGATATTAACTTTTCACATACACATCAAACCATAACACAAGGTGGCGTTTAAGATGGAATTCTAGAGAGAGAAAGTTAGAGGTTTAGGGAACTTAGTGAGAGAAAGTGAAATTATTATTATGAGCTCCAACTCTCTACCTTGGGAGGTAGAGAGTATTTATAGTCTTACATAAAACGCCACACATCGGGCTGTGGATCGGGCATACAGTGGGTAAAGACCGTCCGTCCTCCACGGTGTTACTTAACTAAATACTACTTATCTTAAAATAACTACGACTACGAGCTTTCTAACGATTACATATACTTGAGGTGACCGACTCTTTAATACCTGGAATTTCTAATTCCTAACAGTTCAGGAACGAACTCAATGAAGATCTGGGGAGTATAGTGTTTCCCCGGGTCGTTATGTCCCAGCGAGCCGTGCAAAAATAATCAAACGTTTAGTGATCGAGTGATTTGAGCGAGAAAAAGGATTTGAATTATTATAACTACAGAAAAAGTACATAAACTACAGAGGCTTAAATGCAAATTAAAGGAAATTAAAAAAAATATTAAATAAACGCTATCACTATTTGCAAAATGATGTTTTTTGATTTTATGTTTTTATAAAACTGAATTAAAAATTACGCGACGTACAAATGAAAATATGAAACTTAAGCAATATAAATCCTAAAAATATGAAACTAACATTTTTACAATCCTAATGATAAAATAAAATTATTAGAAAAATAAAATTATTTTTACAACTATTTAATTAATTATTATTAATTAAAAACTATTTTTAACTATTAAATAATTACCTAAATTACAAGAAAATAGGAAATTAAGCTAGAAAAATAAAATTATGACTTGGAAAAGTCTAAAATGACAAAAGAGAATTTTCAAAACTATTTTTGTAATTTTCTGATTATTTTTCTATTTTCTAGGAATTAAAAACTATTTAAAACTACTTAAATTATTTAAAAATACAAATTTAACTAAGAAAAATCTAGAAAAATATATTTTTGTCTTTTTATATTTATCTAAACTTAAGAAAAATGAAAACTTATTTTTTTGAACCTTTTCTTAATTAATTGCAATAAAAGCTAATTAAAAGTGCTTAAAAACTAATTTAAATTAAGAAAAATAGCAAACAAACTAGGAAAAATCTGAAAATTTCAGGAAAACTCTAAAATATTATGAGGAGTCTAGGAAAAATAGAAAACAGGTCTTTGTGTGGAGGAATTTGAAAGCGATGTGCAAAGTGCTTATGAAATAAGCACTTGGATAAGCTAAAGGGACAAAACAAGCACCAAACTGATACACAAGCTAAAATATGCTAAAAGAACCTAAATTCAACTAATCTCAACTGTCCTAAACCTCTGATTTACATATTACACAGATTTGATGAAATTGAAACCAAGCACAGAACGTCATTCGAGGACTTAGGACTAGAAAATAAGCGAGATAAGCTTGGAAATTAAAAACCAACAATTGGAACATAAACTAGACACGCCAAGAATGTCTAAACCAAAGACCAGGCCTTGGTGAGCCAAGATGAGCCCAATGCAGGACCTTGCAAGATTCTGTCTTGACTTTCGGTCAAAGCGAGTCGGTTTACACGAGAGCACATAAGCCCCACTTGACAAGCCCATATGAAGCTTATAGAAAATTTACAAAAATATGCAAAAATTACAACAATCAACTGGACCCGGTTTAACTTTTTAAAACAACAAGTTTCATTGGAATTGACTCGAAAATGAGTCCACTAAAAAATCTCCTAGTTGAGCTCAAAGCGAGTTTTCAATATTTTTGACTTTTTATAAAGAAATGGAAAGTTGACCAAATGGAACTTTGATCTTGATTTTTGGGTGATTATGAACTTAATAGATGAAATTAAACTAATGCAAGCTAGCTCTAAGATTTCTAAGCACAAAATAAGCTTTTGAATTTGTAAAACTCAACAGAGATAAGTGATTAACAGGATATGGAAAAGTTTTGACTTAAAATTTTGCTCTAGGTGCAAATAGGTAAGCTGAATTGGTTTCAATGGAGCATAACAAGCTTAGGACTACAAGATTTAGCCACTGAACTAGTCTAAAACACAGTTTTGGTGTCAAAACCAAACCTACTTAATGAACTGTTATGCAATTTTAACAAGACTAACTCTTTGATCTAACTATAGCAGACACTCAAACTGAGTTTAACTACTAATTACCACTTAATTAAACAAGCCTAAACTATCCATAACCACAAATCTGATACAACACATTTATGCAAGCCGAAATGAAAATGTAAATGGGACGGATGCTTACAAATGTCCATTTGTTGTTAGCTAAACCAAACCCATAACTACTCTATGCTAATCTAATCCAACCCCCAAGCACCCTTGCATCAACCCAAATCACTTCATTTCCATTTAGGCTCGGTTTGACTTTTGTTGACTATAAATGAGAATTGTTTGGCTGATTCCCGGGCTAATCAAAAGCTATAACAAGCTTAAATTAACTTGTTTGAATGAGAAAAGAAGCTATTGGAATCTTGTACATGAGAATTAGCTGAAATGTGCCTTGATAATCATGAAATTTTGAGACTTATATGAAAACTTAGATTGATAATCAAAAGTACAATACATTGATGTTTTAACTTGAATGAGATACAAATGAACTGAAACTACAACATTTTGGCTTAACTAGAACATTAATTTAAAAAAAACGACATTTAAGAAAAATTATCAAAACTAGCTACTCCCCTCTCTTTCTTCCTTCTTCCTTTTATACACCAGCTCTGCATCATTTCTCTCTCTGAGCTAATCCCACATTGTTTTTAGACCATTGGATGGCTTGGAGAGTTATTAGCCATTGATTTGGTTTTTTGGCGGGAAAGGTGTTTTTGTCCTGTTGGGGTTGAGTGCAAAGGTGGAGGAGGCATTAAATGCTATTGGAAGGTTGTTGAGGAGGGGGGAACAAGAAAAGTGGAAAGGTGAGGAGGGGGGATGGGTTGCAGGGCTAGATGTTGGGGAAGAAGAAAAAGGGCGCGTAGGGTGTGTTTGTTTCAAACGTGGGTAAATGGGTTTGGTTTCGGGTTGGGTTGTGGACTGGACCGGGTGTTGGATTTTGGACTGGGTTTGGGCTTTGGAATAATTAAAACATGGATTTAGGACTAGTATTGGATCCAAGGTGCATTTAGGGACCAAACATGTAAAATCAGCTACTGAGGGACCACTCATGTAAAATCTGAAATTGTATTCCAAGGCTAAACTTGACAATCCCGATACTCAAGGACCATTTTAGCCAATTGTGAAATTCAAGGACTAATCATGACAATTCTAAAATCCGGGGACCAAAACGAAATTTCTCAAAACTTTTGGACTTTTCACCAAAGGACTAATTATGACAATTTTATGATTCAAAAAGGACCTTTGGTGACTTTTCTTTTTAAAATAAGTGCCTAGGGACTGATTTTGCCATTTTGAAAGTCGAGGATGAAGCGCCAATTTGCAAACTTAGCTCATTTTCATCTGATTTTGAACATTTTGCATCTGAAACATATAAAATGCAATTTTGAAATATTTTCAATATTTTGATGCATTCACGAGCATTTTAGGCGTTTTCTTGATTCAGTTAACCAAAAATGATGAGTATTTACACACTCATCAAGAGTCAAAACCAACGTTTAGATAAAGAAGTCATAGAATTAAAAGCAAAACTAAAACGTTTGGAAAAGGGTAAAATAGCAAGTGGTGAATGTGAACTTTGTGTTCAACTTCAAACACTAGTTGATCATTTAGATTCTAAAATTGCTAGAATGAGTACAAACACCTTAGATACAATACTCGATGGTGTTAAAACCGGCAACAACCAAAAAGGTCTAGGCATACAACAACTTGATCCATCAACTAGTGAAAGTAAAGAAACAAAATTTGTTAAAGAATTAGAAAAACCAGCCATTGTTGTGGCGGATCACTGGATCCCCTAAAAAGGGAACCGGCTAGTGTACAAACTGGGATCCGTGGATCTGCTGTGACAACTAGTGGTAATAACATAGCTTCATCATCTAGAAACGAGTTCGTTATCGTAAATAGGAAGAAACCAACTCATATCACCACTAGACATCCACCTCCAAAAATTAACCCTACTTTTGCAAGAAACAAAGCACCATCTTTTCAAAAACATAATACATCTAGGAGACCTAATAACGTTTATCCAAGAAATAACCATCAAATGGGATGGAACCCTAATATGCAAAACGGTTTCTCTTTTCAAAACTTTGCTCCATGGAATGCATACTCATCTTATCCATACATGTCTAACATGAATGGAATGTTTAACACTAATGGACCCATGAATAAATGGGGACCAAACTTTTGAGTTTATTATTGTTTTAGGTGTGCTTAAAGGTCGACCTAGACCCCGATGAATGGGTCAAGGATAGCGGGTGCACGAGGCACATGACCGGCAATAGGGATCTATTCTCCACATATGAATCCGTAAATGGAGGTAATGTGGTGTTTGGAAATAGCAAAAGTAGAATCATCGGTAAAGGTACGGTTTCTAACAAATCTCTAACCATTAACGATGTGTGTCACGTAGAAAACCTAAACTTTAATCTCTTTAGTATAGGACAAATATCGATAAAAGTGCAATGTACTTTTTACCGAAACCAGTAGTAAGATACTTAAAAATGGCATAACCATAGGAAGAGGAATTAGGAAACATGGAGTCTATGTCATTAAAATCGGTAATGAACCTAAAGACAAACTATGTCTTACCTCTATGGATGATACTTAGACCTTATGGCATCGAAGATTGGGTCATGCCAATATGCGACTTCTTCAGTCGCTATCATCCAAAGATCTAGTAAGAGATCTACCTAAGTTAAAATATGAACATCATTTTTGTGATGCTTGTAATATAGGAAAACAAGCTCATTCGAGTCATAAAGCTAAAAACATGGTGTCCACAACTAGGTGTCTAGAATTACTACATATGGATTTATTTGGTCCATCCGCTATCCAAAGTTATGGAGGCAACTACTATACTTTGGTAATAGTGGATGACTACTCTAGGTATACTTGGACAAAATTTTTAAAGAACAAAACGGAAACCTTTAACTATTTTGAAATATTAAGCAAAAAGATCCAAAGACAACTAGGAAAACCCATAGTGTCTATTAGGACGGATCATGGTAGGGAATTCGATAATGAAGTGCAATTGGGAGCTTTTGTGGCGCTAATGGTATTACTCACAACTTCTCGGCTCCATGCACTCCACAATCGAATGGGGTAGTAGAAAGAAAGAATAGAACCCTTCAAGAAATGAGTAGAACCATGCTTAACGAACAATCCATACCTCAAAATTTTGGTGTAATCTTTGTTGATACCTCAACATACATACTCAATCGAGTCTTAATTAGACCAATCTTAGGTAAAACTCCATATGAGTTACTCGAGGCAAAAACCTACTTTAAATCATTTTAGAGTCTTTGGAAGCAAATGCTTCATTCTTAACACTAAAGATTACCTTACAAAATTTGATCCTAAATCAACCGAAGGTATCTTTTTAGGTTACTCGCCTAATAGCAAAGCCTACGTCATATTAAACAAAGAAACAATGAAGGTAGAAGAGTCATTAAACATAAAATTTGATGAAAGTCCACCCAAACCCTCTCCACCTCTTGTCGATGACGAGATCATAGAAAGTGAAGCTATTGTAATTAAGAAAAAGATTAGCGAAGAAGAAGAACCTTCAATTAGTGAAATCACAAACATTAAAGAGTCCAAAGATCAACCCGTAGATAAAGTCATAGGAAAGCTAAACGAACGAACATTAAGGTCTCAAGTTCAAAACCTAAGTAGCTTATTTTGTTTTGTTTCAACTATAGAACCTAAGAACACACAAGAAGCCATAAAAGATGAAAGTTGGGTAATGGCTATGCAAGAAGAATTAAATCAATTTGTTTATAATGATGTTTGGACACTTGTCCCTCCACCTAGTAATCAAACCGTAATAGGAACAAAATAGGTGTATAAAAACAAATTAGATGCAAACGGAGTAGTATCTAGGAACAAGGCTAGACTCGTTGCCCAAGGGTATAACCAACAAGAAGGAATAGACTTTGATGAGGCCTATGCAGCCGTGGCTAGATTAGAGTCTATAAGAATACTTCTTGCGTATGCTTGTGCTAATGATCTAAAGCTTTATCAAATGGATGTCAAAAGCGCTTTTCTAAATGGTCTTATTAATGAAGAAGTATATGTAGCTCAACCTCCGGGCTTCATCGATTTTGAAAAACCCAAACACGTTTATAAATTAAAGAAAGCCCTTTATGGTCTTAAACAAGCTCCAAAATCTTGGTATGATAGACTCAAGTCCTTTTTAATTAAACATAACTATACCATGGGGTTAGTTGACAACACACTTTTTACTAAGAAAAAGGAGTCACACATAATCATAGTACAAATATACGTAGATGATATTATATTCGGATCCACTTGTCAAGACATGTGTGATGATTTCTCTAAAATCATGCATGACGAGTTCAAGATGAGTATGATGGGAGAACTTAGTTTCTTTCTTGGTCTACAAATAAAACAAGTAGAAGATGGTATCTTCTTCAATCAATCTAAATACATCAAGGAGATGTTAAAGAAATTTGGTCTAGAAGAGTCGAAACCAATTAGGACACCCATGTCATCCGACACCAAACTCACAAAAGATGAAGACGACGAATCCGTAGATAATACTAAATATCGTGGCATGATAGGTAGTCTTCTCTACCTTACGGCAAGTAGGCCGGATATCATGTTTAGTGTCTGCCTATGTGCTAGGTTTCAAGAAAACCCCAAAACTTCACACCTAGAAGCCGTAAAAAGAATTTTTAGATACATTAAGGGTACAACACAATTAGGATTATGGTATCCTAAGGGCACGGGTGTAGAAACAATTGTATATGCAGATTCTGACCATGCAGGAGATTACGTTGATAGAAAAAGTACAAGTGGGGTGTGTACTTTCATGGGATGTTGTTTAACATCGTGGTTTTCTAAGAAACAAACGGCTCTAGCAATATCAACAACCGGCCGATGCGTCTCGCCGGCAAAGCATGCCAACAAGCACTATGGATGAAACAAGCGTTAGTAGACTACGACATTCATCTAAGCGACATAGCCATTCTATGTGATAACAAAGGTGCCATCGACTTAAGCAAGAATCCGGTATTGCACTTTCGCACCAAGCATATAGAGATTCGTCATCACTTCTTAAGAGACAATGTTCAAAACGGGAACATTTCTATTGAGAAGGTAGCATCCGAAGATAACATAGCCGACGTCCTCACCAAACCGTTGAAGCGGGAACAATTCAACCTACTTCGTCTTGGTCTTGGTTTAATGGAACAAACGTCGTAATTTATTTTGACTCTACAAGGTATGTAAACACTAGCCTTCTTCCCTCTGAGTCTAGGATCTCTATTTCACGCACAACTCACAAACAATACGGGAATTCTCAAAACCCAAAGATAAGTTTTTTTTTTATAGCTCTCCCACTTTTTATATACACATTTTCAAAGAAAACCTACTTTCACAATGTTTTCTAAAAGGATGATACCTTCCCGTATCAATTTCACAAAAGCAATTTCTCACGTCTAGGACAAATCGCTTTTTCATTATTAATACAAAGTAAACACCCGTTTTCATTGCATCTCATGTCTTTTGAATGCTAAAGGGGACACATAACTAATATGTGTTTTCGGGTACATTCATTTAAGCTACAATGAATTAGGAGCATTGACAACACAAGATTACGTACTTATGTACTAAATATGTGTTTTCGGGTTATCTCAATAGGATACTTTTTATACTTCTAGTTTAGTTTTTATTTCTTTTTAGGGGTCGAGATAACCGCAACTCCAAATAGTTTGCATATAGGCACACAATAGGCAAAAATATTTCCAAAAGGAGAATTTTGTACTGCTGCTGAAACACCGGACCCACGGATCCCAGCCTCATCTTTGGGCCGGATCCCTCAAGGGAAGGATCCGTGGGATCCGTGTATACAGAAGCTGTTTTCAACTTCTATTTTTGTCATTTTGGATGAAATATCCACATTTGTCTTATTTTTGGGAGTATGTTCTTGAATGCTTGTGTTCTCATGATCACATGCCTTGAATTCATATCTAATCATTAGATTTTAATCCACATTTTGGGTCAAGCATTCATTACAAT
>OU343223.1:84979177-85058431 GCA_910596185.1 Chrysanthemum makinoi
ATGTGTAGTGTGAAAAGTTATATCTTACAATGATATTGTGTTTGCCCAAATCATTGATGATGTCCAAAGCTGATGATGATTATAATTTAATGTCTCTCCCGGTTCAATCATGAAGTGTTCATAAGCCAAGTAGATTTTGGATTCCATGTCTTCTTGATTGAGTGATGTGCCTTCCATAAGAAGATGAATATGTTCCCACATTGCTTTGAAGCAAATTACATCAACACTTCGGATCGATCAGTAATCCCAAAAGGATGTATCACATTGCTAGTTCATCGCTTCAAAATGTAGAAGTTCATCACCGTGAGGTCCGAGATAGTTGCAATATTGGTGGCAAAGATCTCTTGGTGGATTGGCATTAGGATCTCTGGGGTGTGACAACAAGAGCATCCGAAATGGACCTTCCATAAAGACCTTCTTTAAGAACTTTCCATGTAGCTTCTTTAGATCACAAAACCTAAAGAACCTTATCACCCATTGATCATAATTTCCGGGAGTGAGCATTGGAGGTCTATCAAGTGAGCCAACTTCATGAATTGATTGTTGGCTACTTAAGGCTTCACACATCTTGCCAAACCATGTTGGTTCCTTCATAGTACTCCTGGATGGATGTTGATTGTAGAAGTTTGTGTAAGGTTGTACTTGAAGACTAGGTGGTGGTTGAACCATTTGTGGAGTATGTTGTTGATAAATTTGTTGTTGTTGATTAAATTGTTGATGTTGTGGACTTAGTTGTTGTTGTTGTTATTGATTATAAGTGTAAGGAAAATAGCTAAAGTATGGTGGTTGTGACATGTTGAAAACTTGTGTTGTTAAATGGATCTTTGTAGTCAAATGAAAACGTTGTTGATGAAGTATCTTAGGCATAGAAAACCAAGTTTAGGCAAAGTAACACTTAAGCCGCTAAAACACCAAACTTACGCTAAAAGTGATATTTACGCGAGGGCTTTATGCAGAAGGAGAAACACCAAAGTTATGCGAACCCAAGGTTAGGCGTAGAAAACTTATGCGTAAGATTATCTGGCGTAAGACGTAAGCAGCGCAGAATGCTTAGCGTAAAGGAGTTCTACGCCGTAAGATTGTTACGCTGCAAAATTGTGGTTTGGGTCTAAAAATCTTTTACACTATCAAAGTGTAGCGATATCCAGGTCTAAGGTTTATCCAAGCAAGAAAACACCGAAAGTAAAACCTTAAATCAAGATCAAACCATTGGCGAATTAATAAGAAGAATAGGGTTTTCATAGTGAAAGCAACCAAAATCGATACCAGCATAGTTTCTAAACCATTTTGTGATGAAACAAATTTCAATATCACCAAAATAACAAAAAAGTGTGAAACTTGATGATCCAAAGCTACTAAACACCTTATGAGTTGAAACCACGATAAAACCAAGCTTAAAACAATGATCCACACGAAAGTTTGAAACTTTTTGCTAAAACGTGATATTTTAACACCTTAAAACGCTGAAAGTACAAGAATCTTGGATTGAAAAGTAAAATATAATGCTTTTAAGCGTGACAGTATGAAACCTGCTTTACTGCGAAAACCACAAAACTAACTCTCAAAACAAAAGATGTTTACCCAACTATTTGGTGAATGATACCACTGTTAGGTTCCCATTTTAGCAACACAAGCATCAATATAAGAAATAGAGAAGAGAAAGGATCGTTTGAACACTAAACCAAAACACACGTATGAGATGATAATAGTTATGCGTAGAGTGAATGATGAAATGAACAACCAACCTTCAATAGAAGGTTTACAAGAGTATTTATAGGAGGGAACTAAGGTAACACAAGTTCCCATCTTTACTTATCACTTGCCTAGCTTATGGGCTTTCTAAATAAGCCTAGCCTTGATTACTAACATAAAAGCCATATTAAGCTAACTATTACATATGAATCACTAACACTTGAAATATGGTTTAGGAGTGATTCCAACAAATCCGATATGTCAAAAATGAATATAACACAATTCATGCATTAAAAACCGATTTCATGTTTTAAATCATTATTGCAGATCTATTTATAAATAAAATCAATAAACAAAAAGTTGACATTTTCTTACTTTAGATTGGATACATATGGTGCTATGCCTGGATTGGGGCAAAATATATGAGTTATTTGCATGCCACCCAAGATAACACCGATAGATGATTAATTTCTTTAGCCATAAAACCTAATTATTCTCATGTTGACTTGGTTTCAATTCTGAATTAGCCTCCCCTAAGACATTGGAAACTAAGGCAACACCGAGAATAATTAGGTTTTGCTATTTATGCAAAGTTAATCTTCTTTTTAGTGTTATCCGCCAAATAACTCATATATATTTGCCTGAAGTGACGATATAACCACATGTCTCCAATCCGCAGTAAATGACAACTTTTTGTTTATTGATTGTATTTAGAAAAAGATCTGCAATAATGATTTAAATTTTTGTGTTTCTACATGTGGTGTTAGTTTTAATGCATGAATTGTGTCATTTATTCATTTTTGACATATTGGATCGATTTATCGCTTAGCAGTAAATCGGGATTGGGTGAGCATGATCATTGTTCAAAGTTTTTCGTGATACATAATACAAGGTAAAACCCGTATACCTTTTGTAGTGCGTTGTTTTGGATTCGCGATCTGTTTCATGTTATATGTTCCGATTTATGCTATTGTTAAGGTCATCGTATTAGAAAATATTTTATTACTTCTTCTAAAAAAAGTTTATTAACATGTGTGTCTCATTAAAAAAAATTAGGATGTTGTGAATATTGTTAAATACAATCATTTGTTTAAGATGTTAATTGATCTAGCTTTTGACCAAAAACAAAATTGTGCATGTTCTTGAACAATTTAGGAGCTTAAGACTTGAGTTGTGAGCTATCATATTAGAGTCTTGTTGTTCATTTAAGATATTTTTTCGGAAACGTTCCATTGTAATCCCATTGACGTATACTAAAATTATCTGTTAAATGTTAATATCACAATTCATAAATGCACAGAAAGTTATGATACCTTGCCAATATTTGAAGATCTAGAATTATGTGTAACTTTAATTTTGGAGAATAAAAAAGTCAGTTACGTTTTTTATATAGCAATTATGTTACATTTAATTATTTTTTGTCATAACTTTATAATTAATGCATTTGTGAAAATTATGTTTTTTTTATCATAGCAATTGTGTTTTTGTATACATGACCTTTGGTCTTTTCAAAAAAAAAATATTGTTTTATAAAACGAAGGTTAAAAATTCAAATATTTGTAGTTTATATTTCCTTAAACTTACAATTTTGTAAAAAATATGTGACATATTTATGAAATCACTTTTATAATCACAGATAAAATAAACTACGTTTATGAAGAAAAAAATTGATCATGTTACCCCCATCATGACGTTTTCAGTCAGATAGATCATCGATATGTCAAAATGGTAACATAATTCATGCATTAAAAACTGACGCCACATGTTTTAAATCATTATTGCAGATCTATTTATAAATACAATCAATAAACAAAAAGTTGACATTTACTTATTTTAGATTGGATACATATGGTGCTATGCCTGGATTGGGGCAAAATATATGAGTTATTGCAGCCACCTAAGATAACACTGAAACAAGATTAACTTTGTATAAATATCAAAACCCTAATTATTCTCATGTTGCCTTGGTTTCAATTTTTGAATTAGCCTCCCCTTAAGACATTGAAACTAAGGCAACACTGAGAATAATTAGGGTTTTGCTATTTATGCAAAGTTAATCTTGTTTCAGTGTTATCTCAGGTGGCTGCAATAACTCATATATTTTGCCCCAGTCCAGGCATAGCACCACATGTCTCCAATCCAGAGTAAGTAAATGACAACTTTTTATTTATTGATTGTATTTAGAAATAGATCTGCAACAATGATTTAAAGTTTTGTGTTTCTACATATGGTGTTAGTTTTAATGCCTGAATTGTGTCCTTTATTCATTTTTGACATATTGGATCGATCTATCGCTTAGACAGGAAATCAGGATGGGGTCGTAGCATGATCATTGTTCATAGTTTTTCAGGCTACATGTTAGGAATTGGAAATTCCATAAGTAAAGTGTCGGTCACCCCAAATATAATTTAGCATAAGTTAGCTCGTAGACATATCGTTATTTATCAGTTTATTAGTTAGTTATTAGTTATAGTTTAGCGTAGTGTAACAATCACGGAGGAAGGATCTGCCTTTACCCATCGATGCCGATCCACAACCGACAGAGACGTGATTTTGTAACTATAAATACCCCTTCCATCCATAGCGGTGTGGCTTTACAATCTAACCTTTTACAATTTGTGAACCAAGTCTCTAGCTTGAACACCCATCTCTCTACTTTCTCTCTCTAAAATGGCTATCATGTATTTTGATCATCCAAGACCACCCGAATCATCAACACAATAAATATATCGATCCTACAAATGGTATCAGAGCCAGGTTGTTGTGTTGTGTTGATTTGTATGGTTATTTTGATATGTTTTTGTTGTCCTTTGCATCATCTTTATTGGTCCGAAAATTGTTTTTCAAGTTTTTGGCTTTTGTTTGTGGCTGCTTCTTTGATATGGTCTGTAACTGGTTTTAATGTATCCTTTCTTGTTGGTCAAAAATGTCTCGTGTTGGTATCTTGGTCTCAAATCTTTCTTGTGTCAAACTTTATTGTCCAATCATTGGTATCTTAGGACATTTTTTTTGTACCAAAAGTTGTGAAATATGGTGGTCAAACAGTGGTCAAAACAGTCAATAAACCATTTTTATGCACTTTTTCTAAGTTTCAATGAATCCTGGTCAGTGTTTTAGGTCAAATGGGTCAAAATCATATGCAATTTCGTCTTGATTTTCTCGGGTTTAGTATAAAGGTGGTCGAAAGTGGTCGGAAAAATCATACATTCATGCTAAGCAGTTGACAAACAAGATGTCTAAATTCACGAATCTACCTAGCGACTTGCTATTCACTTTTGGTAGCTACTTGATATTTATCAGTAATGAGTTGACACTATATGGTAGCGACTTGGAGATTTGTTGACTTTCTTTAAAGTCAATGGTGACTTGACACTAGACCTAACTTGTCACATACGGTAGCGACTTGACACTAGCCTAGCGCATGACTCAAATAACCTAGTGATTTGCTTTATAAGGCAAGTATGGTTTATAACTTACTCTCTAAACAATTTGTTAGCGACTTGATTATAAACCCGATGTAGCGACTTGACTACTCTAATTTGATGCATGCGACTCTAAGTAAAGTGACTCCGATGTAAGGAAGAAGTAAGAGACTTATTATCCCCATCACATATACCATTTTACCACTGATTCATCTTGACCTCAATACCAATTCATAATATGTCCATGATTAAACGAACCCAAATATACGAGTTGCAAAAGATAAATAAATCCAATCCGAAACTAATCTTACCTAATCTAGACTCACCAATGAACCTCACTATCACTCCCCATCTCTCATTTAATTTGAAGACTCAACAAATAAAATACAAGCATCTCAGATTCGTTTCATTTTCTTGCAATCTTTTAAAGACTGCTTTACTCGAAACAATATCCATCATTGATCCATATATGAAGCTTAACCTCTTTTAGTATTCGAAATATAAAAGTAAGATCATAAACAAGAGTGTTTCGATCTCATTTTTCTTTCGACTTATACAAGTAAAGTATCAAATTACCTACTTATGGTCTTAATCAAGAATCGTCAAAGAATGGTCTCAATCTCGTTGAGAAGAGATGTTGAAGCATAAGCGCTTACATGTTTTTCCTAGTATCGTATCGTAAAAGTAAAGGGATGATTTCTAAGCGGGTTAATACAAGAGTCACATGGACGATTTGTTTGATGGTTGATGAGTTCGGATTTCTTGTTTTTTGGAGGTTTTGATTAATGAGACGGGAGAGGAAGTGTTTGTAATTAGGGTTAGGGTGTGAGAATATTTGGTATGAGTTATTTGGTGGCTTTTATAAGTCCGAACATTTAGGTTGTTTGACTTGTTGGATCTGTGATATTGATTGGCATCTGGGCCTAGGTAACGAATGGTGATTCATGCTGATGATAGATCATGGCCCGAAAGTGATGATTATTTTAATGCTAAAGTTGCATCATCATTGTGCTGGCGGCTGTATACGGTATGTTGAGTTTGAATGAGCCATGTCAAAACAGCAAACGTTTATATAATCATGGATGTGTGTGGTGAAAGTGAGAAAATTGTCGGTTATTATTCCATGGTTATGATGAGATTGTATCCGAATTTGAGTGTGTAAATGACTTTTGACATGGGCCGACTTATTATTGTTTCCTTCATCTTGGGTTGTGAGCATATTGGACTGAAACATTGATAGCACTGTTATGTTTTGAACCGGACTACATGTTGGGTTGTGAATTCATGCTTTAAAAAGTTATCAAAGTGGGCATATGTTTCTTTCTTACATAACGTTGGAATTAATTGGATCGGGTTCAAGGTTGCAGTTGGGCTTCTCAAAATTGAATAATATGTCTGAGGTTTGGATAACATGAGGTTTGACAATGTGATATGTCGAAGAGATTAGATGGTGATGTGATTTGATGGTGAGATTCAAAATCCAGGTTGATTCTTTGGTATATACATTTTCGTGATGGATACTATGTCACGGCTTAAATTGATGTGTGAACAAAGTTGACTTTAGGGTTGATTATTCGGTATTTCTTATTTGGATTTGAAGTGAGTTTTTCCAAGCACGTTTACTTATTTTGTCTTCTTTCTTTCTACCCTTCCGCGAAGATGACTTGTTTGGGCGTTTATAGAGGGTGATAAAGACTTGGCTATTTAATTATGGTTGTGATTCTTTCTCGTTTAACCCACAACGTAACTATCACTTCGTGTCTCACCTGCTTGAGAATGTCAAGAGGTTTTGTACATTGGGTACACCGTCTCTTTTTCACAAGGATTAGTACAAGCTTAAGTAACAAATCGGGAATTTTTCTCATATTCAAGTTTGGTATATCGGGTTTACTTCCATGTGGTCACTACAATAGCCGCCGTAATACGGAATGATGTGTTTACCAAAGTGTTTATTGGATGGTTGATGATGATGTTGATGTTGATAATGAACCATTGATGAATCGTTGCATGTTCCCCAAAATGTATATTCATCTAAACCAAAGGTGTCATTACACATTCAAGCTGACATTGTTTACGGTTTTGTCTTGATTTTGTAAAATCCCACGAAGAATCTATTTCTCGTTTAAATATAGACTTGTAAAATCCCATGACAATGGAAACATCCCGTAATTGTAAAGTGCATTCGATCTATCTTACGGTTTATTCTTGGTTTTGTAAAATCCCCGCGAAAGAAACTATTTCGCTTTAATCCATAGAATTGTAAAATCCCGTGATGATGGAACCATCTTGGAGAAAGGAGCGTATTTCGATCTTCGATGCGTGTTACGGTTTCGCTTCAAGAAGGATAAAAGGGTGTTGTACTTCATGAATTGGATGTGTGTTTGGATATTCGTCATGGCAGTTTGGTTATTACTGGTTTTATGGGTTATGTGCTTTATAACCATGGTCAGGATGAAACCATTATCAAAGTTCATTTAAATGTCAAAGAAGGCTAGATTTGAGCTTTTAACCAGAAGATGTGACAACGGCGTTAATTCAAGATTATTTATTTGAGGTTGAAGTGAATTATCACGGGCGAGTGTACTTAGTATCTGAAGGTATCGGGATGGTTGGATGAAGATTCTTCATGATCCTTGTTCAGCTTTTATCATAAACTAAGACTTGGAAATCTAGTTATTGTTGGGTGTCTTTACCTTTCTTTACCACTTGGGGGGATTGGGCTCTTACCACCACAAAATAACTATCACTTTAAGGAGTTACGTTGTAGTGCTTAGTGTCACATTAAATTGTGGATTTTCAAGAGGTAATGTACGCCTTATACTTGATGGTTGGTTGGTTGAAGAGTATAGAGTACATAGAGAGTACTTAGAGATGCTAATGGAAATCGGCACTTCTCTTTGTTACATATGTGCAAGTTTAAGTCACGAGTTCGTTAGTTTACTTGTGGTCAAATTCATCATATTGGGTTTTCCATCACTGTCACAACAAAGAGCCTACAGAATGATAATGGGGTTGATTACATGTTTTGCCAAAAGAGATGATGAAAAGAGAGAGATTATGACGCCTCGCTCACATCAGCTCAGCCTCAGATTTCAACATTATGACGTTTGAACACAACAGTTCATGCCTCGTACTCTAAAGAAAAGAAAAGTGTACGCTTCAAAGGCGCTTTTATCTTCAAGAAGAAGAGAAATCTTCTCATTATGACCATTCTCATCAACATGCTTCATACTTTTTCCATGCGCTTCAAACATCAAGTGAACCGGACTACCGTTGATTGTTTTCTTATTCCACTTGCTCAACTATAATGATGATGGCGACATCATGTGCTAATTTTGGGAGAAGTGAATAATACTTTTGGATGATTCACTTATTTAATCAAGAATGGCAACTCTCGTATGCAATTTTGAGGGGAGAAGAAGTATGATGACACTACATGTTGTTTTATATGAGAATAAATGGTCAAACAGCTCCTAACTCATGTAAGAACCGAGCTTCTTCTTATCGGGTCATCTTCACATGGAGTTTCTTTTAAGAGCCGCTGGTTGACATCTTCACTTGATTGATGAGTTTATCGACAAAGTGCTTCCGTTAATGCTTCACGATACATCAACATGATGATTCAACAATCTCTCCGTTCTTGTTTGATGTGATTGGTAGTTTGTGTTACCATCTTGTGTGTTCGCATGGCGCCCGATTGTTTATTTTGATGAACATCTTTTTGGTCTTGTTTGATTGGGAGAGATTTTAGTTAAGGGGACTTGCAAGATGTAAGTTAATTGGGATGCTATTTGGTGATGTTCTTACGTGAGTTGAAGATGTTAACTATCTATTCCCCAACCGACAATCTTGAAGAAGGTCGAGTCTACTATTCTCTACATTTTTGCTGCATGTTAGAAGACTAAAGACGAGTTGCATTTGATTATCCAAAGACTTCTTCATATTCCTGGCATTGTCAGTTTAGGGGAGAGCACTAATTGGGGGAGGGTGAAATGTCTGATTTAATCCCCAATTAGACTTGCTCACTTTATTCAAAGATGTTGATTCTCACAAAGACGCAAGCAATCTTCTCATGATTTCAAGTATATGGGTTAAAGAGTTGCTGATCTCAAGTATCAAAACCAAAGCAGGGGAAGGAGACACGATCTAAACGCTGTAAACTTGATGAACTTAATACTCTAAGTGAAGATATCCCGGGAAGACAAATGTTATTACCGCAGAGAAACTCAAGGTTTAACTCATGGCGAGTAAACTTGATGAACTTAATACTTCTAAGTGATTGAAGATATCCCGAAAAAACAAATGTCATGACCGCAGAGAAACTCAAGGTTTTACTCATCAAGGCTTTAGTGTTATTATTCCAACTACGTGGGGAAGTGATGTAAGAGAAAGTTCTCAAGATAAAAGAGGTACACAAGTGTGATGATTTCGATGTTATCGCAATCATCGTGAGAGAGAATTGTGTACATTGGGGCGCCATTGTCTCACTTGAGAGCTTAATCGTGATTCAGATATAATCACTTATTCCGGAGTTGACATCCGCAGAGATAGTCATCCGCGATAATCGATTCCGCTTCTTCAATGTTATCGGTTATTCTCTTTGGGCATTCGGTACTTCGGTTCTTGAGCTTCATACACTTTATTCAGGGGAGAGAAAAGTATACATCGGGTTATTCTTGGCTATTGACTTAATCGCTACTTGATGGAGTTTCTTTGTCTCTGTATGTGTATTCGTTCGTGAGCTCTAGTCTAAGAGACGACCGCATCAATTCAACTACTGGGGAATTGTTCTCTTGACACCTTTTGGAATGGATCGCCTGACTTCAGTATGGAATTTGAGAAGATTATTTATGAGTGGGATGATACGCTGTCGTTCTTGTTGATGATATAACCCCGAATCTAAGAATCTCGATATCGTTCTTAAAAGGAGCAAATGGATTTATGATAATGGTGTGCTTCTCTCGTGCACTGCTAAGGCAAGCTTGAAATAGAGCTTCAATCAGCTCATCTAATGGATTCTTGGTTGGGGGAAGCCGCCAAAGTCTCTCTTCTCATTGGCTCATGTTCTATCTTATATTCAAGAGCCTCAGCTTTGGTGGTGAATGTTTAAGAGTTGATGACTTCTATCTTCTACGACGTGTTGCTCGATATCCTTATCTCGATACTCGTATCATCATCTTCTTTAACTATATCATCTTCTCTATCTTTGTATATATTTATCTAAAACATAATACAAAAATATAAAACCAACAAAAAGAAAATAGAAAAATATAAAACCTTCAAAAATCCATAAATAAAAAAAAATTAAAAATACCAAAAATATGTTTTCTAAGACATGTCTTCTAGTATCGATAACATCTACGGTCTTAGAAATGTCATTCAATAATGGCACGGACCATAGATGAAGTTCGAGCAGGAGGTGTAAATATTCTTTTTCCAAAACATGTCTCTAAATATGGCTTGCAGTTACTTCAGAACCCGTGCTTAAAACTATGGTTTGCTATTATTTCTGATAGCAACCCGCTCTTAAAGAAAGGAAAGTGCACGCTAAACAAATTTTCAAAATTTTCGTGCACTTATCCTAAAACTAAATGAGGAAAGTATGTCGAAGGACTGCTGTTCCTACACAAATGTTTTTCCGCCTAAAATTCTTCAGAAAAATATTTGTTGTTTTAACAAAAAAGTGGTAAATGAGTTGCTTTAAAAACAATCATTCGTGAGTTCTATTAATTTGAAAACTCAATCAATGACTTCACGCTTTTAATCTTTCTAAAATGAGTCATTGATTGAGGGGGAGAATGTTTTCAAATCTATATCATCTAACGGGATTTCTTAATTATCCTAAATGCTTAATTGAAAAATGATGTTAACCTATGTTGAAGGACTAGGTGCCGAGGATATGATTGTTAGGTTTAGATGATTAGAGTTTGATGAACACATAATCCCATACTTTATATGATCTGATTGACATGTTGCATTGACTTTTATTAGTCGATTGTTGTTTGGGTGATGTCGACCACCATATATTGTATGTGTGTTCACTAACATATGCAGGTATATTGGTATAAAAGAATGTTCCAGTCCGATCCCACAATTGAAAGATGATTGGATGCCGAAAGGAAAGGGTAACTATATCTTGGGTTGACAAATGAAGAAACGGAGCTTAATTGACTTCCATGGAGAGTTGGCATAAATGCAACGTAAGAGGTCTCACCGCATCGCCAGATGGTTTTCTTCTTAGTGATTGAAGAAACGGAGCTTAATTTGACCTCAGTTGGCATTAAAATGCAACGTAAGAAGTCTCACTGCATCTGCAGACGGTTTTTTCTTCCAAGCCCTACAACAACAACATCAATTGAAGCAGCTCAACCACCTAACGTATCTTTGTGCAGTGACACCAGATACCATTTAAAAAAAACAATTTTCAAATAATATTGTTTTGAAAAATGGAAAATATTGTTTTGAAAATAAATTGGACTAAATTTTGAAAATCACCGGACTTCATTTTTATCAAACCTAAGTCACTCAATCAAAGACTACTGTCATCGATTGAGGGGGAGAGTGATTTAAAATAAAATATTTTCAAACGATATTTTCTTCATAAAAAGTCCGTTTGTACAATAAAAGTGGTGATCTAAAGATTTAATGTTATGTCATGGTATGATTTTTTCTTTAGAATCAAGGTCTTTCAAAATGAAATTTTTTCTGTTCTTGTTTGATTGTGAAATTGTTTTGTTTTACTTAAAAGATCTCTTAAAAACTATCATACCTGACACTAACAATCTTTAATGTCTTAAAATAGTCCTTATCTGTCATTTTTCAAAATCAAATCTTGCCACGTCTTTCCCCAAACTTTTCTAAATGATTTAAATCAGTTGGGATCACAAATCTCAATTGGTTTGAAATTTTGATCTGGGGAGAGATAGTGATTTAAATCTCTTATCTGTTTAAATGGAATTGGTTTTAGTCCTTAAAGGCACTCCTCGCTCCATGTGCCAAACGATTTCAATATACATGATGCACATGTTGAGGAGGAGGATTTATCCAAAAACAAGATGAGTATTTAAACCAGGCTACAAGCTCTCCCATGTTTTCTAAACCTTATTAAATCACTTGGGATCCAAAATCTCAAAGGGTTTGATATTTTTATCGGGGGAGAATTTGTGATTTAATAATGAAATTTGATAAAGGATGATCGTTTTGATTCAAATGTGCAGTCGCTTCTCATATGTGCTAAACGCCAAATCTCAGCACATATTGAGGGGGAGCATTTCAAAAGAAAACTTACTATCGAGGTACAAAAGCCTTTTAAAGTGATTTATAAAGTACCTTGATTGAGTTTTCAAATGGTTTTCTTAATGGATTTTGTGATCGTGGATGTGCTTCAAAAGAACTCTTTCCTCTATGTGATAAAATGATTTCAAATATCCTACGCACATATTGAGGGGGATAATTTACCAAGAAAATCAAATGGCCTTTTTCTATGAAAATTGTGATCAAAGAAAATATTTCAAAGTCCTCTTGCCTCCATGTGCTAAACAATTTCTAAATCATATGCACATGTTGAGGGGGAGGTTTTCTAAATGATCAAAACTATTAAGGTACAAAATGCTTTGATCTCGTATCACAAGTACCTTGATTGTTTTTTCAAATGATTTTTCAATTGGTTTCAAGGAAGAATGAACTGCACCAAAAAGACCACCATTTTACTTTATGGATGGAGTTATAAGGATGGTGAGGTTAGGTATTAGTTCCCACGATCCGCCAGAACCTGAGGGATCTACCCAGGGACAATCCACTAGATAGTGTAGAGTCCTTAGGTATGATGAAAAAGGAGAAAAGTGAGATATGGGAAGAGTGGATCGAGATAGAGCTAGAACTGAATAAACCCAAACCCTAGCTAAGAAACAAACCGTTGGAACTTCATGAAACATAATGACCACCTCAAACACACAAAAACCAACCTTCATTCCACAACCTAACACTTTCAAAGAAGCATCATCCTCTTTTTTTTCTTTCTTTACGTCACAACCCCTCAATGAATCATAATCCATTCACAAAGAACCTACTTTCACTCCAAAAGATCACCCTCTACCACCATCACATCCACCTCAAGTTACAAATCATACCACCCAACAATCAATTAGGGCTTAATAATTCTCCACTTTCATTGACTTGCATCTTCGAAATGCAATTCTTGCTCAAAAACTACAACCTCCACCCATACTAGATCAAGTTAATGCCCGTGGAGGCTATTGTGTGTGTTGCATTCACAATCGTAGCCTATTTCAAACTCTCAAAAATTATCTAGACTTTATCACATCGCTCTTGCCTCCTCGCCTCCTTCAAACAATACTCTCGCACCACCATTTCTCCCTAACCTTTAGACATGGTGCATGCTCTACAATAAGACCGAGCCTTACTTTGGTTATCCTAGAGACTAGACTAGGATTAGTTATATTATGTAGGATTATGTTGTAATAGTCATATTTTATGTATAACTTTGTTCTCGTTTAATGAATTTTTAAGCTTATGCCTACTTAATAAATTCTGCCTATCTCTTTCTAACCCATTGACGACGGTCCCTTAAATAACCGACGGTCCCTTATATTTATGGGACCGTCCAGGCATTTACAGGAACGTCCTAGTGTTTCTGACATCTATCTTCTCTGTTATTCTTATCTATTTCTGTGACTTGAATATGCATACTCTTGCACATGTATTCTAACTTGTTTTTGTAGCAAAATACCATCGCTCGATTCCTCCTTGCCCTCAACAAGGGGGAGAACTAATCAAGGGCGAGTGTTTGCATCGTCGATTTCTTTCCTCTCTACACATCGACGAAACCTTTTAATTCTACCTAAAATGAGTTTATATTTTGTAATCATCAAAAAGGGGAAGATTGTTAATACAAATAATGTCAACAACGTCATGTGCATTTTTCGATCTCTATAAGTTTTGATAATCACAAAATATAAAAACACGTTAGGTAAAACTACACCTGATAAGTTTTTAATCGATAAAATTCGTTTCGACTACAACATCACTTAAGGTATGAACAAACAATCTATCAACTTAGTTAAGTGATCAAAGAAATTATTTTTCCTTAAACCTCACATTTTTATGTGACAAAACATTTTTTTTGTATTTATAAAAATGTGTTAACAAGAAAAATAATTTTGAATTTGAAATTCTCCAACAGCTATTTTTCCCGCCCAAATCAGTTAAATATTCACCACATCAGGACAAAAATAAGAGCGTCCCATGGGACGGTCCCGTAAAGGTGGACGGTCCCTTATATATACGGGACCGTCCAAAGTTTAAGGGACCGTCCCCCGCTCCTCCTGGTGCCTATAAATACAGTACTATTCCAACAAAAAAATTCACCTCTTGAGAACTAAAACTTTCGCTTCCCAAATCAATCTAAACTCTTTTATTTGATCACACTAACGTGTTGCAACTTGTTTTTAAGTGATTGCATCCTTTCTACCTCAAAGTGCAAGAGAAGAACGCCGATTCGCTCAAGAAACGAAGTGTTGAAGAATAGGCATTCACCTCGTACCTTTGTTACGTTTCTCACATCAATCTAAACTATATATATCTCAATTCTTGTGTAGGATCAAACTTGTGTGTAAGCTCGGAAATGTGTTGTGTGTTGATTCAGGCTTGGTGTTGGTCCGTAAGGTGATTGTGTGAATTTCGACTTGGTGTTTGGTCGGAAGGTGTTGTGCGTAATTATTTTGATCGTGTGAAGTGTTGCGTAGATTGGTTCCAAATAGGATTAGGACTCGACATTCCGCTTAGTGTCGTAATTGGTGTGCGAAGGTGTATGGTTTTCCTGCCATAAAGGAGCTTGTTGATATAGTGTTTGTGAAACTCTCGAGTGTGATACTCGAGGAGTGGAGTAGGGCGAAGAGTGAGCTTCGTAGCCGAACCACTATAAATCTCCGTGCCTTGATTTGATCGTCTCTTCTCTCTTTACTCTACATACTTACTCTATTATTGTTGTTATTTTTACTTGTGTTCATTTATTGTTGTGTTGATATTGCATAAATTTCAAATCTAAAACTCTTTGAAAAGTAATTTGAGAAAGATTTTGAAAACGTAATTAAAACGGTGAAACTATTCAACCGCCTTCTAGTTTCTACAGTAACCCTTCTCCTGGTTGTACCCTAGCACTATGTCTCTTGTTCGTTGTGAAGTCCTCTAATCGTGGTTGTATCTTTGCGCCCTTTGAGCTGCCCTGACTCCTGGTTTCTTGAATTGGTATTACTTAAGAAGTTGACCGGGGAACTTGATGTTAGTCATGGGACCGTGTGGGCCCCTCTTGGAATAGTGATGTATGCAAGCTGACGTGGTCGTTTGTTGCATGCATTTCTCCTGGTAGTTTTCTTATGAGGTTTCTTGCTGACTGGTGTTCCTAGTTTTCGAGTGTTTGTCGACCCTCCTCTAAGTGAGTGAACTCTTCCACCTGGAGAGGTCTGAGGTGGTCGCTGGTTATGTCTGAAACTTGAAAGGGTTGTTCACTAGACATGTTTGGATGAGAAACTTGTGTAAGAAAGAAAAAAATTTGAGATTTTTTAGTGAGAAATTAGTGAAAATAAGTGAAAAATTTCAAAAAATTTGTGGCTATTTCGTATCATGTCCCCATGGATGACGCCATATGTACGTATGGTATGTAAATCTGTTTAAGAGGTGGGATGAAAATAATTTTGTTTTTTGGTTTCCTGTATTAAACGGTAAGGACCCTATGAGAATGATTAAGATCAAGAAGCTCGGGTAACACTTAAACAAAGACCATACTTTACTGTTGTAAAGCAGTATTTGCCCAAGTGTGTGAAAAAATTGTTAAGCTGTGTGTGTTGCCTTCTATTTATAGAGAGGCAAGTAGGAATTAGAGATAAACCCTTGAGAGATGATCTACAGATGTCAGGGAGCCAGGTGTTGATCATTTAGAGAGCAGACAAGGAGGACATGTGGCCCTTCCTTTTTGGTTCGTACAAAAGAGTGCTATGCTTCCTATTTTATTGGTCGTGTGCTCACCACTTTGGTGTGTCAGACTCGTACGTCTTATCCATTAGTGATAGTTGTCTCATGCGCATGTACTATACGCCCTGAGAGATGTTATCGGGTTTAGCTCGAACTAGGTTTACATAGTTCTTGTCATGGCTAACTCGTGAACCTTTGGTATGTGGTCTTAATTCGAGCGTGTGGGATATGTTTTCGTTTAAGTGAGATATGTTTGTGTGACTGGTTTGATGGTCTCCATTATAAGAATGAGTGAATGTTAAAAAAGCGGTGTTGCAGCATAAATATATCCGGTCTAGTAACATAAACAAAGACACGTATATAAATAAATAATGGGGGGATCGCACTATAAAACTTGAATATTTTCATATTTTTCTAAAGTACAAGTTTTTTAATGCACAATTTACAATGTTTCTAAAATTCGAGTAATGTTGTTAGATTAACATACCTCTAGTTATAAAAGGAAATATAATTTATTAAATATTTAAATACTTAATCACAATTTAAACAAATAACTTTTTTTACTTACAGATACTCCACACCTATCCATACATAAATAAATTTCACACACAAATTAATGTTTTACTATTTGATGAAATTACATATATACCAACTAAAACTCAAAAATTTGCATATTTTCTCATAATACAAGTTTTTAATGCATGATATAGAATGCAACTTAAGCATATCTTTTATATAATAAAAGAATTACATCATTTCGGAGTGATTTTGTCAATTCATTCTTATTGAAAAAACAATTGGGCCAATATGAGCTCGATTTTGCCACGTAAGCAAAATTGTGTGATGTGATTGGTTAATAAAAGTCAAAATTAAATTGATTTTGGTTAAACTTTAAAAAATTTGGTGTAAAAATTTGGATGATAAAAAAAAAACACATAAAAATATAGGTGTCAAATTTGTGAAAACAAAAACTTAAAAAAGAGGAGGTAATTAATAAAACTTTAGTGGTTGAATTTTTAAAAATTATATAGAGTTAAGTGTAATATTATGTCTCCATGCTTAATTTTTAATAACCTTGGATTATAAACAAATACCCCCTATACTTTATACACTTTATAATGTATATGTTGTTTTAAAATAACAACATATAAATTTGCATAAGATTATAAGTATCAAATTTTTTTTACTATATACGCTCAATAAGGACTCATTTATTTTATTTTTAAAAGTTTAACCTATGTGGACACGAGTTTATTTATATAATTATCAAATTATAAGCACGGGTTACTTTAATATAAAAATAAATATACGTGATTGTACTTATAACAATTACTCATGTAATTCTTATTTATTTATATAAGGATATATAGAAAAGCATTTTGAAAAAACTTTAAGTAGTATACTTTAACTTTATCAACGACCATTATGTGCTATTAAACTTGCATCATGTGCACAACATACTATCAATAGTGAAATTTAAATAACAACATCAACATCTTTGTCAGCTAAATAAAATTAAATCCCGAGTTACCTAACAGAAATTTTTACAAATATTTTATCAAATTCTAATGGATAATAATGCATAATGAAAAACTCGTGCATAAATCATAATTTTCATGAGCAAATTCTTATATGTGTATATAGCACTCGAACTGAATGTTACATAAATTTGATTTATGTGTAAACTTCACATAGCGCACAAAACTTATAACTATATAATTATATGCGCAGTTTCTTTAAAGACACAATATTCGGATTAATACATAATAATTTTTGTCAAAACCCGCCGTGCATGTATTGCAGTATTATAATAGTTTTAGATTATATGCAAATATACAAATTTTAGTGAGTATAAATGCAATTGCCCTTAATATTACAGCTTATGCGCGAGTAATTATCTATTTCTCCTAATATATGGGTGTTGATATCACACCATCTTATTTGATACTTACACCACTTTGTGCAAGCGCATAGCACAACGCATAACATTGTCACATGATTGATGAAAGTGTAAAATTGTGGTAGATCAACACCCTTAATATATGAGTTGTGATTGGCACACTCTGATTTTTGATCCGCACACTCAAGTGTACAATCTTTAAAAGCCGCATGTGATAAATGTATAACTGTTTAAATCATAGTTTGGAGTGTGCAAATAAAAAACAAGAGTTTAATATATAGATGTTTCAAAAGATTAAAAATAAAAAAATTGCAAATCACTATTCCCAATTCAAAATTTGAATTTTGTACTATACAAAGCAAAGGCAAATGGCAAAAGCGTAAATAAAACAAGGAAAAAACTTATTTAGGGACCCGATAAATAAATGAAAGAGGCAGCATATAATCATCATCACACACACAAACACACAAATTTATTTCAAAACCAATTCACACTCACTCGCTAAATAACATCATGGTAATAATCACATCTTCTTCTTCTTCTTATTCACAAATTTATATAACATAATCCGTTAATTAATCTTTATTTTGTATCAGTATAGTTGAAGTTAGGGTTTCATGTGATTTTAATTGTTGTGTAATTGTGAAGCTATTGTTATGAATGCTGATTTTTTAACATGATTTGTATAGCTTATTGTGAAGTTAATAAAGCTGATTTAAGTTAGTTAGGTTTAAAGTGTTGATTTATGTAGCTTATTGATGTTTAGGAGGTTAAAATTTTGGATCTAGGATATGGATCTAAGAAATGACTGCTGTAGTGTGGAACAATTTTTGATTTAAGTCAAATTAGTGTGAAGTAGGTGATGTTTTTTTGTAATGTTAGGCGTTAAGTCTCGTTTCAGGTTTTAAACTTTTAGGGGAAGTATTTCAGTAACTTAGGAACGGTTTTTTCGACAACCGTCTTTTACAATTTTAGAGGCGTTAGGAATTCAGAGAAACCTGTAAGAATAAATGATTTTACTCAAACGGACGTAAAACGAGAATGGAAGCACATGAAAAAACACATACATAGGGCTTATATCCATTGGCTAAGAAATGAAGTTTCGGTTATTAAGTTTTGTTTTTGTTGCTGGTAGGTGTTGTTGTTTTGTAATGTTGGGGTTAACAGAGTTAGTGAAGCGATGGTCATTGTTTCGGGAATTATTTTGCATTTAGTTGGAGGAAAATACCTATTTTTTATTTTTTACAAAAAGTTTTGTACAGGGAAAACGAAAATCGCGTTCAAATTGTTTTTTTTTCTTCCAAAAAACTAGTTCTTTATCCTAACTTATCAAAGAAATTTACAGTACAAAACACATTTGTCCGTTTTCCTTGTAACCCAAAACCCCCACTTTCATTCTTAAAAATGGAAAATACTACGTTATTTGAACGCTATATCTAAGTTCTAGACTCTTTTGTGAAGATAAACCCCCTTCTATTTTTTTACAAATTAGAGATGGAAAAGTAAAAAATGTTTCTTCCAAGTAAACGAACCCCCTTTGGAACACATTATTATCTACTCATTCTCAACCATCTTTTACTACTTTAGAGGTGTTAGGAAATTTGAAATCACACAAAGCTGTATGGGCACGGGATTACACAAACAGACGTCAAGTACAAAAAGGATAATGTAAATAAATGAAACAACTAGCAGGTAGGGTATAAGATGATTTGCTTCTAAGAGTGGCCTACCAGCCTGTCTCACTGACTGTTTTTGCCGTAGGGTGAGGGTCTGGGTTTACAATCACATAGGTCTTACATCCATTGGCCAAGAACTGTGATGAGATGTCCAAACTAGCCTGGTCTATGTTCTCAATAACGTCTCTGAAATGGAGGCGTGAAGGTCGGTCGACAATTAGTGTAGGTGAATAGTTAAAATGGTTTTTGTGCACCGGGTGCAGCTGTGCTCCATTATTTGAAAGGGTATCATTAAAAATTTAAATTACTGTATCATTGCTAGTGATCCCATTGGTATGGTGAAGAAAGTTTAGCGATAAGTGCCAACAAGTTTTGTTATTCTATCACTTGTGCTGATTGTGAATTATTTATTTGCTTCTATCTCATTAAGATATCACAGTCTCTCAGCATGTGTTGTTTGTTCATCTGAACCTGATTGGATGTCTTCTGTTGACAGGACGGACAAGATTCTGGAGATAACAAGCAAAGCACGGCTGACATGACACAGTTTGTAAGTTTCTAGACCATTTGCTTCCACTATATGTTATATGCTTAGGTATGTTGTGTTTTATTTTCACATGCTGGAGTTGTAACTTGGGCACGAATTTTCCAGAATACATAATACGTTTTGAGTTATATTTGTGTATATGGGACTTCCGGTTTGTAGATATGAAACATACGAACAGTTGTATTGAAAGATCAAGCGTAATTATATTATCATACAATAAAATGGTCACGTTTTACTAACATTAATATTAGAAGCAAATGTCAATATTATGAATGGTCTTGTTAAAAATGTATTGATTTTTTGGTAATGTCTCTGTAAAAGTACGATTTTAAGTTTCTTATTGCAACATAGTACCACATCATAATAAAACGCGAACCAATTTGTTCATATTTCAAATATATTATCGTCACAGAATCTGTCACGTAAGTAAATTACAGTTTTAGGTAAAATAAAGGAAAAACTCAAGTTTGCAAACTTAAAAGGATGCAGGTAGTCTTATTAAACAGTTAGAAATGGTAAAATTAAATGGATTAATTTAAGTATTGTTTGTATCTCAAATATATTATCGTCACAGAATCTGTCACGTAAGTAAATTACAGTTTTATAGGTAAAATAAAGGAAAAACTCAAGTTTGCAAACTTAAAAGGATGCAGGTAGTCTTATTAAACAGTTAGAAATGGTAAAATTAAATGGATTAATTTAAGTAATGATTTATGTAGATTAGTTGGACAAAGGTCGGGTTACTAGCTATTCTTGATCCAAGTAGGCGGATCATAGGCTCTATTAGATGATTACCTGACCCGATTAAATCTAAACTATTGATAGACCTATTTGGAGTTTTGTAAATCAATCATTCTAACTTACTTTTCTTTCTTTTGCAGGTGCAAACCCTTCTTCAACAGATGGTAAGATGTAAAGTGTATTGTGTTTCTGTACGTGCTTCACTCAAATTATCTATATCATTCTAACAAGTTTTGTTGCTGCAGCAAACTAGATTTCAGACGATGTCCGACTCCATTGTTACAAAGAATATCCTTTTTTAGTTTTTTACTTTGCAATTTTATTTACAGAAGATTTGAAAATAAAAAACTCTTGAAAATCATCTATAACTTCACATGTCCCGTTAACCAAGACTGCACTGGAACCAAATAATAGATAATGAACCAAGAACCGGACCGATTTAAACGAGTTTGTTAAAGGCACTAAACGATGTGTTTTGGATCTTAAAAATAAGTACTTCTAGAAAAGAAGTGTTGGGTTCTCAACCAGACATGATAACCGATATTTTAAATTGCAGAACTGTGAATCAAACAAAATGACTCTTTGGTTTTATCGAGTATGACCACTTGACCTATTTTTGCACACTTCTATCTGCAGTAGTTATTATTTTGCACTCATTCAGCTAAATATTGCAATCTCAGTGGACAGTGGGAGTAGTATATATCAGAGTTTTTGGTTTACTAATAATTTCTAGCATAGGACTTATTGTAAATTGTACTGAAATTATGTCACTTTCTCTCATGTTTTCCTTAACTGAAATTCACTTGATGAGATGGGAGACCGCATAAATGAGCTGGAGCAGAGCATCAATGACCTTAGAACCGAAATGGGTGCAGATGGTTCTCCATCTCCTTTGTCTACACCAAAGAAACCTGTTGAACCGAAGTTAGAACCGAAGTCAGAAGAAGGTTCCGCTTAGCACTTTCATTAATGACGTGCATTCTGTCAATGAAGTGAGATTTATTTGTATGTTTCAGTTCAACTTTTGTTTGTGCTGCATATCCTTATGCTACTGGTTTGTACCATCTATTCCATCTGCAACTGATTATAACCTGAGAATTTGCTGATTTCGGTTGATGTATGTATTTGAAAGGGTTTATGATTCTTAGAGCATCTTACCTTTTTACGGTCAACAAGATGCACCTGTCGATGCTTTACTATTTGAAGCCCAGACAAACTTTTTCTAGCATCCCATTATCCAAGTTTTTTATTTATTTTTTAAATAAACTTGGCTCAATTATTTTGCGCTTTGCACTTAAGATACAAACCTGTCATGCTCTTGCCCATGCTTTTGGAAAAAGGAAAAGGTGATTGATTACTAGTTTTTAAAGTGAATGTTCAATCTTTTGCTTTGCTTTGGTCCCCCTTGATTTCTGCACTTACGTAACATAAAGTGGGCATCACATTATATAATATGTCTAGCGAGTTTATGGGATCGGACTGCTTTATTGCAGTTTGACATGGTAATGAAATTTGCTTAGCGTTTCTATGTTATGTATGTGCTAGTGTCAGTTATGATTTTATAAGTTATAAAAAAACTGCATGTTTATATTAGTCCGGCACCTATTAGGCTTGTAAAATTGTCAGTTTTGAATAATAGCACCGTATCCCTGTCGGCCTGTGTTTGTTGTTGACAAGTTAAAAATGCATATGCTACAAAGGTGCTTCCGCAGTGCTTTCTGTTGATAATTTTCCTTTCCGAGAATTGACAATTTTGTCTGAATTTTGCTGCGAGACTATGATATGCAGATAGGATCTTAATTTTAGGGCCAGTTGGTATAAGTTTTAAGTTTTATACAGGTCTAATGACATACACAATAACAGATTAGAATCTTATGAAGAAATTGGACAAGTAAAATTTTCATAGGTGTCACATTTTAAGGTTTATACAAATGGAATATATGCTAGGAAGATGAGATTAGTCCCATAAGACAACATAGTCGTGCTTTACTTAATTATATTTAACAACTACATGCAATATTTGTATTGTTTTAATTGAAACCTTGTGGGCGAATTTATTACTTTATTTCCTGAAAGAAAAGTTGTTATATAGTAACCAAAAGGTAGAAATCATTGAAAAAATCAGCCTAAACGAAAACGAATATACCAAAAGACTACTAAAACTACCTAACAACATATTGCTCTAATTAAAAAGAACATGATAGCTGTATATAATGATCATAATTACAATAATTATTTTCATCTTACGCCAACACATGTTAAGATTTCTGCTTAATATTAGTTTCCATGAACACATTACTTGTGAATTTAGATTGTTGTTTCATTATATGTACCTCTAACTTTTAGTTTATCTGATGAATATTTTTGACCATATCAAAAGAATATTACAACATCAGTCAACCTGCACAGGTTCTAGAAGTTCCACTCATTGGCCAACTCTATTAAAATTAACAAATTATAAGTAGTTAATAATGTGAAACTTTGTACCATACAAAAAGCCACAAGACCTTTAAAGTAATCACGTATTCTGTTTTGACATTACTTTTGGTTTTGGTAATGACCGAGTCTATCACCAAAGCAAGGATACCCTTTCTCTTTTATCTACTTTTGTAGTTTTCTCTTTTTTAAAAT
This sequence comes from Chrysanthemum makinoi, assembly GCA_910596185.1. Classification (NCBI taxonomy): domain Eukaryota; kingdom Viridiplantae; phylum Streptophyta; class Magnoliopsida; order Asterales; family Asteraceae; genus Chrysanthemum; species Chrysanthemum makinoi. The sequence continues at coordinate 85,002,776 of OU343223.1, forward strand.
TTTCGAATTCGAATTAACTAATCGAAAAATAATGCCAAATATAATGACTTGAGTTGGCGATAATCTTTTTATTTGGTTTAAGAAAAGAATAAGTACATGGAAGCCAACAAAGCAATCTAACAATTGTGTTGTATAATAATGTATAAATCAATAAGCTACATGTTTATTATAGTCTAAGTTAGTAGTATTAATCTTAATTTTAATGGTTTGACTCAACTCGACTGTACTAGTGTTTTAGATTCAATACTAGACTCTAGTATCGACTACATTGCATTTTACGTAAGTTTTGTGTAAAATTTATAGACAATCTCACCGAATCGGGCAACACATCCTTTACTCCGTTCTTTTGTGCTAATAAGGTTTGTAATCTTTAGTTGATTTAGAGGCTCTGATCACATTGTGTTAACAAGCTAGTTAGACCAAATAGGCTAAACTAGTGGTTCGTCCCCATGCCAATGGTTCCGCTATTCCTGATGATCAGGTTAGGCAAGCTGACCACACTTGCTGTGTCAAACCTTCACCGAATGGGAATGAAACTTCGATGGCATCGGCCAGAATACATCTGATAGATGTATATTTTCTTGTAAATAAAACAAGCATAACATTTTGTCATGTTTCTCCTTTTTCAAGTTGTATAAAAAAGTCCGCGACCAACCTATCAATTGTATCCTTTTTTATTTGGGGCATTTACATATATCCCCACCAAAACTTCAATAATTACATATTTCCCCAAAGCATGCTTTAATAGCATTGTACATCATGCATTAAAAACTTGTGTTTTGAGGAAATATGTAATTTTTGAAGTTTCCTTTGGTATATATAAAATTCCCTCTTTTTTAAATGTTCAGAAACTATAATTCACGTAATTCAAAACAGAAGCAAAAAGGCATAAAACTAATGAAACAACCACGTTATAAGCTCTCGAATCTCGATACCTTGTTCTTGATTTGTGAACATGATTAAATTAACACATTCAAATTTCAAAATTTATATTTTTAAATACACACGCTAACCTCAAAAAGGAAAATCGAAGTACAGTTACAAACCGATGTACTCAATTCATCGTTTGAATCTGTATCCAAATATATACAACAGACACTAAAAAATAAAAAAACTACATGAACTTAACTTTGTATAGTGCCTCCAAAACATTTCAAATCTTGTACTTTAAAAAGGCTTGTTCGTGATTTAAACAGCTATATGCACATAACCAAATTCACTTTGTGAAAAAAAAAAAAAATCGAAACAACAAAGACACAACCAACAAGCTTTGGCTATATCTTTGACAGCTAGATTCATTCAAAGAATCAAACTTCAATATATAAAGATTTCATTACTTTTACTTTGCATCTATGTGGGACAAGCTATGCAAATGGAATTTAACAAATTACTAGCGAATGCATACAATAAATTGTGAAAATTGTAATAACAAAAGCACTTAGATAACCAGTTAACCTGATCTCACAACTCAAACACCATAACAAACATCCAATCGCAAACTGTGTTGTTACCAGGGTAGTCAAACATATGATCAGTAACTTTAACGTTATGTAAAATGAAATTCATTAAAAACATGAAATTCATACAACAACAAAAAAAGTGTAAAAAAAATCTAACGTTGACAACGAGTAATAGTACTGCAACCACGCTGATACGGATTAGCTTGCCCACCAGATTGACAATTATAATACGACGCACCTCTTTGCGAACATGGTATATTGTTTCCTTGTAGTGCACCATAGCTAATATAATTAGTAGTTGCTAGTATGCGTCTTGTGCTCTCTGATTCCATTTCCATTTCTCCTGAGCCCATACACTCGGCTATAGAGCCTTTGCATCCACCTGATGCTCCGTCGTTTGTTATCCAGCTAAACTCATAGCCGCCCGAAGAGGCATGAGCGGACGGCATGAGGAAAGTGGATATCAGGACGGCGGATATCACCATGTAGAGAAATAAAAGGTTGGTGGATATTGCCATTGTTGAATGGTTTGTTATTTTTTGTGTTGGTGGAAATAAGGCTGGTTTTGTAGAAGAAAAGACAATGCAGGCCTTATTTAAATACTTGCCTCATTTACTTGTTTTCATATTCATTTTTTGAGATACCCAAAATGCCCTTTCATTTTGGTATTGTTATGATGAAATGTTTTTGTATCCATTTATTTTTGCATAGTTTAGCAGTGTACAACTATATTAAAATCAGACTGGAATGAACTTTAAGTCACAATAAGCTGAACCGGACTGTAAAGTACATTTTTTAATTTGTGCAAGTTTAAAATCCATACGTCCCAAGTTACACCGAGAACTTAGCACAACACTAGAGGGTTTGTATCCCAATGATACTTCATTTTGTGTGAGAAGCTCCCAACCAATGGTCGTGGGTTTCAAGTACCACTTAGAACATGTGACATTGATTTTTGATGTAGATATTGTGAGATAATTAGTTGACGTTAGAAAAAATTAATAACTAAACGCAATTCAAACACGAAATGGACCAAGTAACCATCATGCTTTTGAGTATATTTCTGAACATAACTCATTTTCATGGATATGGAGGATGTCAAATATTATCGGCATGGAACCATTCCTTAAAACATGTACGATTAAACAAACAACATTAGACAATACACTCGATCCGAAACTTCGAAAGTCTACAACCAGTCAACCAAATATTTTCCAACGAAGTAAATTTTCCCCCCAACTCTTCTACAAGTAGACGAATCAAATTAGTTTTGAGGTGTAAATAATGATGAATAATAAGAAAGAAACAATTATGATGAATTAAGAAATATTCACTCACTAATCATTCAATAATTGGAAAGTTAGCAATTATTGAACCAACTTTTAACAACTTAAAGAACATAGTTGCATCATAAATAGATGTCTAAAACTTATATAGCGAGTCAAATAGATAACACAAGTAAGTGTCTTCTCTTTTACAACCAAATGCATACTTTAAGAAAACTTAAATGACATTTATCAGTAATCACACTATGAATTATAGTTTGCTAAATTGCACGTATGAAAGTTATACCATTCCTTTTAAAGTGATAACTTTCATACGTGCAAATTTACTACACATTTTGGCAAAAATTCTAAATGGTTATATCATTCTACATGGTTTTTCAGTGAATTTTGTTTAAATTGCACATATGAAAGTTATCACTTTAAGGGGAATGTCAAAAATCCATGTGTAGTAAATTTGCTAAATGGATTTTAGCAAAAATTCTAAATGATATAACCATTTTCAAAAATTTACTACACATGGATTTGACATTTAAACAAACATGTCAAGAATGGTTTGTTTTCACATCGCATTGATTTGGTCTTACACAAGAACTGAAAACCCATTCCCCTTGAGGGTACAAATTTATTACCACTAGTTATTGTGGTCACATTTTAGATGGGGTCTGATTATAAATAGAAAAATAAAACATTTATTTCAATATATTTATATTATATTTTCTAAGAAATAGTATATTTGGTGAAAATAGGTTGGCTGTCACGTAATGTATAACAACTTAAATATCAACGAAAATAGGTTAATACTACTTGGTCTTGTAATGTCAAATTTTGTTTAAAGAGCATTCAAACTTCATATAACACTTTTTTTTTAAGGAAAAAAAAAAAAAAAAAGTTGAAGATATAAGCCAGGATTAGGTTAGGTAACGCTTTATTCGCGTCAAACACAGGTGGAAGGCTTTTGGCTTGAGCCAAACTGGTGCCACCATCCCCCCTCATGCACCAAAATCCAAGCCAAAGTATTCTTGTACGCTAATTGCAACCTTTCGATTTTTTTTTTCAATTTTTTTAATGTTAATTAGTTTTTTCGTTGAGTTTGTGTTTTAATTGAGTATGATGGGTCTAAAAAAAAGTGTTTTGGCTTGAGTGATGAATGAGAGGTTATTTTGATGTGTGAGTGTAAAAATGAGAATGATAAAATGACAATGATATAACACTTTGACTTGAGTCATGATAGCTAGATGCGACTAGATTATCACTTTTTGCCATTATTCTTCAAAAATGACATTAGTTCGAAGAAAGTGGTCAATCTCTAGTTGTTATATCTTCACCTTTTTCTTTTTTGACTTCTTAGTAGCTTAATTAAACAAGGTTTTCTTATTTGTTTTTAACATAAAAACATAACCTGAAAACATAATTGTTGAATATATAAAAATATCAAACAAAAATGCTAGTTTGCAGCCATATTGATGTTGTATTCCTAATTTTAAGAGGCCAAGTTAATCTCACAAAACACTAGCGACCATACTATAGTAACAAAAGCAAAATCGTAAGCCTGTAGATAAGATGAATAATACCGTGGTCCCAGAAGACGAGATGTTAGAATAAGCATGAACAATTTTGAGCGAAATTGAGACCGAATACAAAGAGAATCCATCACTTGACACATGTTGTCCAACTTCCCTCTCGAACAACATTCATTTCGCGTATTCACAACTCACAAGAATAATATTTGCAGAGGCGGAGACAGGAGGGGAACATGGTGGGCACGTGCCCCCTTAGCAAAATTGTTTGTAGTGTAAATTTTTTTAAATAACTGACTATTTTTGTATTTTTCCCGTAACAAACTGATTTGTAGTATGGTTTCTAAAAAGTATTAAAGTTTGCCCACTCGACCCTAACTTTCTGGCTCCTCCGGTGAATAGTTGCCTTGAGAAAAAGTCGAATACAATGGTTTAAAAAGTAAAATACGTAGCAACATTATTCAAAAAGAATATTTGGTAAGATGGTATTATTTTGAGTTTCTAAGATGACTAATAAGATATTGTGGAGAACACAAGGTAACAAGTAACAACCATATCTAAACATGAAAAGGGTCAAATATTTTACTTGAAAGTAGACCAAAACCAACTTTCCTTATGATTAAACATTGCCAAAGTCATGCTTTTATTTAAACGCGTTCTTATTGGTGGCAATATGTTAAGATTCATGACATTTTCTTGACCTAACCAAATAATATGATGTTTACTTCATATAAACATGTGGAAAGGAAGGTTCATAGTTTCATGTCAAAGCCAAAAAGATTTCTTATTAATACTTGTGGAAGGTAGGGTGGGTTAAGTTAGATTGACCAAGAACAAACTACAACACCACAAGATTTTTAGGCTTTGTTTTCAAGTTTAGAGATAGAAAAAAAAAGGACAAGGAAAAGAAATAAGTTAAGAGATGTTAAAAAAGCAAACCGTAACGACATTTTTTTGTATCTATAAGTAAAACGAACGAGTAAAGTGCACAATTTATCGCTCTGGTTTAGCCAGATTGCATGTGTAATTCTTGCGACTTTGAAAGTGCATATACGGTGTCCTTGCAAGGGGTTATGCCCCTACTTTCAAATTTCCGTTTGTTTTCATTTCAGATATGAATATGATAATCGCATGTCAAAGTTTCATACATGTACTACACATGCACTTTCGAAGTTATATTGACTGCGTCTGGAATTTGAACAAACAAGATTCCACATTTGTAAATTACTCGAGAAGAATGAAGAAGTTTATGCACTTACTTTCTTGTATTATTGAGCTTGAAAGAAAAGAAAAAAAGGTAACAACTCTATAGCAGTCTTCATTTGACATGGTTAGACTCATTTAACTGAAGCACTAGATGCTGATAATCTTAAACTAGGATTAATACTTGCGCGATCCCGTCACAAGGTGGTAACCAGTAAACATTAAAAAGATAAGTTATAATAAAACTTGATTCCAAAAACTATTATGTTCAGAGCATCTTTCCATTTTTTTAGTTAGAACTTAGAACTACCAAAATATAAAAAATATGTGGCAGTTGGGATATGAAGATCAAGAACTTAGAAAATGATACAGTTTCAGAATCTTTACTTAATAACAATTAACAAGAGTAAATCATCTCTGTCACATACTTGATGGTAAACGCTTAAACAAATTATTTTTCTTTTGTTGTGGTTATCCGAGGAGGAATTTTTGTTTTAACTTAGATGTACGTGATGTAACGAGATATCCTTGTAACTGTTTCCGACCTTGTTTCTTACCACCCTAAAAATATTTACCTTGTGAAGATTGGATTTGTGACTTTTTATGAGGATATCATGATACCTAACAACTAGACTACCTTAGTAGAGATGTGTCACATACTTCATGCTCCGAGTCAACCAATTTCCAAACCCTTGTGACGCAAACCCACGAGGCATGTTTAATTTGTCACATAATATTGTAGCGAGCCTAAGCATATAAGATTGGTTTTTGGTCCAACTTTGGGCCGGAAACCAAAGCATATAAGATTGTTGTTGGTTATTTTTTATGTTCAATATTGCCTTTGGTTTATGATGATAAGTTTATATATATCCTGATTGATAATTAGGTTTATATTACAAGAATTTTCATCGTTTTCGTTTTGTTTGAGAACATGAAATAAAAAATGCCGAAGAGGTACGTTGGTATTAATTCCTTACTTCGATCCATTTTTGTTAAGAACACCAACCGTGGTGGATGTTTTGTTTCCCGGGTTTCGGCAAAAATAAAATAAAAGTCACTGAACAAGATCTAAGCACACCTAAAACATGTCAAATTTAGGCTTCAGCCAAAAGAGAAACTCATAGACATGGGGGGAAATATATCTATCCCGCACGTCCTTCAGCCATTGCTCCCCTTACATTATCTCTGAATACGTTTGGGGTGTCATAGACGTGGGGAAATATATCTATCCCGCACGTCCGCCAGCCATGGCTCGTACAAAAATCACTTTCTATCTAATTTATTAGTATAACATATTCTGAGTGGATCTAATATACATGTTTAATATTTAACGTATTTATATATTAAACTAAAAAAAAATATGACCTCTTTTGAGCCCCTCTAGTTAAGGTTAAAAGTTTAGGAAAAGCCTTTGATTAATGACTTTGGTACAAGAAGACTATTCGTACCTGTCAAAACAAGAACAACCACAAATGATATATGTACCTTGATTCGTTGAGGTTTAGGGGTGTGTGTGTATGGATAAAAACCACAATATCGATATCAAAAATAACCACAAGTAATGATTTAAAATCCCTTTAGGAAAAAGGATAATGAATCAAAACCCGTGAGTGATAGTGATACGGATCAGGAAATCCGAGTCGTTTCCCAACGAGGTGTGAATGGGCAACGTCGTTATTGGTTCGTTATTAAAATGCTCGATGTTTTGGATTTTTGATTATATTAAAACTACGGGGAAAGGGAAAACAATTAAGGGAAATTACACTACGGGAAATACTAAATATGCGAATTATACTAAAACGTATTAAAAGAAACGTGAATAAAATGCAACTACGTCTATTCTAAGTCCTAAAAATAGTCTAAAATTACTTTCTAACTAAAAATGATATTAGAAAATTATCTAAGAATTAAAACTAATTTTTATGATTTTTCTGGAATTTATATGAATTAAAAACTAATTTAAACTAATTTAAATTCTAAAAATTACAAATTAAAGTAGGAAAAATCTAGAAAAATTATTTTTTTGCTTTTTATAATTTTCTTAATCTAGGAAAATTGAAAAATTATTTTTGGAACTTTTTCTGAATTATTCGAATTAAATGCTATTTAATAAGTATTAAAAACTAGTTTAAATCAAGAAAAATAGCAAACAAAGTTGGAAAAATATGAAAAATTCAGGGAAATTCTAAAATGTTATTCTAAACCTAGGAAAAATATAAAAACTATGGCTTATGTGAGAGATTTAAAAGCTGATGAGTAAACTGATTCTAAATAAGCTATTAAGAATAAGCTAATAAGCACAATAAGCTACCAAACTGTTACTGAGGCTAAATTATACTAAAGCTAACTAATATCAACTAATTCCAGCTAATCCTAACACCTAATGAACTAGTTTCAATGATTTGAATAGATTAGCTTATGAGCTTAAATCAACCAAACACCCCTCTTTTGCAGCCTAAGCACAAGCCTATCCAATAAGCCAAAAAGGAAACCAGAACTTATTACCTCTAGCCAACCAACCAAAGGGCTAAAATACTGAGTTACAGCTTAATTCAATCTCTTATGAGCTATTTATGGCTGCTGTAAGTACCCTGTACACACTCAGTTATTCTGAGTGTGTGCACAGGGGATTTAGTACCCAAAATAAGTGCTTATTTAAGGCTTAAGAAAATTTCCAAAAATTTCACAAAAATTGGATTTGAAATCTTAACCAACTGAAGTTATTAATCCCACAATTTCAATCAATATGAATCAGAAATGAATCCATGAAAATTCTACAAAGTTTTGCAAAAACTGAGATTTTCACTTTTTTGACTTTTGTTGACAGAATTGGGTTTTGACTAAAATGAAATTGTGAGCTTATAAATTGGAATGGAACTAATGTTTAAGGATAAAATGGACCTAATGCAAGTTATTTTAACTAATTATGAGCCTTAATGCCAGATATGATCCACTGATTCTAACAGATAAGAAAACTAGGACTGATCCAATGTAATTTTGACTTATGATGTTCTAATGTGTAAATGATTTACTGATATAAGCCTAATTAACCTCACTGAGACTTGTGTGGCAGATATTAAACACAAACTAAGCCACAAGCTCACTTAGAACCACTGATCCAAACACTAATATACTAACTGTTATGCAAATTAACTCAAATATCTACTTGAATCAATGCAAACTAATACTTAATCTCACTTATACTAACCTAATTAAATCTAAAAGCAGTGATTAAAATAAACTTATAACACAGATTCTACAAGTAAACTACTATAGCAGATTTAAACTCAAAATTATGAAAGGCTAAGTATAGCTAGCACTTACTCAAGTCCAGCCACTATGGCTTGCATAAGTTGACTAAAAACACACCCAACAAGCTTAAACCAATACCAAATCCAAACCAGATCAGCAATTCTACCCAACTGCAGCTTCCATTGAAATCAGTTTGACTTATGTTGACTGAGATAATGATTTGATTATTCAATGGATTGAAAACAGAAATAAACTCACCAAAAGCTATATAAAGTTTTTATGAGCTTATGTAAACAGTAGCTAGGCTTCATGAAAGCTTATGAGAAGAATTGAAATGTTTTTATATTTTTTTTAATTATTTTCTGATTTTTTTTTTGAACAATGATAAAAACAAGTTGTAATAAACTTTTAAAAGCAACAATATGAATTTAACACAAGTAATAAGCTAATTGAAAACATTAAAACTTGAACAAGGATTTGGAGATGAAACCAAAATTTTATTAAAAACTGAAAGTTGAGATTACAATAAAGGATTACAAAGCTGAATAAAACAATAAAAACTGAAATAAAAACTACAATATGCTACTGAATTAAAAGGTAAATAAAAGGTGTCAATAACTGTGAATGAGAAGGAGTATATATAGCCACGTCTTGAGCTCTTGGAAGGGCCTGGAAGGATTCATCTGTGCTTTCTCTTGATCATTTGTGTCCCTTGGATCACTTCCCATCAATCTTCAATCCATCTTAACCATCGGATCAAGTGCCACGATACTTCAACCAATCAGGTGAGAGGAATAACACACGGATTGCCAAGCTGGCATCCGTGTGTCAGGTATGTGTCAGTGATTGTACGAATGTACCCTTCAATTTGGTTAATTTGGTTGATTGGTGTCGAGGGTAAATTAGGGTTCTTGATATCTGGGTTTAAGTGGGAAAAAGGGGAAAATGAATTTGGCGCGTGGAGTTTGTTTATATTATTTTGATTTCATAGACCGGGTTTAATGGTATTTGACTAGGGTCCAAGGTGGGTAAACGGGTTTAACTGGGTATATACCGGGTAGTTAAGTGTTTAGTGGACCGGGTAAAGGGTGGGTAAAGGTTGGGCCAAGGGTAAATGTAGCATGGTTTGGGCTTTTGATTAAAGACTTGGACTTAGGATTTAATATGGACCCATGTATAAATTCAAGGACCATTCTTGTACAAGCTGAAAATCCAGGGACCAAAGTTGTAATCCTGAAAATATCTTTCAAGGGCTAAACTTGTCCTTCACACATAATCCAAGGGCTATATTTTCCAATTTCTGAAAATTCCAAGGACCAAACATGCCAATTCTGAATCTTCAGGGACTAAAGTTGCCATTTTGAGAATTGATTGTCCAAACTTGCAAATTCCTTTCCCAGCCTCAGCTTTTAGCATTCTTCTTTCTCTCGTGCTCGGTTTTCTTCGGTTTTGGCTTTCTTTTGTCTGTTTTGTCACATCCGTACCTGCACATGCAAAAACTCAAGAAACACGCAAATGTTAACAATAAACGGCTCTTTCTTGGTTATTTTGGGTCAGTTTTGATAAATAAAAGATATGTGTTTAAGCACATATCAAAATACCCCAGACGAGACCATTTTCGTGTCCCCACGCAATGCAATCAACTCACACTTCTAAAACCGAGGATTTCAATCTCTTTCTACTAAACCTATGAAGAAGTAGCAAAGATTCCTCAAAAGAGATTAAGAAAGCCTTAATTCTAAAAACGCCCCGTTTACCTTTTAATTCACATGTATAGATATTATGATTAAGCACATTCTGATTATGAGTGACGGTTTGCTGAACTTTCATGTCGATCAATAACTCCAACATTTTTCAAACGACACGTTAGGATCACGGAGTAGGAAACACAACACAGCGTGAAGTGACCATACGGATAGAATACATCGTCCCTGATTTTTCACAAGTCCCCAAACTAAGCGTAAAATCGAAATCATTGTTAAATATGATTCTAGATGCTAACACTACCCATGGAAGTTACTTGTGTAATTACCTTTTGCTCCCATTTTCCTATTTCCTCTAGATTTTTTTATTTTTTTTGTGAGAAATGAATTTCTTCAAGCTTCTCGTTTCGATAACTTATATTCAGATAAAGATATAAAGCTAAGTCGCTAATTAGTTATCCACCTTCCCTCGAAAACCATTGCACACAAGAATGAGGTCCACATCAAGGTCCTAATTTCACACGATTTAGGGAGAATATCCTTTTTATGGCGACCGAGACAACTCATCTACGAGTTCAGAGACAGAAGCTTTATTTAGACATCTCCGGATCCAAGTTTGGCTTAACACTATTTCAAAGACATTTGCATTTTTGCAATTTAGGCCCTTGGTCTTTCAACACTAACTCAACGGGAGTACCGTTTTATCAGAAGTCTTATTATGACTTTGGATTTTCCTCTGCCTTTATAGAAGTCTAAGACAACTTTTATAGCTTTGGATTTTTAATTTTAAAACATTTGGGCTTTATTTCATGTTAATTTTTGTGCCAAACTCCAAACCCTACGGCTTTTATAACAATAGAAACAATAGCAGCAAACTATCAGGAATCAGTTGTCTATTACACCGCAACACCGACAAGACTCTCGATGTGTACCCAACTATCATGGGCAAGGATTCTCTAAAGAAGACAAAGAACTAACTATCGCCAAAAACTCAACATCTCTAATTATTATTAGACAAATATGGGGTGAAACAATTTTGTGGGAACAAAAAGCCATAAGTACCTTCGATGGGCTCTAAAGAGAACCAACTACTCCACGCTTAGCATCTAAACTCATAAGTAACTCTATCATTTCTCGATCTCCAAAAATTTAAAATCCCAAATAATGAGATCCGCGGATGCTTAGCCGATAATTTTAGATTATCTATGGTTAAGGGAACAAGCTAGGGCTCAACACGCCCGGTCAAGTCAGAATTCCATTCCTACTCTCACCAGCGGAAAGTCAACAAGGTGTCAAGACATATATTAACTTAGCAAATGCTTTGTCTAAATGAAATTAAGTAATGCATATTTAAAATCACTCAGGGAAACTTGCAAAATCTTGGCCTTGTGAGCTAGAATTCGCATTTTATAGCTTCTTGTCTAAGAGACTAGCAAACTTTTCAATCAAAAAGACTAGCAAAAGCTTCAAAAATTTTTAAATTTTCTCATACATAGCACAATTTTTTTCATTTTCTAAGGAAAAACGGGGTTGCAAGAGTACACGACAAAAAGTAAGCAAGTGCGGTCAAATCAAATCGAAGATTACCCTACCCCAGACTAGAACGAAACATTGTCCTCAATGTTTAAAAGCAAGGGTATCAACGAAAATCTAAAAGCCGTTTATTAAGTATGCTCAAAGATAAACGTTAGTCGATAAGATTTCGGATATCGGATTTCCATCAGCATCGATCATGAAACTCGAATGGAGAAAAGAACAAACTTCGAGCACGAGAGTCTTCATGATCGGGAAAATCCTACACAACATCACAAACAACCAAACACGAGAAATAGAAGAGGCTAACCCCTTCACGTCACTTATTAGAAAATAGAAAGAAGATAAAGATAAGCATGGGGTGCCTCCCACGAAGCGCTACTGTTTTTCTTAAACGAGTTGCTAGCTTGACTCGTCCCCGAATTCATTTGTCCTTGGGGAACAAAATGGTAGAGATACCAGGGTCAAAAACGGTGTCCTCATTCCCGGAGGAATGAGACTGGGTGGGTTGGGAGGGAAAGAAAATGTCGGGCTCAAGCACATAAGAAATAACTCCTCCCAAACTCACATAAGGCATATGAAAGATCGATCCATCATCCGGCGGTTTTGCGGGCGGACGAAAGGATGAAGGATCGAAATGAGAAAACTCCAAAGAAGTCGGGAGCTCATGGTATAAAAAGGTGTTACTCAAAGGTTCATCAACGAAGGCATCCAAGAGAGGATCCTTATCTCGAATGACATTTTTAGCATAAAACTCATCAATGCGTATCCCGGGGTTGAAAATCTTGTCCTCGGAGAGGAATGAAATCAACATATCATCTACATGAAAATTCTCACGAGGAGAAGAATCACTCTCGGCTAAAAAATAATATTGGACCTCAGGATCAACAAGTTCATCTGTCGAAATCTTCTCTTCCTTATCTTTCTTCGGAAAAAACGGATCATCGTATTCTTCTTCATACTCAGAGAAAATCGAGTCGGTAGAAGCAAGTTCATCGGTGAACTTCTCACTTTCTTTGTCAAAGAGCGGATTGTCAAAATTTAGAGTATATCCAGAATCGAATTCAAACAAGGGATTCGTGAATGTCGTTTTGAAAGATTCTGGATCGAAAAATGTCTCAAAAGAAGGTTCCATGATTTCAGAAATCGGAGGTGGGACAAGTGGTGTGCTCTTAGAGCTAGCATTTTCCACCACTATCGTTGTAGACTCCTTTTCTTGTTTCTTTTTCCGTTCAGCTTGTATTGTCGACATACTTTTGATCGTAAACCTTGAAAGATCAATTCGAGTTGGTTTAAGTTCAACTTTCTTCACATCATTCGGATCAGATGGTAAAATGGGATCACCACTTTCTTGAGAAAAATCAATCACACCTATGCTATGAATCGAATGATCATCGGGTGGAGGTTTTGACGTTTTTTCGGCATAAAACACTATTTTTCATTTCCTTTTCTGATCGTTAACGTTCTTTGGTAATGATCCACAAGGACTTTCGCGGTTCTCAAGAATGGTCTTCCTAAAGTGAGAGGAACTCGGGCGTCGACCTCTATATCAACTACGGCGAAATCCACGGGAAAATGGAATTTATCCACTCGTACCATAACATCGTTGACTACACCAACCGTGTGAGCAATTGTTCGATTAGCTAATTCGATAGTCATACGAGTCGGTATAAGAGTCTTTAATCCAAGCTCATGATATATCGCAAGAGGCATGAGACTTATGCTTGCACCTGAATCGGTTAGGGCATTACATTCCTTAATATCATTTAAGGAGCAAGGAAGGAGGAATTTCCCGGGATCACCAAGCTTCTCGGGAGCTTGGTTTGAGGAAGAATTAGACGGTGTAGGCTCAAGTGAAATCTTTGAAATTTGTTCCAATTTCTCTTCATAAATCTTTTCAGCAGCTTTGATCATATCAGTCGTAAGTTTAAACTTTGTTCCAGAAACAACTTTCATTTTGTCGAATCGTGATTGAACAGATTTGCACGGTGTAAGGTTAGAACTTGGCATTATGACAGAGATAGAAGGAACTTGGGCAACCAGAGGTTGGACGTATTTGGCTTTTCCATTATCAAGAGGAATTACCGGTCCTTTGTCACCTCGGTCTCTCGTGCTACACTCCTCACCGGAGAGGAAGTAGTCATCGAGGGCCCATCATCTCGAATGGTAACGGATTTCATTTCTCCTTTTGGGTTTGGAATGGTGTTACTTGGGAGAGAACCGGAACTCGAGGGTTGACTCATTTGGCACAAAACAAAGATTCAACATATTCTCAAGTTTATTCTGCGAAGCATCCATCTTGTTGTTCTGAAGTCGGATTTCGTTCCTAAACTCATTGCTTTGTCTAGTTATCGAAGATTGAAACTCATTTCTCAAACTTGAAATCTGGGTTTTCATGGTTTGGATGGTAGCATTATTGTTCTGAACGTAATTCGAGAATTCATTAGAGGGCAAAGGTGGAGCTTGATTGCTTGAAGCTTGATATCCTTGATTGTAATTGACTCCTTGATTCGGGTATTGATTTGGTGGGGCTTTGAATTGGTTTTGAACATTTGGTCCACGAACTTGATTCTGATTAAAACGAGTCTGATTGTTCGATTGAGAAAATCCCGGAGGTACCATTTGATTACTAACACGAGGATTTGGTTCAACTTGAGGACGGTATTGGTTACCTCCGGTTACGGCATTAGCATCAAAAGGATTTCCATCGGTGGCGGTACAATTGTAGTAAGCATGCGGGCCACCACAAGTAGTACAAGTCGATTCCACCGCTTTCACTTGAGCGGGTGGAGAAGAATTAACCTTAGCGGTCTTAATCTTAACCAAAGCCTGAATCATATCCGTAAGCTTATCAATCTTAGCATCGGTGCTAGACGTATTTTCGTAAGACGAGGACGATGGTGTAACACTCACTCGGGCAGCAACCGATTTGCTACGTGAGGTACCTAACCTTAGATTTGTTCTCAATAATCGACAAGGCATCTCTCGTTGATCGGGTCAACAAATTACCACCGCGGCGGCATTGAGAGAGTCTTGATCAGTCTCATTCAAACCGTTATAAAACGTATCAAGTTGGTGTAATTCCGTAAAACCATGATGGGGACATTGCCTAAGCAAATCTTTGAATCGGTCCCATGCCTCACTAAATGATTCATCAAATCTTTGTGTGAATTTCGTTATTTCATTTTTTAAGCTTGTTGTTTTAGACGGTGGGAAGAATTCGTTCACGAATTTTGACACTAAATTCTCCCATGTGGTTATCGATCGAGGGGGGTAGTTTCTCGAGCCAAATCCGGGCGGCCCCCTCAAGTGAAAACGGGAAGAGTAGTAGCTTGATAGCCTCTTCCGGAACGTTACGGTACTTGATCGTAGACGTGAGCTTGTTAAACCGTCGGATATGAGAGTGAGGATCGTCCCTCTCAAATCCGTAAAATTGGCTTGACGAAACCAAATTTATCAATCCGTGTTTAAGCTCAAAGTTATCGGCAACGATTTCCGGGACGACGATGGCTTCTCCATAACCCTCGGTGGGTGCTTGGAGTTGCTCTAGCATAGATCGGTTGTCCTCCGCCATTTCGACAATGGGCGGAGTCGGATTAGTTCGAATCTTGGGTTCGACTAATGGAGCACGTCTATTTCGCCTTCTCGTAATTGTAGCAGTTTCACGAATCGGTCTGTAGTTATTAGAACGAGTGCGCATGCACTTTCAAAAACCAAGGCAATTAAAACGAACGGTATTCGAAAACACAGTGAACTTAACCAATAATCCCAAGTGAATAAATCACTTCTAAAAGACAAACGCACAAGCGAGCGGAGAAGCTTTTTAGGTCAGCGCGAAGCTTATTAAAAACCCGCTTCTTTTCAGCCACAATTTAATGTCAGGCCGTCCTTATACCCACCACACAGTTTGTTTATCAAATAGAAATAAATCGACTCACAAGCGACACAAAGGCAAGTTTTTGATATTTGGTTCGGGAACTTACTAATAATAACACCTCCGTTGAGAATGTTATATAATTGATGTATTCTATTTAGCTCAAAAACAAAAGAGAAAATCTTTTTGTATTTTTAATATGATATATATATATACAAAAGAAAAAGGAAAATATTTTTTACTTTTTTAATTTTTATATAAAAAAATAGTAACTTCACAAAGGAAGGATCTCGAGTCACTAATCGCCAAACCTTTAACGATATTGTCGCGACACAACCTCCCTGGCAGCGGCGCCAAAATTTGATTCGTTGAGGTTTAGGGGTGTGTGTGTATGGATAAAACCACAATATCGATATCAAAAATAACCACAAGTAATGATTTAAAATCCCTTTAGGATAAAGGATAATGAATCAAAACCCGTGAGTGATAGTGATACGGATCAGGAAATCCGAGTCGTTTCCCAACGAGGTGTGAATGGGCAACGTCATTATTGGTTCGTTATTAAAATGCTCGATGTTTTGGATTTTTGATTATATTAAAACTACGGGGAATGGGAAAACAATTAAGGGAAATTACACTACGGGAAATCCTAAATATGCGAATTATACTAAAACGTATTAAAAGAAACGTGAATAAAATGCAACTACGTCTATTCTAAGTCCTAAAAATAGTCTAAAATTACTTTCTAACTAAAAATGATATTAGAAAATTATCTAAGAATTAAAACTAATTTTTATGATTTTTCTGGAATTTATATGAATTAAAAACTAATTTAAACTAATTTAAATTCTAAAAATTACAAATTAAAGTAGGAAAAATCTAGAAAAATTATTTTTTTTCTTTTTATAATTTTCTTAATCTAGGAAAATTGAAAAATTATTTTTTGGAACTTTTTCTGAATTATTCGAATTAAATGCTATTTAATAAGTATTAAAAACTAGTTTAAATCAAGAAAAATAGCAAACAAAGTTGGAAAAATATGAAAAATTCAGGGAAATTCTAAAATGTTATTCTAAACCTAGGAAAAATATAAAAACTATGGCTTATGTGAGAGATTTAAAAGCTGATGAGTAAACTGATTCTAAATAAGCTATTAAGAATAAGCTAATAAGCACAATAAGCTACCAAACTGTTACTGAGGCAAAATTATACTAAAAATAACTAATATCAACTAATTCCAGCTAATCCTAACACCTAATGAACTAGTTTCAATGATTTGAATAGATTAGCTTATGAGCTTAAATCAACCAAACACCCTCTTTTGCGGCTAAGCACAAGCCTATGCAATAAGCCAAAAAGGAAACCAGAACTTATTACCTCTAGCCAACCAACCAAAGGGCTAAAATACTGAGTTATAGCTTAATTCAATCTCTTATGAGCTATTTATGGCTGCTGTAAGTACCCTGTACACACTCAGTTATTCTGAGTGTGTGCACAGGGGATTTAGTACCCAAAATAAGTGCTTATTTAAGGATTAAGAAAATTTCCAAAAATTTCACAAAAAATGGATTTGAAATCTTAACCAACTGAAGTTATTAATCCCACAATTTCAATCAATATGAATCAGAAATGAATCCATGAAAATTCTACAAAGTTTTGCAAAAACTGAGATTTTCACTTTTTTTACTTTTGTTGACAGAATTGGGTTTTGACTAAAATGAAATTGTGAGCTTATAAATTGGAATGGAACTAATGTTTAAGGATAAAATGGACCTAATGCAAGTTATTTTAACTAATTATGAGCCTTAATGCCAGATATGATCCACTGATTCTAACAGATAAGAAAACTAGGACTGATCCAATGTAATTTTGACTTATGATGTTCTAATGTGTAAATGATTTACTGATATAAGCCTAACTAACCTCACTGAGACTTGTGTGACAGAAATTAAACACAAACTAAGCCACAAGCTCACTTAGAACCATTGATCCAAACACTAATATACTAACTGTTATGCAAATTAACTCAACTATCTACTTGAATCAATGCAAACCAATACTTAATCTCACTTATACTAACCTAATTAAATCTAAAAGCAGTGATTAAAATAAACTTATAACACAGATTCTACAAGTAAACTACAATAGCAGATTTAAACTCAAATTATGAAAGGCTAAGTATAGCTAACACTTACTCAAGTCCAGCCACTATGGCTTGCATAAGTTGACTAAAAACACACCCAACAAGCTTAAACCAATACCAAATCCAAACCAGATCAGCAATTCTACCCAACTGCAGCTTCCATTGAAATCAGTTTGACTTATGTTGACTGAGATAATGATTTGATTATTCAATGGATTGAAAACAGAAATAAACTCACCAAAAGCTATATAAAGCTTTTATGAGATTATGTAAACAGTAGCTAGGCTTCATGAAAGCTTATGAGAAGAATTGAAATGTTTTTATATTTTTTTTAATTATTTTCTGATTTTTTTTTGAACAATGATAAAAACAAGTTGTAATAAACTTTTAAAAGCAACAATATGAATTTAACACAAGTAATAAGCTAATTTCAGAAACATTAAAACTTGAACAAGGATTTGGAGATGAAACCAAAATTTTATTAAAAACTGAAAGTTGAGATTACAATAAAGGATTACAAAGCTGAATAAAACAATAAAAACTGAAATAAAAACTACAATATGCTACTGAATTAAAAGGTAAATAAAAGGTGTCAATAACTGTGAATGAAAAGGAGTATATATAGCCACGTCTTGAGCTCTTGGAAGGGTCTGGAAGGATTCATCTGTGCTTTCTCTTGATCATTTGTGTCCCTTGGATCACTTCCCATCAATCTTCAATCCATCTTAACCATCGGATCAAGTGCCACGATACTTCAACCAATCAGGTGAGAGGAATAACACACGGATTGCCAAGCTGGCATCCGTGTGTCAGGTATGTGTCAGTGATTGTACGAATGTACCCTTCAATTTGGTTAATTTGGTTGATTGGTGTCGAGGGTAAATTAGGGTTCTTGATATCTGGGTTTAAGTGGGAAAAAGGGGAAAATGAATTTGGCGCGTGGAGTTTGTTTATATTATTTTGATTTCATAGACCGGGTTTAATGGTGTTGACCAGGGTCCAAGGTGGGTAAACGGGTTTAACTGGGTATATACCGGGTAGTTAAGTGTTTATTGGACCGGGTAAAGGGTGGGTAAAGGTTGGGCCAAGGGTAAATGTAGCATGGTTTGGGCTTTTGATTAAAGACTTGGACTTAGGATTTAATATGGACCTATGTATAAATTCAAGGACCATTCTTGTACAAGCTGAAAATTCCAAGGACCAAACATGCCAATTCTGAATCTTCAGGGACTAAAGTTGCCATTTTGAGAATTGATTGTCCAAACTTGCAAATTCCTTTCCCAAACCTCAAATTTTAGCATTCTTCTTTCTCTCGTGTTCTCGGTTTTCTCGGTTTTGGCTTTCTTTAGTCTGTTTTGTCACATCCGTACCTGCACATGCAAAAACTCAAGAAACACGCAAATGTTAACAATAAACGGCTCTTTCTTGGTTATTTTGGGTCAGTTTTGATAAATAAAAGATATGTGTTTAAGCACATATCATACCTAAATAATAACAATTAAATACAATTATGAAGCAAGTTACCAAAACTTATAAAAACAAGAACAATTACAAAAGTTATGTATATAATTCATAATAAATAAGAAAATATTTGTGAAGCAAATTACCAAAAATTGCCCATAGAACAATTACAAAAGTTATTTATATAATTCATAATAAATAAGAAAATATATGTGAAGCAAATTACCAAAAATTGCCCATAATGTAATATAAACAGTAGATTACAACTTCACGTGTCAGGATGAGTCATCTTAGCACGTGAAGTTATTATCCACTATTATTACAACACTAATAAAGGACATTTACTTGAACATGTATATTCCAACTTATAAACAAACTAACAGTTTGCTCATCCATCAATGTGGGACTACAACTCATTTTCTTTCACTCCAACACCTCTTATGAAGTGTCAACATTTCATTTACACTAGCTACAATTTATATATGTGTTCAACCTGTAATAGTATGTTCAAAGTTAATTAAAAACATTTTTCACCAGTAATATTTCAACATGATGTACCATACTTGAGTGAATATTTATTGTGTAATAGATAGATGTTAACCCTTTTTTTTATTTAAAGAAAACATATATAATATAGATAAGTGAAACACTAGTAAGATGTAAAAATTGCATCAACACTAATATGAAAAATATTAAGTCTAAAGTTAAACATCTGACATTTTTGTTACCATCCACGTTAGACATGGTGTCAATTAGAAGATCTGTAGTTTAATTAGCTGGCAAAACCACTTGTTGTATATCATACATCAACAAAATAATGAAATAACTGAAATAAGTTATTGTCGAAAAGGTGAAATATATATTACTTGATTATTATGATTTTTATTTTTATTTTTTGTTGAAAAGGTGAAATATATATTACTTCACAAAATCAATATGTACAATGCATTCAAGGTATCAAGTGCTTTGACACACCAAAACTACCATGATACAAGAAGTGGAATACATGAATCATACAAACTACAAATACTTCAAGAGCACAAGACTACAGCTCTTTAACAAGCATACATTCACCTATTTCACCAAGGACTACATTTCCTTCCCACACAAACTACTAATACATCAACATCCTCATACTAGCAGTTTTTTGAACGGCAGTTTTGAGTGAGTTATCCGTGGAAGGCCTCATCCCTCCATTCAATCCATCCATCCTCCTGAGGTAATGAACTCACATAGGACTACATTTTCAAAAACTACACTTAGCAGTTCTATACATTTTGATTAGCAAAAGTATAGAGAGCAAGAATAGCATTGGCATCATCTTATATAAGCCACCACCTATCCTCCACAGTTTGTCCCAAGAGTCTAGACTACATTTCCTTCAAGCAGCTTTCCCAACTAGCTACTTCCATGTTGCTTCCTCTACACATGAAAAGCAGTGATCAAGCTATATCAGGATTCAGGCATCATCTAAACTGTTAAGACATCCTCTGGGAATATACATCACACCACTGGAAACCTACTTTATGATTCATGAATACACAACTGCAAGAATCATAGCAGAAGTACAACCTTTAGTTGCCACTCCAAGCACCCCTAAAGAAGCACCCTGATTATTCAGCAACTTATCATCAAGAACCAAGATACAAGGCCATCAGACATTTACTTTAGCAATATGAATTCCATTGCTATCTGCCCTTCCATTGATTAGTATGATTTTGAAGATTGAACTTTGAACTTTCAAGTCCTTTGACCCTGTTTCCTTTTAGCTAAATTAATTATTTGACTCTTTAGATATAACATAACCCGAATCGACTCATTCATAAGCAAACAGGTTGAAGTCATTACACCTAGTATATGGTTGTAACTTGGACAATAAGTGTTTGTTATATTTTTCCTTTATTGGTTATTAAGGAAATTTCTTTGCTTGGCGTTCTAATTAGGTGTAATGTTAATAATGGTTCTTTCATCCTTGAAACAAGGAAAGTAGCTAGTCAAAGTAGATTTGAGTCAAGAGTTAAAATGGGTGGCGTTGTGCCGACCCACCAACATATTTTTGCCTTTGTTTAACAGCATTTGACCTGCTTTGGTTTTAGCTATTTCTATACATGTTCTCAAACAAAGACAACACGAATTGACCTGTTTTCATATGAACGGGTTGGTTTTTCATCACCTCTAACATTGTAAAATGTTAATATAATTTTTTTTTATTAAGCAATGCACAAGGTTAATGAAGTTCAAAGGATAACCTACATGTTGTTGAGGTAAAGAAACATGATATACAATAATAACATGTATGACACCACATAGTACACATCGGAAGACTTAGAACATAATAGCAATTAATTAACTGAAAATATAAAGTGTAAACATACCTTTTCCAAATTGCAAGAACTTCTTCAATCAAGAACCCTAATTAGGGTTTATATGGTTTAACGAATTGACTCTTACCGTTTTTCAATTCAAACAAATTGATGTAACAATAGTGTGTTACACCACGTTCTTGTAGACACGTACTATTAGCGATTCGATATGAATGCTAGTTCTTGATCACAATAGATTAACCAAACAACTTTGTTATGCTTAAGGTCACTCGCAAATCCCTTACATGGCGTTTTACTCGTCTACCTAAGAACAAGAGGGAAGAAAGAAGAAGTTTGGCCTTCTATTGAAATCTAGTGTGCCAAAGGATGAATACATGGGGATGTATTTATAGCCTTATGGTAGATGTCAAGATTACTATGGTTTCTGATGTGGGATTCCATAGTTTCAGCCAAAAAACAAGCCCAAAAGAGGGTTCCTAAAACCTTCTCTTGGCTTGTTTACTTTTCTTCATACCCCGTTGACATTTAACAACCGATAGTCACTTCCGATAAGTACTTATCGCTTGTTTAGTCGTTTATTGTGAATTTAATAATTAAACATAATATTTTATATTAATTATTTAAACATCGAGTCTCATACGTAAAGTGTGCAATCCCGTGGTCTCGAGTTCGAATCCGGTCATACACATATTAAATATATCCATAAACCAACAGCTCCCACTTGGAGATATCTTAGTATGCGTAATGACATTGGTTAGCATCTAGCAACACGCCAATGACCCTAGAACAACTCGAGTATGGTTTTCTGGAAAAACCTTTCGATGATTCATCATCATACTTTTCCTTTTGTTTCTAATATCATGTTAATAAGAATATGGATCTCACTCATTTCTTAATTAACTATTCTGTTTGTCGCTTTATATGATTGATCAAGATTACCAATTCTTCTGAACATATTCCAGAAGACCTTGGGCATGGCCATGCAAACATCTTGACAACCCTACAAGGGGCCCAACAGTATTATACTTCAAAATAAATTTGAAGGAAACAAATCCCGTTTTGACTACGATCAGAATTCATAAGTTTCACAACACTTCTAAAAACAACCCTTATAACTACCAGTTACGTATAGCGTTAGATTGCTTCATAGAAATGCACTACATCCATGACATTTCTCTGGTATCTCAAGTTAGAGGATAAATATTCATGATGTACTTAATGACTAAGATCCATCAGGTACCATCATGTGGTTGGGATAAGTCCTATACTCAATCCATCGAATATCATCTGACGCATCAATATACTTTCAAGTATATTCTAACTAATACTCAGATTTGTCTTAATTCAATACCATTCCCATATTATTGATCGACAACAGACTATTTAGAATAACTTAAGTTATTCAAGGATTTAAACATGCAAATATAGGATAACATCATAATAAAGGAATAATAAACATAACAAAATACTTTATTTCATTTGAATAATAATGTTTACAATATCCTTTATCCAAATAATAAATAGATCAATGCATGATAATTCTTAGTTAATGAATTTTGCCTCAAGTCATTATAATCATAGTTGTTGACAAGGCATAATTTCAACCAACTTTGATCTATAGGAATTTTGAGAATACTTATTTCAAGAATTCAATAAGTGAATTTCTTGTATGTGTTTACACATATCTTGATATTGTCATATCATTCCATAAGGTGCGTGATAACCTGAACCACCCTTTTATGACAATCATCTTCCAAAACTTTAAATTTTTTAAAGCATTCTTTATTCTTTAATGTATAATGCAACTATGCTCTTAGTTGAGTATAACTAGTCAACATGGTCATCATCAAGGATACCGTGACTAGATTTGAGTGTCATCTCAATTATACTAGCATCATTGTGTACAACAATATGCTTTTTAAACATCCGTAAACTTTGAATATTATTTGTTTGGTGCCATTCAAACTTCAAGTTTGTTGACTATGACAATTACACAACAATTGTTGTATAGAATCTAGGAGCAACTCCAGGATGAGGAATGCAATTCTAAATCCAAACATAAATATTACAATGTTGTTAAATCATCTTGTAATCAAGCATGATACAACAACTTTATATACAACATGATGTTCATGATGAATCTTCAAGTTAGACTTTAAGATCTCATTCATATTCTATCTTGTCAAAGATATATATTCATCATGCTCTATTAGACTCATTTATTTACCGCATATGTTTATAATAATAAACATATATTCCAAGGTTGTATGTCTTATTTCCAAATCTTACAAACGAAGTTTCATTCCCAACTAAAACTTAATTTAAGTGGAATGTAGTTGCCCATACAACATATAAGATTTAAGAAAATAAAAAATAATACTCCCACTAGCTTTCAAGAATACTTATGAGCTATCTTATTTTAATTATTAAATCAAACATGGATTTAATATTAAACATAAGAATCATCTCCTAAATGCATGCGTATATCCATTCATGGATTCTTCCAGTCTGTACATATTCAAAGATTATTTGAATTCATAAAACTCCTTTGTGTTACTGATCATCCTCGGAAAAGTAATCCCACAACAAAGAGTTTTGATATTCATTGTCAAAATTTCATGTCAATGAAACTAAGTATGACACTTATAATCTTTATACTTCTATTTAATGTATCTATAAAAAAATATTCAATCATAGTTAATTGCTTAAGTATGATTAATATTATTATCACTAGACATGCATTAAATATGTGTACAATATTGTCCATATGATTTTTACACAAAGATTTAAACCACTAGGGTTTCCATCCTTTGTAGAAACTCACCATCATTAAGATAAACCAAGTTTCTAAAGTTGATTATCTTTATGGACAACATCTCAACATTCATAGTATGATTGATTTACCACAATTCAATATTTGGTAAATTCATCATTATGATTATCAGGCTTACCATGATCCTGTAACTCATACTCCTCAGCATATTAAATATCTGAGATATCCTTTCGGATCTATGAATGACAATTCCATCATATTGAGGTCTATCATTTAAATGTTTAGCCTCACCATGATATTTGCTAGTGCATTTTAGAAGATTATGTATTTTGTAAATTAATCTTTCAAGATCTTAACAAAACTCCCAATTGCCTTTAACAATTAAAAGATTACCTTTAAATAGTTTAGCAAGTAGAGCAACAATACATTGTGCTCTTTTGGGATATTACAAAAAAATATTGACAGTTCTTGACATTAGTTTGTTACAACCCACTTTACAAGTAGTTTAGCAAATTCATAACTTCATTATAAGACTTAATGTGATTCATCACTTTCCATAAAAATTGTGTCTTATTAATCTTCTAGGTTGGAGTTTTATTGAGTATATTCAATCTATACTCAATCTACTAACCTTGATAACTTTTGGAAGAAACTATAGTTATCTTGAATCAAACAGTGCCAATACATTTTGATTCTTCTAACTAAACATACCATAAGACTATGGTATTTCATTAGAATTAATATTATAAGATAATCTAACAATATTTAAGATAACCATCTATTCTTTGGCTTACCTATTTACCAACAAAGTAAAACTTAATGGTACAATAGAATTACCAAGTCAATTGCATGTATTATAATACAAGTATTTTTGACCAAGTCAAAAGGCATAACAGTTATAATCCCACTATACGTTATAAGTCATTGATCAACTCATTGACTCCATGCATATGTCTTAAAACATAGCAAGTTAACGTCTTACTTTATATTGTAACTCTTGTATTAAAAGACTTCATGTTTGTGACTTTACAAATAAATCATAAACATGTATAATTAAAGTAATTATGAACACCACCTCGGGTTTCAATTAATAATTTCAAGTTAATATTTTCTACATATATTTAAGTCATTCAACGAATATTTAAAATAAAAGTAGTATTAGAGTACTTCATTTAATTATGTCATTCCATGAAATGTTAAACGTAAGAAACTGCAAAATCATCCATGTTCGTTCTCACGACACGTGGATATTTTACCTTGAGCTACAATCTAGTTCACGTTCTCACATAACGTAAATTGTAATTACAAGTGTTTCTTAAATATTGAATGACATAAATATTTAAAGTAGTCTTTATTATCATCTTGACACATGTTCTTAATAGGGTAATCATACACATTTAAAAATATAATTCCTATTAGAACGTTACTCTCTTACCTTGCGGTCAAGAAAATCCATTTAAATCATATTTTATGTGTTGTACCTTGCACACAAAAAAGATCTCTCCCACTTGTGCATGGAACAACATCATGTAGCAGATAAACAACAAGAAACACGTTCGTTTATTTGATTAATATGATCTGTGTCATAGATATAACAAGTAGATGTAGGACTATATTTTATTAGTAAGGAAACGTACATGACTATCCTTAAAAACATAAGTGCCTACAATTGGAAAGTAATTATCTACATGATTTCAAGAGTTAATTTGGATTACTACACAGCAAATAAGGCTTGTAGCTCCCACTGAATTAGAAATCATTTCAACAACTTCTTATTCAGTAATGCAACACAATGCTCCCACTGAATTTGACAACATTGTAAGTGTTTCATAACCAGTGAAAACAAAATGCGTGCTTTTTACTTTCCTACACCTTTGAAGAACCATACGTAATCATTACTAAGGTACTAAAAGGTGTATTCTACTCTATGAATGATGGGTTATCCACCAATGTTATTAACTTGAAAAATTGGGTATGCAATTTCTTCCTTAACAGGCCTGCCATTCCCATACTGGTATGTAGCACCTTTAAAGGCTAAAGCAAAACAACTAGATAAATTATGCTAGTTTGCCTTTTACCAATTTTCGCGGTAATTAGTCTAGCTTCTAATTTAGTAACTCATATACATGTTTTCCAGTTAACCAAAAGTCATGTTTGTTACAAAAGGATTCATTCACCAAATGAGGGTAATGAAATCTTTATGGAAAATAAGATGTGCAATTCATTGCTAAGAGTTACATTAGAATTTAGACAATTCAAATGTTCCTATTATACCTTTCTCATTCATGAAAAGGAATAGGATTGAATCTCATTATTCTCCCATGGAAAAGAAACTTTGTTTATCTTTTCGGTAAATTATTCTCGATCAAACATTTGTTTGAAAGCAGAATGGATCAAATATTAATAAAAGACTAAACCATGTTTACGGTTAAATGTTGCATTAATACATTCAAAAGAATTACAAAATTCAATTTTAGTATTTTCGATAATTAACCTTTTCAAGAAAATTAAATACCCATGGTTCACAAACATATAACCATTTAATTTTCACTGAAAACTAGGATCCAAATTGACTTAGTTTCATCACATCAGTTGATCTGCTAGTAATGAAATTATTCAAAATGGTACAAGTCGAACCTCAATTGCCAATTTTCAAATTGCAACTCCTAGATTTATGGGATTTACATATTGCCAACAACAATTGCAATGTAAGCATGCTTTATCCCCATCTTATGTCTTGAGTTGCCAGTTCTCACTACAAAAACTCAATTAAGTTGTCCAACTTAAGAAACTGCAAAATCATCCATGCCCGTTCTCACGTCATGTGGATATTTTACCCTTTGATTACGATCTAAATCATGTTCTCACGCAAATAAAAGGTAATCTCAGGTGCTTCCGTTTCGTTGGATGGCATACAACTTAAATTAAGGGTAATAATTTTGATGTCAAATCAAATATGTACAAAGATGTCATGCATTCATCTTCGTAGCATAAGTTTTTATTAAAACATTTATATCCCTGTTTTAATGTTTAAGCTTTTCATCATCAAACTTTAATCGAGGTATTGGTTAGCCAATTAAAGAATTACTTTAATTACCACTATATCCTACTGCTGCATGAGTCACAAGACCCAAGTTATTCGGATAATTACCACAAAAGTGGCGCATAGAATTTAAGGTCAATTCACCCTTAAGATTTTATGCACATTCATAGGAATACTTGGTAGCTCCATTAAGACGCACAAACGAGCGGATAATTAGGTCAGCGCGAAGCATATTACATACCATCATCTTTAAGGTCACAATTTAATGCGTACAAACCTTGTACCCATCTTTTAGTTTGTCAATAATGGGTGAGCCGTTTTAACTATTTTGTGCATAAACATCAATCAATTAAACGATTACGATTACTATGCTTAAAAACACATGTTTCACCATTGTTTAGATCAGTTTATTTTTCTTATAAAAATACCCTTGTTACACAAAACAAACAAGCAAGTATTTAAAATAAACATATAAACAATGAATACATAACTTAACAATTAATCATGCATATCAAATAGCCACATGCAAACCTTTTGATAAATCCTATTAATAATCAATTCTAGATTTGTCAATATGTATATGTCTAATTAAGGCTTTCACCCGTTTTCATCAATGTCCAAGGTGAGCCACATGCATCGATTCATCAATTGCGTAAGTAAAAAATAAACATATACCACATAGCATATAATTGATTTAATAATAATGATTGAGGTCTTCCCCAATTTTAGATCTATAAAAAACTAGTGTATATCACTTAACCAAGTAAAGCATACAATAAAAATGATCCATGACAAAACATGCATGTATTTATCATGGACATAAATTACACTTAACAATTAATGCAATTAAACAAGAGTTACGCAATTTAATACACATAAAATTGCATGCAACCTAGGGTTTTCTAATCCAATTAAAAACAAAAGTTTACAAAACCCTAATTAGGGCAAAAAAAAAATTAGGGTTTAGGTTTTGCAAACCCTAGATCTACACATACAGTTAATAACACAATACAATTTATTTGTTTTATGCGTTTCAGTAATTAATTACTCATTATAGAAGGCTCGTGATGCCACTGTTGAGGTAAAGAAACATGATATACAATAATAACATGTATGACTCCACAGAGTACACAGCGGAAGACTTAGAACATAATAGCAATTAATTAACTGAAAATATAAAGCGTAAACATACCTTTTCCAAATTGCAAGAACTTCTTCAATCAAGAACCCTAATTAGGGTTTATGTGGTTTCACGAATTGACCCTTACTGTTTTTTAATTCAAACCAATTGATGTAACAATAGTGTGTTAACCACGTTCTTGTACACACGTACTATTAGCGATTCGATGCGAATGCTAGTTCTTGATCACAATAGATTAACCAAACACCTTTGTAATACTTAAGGTCACTCGCAAATCCCTTACATGGGGTTTTACTCGTCGACCTAAGAACAAGAGGGAAGAAAGAAGAAGTTTGGCCTTCTATTGAAATCTAGTGTGCCAAAGGATGAATACATGGAGATGTATTTATAGCCTTATGGTAGATGTCAAGATTACTATGGTTTCTGATGTGGGATTCCATAGTTTCAGCCAAAAAACAAGCCCAAAAGAGGGTTCCTAAAACCTTCTCTTGGCTTGTTTACTTTTCTTCATACCCCGTTGACATTTAACAACCGATAGTCACTTCCGATAAGTACTTATCGCTTGTTTAGTCGTTTATTGTGAATCAGAGCTAAAATGGGGACCTCCACAGTTCTCACAACAGTAAAACTGTTGAGCCTGGATTGGTGAATCATATGTATATTGGTCATAACCAAAGTTCTGAGCATCACCGGAAAACTGTTCATAGACAAACGTGTTTCCGGATTGACACTCAAATCCTTGGTGAGGACCTCCACAAAATTCACAGCAGTTATGTTGATTATATGAAGATAAGTCGGGCTGTGGTGAGTAATTGGAAAAATTTGAGGGGTCGTTAAATGAGTTCGGATTAGGATCATAATCAAATGAATTCCTCGAACCACAAAACAAACAACTCTTGTTCCGAATATCATTACCACCGTACACACGTACACCAACGACAGGGTGAACCCAAAAGAGGCTCACCACAACCGACACAAGGAATAAACGATTCTATTTGAGAGTTATGAGAACGAATCGGTTCATTCAAAGAATCAACAAAACCAACATGGTGATCTGAATGACTATTAAGACTCAAAGAACATTTTGAAAAATCCAGAGGTGGGACAAGTGGTGTGCTCTGAGAGCTAGCAATTTCCACCATTTCCGTTATGGTCTCTGGTTCTGGTTCTTGAGAAATGTGAAGATTAGGCAAGTCATTCTTGCTAGTCACCGGTCTAAATTCTGCATGTTTGCTTTTAACCGTAAATCGTGAAAGTGTAGGATCAATTTTAGACGGCTTAGGAGCAATCGAGGGGTTAGATCTTTGGATAACCGTAGGTTGGACGTATTTAGCACCTCCATTATCAAAGGGAAGTACCTGGTCCTTTGTCACCTTGGTTTCTCGTTCCATTTCCCTACGCAGAATTAATGGATCATCATGAACAACACGAATTCTTGACATTTGTGATAAAGTAGGAAGTTTTTCAACTTCGTTCCAGAATTCGTCGTAGTCGAGAGATTCCATGAGAATAGAAGAAGTTAGAATCAAATGGATAGAGGGTAAAGGAATAAAGAATCAAAAAGGGTAAGAGGGTAAAGATGAATATTTTTGGATTTTTGGATAAATATGTTGTAAAAACAAAGAATGAAAATATTTTTGGTGTTGTTAACACTTTAGGAAAAGTGTTAATGAACTTTTTGATTTTGATTAACTTTGCAACAAAAAAAAAAATTGTTTACAAACGGTGGTATATGTGCAAGAATGGATCTGGAAATGCTTAAAACACGCTTACAGCCTCCCCGGCAGCGGCGCCAAAATTTGATTGGTGCTGAAAATAGTCAAGTTATCTCACGCAAGCTAGCCACTTGTGAATGGCCAACCGTAAGAAACTTAAAACAGTTCAAACACTAATGCAATTTAGATCAGAGGAATATAGTGGATTCCTGGGTCGTTAAGTCCCACGGAGGATGAATTGGTGTTTAACACAGACAGATGTCGAATAATCACTAAGGATAGTGATCAGTAAGGATTTTGATGGATAATTATACCTAAAGAAAAGATTTATAAATTACAGGGGCTTAAATGCAAATTAAAGGAAATTAAAAAAGTTAAAATATATTAAATAAACGCTGTCACTATTTTTACAATGATGTTTTTGTGATTTTATAAAACAAAATAACTTAAATAAACTATTTTAATTAAAACGTAAACTTAAATTACCTAAAACGTAACTTAAAATGAAAACGTAAGTTATTTATAAAAATTATGCGAAATGCAAGCAAAAAACGTAAAATTTATGAAATAAAAGTCCTACAAGTGTAAAAACAATTTTTTTACATACTATATGATAAAAGAAAATTTTAGAAAAAAGATTTATATTTTTTTGACTTTTATATTTTTTATTATGAATTAAAAACTAAAAAATAGAAATTAAATGTTTAAAAATATCAAAAATAATTGGAAAAATACGAAACTTTCCAGGAAAATACTTTTTGGTAAACTAAATCTAATAAAAATTAGAAACTTGAAAATTAAGCAACCAATAAGCAGAAAATAAGCTAAAGGCCTTATTTAGTATTAAAAGTTAAAATGTATATAAAGGAATTAAGGGTGCAAAGAATGACAAGAAAGACCCAAGGGCAAAGATGGATTTGTGAGTTGTGTGAGTGGCGTGGGAAGGTTGTGCAGGAGGTCACAGGTTTGAACCTCAGTATGCACCTTTTTTTTTTTTAACTATTTTATTTTTTTATTTTTCTTTTTGCAACTTATTAAGTACACTAAAATAAGCAATTTTTACAACTGAAACTTTTTATAAAAATGACTAATAAGCACAGATTCAGCTTAAGATTCTTAACAGTTTAACAACAATTGGAAATAAGGACTAGTATTAAACCAAGTGACTTATAAGCTAATAAATAAGCTAAGTTAGACTTGACATAAGCTACATAACTGTTAATAAGCTAATTTAATAACTGAATAAGCAAATTAACTTAGAATTAAGCACTGAATAAACTCCAAATAAGCAATAGCTTACTGTTTGCACATGGCAGCTTTTTCGAAAAAGGGGTCAAAAGAAGCTAATGAATAAGGACTTAATAAGCTGATTAGGAGTGAACTACTATTTTTCTAATTTAGTTAAGCAGTTAAACTTTAATATCCCAAAGGCTTAAGTCCTCAATCCTAATGATAAGATCACAGTGAAATTGTAAAGTTTATTCAAAAACTGCTTCTAGAAAATTTTGACTTTTTGAAGTTTTTGAAAATTTGACTTTATTGAACTTTGATCACCTCTAATTAACTGAATATGTTATAATAAGCTAGGATAAGGTGATTTTAAGCTAAAGTATCAATTTATTAACTACTTTAATGAATTTCACACTAAAAATTCCAACAGTTAACTGTTAAAGGTAGATTAAAGATGTTTTTGACTTTTATGCTAATGAGGACTGAATTATATGGTTGAACTGAGCTAATAAGACTTAATAGAACATGTATCAAACAAGAACAATGGTAAAAATAACCTCTAACACAGTTTTATTAACAAATCCAAACACCCCTATATAAGACTGATTTTACAATTTAGGGCTTCGCCAATTCAAACCACAATTTCTTTTCAATATTGACTAAACAACTTATAATGACATTAAATAAACATATTTTAGAACAAAATAAGCAATTAATAAGCTAATCTAGATTTTTCTATTTTTGGACTTTTTTAGAGTTTTTTGAAGGAAATAAAACAAGCAACTTAAGACACAGAGTAAACTGATAAAATATAGTCACAAACTAATATTAAGCACAAAATAACTAAAATAAGCTATAATTAAGCAATCACAAGAACAAGAAATTAAAAAATTGAAAGTCGTCTTACAACCTTTCTGGCTTATAGGATCAGTACAAAGGGACTAGAACCTTTCCTAGCTTGTTCAAAACAAGCTATAAAACCCAGAATGAACTATCCACACAGCTTAAACTCCAAACTAGCTTAATTGGCACTGTTCTCGTTGACTTTATTTCACTCGTCTCAAACTTGCATTCAATGCATAAAACTTCTCCAAAACACTTACAATGGCCTTAATAGTTAAAAACAAGATTAATAGAACAAAGTTGATAGCTTAAAACATAGTAATTAACCACTAACAGCTTTTAAGGGAAAAACAGTTAAAGCGAAAACATGAAATTAATGGATAAAAACAGTTTAATTATGACTAATAAGGTTTATTCAATACAGAAAACATAAAACCCATAAATTGTTTTACATAAAACTTAAAACATAACATGAATTACACTACTAATGGTCTAAAAAATTGTGACCCTCTATCTCCGTGTCTTCTTTCTTCTTTATAGATGACCCAATTGTTTTTTCCGCCTTCCTTTGCCTTTCCCACATACATTTTTGACCATTGATTCATTCAAACTCATCCCAACCATCTAAATGAAATTTGGCGCCAAAACCTTACATGTGGATTTGTGGTGGTTTGAGTCTAATTAAAGATTTTGGGAGTATCGGAAGACAAATGAGACATTTTTTATATTTTTAGCCAACTTGGGAAGTTTTGAGCAATACCATGTGCCGGTTTTGACTCAGTGGTAGATTTGGGGGAACAGGGGTGTGAAGGGCATTTATGGTGGTGTGTTCTAATGGAAGAAGTGGTGGAAAGTGGTCGGAAAGTAGGGGTGAGCTGGAGATGGTGAGGTGGTGTTTACAGTGTAAAGGTGGAGGAGAAGGAAGAAGGAGACAGTGCACGTTTGGTCTGCTTTTATTTATTTAACAAAGGGGGTGGGCTTGGGTTTGCATTTTGGGCCACTGGTTTGTTTTGGACTTGGGTTAAATAACAAAGGGTCCGGTTGGTTTATTTAATACACAAGGACCACTTATGTAAATTCTGCAAATGAAAGGACTGAACTCGTAACTCATCTAAAGTCATCACAAGGGTTAAACTTGTAACATGTGAATAGTACAAGGGCCAATATTGCATAAAATCCCATTTTTTATAATTCCAAGGACCAAAACTGTCAAGTTTGTAACTTGAGGGACCAAACATGTAATTTTTCCAAAGTTTACCATAAGGACCAATTTTGTCATTTATGAATAGTACAAGGTTAATATTTGATAATTTTCACTTTTTAAATTAACCAAGGACTATTTTTGACAATTTTCAAACTTTAGGGACTAAAGTTGTCATTTTGTAAATTTTAAACTTTAAAGGGTTTATTTTGACAAATTTTGAATCTCATGGACCTTAAATGATATTTTACAAGTTTTTGAATTACTGTGGACTAATTTTGACAACTTTTGAAACTTGGGGACTAAAACTCGCCAATTATGCAAACTTGGTACGCTTTTTCATCCGATTTTGATATTTTTGCATTTAAAACACATAAAACACTGATTTGTGATATTTTCATCATTTTGATGCATTTCTGAGTGTTTTCAGATGTTTTTGCAGTCTAGATAGTACAAAAATGATGAGTATTTAGACACTCATCATTTGGCCTTCTATTGAAATCTAGTGTACCAAAGGATGGATATATGGGGATGTATTTATAGCCTTATGGTAGATGTCAAGATTACTATGGTTTCCGATGTGGGATTCCATAGTTTCGGCAAAAAAAAGCCCAAAAGAGGGTTCCTAAAACCTTGTCTTGGCTTGTTTACTTTTCTTCATATCCCGTTGACATTTAACGACCGATAGTCACTTCCGATAAGTACTTATCGCTCGTTTAGTCGTTTATTGTGAATTTAATAATTAAACATAATATTTTATATTAATTATTTAAACATCGAGTCTCATACGTAAAGTGTGCAATCCCGTGGTCTCGAGTTCGAATCCGGTTATAAACATATTAAATATATCCATAAACCAACACATGTAATACCCTTCGTCTGGTTTAATGGAGATCTCAAATGTCATCAGATCATCCTTGCCATTTGGAAAGAAAATGGTGCATGATTTCGGTAAGTACAGCTCAGCTAGTTCTACAAAATATAAGATGTCAGATGTAAGCATACTACATATACTCATTAGTTGTACAACTAAATAATATCAAAACTGAAATACCACTTGTGAGTTATTTGAATGGAAATTCCATTTTGATAAGTATCATTAAAGAAAGGTTTTCAAAGCTCATTGACAAAAAACATAACTTTTTTGCCAAGTGATCACGAGTCCCCCAATAACCAAGCCACGGCAAAAAATATTGTGTGTAAAAGAAAGCTTTGTGGTATACCATTTGTTATTCAGAGTAACGAGCCATTGAGCTGAATCTACTTATAACCAGTGCTTAACAGCATCGAGTTATGGTAGATGGTAAAATGCTCTTTGATAAATCTGTCGACATTTACTGGAAAAGGGAACAATCTATTCTATGAGCATATTATCCCCCTAGTGGGCTATAACATATTATGGGCTTTAGTTTTCTTGGCTCTCAGATGCAGCGCCGTGAGCCGTCCCATGATTTTTGGTTCCTCTGTGCAATAACAAAAGGAGTTTCATTTGGATTGCACGCCCAATACATGTTTAATATTTTATGTATTTATATATTAAACTAAAAAAACATGACCCCTTTTAAACAAAGTTCCGGTGCGACGGCGCCATTTGCACATCCCTTGAGCCACCTTGGTACAGGAAGACTATGTGTACCCGCCAAAACAAGAACTACAAACGATATATGTACCTAAATCATAACAATCAAAGACAATTATGAAGCGAGTTACCAAAACTTAAACAAAACAAGAACAATTACAAAAATAAATTGTACATAACTCATAATAATTAAGAAAATATTAATGAAGCAAATTACCAAAAATTGCCCATAATGTGGCATAAACAGAAGTTAACCACTTCAATGGTAAGATGTCAAAATATTACCTGGAAATGGAACAACTATTATTGCAACACTAATACAGGACAATTACTTGGACCTGTATATTCCAACTTATAAACAAACTAAGGGCCCGTTTGGTTTGTAGACGGGTTTAGGATTAGGATTTGGATTTGGATTTAAATTTGGATTTGTATTTGATGTAATAGAGAGAAAATGTAAAAGTTGTTTGTTTTATATTAGGGTTAGGAATATAATAAAATGTTTTATACTATTTTAAGATTTAAATACAAATAAAACAATAATATATCAATTAAATATAAAGAAATGTGTGGCTGCCAAAAAATTTAGATTATTAAAATGCATGCATTAATTGTCAATAGATCAAATCCAGCCACCCTTCTTGGGTTTTACGGAGAGAAGATTTTTAGGAGAAACTCCCATACGGAAATCCAGTTAGAAGGTACCAAACATCATTTTTTAAACCAAATCCTAATCCACTACCATAAACCTTCGAACCAAACTGCCCCTAATAGTTTGCTCATCCATCAATGTGGGACTACAACTCATTTTCTTTTACCATGTTTTACTCCACACCTCTTCTGAAGTGTCAATATTTCATTTACACTAGCTACAATTATGTGTTCAACCTATAATAGTGTTTTCAAAGTTAGTTTAAAACATTTTTTCACCAATAATTTTTCAACATGATGTACCACACTTGAGTGGATATATATTGTGTGACAGAATGATAGATGTTAAGCTTTTCCTGGAAAAAAAACATGTAGAATATAGATAAGTAAAACACTAGTAAGATGTAAAAATTGCATCGACACTAACATGAAAATATCGGGTCTAAAGATAAACAACGGCATTTTAGTTAACATTAACGTAGACATGGTGTTAACTAAAAGATCTGTATGCGCGAATTAGGCGGCAAACCACTTGTTGTATATCATACATCAACAAAACAATGAAATAATTGAAATTTGTAATCGCCAAGAAACAATCAGTTGATAACGACAAATGTTGTCATCGATAAATATATGAAGGGGCAAAAATTGTATGCATCGCTATAGGATTTGTGTATCACACACTGATTTCTCTTCGTCTACAACTTTGTGCGCTTTAAATAAAAGTTACATCTCAAAACCTCCAAAAAAATGTTTATTTAATATAACCTAAAATTTGTTAATATAATATAACCTAAGTTTAGGTCGTAGTGAGGAAAACGAGGTTGATCTTATGAACCATGTTAGGCAAGCGTATCGTCAAGAGTCGAAAGAAAGAGCGTTTGCTCAAGCGGGGCGTGGGCTATTTTGAAAACGCACGCCAAGTGGGATGCTGCCGAGGTCGTTAAACCGGACATACCGAGCTATTCAAAGATGATCCAAGACCATGTCCCTCTCGCAAACCATGTCCTTAAATAAACTAAATCAAAAATCACGTCGAGCACCGTGGGAAGTAACCCATCGAGTTAAAAAAAGGTATTTGATTGATGACCCTGGTACAGGGAGACTATTCGTACCCGTCAAAACAAGAACACCTACAAACAATGTATGTAGATAAATTATAACAATCAAAGACAATTGTGAAGCAAGTTACAATACTTAACAAAAAATAAGAACTTTTACAAAGAACAACTACAAACGATATATGTACGTAAATCATAACAAGCAAAGGCAATTATGAAGCAAGTTACCAAATCTTAAAAAAAAAAAATAATATGTATACAATTCATAAAAATTAAAAAGATATTAATGAAGGAAATTACCAAAACTTGCCCATAGTATGGCATAAACAGTAGTTATCCACTTCATTGGCGAGATGTCAAATATTATCAAGAGATGGAGAACGACTATTATTGCAACACTAACAAAGGACATTTACTTGAACTTGTATATTCCAACTTATAAACAAACTAAAAGTTTGATCATCGATCAATGTGGGACTACAACTCATTTTCTTTTACCATGTTTCACTCCAACACGTCTTCTGAAGAGTCAATATTTCATTTACACTAGCTACAATTATGTGTTCAACCTATAATAGTGTGCTCAAAGTAGTTAAAAAAATTTCACCAATAATTTTTCAATATGATGTACCACACTTGAGTGGATATATATTGTGTGACAGATAGATAGATGTTAAGCATTTTTTAAATTAAAAATAATAATAATAAAATAAAATAAAAATAGAATGTATAATATAGATAAGTAAAACACTAGTAAGATAGTCTAAATTTAAACAATGACATTTTAGTTAACATCCACGTTAGACATTGTGTCAACTAGAAGATCTGTATGAGTGAATTAGGCGGCAAACCACTTGTTGTATATCATACATCAACAAAACAATGAAATAACTGAAATAAGTAATTGTCAAGAAACAAACAAAGGATAACAACAGATGTCGTCATGGACTCATGGATGAATATATATGAAGGGGCAAAATAAAGGTCGTCCCGTAGATTATGGGGCATGTGCCATAATAATAAAGCTGACCTTCCATAGAGCGTCTCATACATATCGATGCACTATGCTATAGCTACGCAGACCTTCTAAACATGAAAGCATATCTCCAAAAACATTCAAGGATATTCCAAAACATATTACAATATAATGTTATATCATTTCAAAAGCATGACAATGGAACTGTCTGATAAGAAGCTGGAGTGATTAATGAAATTCAAAGCAAAAAGTCAACAAAATTCAAAACAGAGCATGATTTGGATCTAACGACTTTTACCGCCAAAATACCGAAATACTTTTCTATCCTTTCCCTGTATAAAAAAACTCATTTCAATTGTCATTTTCAATTAGCTTGTTAATTGTAATCATTCCTTCATCTTTCAATAACAAATCATTGGTCCCATTAGTTCGAGATTCGTTCTTAATTTGAGTTTCCTATTAGTTTAATTAAGTTCTTCATTTCATTGTTGATTTCTAGAAGAACCTATCAAGTGGTATCATAGCACTTTACTGGCCAAATACATCACCGATTCTCTTACCATTCTTCCATCTATATTATCAACAAGGTCAACACAATTCATTCATTTCTCATAACCAAATATCTCCCTCACATGTCCACCAGCTATTGCCCTCCTTACATTATCTTTAAATATGTTTGGGGTGTTCCTTAGAACAGCAGGAACCTCGTGATTTAAAGAATCTTTATGGTTTGGTTCCTGCAAACAGTTAAGTACGTTGCAGTCATAAATAGTCAGAGATGATAGTAGAGGATTCATGTTTGGTATATGATAGGCGTGGCAATATGAATGTGACGGGCTAGGTGTATAACTTTTGAAATAATTCTTGATTGAAATAGGTCATTTTTACTTTCTAGTACAGGTCAAAACAGGCTGGGTCAAGTCTACCAACAAGCTCACTGTTGTTAAGTTTGTAAAGTTTTGTCTCATGGTATAGATAACTATTTTTCATTATGATTACTGAAAATAATAAATAAAAGAACTTGATTAGTATGATTTTAAAGATTGAACTTTCAAGTCATTTGACCCCATTTCTTTTTTAGCTAAAAAATTTATTTGACTCTTTAGATATAACATAACCCTTGTCGACTCGTGCATAAGCAAACAGGTTGAAGTCATTACACCTAGTAGTGGTCATTATAAATTTCTATGCTTGGTGTTCTAGTTAGGTGTAATGTTAATAATGGTTCTTTCATCCTTGAGACAAGGAAAGTAGATTCAGCAAGGGTAATGTGTGTGTATGATCAAAGAATGTTTTTGTGACTCCGTACTGTTATGACTATCAACCAACTGTTTATAGCTTTCATTACATCCATAAATTAGAAAGAAATTGCATGTAAACTTGAATTTCACGCCTAATAAATATTTAATATCTAACGTATTTATATACTAAACTAAAAAAAAAGTGACCCCTTTTAAATGAAGGTGCGGTTCGGCAACACCATTTGCACAACCTTGAGCCGCTTCTCATTAAGGTTATAAGTTTAAAAAAAGTCCTTGATTAATGACCTTGGTACAGGAAGACTATGCGTACCCTCCAAAACAAGAACAACTACAAACGATATATGTACATAAATCATAACAAGCAAAGACAATTATGAAGCAAGTTACCAAAACTTAAAAATAACTAAA
This sequence comes from Chrysanthemum makinoi, assembly GCA_910596185.1. Classification (NCBI taxonomy): domain Eukaryota; kingdom Viridiplantae; phylum Streptophyta; class Magnoliopsida; order Asterales; family Asteraceae; genus Chrysanthemum; species Chrysanthemum makinoi. The sequence continues at coordinate 85,042,415 of OU343223.1, forward strand.
AAATAATATGTATATAATTCATAATAATTAAAAAGATATTAATGAAGGAAATTACAAAAACTTGCCCCGGCCCTAATGTGGCATAAACAGTAGCAGAATGTTGTGTTGAGTCATGTTGAGACTGAAACTGACAAATTTTTGTCCAACATGACTGAGTATCAAAAGTTGGTTGGAAAGTTAATATACTTGTCTATTACTAGACCTGACATATCTTATGCAGTTCATTGTTTTAGTCAGCATATGCATGCTCCTCTTAATTCTCATTTTACTGCTGCACTTAGAGTTTTGAGGTATTTGAAGCAGGCTCCTAGTACAAGTATTCAGTTTTGGTATGGTAATAAGCTTAATATGTATGCTTTTTCAGACGTAGATTGGGCTAAGTGTCCTATTTCTAGGAAATCTGTTTCTGGTTTTTGTGTCTATTTTTGCAATAATTGATTTCCTAGAAAAGTAAAAAACAAGCCACTATTTCTAGATCTTCAGCTGAAGCTCAATATAGATGTCTTGCTTCTACTACTTGTGAGCTTGTTTGGATTGTTATGATTTTTAAAGATCTTGGTATTAATGACTTATTACCTGCAAATTTGTTTTGTGATAGTAGTTCTGCTATTCAAATTGCGGCTAATCCAGTTTTTCATGAAAAAACCAAACATTTTGAAATTGATCTTCATTTAGTTAGAGAAAAAGTTTCAACTGGTGTTATTAAAAATTTAAAGGTTGCATCTGCTAATAATGTAGCAGATGTATTTACCAAAGGTCTTAGTATTTCTCAGCATAAGTTGTTTTGTGAAAAACTTGGGTTAGTGGATATGTTCAAGCCATGAGCTTGAGAGGGGGGGGGTGTTGAAATATGGTTTGATATGTCAAGCTATGTCTTGATATAATAACTCCAGGGACTTATTGTGTCATTTATTATTCTTGTTTTTATGTTTAGTTTGATATGGCAAGTTAGAAGGACTTCAGGGACTAAACTGGAACATGTTTCTATATAAGCTAAAGGATAACCCTGGAAGCTCATTAAGCTATATTATTTCTCACACATACACACATCTCTCTCTCTCTCTCTCTCTCTCTCTCTCTCTCTCTCTCTCTCTCTCTCTCTCAAGTTGTTGTTGGTCTGGTATTAGTATTCTGATCATCTTGATCAGGTTTGTAGTGTGGTAGGTGTTATTGAGAGTTGTAGTGAGCCTATTTTGTATCTTAATCATTCTAGTGAGATATATAGGATCCTTCTGAAGGGTACTATCTTTTTCTTGTGTATTTTTTTTGGTGAGCACACGTTTTGTGGACTCATCTTCTTGCATATTCAGTTAATAAAAGATTTTCAACAAGCGGTGGTTAGCTGGGTGAATCAGTTGTGTTGTGGTTGTGTTTGGTATTAGATCTATAGTTTTCACAGAAGCTTGAGTAGTTTTGAGCGCAATAAAGACTGAATACAAAGAGAATCCATCACTTGACACATGTTGTCCAACTTCCCTCTCGAACAACATTCATTTTGCGTATTCACAACTCACAAGAATAATAGTTGCAGAGGCGGAGACAGGAGGGGGACATGGTGGGCATGTGCCCCCTTAGCGAAAAAGTTTGTAGTGTAAAATTTTTTAAAATATCTCGCTATTTTTGCATTTTGTCCCCTAACAACCGATTTGTAGTATGGTTTCTAAAAAGTATCAAAGTTTGTCCACTCGACCATAACTTTCTGACTCCGCTCCTGAATAGTTGTCATGAGAAAAAGTAGAATACAATGGTTTAAAAAGTTAAATGCGTAGCAACATTATTCACAAAGAATAATTGGTAAGATGGTATTGTTTTGAGTTCTTAAGATGACAAGACAAATAAGATATTGCGGAGAACACAAGGTACCAACAAGTAACAACCATATCTAAACATGAGAAGCAAGGTTTTTAAGATCGGAATTCTACTTAAGATCGTTTTCGTATTTGTAAGATTGAAATCGTAAGATTGGATCGGGATTCTAAGATCCTACTATAATATTATTTTCTTTACAGTCCTTTTAATATTATTCAAATCTACAAGTTATTATATATATAATGAACACAAAATTATATGAATGTTTCATGAAAATGTTGTCCTAAGTTATGAAATGTTTAAAAAGATTAACATGTTCTTTTTAAATTTTATAAATCAGAATCCATAACTTTGTAGTTTTTTTAGTTTGCGGTTTAAAAAAAATAAGATCGGATCGGATTAGATCTTAAGATCCTATGGTCAAGATCGGAATCTTATAAGATCCTACACTTGCTAAGATCCTACGTAGGATCCGGATCGCGTTTGCTTGTAATATCGTAATATCGTAAGATACTAAGATCACGATCGAGATCTTAACAACTATGATGAGAAGGGTCAAATATTTTACTTGAAAGAAGAGCAAAACCAACTTTTATTAAGATTATATTATCTCCGTCTCATATTAATTGTCCAATTTTAACTTGTTAAGTCTTTTTTTTAAACTTTGACCTTAAATGTTTTTTTTTGTGTTATATAATATTTAATAAAAATGATACCAATAAAATTATATTTAAAACTCAATCCATTCATATATTTTGCATTAAGTATTATATAACGCAAACAAAAATATTTAAAGTTAAAGTTGAAAAACCAAAGACCTAAAATAGTCAAAGTGGACAATTAATATGAGACGGAGAGAGTATTAAACATTGCCAAAGTCATGCTTTTATTTAAACACTAAGATTCATGACATTTTCTTAACCGAACCAAATAATATGATGTAATCTTCATATAAACATGTGGAAAGGAAGGTTCATAGTTTCATGTCAAAGCCAAAAAGATTTCACTTTTATAAATACTTGTGGAAGGTAGCTAGGGTGGGTGAAGTTAGATTGACCAAGACAAACTACAACACCACAATATTTTTAGGCTTTGTTTTCGAGTTTAGAGATAGAAAAAAAAGGATAAGGAAAAGGAATGAGTCAAGAGAAACTTAAAAAGCAAACCGCAACGGCATTTTTTCTTATTCATAGTAAAAAAGAAAGAGTAATCTGCACGATTTAGCGCTCTGGTTTAGCCAGATTGCATTTGTAATTCTTACGACTTTGAAAGTGCATACAGTGTCCTTACAAGATGCCCCTACTTTCAAAGTTCCGCTTGTTTTCATTTCAGATACGATAATTGCATATCAAAGTTTCATACATGTACTACACATGCACTTTCGAATAGACTGCGTCTGGAATTTGAACAAACAAGATTCCACATTTGTAAATTACTCGAGAAGAATGAAGAAGTTTATACACTTACTTTCTTGTATTATTGAGCTTGAAAGAAAAAAAAAGGTAACAACTCTATAGGAGTCTTCATTTGACATGGTTAGACTCATTTAACTGAAGCACTAGATGTTGATAATCTTAAACTAGGATTAATGCTTGCGCGCAATCCCATCACAAGGTGAAAAACCAGTAAACATTAAAAAGATAAGTTATAATAAAACTTGTTCCAAAAACTATTATGTTCAGAGCATCTTTCCATTTTTTTAGTTAGAACTGTTGGAATTATATATCATGACAATCAAATATAAAACACAAAATATCAAAGAATACATGCGGAAGCGTATAGGAAAGATTAATGAATAATTAATTAACATAAACAAGAAAATGCGTACCTTTATTGATTCTAGCCGAACAAGAATCAAATCCACAAAACTAGCTTGTGATGAACCCTAATTAGGGTTTATAGGATTATAAGAATTACCCCTTACCGATTTTGTAATTCAATCCAAGAATACTAACAATAATGTGTTAGTACCACTTTCTTGTACACACGTACTATAACAAATTAAAGTAATTCTAGTTTTAATTAAACAAAACAATTTGATTTTGGAAAAGGTATGGATGGACACCCTTGAGGTGGTGGTCGATCGAATGAAGAAAAAACACACACAAACTATTTAGGTTTTAGCTTATGAGTACAATAGATGCAAAACCAAGACCCTAGCTTTGTATATATACTCAACATAACTTGGTGAACAAGTTGAGTTTGGGTTGGGTTGGGATACCCCTTTGGCCGATCGGTTATACTATCCCAAAGGGATTCCGGAACCTTCCCAATCTTTATTTTGCAATCTAGTCCTTTCTAATTACATTTAACGACCGTTAGTCCATTACACTTAATTACTTAATGTTCGTTACATTATTTCGTTTAATTAATAAATAAATATAACATTTACATTTGATTATTAACTTTAATTCTCATACGTAAAGTGTGCAATCTTGTGGTCTCGAGTTCGATCCTAACTCACGTCTACTAATTTATATCCATAAAACCAACAGATCCCACTTGGATATATCTTAATAGAGTGATCACATCGGTTAACGTCTAGCAACACTTCGATGCCTCTAGTACAACTCAAGTAAGGCTCCTGGAAAACCTTTTAATGATTTCTCATTATTATTATCCTTTTGTTTCTAATACCATGTTAAATAAAGATATGGAATTAAGTCATTCTTTATTCAACTATTATGTTTCTCGTTTTAAGTGACTGACCAAGATTACCAAATCTTTTGAACATATTCAGGGGAGATTTTGGGTGCGCGCTCAAACATCTTGTCAACCCTACGAGGGGCAGTATTAAACTCCAAATAAATTTGAAGGAACAAATTCTATCTTGACTACGAGACTAACCCACAAACTTTGTACAGATTGAAACAACCCTTATGACTACCAGTTACGTATAGCGTTAAGTTGCTCCACAAAAATGCACTACATTCATGATACTTATCTTGTTAGGATTTAGTAAATCCAGTTATTAAAGTGTCAGTCACCTCAAGTATATGTAATCATTAGAAAGCTCGTAGTCGTAGTTATTTAAAGTTAAGTAGTATTTAGTTTAGTATCACCGTGGAGGACGGACGGACCCAATATTTACCCATTGTATGCGATCCAGGCCGTAGGTGGCGATTAGTGTAATGACTATAAATACTCTCTACCTCCCAAGGTAGAGAGTTGGAGCTCATAATAAGATTTTCACTTTCTCACTAAGTTCCCAAACCTCTAACTCTTTCTCTCTCTAAAACATCTTTATGCGCCTATATTGATTATGGTTTAATGTGTTTGTGAAATACAATATGTTACAAATGGTATCAAGAGCCATGGTTTGATCATCTCTCTTTCATATCCTTGGATTTCTAGTGGTTTTAGATGGTTTTTTAGTTTGAAAAAGTTTAGTGGTTTTTGCATCATTTGGATCATTTCTTGTGTTAAAGTTTGAATTTTGGGTGTACTTTTGTGTTTAGAATCATTGTAAGTGCTTGGGTTTTGATTTGGAAAGCTTGTGTTAAAATTTTCCATGCACATATTGAGGGGGAGCATCCTTTTAAACCACAAAGAATTGGAACGTGATTGATTTGTATCTAAGTGCTAGTTCCTTCTAAATATGTGCAAAACTCTTTCAAACCCCGAGTCACATATTGAGAGGGAGCAAATTTATGAAAACCTCATCCTTCCCCAATATGCTTTATCTACTTGATTTGATCAGGGAAGTGATGTTGATATCTTTTAGAAAATGGTAATCAAAGAAGTTAATTCTTCCTCTTGCCTCCGAGTGCCAAAATGATTTCAAATACATGATGCACATGGAGCTCTGTTTCTAAAAATATCAAAAACAATTCAGGTACAAAATGCTTTGATAATATATCACAAGTATCTGAATTGATTTTCAAATGGTTTTCTATTGGTTCCAATGGCAGATGAACAATACCAAATAGACCGACCAAACTTACTTTTTGTATGGTGATATAAGGATGATAAAGTTAGGTATTTTTTCCCATGATCCGTCAAAACCGGAGGGATCTACCCAGGGACAATCCACTAGATAGTGTAGAAGTCCTTAGGTATGATGAAAAAAAAGGAGAAAAGTGAGATATGGGAAGAGTGCGGACTGAGATAGAGCTAGAACTGGAATAAACCCAACAAGGTTCTAGTAATGAAGTCTCGGTACAAGAATTCTGATGAATAGCCACGGACAAAACTTGTGGGTAAATGACTTAATTTCATGGGTAAATGGGTAATGCCCACGGACTACCCACAACTGTATGATTATGGGTAAAACCTCCGAGGCTAATTATTTGCCCATGACATTTTCACTCTGTGGGAAAATTTACCCACGTCATTTTAGGTGGGTGGTTTTGTTGTGTTCATGGGTAATGTTTTGTGGGATTTTCTACCTCACCACAAGAATTCCCAAAGAAAATATTGTGTAATTCGTGTGTAAACTTTCGTGTGAATATACTCGTGGTAAATTATTTTCGTGGGTGAAATTTAGCCAATTCTTTTAGCTAGTCCTCAGTTAATTTATTATAGTTTCTCAAATAATCATAGGTAATCCATGAAAAAATAGCACACGAACTATATCTATATAATGCATTTTATATAAGTAGATTTACAAGTGCAATTTCAACCTTGAATTTCAAAATAAAAAATGTATTCAGATTGCTGCAACCTATAAACTGTCCTATCCACTTTACAAAATTTTCAAAAATACAAAACGTATTTCGATTGCTGCAACCTATTCCAAATTGATAGCAGTTTCCCACTTGATCGAGTCTCGTTCGGCAATAGAATGACATCTCCACATTTTATATTTGTTCATGTGTTGCTCTTCACTTGGTAACAGATTCTACCATACCCTACATATAACACATATGCATAAGCTTTGTACATGATCACATAACCTTGAGAAGTTAGTTTACCAACAAAGGCAGGTGTGAAAGAGTAAGAAGTTCCTCAAACCTTGGTATCATCCTAGATTTTTAGAATCTTAAAACTTTAGAATCCTAAAACTTTAGAATCCTCATTTTACCATAAAAAGGTAAAGACGGTAAAATATGAAACAAATGTGTAAAGAAATTAACGAACCATAAAAGCATCAAATTCATAGATTTAATACCACAAGAGATTAATTACCTTGTCTATATCCTCATCGTTTCAGAGGTTAAAAGACCTAATCAATTCTTTTGTTTGTTGCTCGACCCTACCGACTAGAATTTCTTCAAGTTTCTCGGACATTTCATCAAGCACGTTTTAGGCACTCACCAATTTCCTACACACCAACTAAAAAAGTTCATATTAGAAACAAGCATGTACTAAGCAAAGAATTGGAGACGAGAGAGAGCAAAAAAAAAATATTATACAAATTAGAAACATCCATATTGGAAAACACGTACATAATATATGATAACAATTGTATTGTTTCTATCATTCTATGCGAATGAAAAAATTCAAATTGTTTCACTGTCATTGTAGTGACACTTTATTTTGGAGGAAACAAATGCAATCATGTATAAAATTAAAGGATTTGGTTCGTGGATCAAATAGGGAAGTTGATTCCTGCCACTAAAATTTTCAAGTTTCAACCCATTGGAATCTTGATAACTACCTCTATTTTCATTGGGGGCTACTTCACACGATCTTTTAACTGGATTTGAAAATTTAAATTTTAGACTTTAAAATTTTTGATTTGGAATTATCCCAATTAAATTCACTAAAAATAAAACTATAGACATATTAAACAAAACTAAAAATAACGTAAAACAAGTTTATAAGAATTCACTACGAAGAACTGCACGGGCGATTTACAACAATAAATAATTAGAGTTGCGAAATTATGGTTCAAAGTTTCGTATAATATTTATGCATTCAACAAAAAATATTAAATATTCTAATAGTTTTCATAAACGCTACAATAAGAATAGTAATACATATTTAACTTAACCCGTTCTAAAAAGTATTTGCTTTAAGTCTAAACGTAATGAGACCAAATGAAATGGTCAATCTACCCATTATAGATGCATTCCTTCCCCTTACAAGGACCATACCAACCGCGTCCCTACAAAAAGAAATGAAAGTTTAGAGTGCGGTCCGTTGGGCCAAAAGAGTTGAGATGGTTTTGTGTGTAGAATTGGCGTCGGTTCAAAACCGACCCGAACCCAAAACCGAAAACCAAAATTCATGTAAAACCTAAGCGAAACCGAACCGGGGCGTCCGGGTCGGTTCGGTTTTTTGTCGGCCGTCGGTTCGGTTCGGTTTAGGTGCATTTAGGTATGTTTTTGTCGGTTTTGGCGAACGAACCGAACGAAACGAAAACATGTAAAACATGAAACGAAACCGAACCGACGGACGTCGGCTCGATTTTTGTCGGTTCGGTCGGTTTTATCGGTCCGGTTCGGTTTTGGACCTTTGATCTTTCAGTCCTATTTGGGTGTGTAAGATTTTTTTTTATTTAATTTTGGGAAATATTTTTTGTTGTGTGTGTCGTCCCCTTACTACGAGCATCTAATCTCTGTTTGATTTAAGAGAAAAAGCGAGTGTAGTGATATGACATGGTTGTTTTGTCCCATTACTATCAATCTAACTTATTTTATCATATGAACAATCTCAAGCTTATCACTAGCTACGTTGAATTTAGATGTTTGACAAAATAAAATATAGATGTTAATCATAGATGTTAATTGTAGTTGCAAGTTGTAAGTTGTAGCTCAGATGCTAAATCATTTTATTTTATAAGGCGTTTGGCAGCGAAATGTAGCGATAAGTATTATGTGTAAAATAAACTTACAATCCCAAGCGTGAAAGCGCTTTTCCCATTAGCGTTCCATTAGAAGCGATAAGTACTTTGCAAAAGTGCATAAATCGTGGGTACATGTTTAACCACAAACCACCCATGAAAATTTACCCATGACCAAATTGGATGCTTGTAATCCCTGGTAACAAAAACTTACCCACAAATTTACCCACGATAAGTTTCTTTATGGGTAATGCGTGGGAAAAAAAATTAGCAAGAAAGCATTACCCACTAAATACCCACATATATACCCACAAGAAATTACGATGTGGGTAATCCGTGGGAAATATTTTGGCGCCAATTATTTACCCACATATTACACACCAAATATATTCATGTGGCTATTAGTGTGGGTAAATTCATGGGAAATTTGAGGGAAAATAAAATCGACTTTGTAATTCACTGATAGTGGGTAACTAGTGGGTATTAGGTGGGTAAATGCCCTCAAAAGGTTGAGTGTGGGTAATTTTCGTGGGTATTCCATCAGATTCTTGTAGTGGTAAGCACTGAAGGGGTTGAAGAATGAAAAAGAAATGAAATGAGAAAAGGGTGAAAAGAAATGACCTCCATTTACTCAACCTTAGGCGAAACCGGGTTCAATACATATACTCTTGGTGGTTAGAGGTAACGCCAGTTATTGAAGACAAGACTTCAAGGACCCAGTGACGCACTGCACTAAACTTCCCAAGCTACTCAAGTTCCTCTTAAAAGGGCTTGTTTCATTCTCACGGGGAACCTACATAATCTATCAACTTTCTCTTAGAGATTGTTGATATTGAAGAAGGAGACCCTCTCCCTAGTCTCCGGCATAGGAACCAAATGTGCACTATTGAGTCTAGAGCCACGAGATCATCAAATAAATCTCTTTAGGACACTGTCATTGAAGACTATCTGTTTCACACAATGTGGAAAGAGAGATTATATCTTATGAGTCCTACGCATTATCCTTGTGGTATTGCGGAACATCAGTGATATGCAAACATATTCACGATGAAGATGGAAAGCCTACTAGAGCCAACATCAAACAAGCTCTTGGTGGGTGGCATGTGAGATCTATCCAATAGATCAACCATATGACAAGCAGAACGAAACAATGGGCGAGTCATAATTATGATTCAATCACAGTTCGGGTTATGGATTGACGGATACCTTTGAAAACCGGTCGGATTTATGCGTTAAAACTCTTTTCTTTAGCACATGTTGTACTCATATTTCAAAATAAAAGGTGTTTATGATTGATAATTGATTTTCTTTAAAACCTTCGTTGTATTGCAAAAACAATTTCTATTGGCGGTACCGATTGTTTTCAAATCTCTTTTCATCAATCGGTGAATCTCGAATTCGCGGTTCCTCGCTCCGTGTGTGTCTTCTTTGAGACGTTACGGTTTGAGAACAACTAGAGCAGTGCGAAACCACATCAAGGAAATTCTTGAATTATACGATCACAGGCAGTACTTATCTTGATTAACGGGAACCGCGGGCGTGTACCTCAATTCAACGAAAGTGATCAAAGACAGTTTAGTGCGATTTATTGCTGCTTGTTGTATGCGAATACGCCCGGCGTTCTTGCGTGATCGAATGAAGCGGTCAATCCATAGCCGCATGCTCACACATCACATTCATTTCAAGAGAAATCATGATTAGTGCATTAATGACTCTGATATTCTCACTCCATGCTTACAACTACTTGCTGCCAATATCATGAATCAATGAAAGCTTTACGCTACTCGATGAGAAGAAATCATGATTAAGAATGTGAGCATGTCGGTCCAAATGTCACAACATCACATAATACCAACACCACAATGGATGATTCAGAGATTTATGATAGCTGATGATCTCAAAGCTGGCTCAAAACTCATTATCACGTGGATCAGTAAAAGACCTCCACTAGATTTATCCAAACATGCGGAACATGAAGAATCAAAGACTACGAGCTACTGAGCAAAGAATTTAATCAAGAATCCAAGGACAATCTAATGTAATATCTGTTTGTATTCATTGTAATTTGGGGTGACCTCCCTTAGGGGGAGATTTTTAGGATTTAGTAAATCCAGTTATTAAAGTGTCAGTCACGTCAAGTATATGTAATCGTTAGAAAGCTCATAGTCGTTGTTATTTAAAGTTAAGTAGTATTTAGTTTAGTATCACCGTGGAGGACGGACGGGTCTTTACCCTTGTATGCACGATCCCGCGCCGTAGGTGGCGATTTGTGTAATGACTATAAATACTTTCTACCTCCCAAGGTAGAGAGTTGGAGCTCATAATAAGATTTTCACTTTCTCTCACTAAGTTCCCAAACCTCTAAATCTTTCTCTCTCTAAAACATCTTTGTACGCCTATATTGATTATGGTTTAATGTGTTTGTGAAATCCAATATGTTACATATCTGGTATCTCAAGTCTGAGGATAACTATTCACAATCTACTTATAACAATATCCACAAAGTAAATTATGTAGTTGGGATAAGTCCTATATTCAATTCATTGAATATCATCTGAAATTGGTATGCATTCTCATCAATATACTTTCAAGTATATTCTACCACATCTCAGATTTTTCTTAGTTTAATGATACTCCCATATCATTAATCGACAACGGACAATTTAGAATAACTTAGTTACTCACGGATTAAACATGCAAATATAGGACAACAATATTATAAACGAAAATAAACATAATCAAAATTTTATTTCATCAAAATAATAAATTTTTACAATATTCTTTATCCAAATACTAATCACAGTTCTGCATGAAACTATTAGCTAAACGAAGTCCAATTCCATTGGCAAGTCCAACAAGCTTTTCTCTAGCCAAAGCCTTAGTGAAAGGATCAGCTAAGTTGTCATCTGTGTGAACTTTCAATAGATTTATTTCACCTTCACGGACTTGTTCCCGAACATAGTGATACTTCTGTAGAAAATGCCTAGTGCCCTTCATGACTCCAGATTCATTGGCAAATATGATTGCGCATTGTCACAATACATATCAATAGGCGATTTAATTGAAGGCATAACACTAAGCCACGAAATGAATTTCCTAATCAAACAACCTCCATTGCGACTTAGAGCGGCTATGTATTGACCTGTCGAGAAATCAAATCGTACTCGCTTCTTGCTCTTCCGGTTAGCGCTCCCCATTGATGACAAAGACATAACCGTCGAGACTTCATCATCTTTATCTGACCGGGACTCATCCGCGGTAACACTGTAACACCAAGCTCGTATGCGGATTTCCACCATACACTAAAAACATATCTTCGTATTTCTAAGATACTTGAAATATGTTTAACAGCAGATCGGTGAAGTTCACCCGGATTACGTTGATATCGTTGGTCATGTTTTGAGCAAACGCCACATCTGGCCTTGTGCATCTCACAACATACATAATAGATCCTACTGCCGAAGCATAAGGAACTTTCTGCATGTGTGTCACTTCAGCAGGTGTTGAAGCACACATATCGCTACATAAGTCATGCTTTACTTCCATCGGCAAATATCCTTTCTTGGAATTTTGCAAATTGAATCTCTTCAATATTTTATCAATGTAAGCGCTTTGACTTAAACCAATTAACCACTTTGACCTATCTCGATAGATCTTGATTCCCAAAATGTATGCAGCTTCTCCTAAATCCTTCATGGAAAAACATTTTCCAAGATATGCCTTAACATTTTGCAAACTTGGAATGTCTTTTCCCATAATTAATATGTCATTGACATAAAGGATAAGGAAAATTACATCACTCCCACTAACTTTGTGATATACACATGGCTCATCAAGATTTTGAATAAATCCATACCTTTTGATTTCTTCATCAAATCTCTTATTCCATTGCCTCAATGCTTGCTTCAATCCATAAATGGACCTTTGAAGTTTGCAAACATGGTTTGGAAATTGTGGATTCACGAACCCCTTAGGTTGCTTCATATAGATGTCTTCATCTAAGCGACCATTCAAGAAGGCGGTTTTGACATCCATCTGCCATATCTCATAGTCATAGTACGCTGCTATAGCTATGAGAATTCGAATAGCTCTAATGTCAGCTACAGGAGAAAAGGTCTCCTCGTAATCTATTCCATAAGTTTGAGTAAACCTTGCGCCACTAGACGAGCTTTATAGATGTGTATATTGCCATCCATGTCAGTCGACCTCTTCCCAGACTTCATTATCTCTCATGGATTGCATTTCTCCATTCATTGCAGCTTGCCATTTGTCCTTTTCAGGACTTGCCATGGCTGCTTTATAACTAGTAGGCTCTCCAAGATCTCCTAATATAGTTTCCTCAACCTCTATGTTAAGAATATACGTTCAGGTGCACGCGTAGACCTTACAGGATCTGAATGGGAATCACTTCAACCGGTGGAGGACCCGGACTATCGGGTTCTACAGGAAGTGCACGTTAGTGTTTTCGAGAAGGTAATGTATCTTCTTGATCATCTTCCGGATCATAAACTCTCCCACGAATTCTTGAGATCGAGATCCTTTTCAAGAAAATCTCCATACCTAGCAACAATTACTTTATTTTCGGTTGGATAGTAAAAGTAGTAACCCATAGTTTCCTTAGGGTATCCTGCGAAGATACACTTTGAGATCTTTGTTGGAGTTTATCTGCTGAGTCACGTCTAACATACACCTCGCAACCCCAGAACTTTAAATAAGACAGGTTAGGAGCTTTACCATGCCATATTTCATATGGTGTCTTATCAACCTTCTTTGGGAACCATATTGAGAATGCTGACAGTGATTCTAAAGAATAATCCCAAAAGGATAAAGGTATAGTAAGATTAAACATTGATCGTATCATGTCCAACAATGTACGATTTCTTCTCTCAGATACACCATTTTGTTGTGGAGTATATGGAGATGTGAGATTCTAGACAATTCCATTTTCAGCTAAGTAATCTTTAAACTCTTGGCTTAGATACTCGCCTCCTCTATCGGATCGAAGAGCTTTGATCTTCTTTCCCAATTGCAACTCTACTTCTGCTTTGAAAACCTTAAATGTTTCAAACACCTCATGTTTATGCTTAAGTAAATAAACATAACCATAACGGCTAAAATCATCAGTAAAGGTTAAGAAGTAGCTAGCACCTTTCTTTGACACATGTCTAAGTGATCCACACACATCAGTATGAATAAGACCAAGTAGATCAGACACCCACTCCATATTACTATGAAAAGGTTTCTTCGTCATCTTCCCAGATATGCATGACTCACATTTATCATATAACAACCCGCATTTTTTCTCATGGTCCTCACTCAAAAATAGGTTATTTTAAAAAAGTTTACGTATATGTTTTATACTTAAATTTAAGCTAAACCTCAAATCGTGAACATAGCACGCAACGCGTTCCGACACGAGTCTAAACCTGTTGGGTTTTTGGTTCCTTGAATCAAGAATTATCTAAGTCTTTGGAACTACGGACAGGGTTGATATAACCACGGACAGAAGAATGGAACCACGGATGAAGACAAACCGCGGCTAGTAGGTTTGTGTAACCACTGATAATGTAATGAAACCACTGCTAGTCTTGTATAGTCGGTTTAGTATTATGTATTAGATAAATATGGAAAAGATATTTATCTTGTAGGTTACGTATTGTATTATGTAAAGGACTCCTTAGCCTATAAAAGGAGGTCCTAGGGTAGATTAGATATACGTATGTTTTATATCTAAGGTCGATACACTTCAAGGTTGTAAAAACCCTATCTTTGGTTAGAGTATTCGTATTAATAATAATATTGAGGTGTTGAATGTTCATTGTTCTTTTTCTTAAGATTAAGTATTAAATTCCGCGTGATACTTAATAAGTTCTTGTTTAAAGTCGGTTTCTATATTAGATCGTTTGCTCAACTGGGATCAACAAGTGGTATCGGAGCTTGTGATCTAGAAACTGTAATCAAGAAGAAGTTACATTAAGTTCTATTTAAGAAAGATAAGATGTCCGGCGAAACACATATGGTTTTACGCTTCAAAGGTGCCCATGCTCAAGCATGGTGAGTACAAATCACGGAGAATGCGAATAAGGCAATATATTCGTATGATTGATTATGCACTCTGGGATGTTGTGGAAAAAGGTGATACTCTTCCTAAGAAGGGTGAAGATGGCAAAGAAATCTCCATTGTTAGTGAGATCGACAAGGCTAAGAGAAAGATGGAGATTAAAGCTCATAGTATTCTCTCTATGGGAATACCTAATGAATATGCTTTGGACTATGGGAATACCTAATGAATATGCTTTGGACTTTGAACAATATGAGTCTGCTAAGGAGCTTATGGATGCTATAGAAACAAGGTTTGTTGGTAATGAAGCTACCAAGAAATCAAGGAAAAATATGCTCAAGCATCAGCTTGAAAACTTCACTGCTTTGAGTGGAGAAAAACTTGATGGCACCTATAACAGACTTCAAAGCTTATCACCCAATTGAAGTCGATGGACTACAAATTTGCTCAAGAAGATATTAATCTAAAGTTCATCAGAAGTTTATCACCCGACTGGGCTATGCATACTGTTGTGTGGAGGAACAAGGATGACTTTGAAAAGATGACTCGGGACAATCTCTACAACAACTTGAAGGTATATGAGTCCGAGAACAACATTCTTTGGTACATCTTCATCTGGCCAAAACATTGCTTTTGTTTCCACTAATCACAAGAATTCACAAGATGTATCCACTGCTGCCTATGGTATAACCACGACTATTGCAAACAATACCACTATTAGTGACAATGTCGATTGATGGTGCAATTTGTGCTTTATGGTGATTTAACTACCGTGTATCTTGTTTGAATCAAAATCTAGATCAAATTGATCCTGATGATCTTGAGGAGATTAATCTTCAATGGCAAATGGCAATGTTGACTCTTCAAGCAAGAAAGTTTCTGAGAAGGACTAGAAGACAGGTCAAGTATGGTGGTAAAAGAAGAGCTGGGTTCGACAAAAGCAAGATGGAATGCTTTAAGCGCAAAGAAGGGTCACTTTGCAAGGGAATGTCGAGCACCTAAGAGGATTGAAGGCATCGAAGACCACTGAAGAGTGCTCCTTCTTCGACATTGGTGGCTCAAGATGGTCTTGGTGATTATGGCTGGAGTGATGAAATTGAAGAAGGACCCAATGCAGCTTTTCTTGCTAGTGAAGCTTCAAAAGAGCATAACTTTGCTCTTATGGCCTATCTTCATCTTCTTGGTTCAGATTCGAGTATCAAATGATTCTAAAAATTCTACTTGTTCTTTTAAATCATGTCAAGATAACCTAGAATCTCAAAAAGCTATCACTGAGAGTTTAAGGAAAGAAGTAGAAAGACTGTCTCTAGATAACTTAGGTTATAGAGTTGGTCTAGAAAGTGTTGAAGAAAAGCTAAATTACTGTATTAAATGTGAGTTTGAGTATGTTGATAAAATTAATATACTTGGTGGTGAAATT
>OU343223.1:85058531-85121660 GCA_910596185.1 Chrysanthemum makinoi
TTCGTCTTTTGTGAGTTTGGTGTCGGATGCATTGGAGTCCTAATTGGTTTTGACTCTTCTAGACCGAATTTCTTTAACATCTCCTTGATGTATTTAGATTGATTAAAGAAGATACCATCTTCTACTTGTTTTATTTGTAGACCAAGAAAGAACTAAGTTCTCCCATCATACTCATCTCGAACTCGTCATGCATGATTTTAGAGAAATCATCACACATGTCTTGACAAGTGGATCCGAATATAATATCATCTACATATATTTGTACTATGATTATATGTGACTCTCTTTTCTTAGTAAAAGTGTGTTTTCAACTAACCCCATGGTGTAGTTGTGTTTAACTAGAAATGACTTAGGCTCATCATACCAAGCTTTTTGGAGCTTGTTTAAGACCGTGTAGCTTTCTTTAATTTATACACATGTTTGGGTTTCAAAATCAATGAAGCTGTTGAGCTACATACTTTCATTTATGACACCATTTAGAAAAGCGCTTTTGACATCCATTTGATAAACCTTTAGATCATTAGCAGCAATGCTTGATAAGCAGTATTCTTATAGACTCTAATCTAAGCCAGGGGCGTAGGTCTCATCAAATTCTATCCCCTCTTGTTGGTTATACCCTTGAGCAACGAGTCTAGCCTTGTTCTAGACACTACCCGTTTGCATCTAATTTGTTTTATAAACCCATTTGGTTCCTATTATGGTTTGATTACTAGGTGGAGGGACAAGTGTCCAAACATCATTAGAAACAAATTGATTTAGTTCTTCTTGCATAGCCATTACCCAACTTTCATCTTTTATGGCTTCTTGTGTATTCTTAGGTTCTAAGGTTGAAACGAAACAAAACAAGCTACTTTGGTTTTGAACTTGAGACCTTAATGTTCGTTCGTTTAGTTTTCCTATGACTTTATCTCCGGGGTGATCTTTGGACTCTTTAATGTTTATTATTTCATCACTTAGAGGTTCTTCTTTTTTATTTATCTTTTTCTTTTATTACTATGGCTTCACTTTCTTTAATCTCGTCATCGACAAGAGGTGGAGAGGGTTTGGGTGGACTTTCATCAAATTTTATATTTTACCACCTTCATCATTGTTTCTTTGTTTAATATGACGTAAGCTTTGCTATTTGGCGAATAACCTAAAAAGATACCTTCGGTTGATTTAGGATCAAATTTTGTAAGGTAATCTTTAGTGTTAAGATTAAAACATTTACTACCAAAGACTCTTATATGATTTAACGTAGGCTTTTTGCCCTCGGTAACTCATATGGAGTTTTTCCTAAGATTGGTCTAATCAAGACTGGATTGAGTATATACGTTGAAGTATCAACGGCATTACACCAAAACTTTTGAGGTATGGATTGTTCATTAAGCGCCGTTTAACTCATTTCTTATAGAGTTCTATTCTTTTCTTTCTACTACCCCATTCGATTGTGGAGTGCGTGGAGCCGAGAAGTTGTGAGTAATACCATTAGCGCCACAAAATCCAATTGCACTTCATTATCGAATTCCCTACCATGATCCGTCCTAATAGACACTATGGGTCTTCCTAGTTGTCTTTGGATCTTTTTGCTTAATATTTCAAAATAGTTAAAGGTTTTCGTTTTGTTCTTTAAAAATTTTGTCCAAGTATACCTAGAGTAGTCATCCACTATTACCAAAGTATAGTAGTTGCCTCCATAACTTTGGATAGCGGATGGACCAAATAAATCCATATGTAGTAATATTAGACACCTAGTTGTGACAACACCATATTTTTTAGATTTATGACCTCAATGAGCTTGTTTTCCTATATTACCATCGCACAAAATGATGTTCATATTTTAACTTAGGTAGATCTCTTACTAGATCTTTGGATGATAGCGACAAGTGAAGTCTTAGCATGTTGGCTGACCCAATCTTGATGCCATAAGGTCGTATCATCCATAGAGGTAAGACATAGATTTGTCTTTAGGTTCATTACCCATTTTAATGACATAGACTCCATGTTTCCTAATTCCTCTTCCTATGGTTATGCCATTGTTTAGTATCTTACTATTGTTTCTAAAAAGTACATTGCACTTTTTATCACATATTTGTCCTATACTTAAGAGATTAAAGTTTAGGTTTTCTACGTGATACACATCGTTAATGGTTAGAGATTTAGAAATCTACCTTTACCGATGATTCTACTTTTGCTATTTCCAAACACCACATTACCTCCATTAATGGCTTCATATGTGGAGAATAGATTCTATTGCCTGGGTCATGTGCCTTGTGCACCCGCTATCCTTGACCCATTCATCTGGGTCTAGGCCTAACTTTTAGCACACCTAAAACAATAATAAACTCAAAAGTTTGGTCCCCATTTGTTCATGGGTCTATTAGTGTTAAACATTCCATTTATGTTAGACATGTATGGATAAGATGAGTATGCATTCCATGGAGCAAAGTTTTGAAAAGGAAAACCGTTTTGCATGTTTTGATTCCATCCCATTTGATGGTTACTTTTCGGGCAAACGTTATTAGGTCTCCTAAATGAGTTAGGTTTTTGAAAAGATGGAGCTTTGTTTCTTGCAAAAGTAGGATTATATTTTGGAGGTGGTTTTCTAGTGGTGACATGATTTGGTTTCTTCCTATTAACTATGACAAACTCAGTTCTAGATGAAGAAACTACATTATTGCTAATACGTGTTTGCTACAAACAGATCCACGGATCCCTTTTTCTACACTAGCTTTCCTTTTTAGAGGATCCGTGGGATCCGCCCTACAATAAAGGGCTGGTTTTCTAGTTCTTTAACAAATTTTGTTTCTTTACTTTCACTAGTTGATGGATCAAGTTGTTGACTACCTGACCCCTTTTGATTGCTTTTAACGCCTATCGAAGTATTAATGTATCTAAAGTGTTCGTGCTCATTCTAGCAATTTTAGAATCTGTGATCCAACTAGTGTTTGAAGTGAACCAAAGTTCACATTCACCACTTGCTATTTTACCTTTCTCTAAGCGCTTTAGTTTTGCTTAATTCTATGACTTCTTTATCTAAACGCTTGATTTTGACTCTTCAAAAGATTGTTTTGTTAACTAGTTTTAAGCTAATATTGCATAGTTTATCATATTCATTATGCAATGAGTCGTCATCCAGTGATGAGCTACTATAGTATTCGTGACATACCTCGTCATTTGCCATGAGACAAATTTCTTCATCCTCCTCGCCGCCATTCCCCTATGTGCCGCCATACCTAACGCTTTTTGATCATCTTCCGTTTGGGACACTTACTAATAAAGTGGTTTGGGTCCCCACACTTAAAGTAAGTACGATCATCCTTGGTTTCGCCCTTCTTTGCTTTTCTCGAAAGCCTTTCTTATCGTCACATACGCTGTTTTTGACGTGATTCTACCTTCTTCTAAAGAACTTTTAAAGTCCCTTACCGCTTATACCGTACTTCTTCGTCGTCACTACTCGAGATGAGTTCTCCTCATCGCCGAAGCCTTTTTGGCTTTAAGTGGCAAAGAGATTTGTGTTTCTCTTTCACCAGGCTTCTAATGTAGGATATTGGATTTTCACAAACACTTCAAAACAATGATCAAAGTAGGCGATAAGAATGTTAGAGAGAGAATTCTAGAGAGAGAAAGTTAGAGGTTTGGGAACTTAGTGAGAGAAAATGAAAATATTATTATGAGCTCCAACTCTCTACCTTGGAAGGTAGAGAGTATTTA
The DNA here is from genome assembly GCA_910596185.1 of Chrysanthemum makinoi. Classification (NCBI taxonomy): domain Eukaryota; kingdom Viridiplantae; phylum Streptophyta; class Magnoliopsida; order Asterales; family Asteraceae; genus Chrysanthemum; species Chrysanthemum makinoi. Next base: position 85,062,225 of record OU343223.1, read on the forward strand.
TAGTCTTACATCAATCGCCACACAACGGCCAGGATCGCATACTGGTAAAGACCGTCCGGCCCCTCCACGGTGTTACTAAACTAAATACTACTTAACATAAAAAGTACTATGACTACGAAGCTTAACGATTACATATACTGGTGGTAATTCTCTTTAATACATGGAATTTCTAATTCTAACAATCTCCCCAAGGGAGGTCACCTCAAACATATACTAAAATGACATTGAATACAATCAGATATTACATTAACAATTGATCTTGCATTCTTGATGTAGTACTTTGCTCCCAAGCTCGTAGTCATTGATTCCACTCATTGCATGTTTGGTTAATCCAAGTGGAGGTCTTTATCGATCCACGGATAATAATGTTGAGCCATTTTGAGATCATCTCAATAGAAAATCTCCGATACATCCATTGTGGTGTTGGTATTATGTGATGTTGTGACTTTCGGACCGACATGCTCACATTCTGGATCTTGATATCTTCTCATCGAGTAGCGAAGCATTCGTTGATTCATGATATTGGCAGCCAGAGCGTAAGCATGGAGTGAAATATCGAGTCATTGATGCACTAATCATGATTTTGAGATGAATGTGTTAAGTGAGCATGCGCTATGGATTGACCGCTTCATTCTCGACACCAAACGCCGCAAGTGTTCGCATAAGAAAGTTAGCAATTAAATCTAAAAGTGTCTTTGATCACTTTCGGCGAATTGAGGTACACGCCCACTGCCTCTCGCTGATCACATAGCACGTACTGCGGATCGTATAATTCAAGAATTTCTGACAGGTTTCGAATGCTTCTAGCCGTTCTCAAACCGAACGCCTCAAAGAAGACAACACGGAGTGAGTGAACCAGTAATTTACGCCCACCGATTGATGAAAAGAGATTTGAAAACAATCGTATTGCTCAATAGAAATTGTTTTTGCAATATAACGAAGGTTTTAATGAAAATCAATTATCAATCATAAAACACCTTTTGATTTGAAAAATTAGTACACGGCCGACGTGCTAATGAAAAGAGTTTTAAAGCACAAAGACCGGTTTTTCAAAGGTATCCGCCAATCCATAACCTCGAACCGAGATTGATTCAAAAGATTGAATCGCCCATTGTTTCGTTCGTTGTCACATGGTTGATCAGATAATAGATCTCACATGCCACCTACCAGAGCTTGTTAGATGTTGGCTCCGTAGGCTTTCCATCTTCACGTGAATATGTAAACACATCACTGGATGTTCGCAATACCACAAGGATAATGCGTAGGACTCAAGATATAATCTCTTTCCACATTGTGTGAAACAGAGAGTCTTCATTGAAAGTGTCCTAATGAGATTTATTGATGATCTCGTGGCACTAGACTCAATTTGTGCATATTTGGATCCTATATCCGAGACTAGGGAGAGGGTCTCCTCCTTCAATATCAACAATCTCTAAGAGAAAGTCGATAGATAATGTCGGGTCCCCGTGAGAATGAAACAAGTCCTTGTAAGAGGAACTTGAGTGGTTTGGAAAGTTGAAGTGCGCAAGGCCACTGGGTCCATGACGTCTTGTCTTCAATACCATGTTACCATCTAGCATATGAATTGAACCCGTGCCGCCCTAAGGTTGAATAAATGGAGGGCTATTTGTTTTCACCCTTTTCTCATTCAACTCTTTTTCATTCTTCACCCCTTCAAGCTACCGAGACTTCATAGCTAGAACCTTGTTGGGTTTATTCCAAGACTAGCTCGGTCTTAGTCCGCACTCTTCCCATATCTCATTTTTCTCCTTTTATCATCATACCTAAGAACTCTACACTAACTAGTGGATAGTCCCTCGGTAGATCCCTCCTTCTCGGATCATGGGAACACATACCTAACCTTATCATCCTTATATCACCATACAAAATGTAAAGTTGGTCGGTCTTTTTGGTATTGTTCATCTGCCATAGGAACCAATTGAAAACCATTTGAAAATCAATCCGGATACTTATGATATTTTATCAAAGCATTTTGTACCTGAATTGTTTTTTTTTTGATATTTTTAAGAAGAACTCCCTCAACATGTGAATCAAGTATTTGAAATAGTTTTCCACACGGAGGCAAGAGAAAGAATTAACTTCTTTGATTACCATTTTCAAAAATATCAACATCACTTCCCTAATCGAATCAAGTAGATAAAGCATTTTGGGAAGGATGAGGTTTTCATGATTTTGCTCCCCTCAATATGTGCCTCGAGATTTGAAAAGAGTTTTGCACATACTAGAGGGAACTCCGCACCTTGAGAGTGTTATCACGCTTCAAATCATAGGTTTAAGATAGATGCTCCCCCTCAACATGTGCATGGAAAATTTAAAATCCTTTGTCACATGTGGGAAGGAGAGCTTGTACATCCTTATAAAACCATTTACTAAATTATCAGTTTAAATCCAATTTAAATCACACATTCTCCTCGACAATTATCAAATCATTTGAGATTTGTGATCTCTTATAGATTTAAATTGATTTTGAAAGCTTTTAAGGAGAATTGTGACTTGATTATGAAAGCGCTTTAACTGATAATGATCGGATTTTAAGACTTTAAACTCCATTGATAAACATGCATGAATATCTTTTGAAAACAATTGAATGCCAAATAACTTTTTAATTAAATTGAAATCATTCTCCTCAATCAATGACATAGGTTGTTGATTGAGAGATTGATATTTTGACAAATAAGTCCAGATGTTTATCAAAAATAGAGATCGAAGTTATTTTTCAAAGCGTTAGTTTTCGCCAGATAAATGTTTAAAGAATCAGAGCATGGAATTTTGAAAACATGATAAAGTATGGCTCGTTTCTTTTGAAAAGCGGTTATTGCCTCAAATGACAATAAACCATTTTTTCTCTTTCTCCCAAAATATTTTTTTTTAAGAATTCGAACAACATCTAAAGTCCCGTGTCATTCTTTGAATGACATAACAAAGACCGTAGATATTATCGAACCGAGAAAAGCATGACAAAATGACAATATTTTTGAAGATTTTTCAATTTTTCGATTTTTATGGATTTTGAAGGTTTTATAATTTTGTATTTTTTGTTTTCAATAGATATATACAAGAGATAGATGAAGATAGACTCCTCGCCTTCCTCCTCAAGACGTTTGAGTGTTTTCGTTGAAGACTTTTCAAGCCAAGACGGGAAGAATAAACTCAAAACGCGTTCTCTTGAAGAGCTTTGGTGAAGATAATCTAACCGATATTCGACCTCACAAAATAGAGTTCCACCACACCTTTTTCCACTTGTTCCCCGATGAAATGATGTCGAATGTCGATATGCTTTGCTCTTGAGTGTTGAACGTTGTTGCATGAGAGAGCAATATCACTTTTATTATCACAAGACGAGGATTTTGTTGAATCAAAGCCATAGTCGATAATTGAGATCTCATCCATAAGACTTGAGCACAACAAGATGACATGGATGCTATGTATTCACTGTAGAGGAAATAGAAGTACTCATTTGCTTCTTTGAAAACCAGCTCACAAGCTTATCACCCAATGAAAGCACCTCCGTGTGCTCGACGAAGTATCTTGACACCTCGCATGACGCAGATTCGTGATAGGTCGTTAGTAACATACGGTGTCCTCGTACCAAAGTCCCATATTGATGGTTCCTTGGAGATACCGAAAGACCCGCTTAACCGCTTCAAGGTGCTTTTTAGTAGGCTTAGCCTGGTATCTGGCACACATGCAAACAAATGAACAAGATGTCGGTCTACTAGCTGTGAGGTACATCAGGGATCCAATCATACTACGATATTTTGTTTGGTCAATCATGATCCCCGAGTGGTCCTCATCTAGTTTGGTTCGATCAATCATGGGAGTGTCAACAGGTCACTTGAATCAAATCCAAATTTCTTTAAGATCTCAGTTGCATATTTAGATTGAATTATGAAAATGCCTCCTGACTTTGTAAATTTGTAATCCCAAGAAAATGACATTTGTCCCATCATTGACATTTGAAATTTTGAACTCATTTCATTAGAAAAACGATCACATTCCATTGGGTCTGTCGAGGCAAAAATGATATCATCAACATAAATTTGAACATGAATTAAATGTTTGCCCGACTTCCTGGTGAACAATGTTGGATCAATCGCTTCCTGCTAAATCCGGTTGATAGAAGAAACTTTGACAAGGTATCATACCATGCCCTGGAGCTTGCTTTAAACCGTAGGGCCTTCAAACGATAAACGTGAGTAGGATGCTCTTGATTTACAAATCCTTCAGTTACCGACGAGATCGACTTCTTTAAGTCTCCGTTCTAAATGCCGCCTTCACATCCATTCGATAGACTACCATGTTCTTACTTAGCAAAGATAGAAGATTCCGACTCATTCGAAAGCAATCGAGCAAAAGATTCTTCAAAGTCAATACCCCCCTCTTGACGGTATCCTTTAGCAACTAATCGAGCCTTGTTCTTCAACACATCACCATGCTCATCAAGTTTCACTTTGAAGATCCACTTTAGAGCAATCATAAGCACACTGAGTGTACTAACTCCCATACATCTAGTCGATCGAACTCATGAATTTCATCTTGCATAGCATTGAACCACCTATCTTCATTCATGGCGGTTTTAACATCTTTTGGTTCGATCTTAGAGAGTACGGAGTTGAAGAAGCACCATAAGGCATCGGTTGCAAGTTGTTTCCGTGTGGATACCGGACGAGAGGGATTTCCAATGATGTTGTCTAATGGATGATCGTGAGTCCATTTTCGAAGGTGTTCATATGGCAGTTGTTGAGGGACTGGAAGTAGCAGTTGATGTCTCCTCGAAGAAGATGGTTCTCGATGAAGATTCGTGAGCAAATATGTTTTCAAATGGAGCATCTTCGAGTAGCAAAGGGATTAACTTCATCATTGCGAAACAGTTCCATGATGTACATTTGAAGAATGATGATTTGTTGATGAGACTGAAGGATCGCAGCAGGCGCTTCTTGACTTAAAGATATTGAGACCGAGGGATTGACTTCATTCACGGAATATGAGCGTTCTCAAGGGATCAACACCTCATTAGTATTTGATCATAAAGTTCATCAAACATAGGATCAAACAATTTCTTTAAATCATCTTCAGATGGAGGTACATATGGAGTTTCTTGAGAAGAGTTTGGAAAAGGGATGAACCAATTGGACTGTTTTGAAGTGCGGTCCAATCATCAATTGTTTAGGAGCCGTTTGACCGTCACCATCAAATAACGTGAATTGTTTCCATGATGTTTCGGGTTCTTTTGTTGTAGATTCGGTATCCCTTTTGTTTGGTGCATACCCTACAAATACTCCAATGTCCGCTTTAGCTCTAAGTTTGCCTAAGTCTTGACCCTCATTAGTTGGATAGCACAATGCTCCAAACACACGAAGGAAAGAGAGATTAGGTTTTCTGTTGTGGACAAATTCATATGGTGTCTTTCCATGAACTGTGAATCAAGGAACGATTTTGTGTAGCATGAAGTGGCAATAGCTTCGACCGAGAAACATTGGAACTTTTGAGTAAATCAAAGATTGTTCTAGCGCTTCTACAAGAGTTCGATTTCTCTTTCAACTACACCGCTCGTTGAGGAGTTCGTGGAACACTTCTTTGATGGTTGATTCCAATGCTTTCATAAAATTCACTAAGTTGTTTGTTAACAAACCGTTCCATTGTTCGTCCGGATAATTGACGGTTTTGTTAAGTCGAACCCGCAAATTGCTTGATGAGTTTGATGATGATATCGGGAGTTTCATCCTTTGTCCTTAAGAACTTGACCCATGTGAATCTAGAGTAATCATCAACTACAACTAACACATATTTCTTCCCAAAGATATTTTGCACTCTCATTGGTCCACATAAATCCATATGAATTGTATGAAGAACTTCGTGGATGAGTTAGTAGGTTTGGGTTTATGGGCATACTTCTTGCTTTTTCCCAATTGACATGTTGAACAAAGATGATCCTTTTCATACTTTAGTCGAGGTAAACCTACAACTAAGTCCTTTATGGAGAGATCATTGATGGTGCCAAAGCTCAAGTGATTGAGACGCGTCATGCCATAACCATGACTTTGTTTTTGAAGCCTTTGACAATAAGCAAATTGGAGAAGACTTCATCATATCTTCGATAGAGATGGTGTAAAGATTTGAACCACGAGTTCCTCTTAAAAGTTCCTTACCATCAAGTTCTCTAACAAAACAAGTATGTTTTCAGAAGGCTACTTCTAGATCGAGTCACGAATTGACCGACAGAGAACAGATTATGACCAAGACCTTCCACATAGTATACTCTGAGATAACACTATCACCAACAACATAATCACCATAACCCATAATTGCACCGAAATGTTCATTACCGAATCTAATCGCTCCGATGAATTTGCTCACGAAGTTCATGAGCGACCGGTCTCCGGTCATATGCTTGAAAGCACTGAGTCCGGGTACCACGTAATCGATTTGAACGACCGCAGCTTGAACACTGCATAAGAATGGATAATCGATAATTGGGATCCCCATGCAAGAATGGGTTCCACTTGGTTAGTAACAGTAATTGGAACACCCACATCATAAATAGAAACATCCATATCGTAAGTAGAAGCAATGGAATCATTGGGAATAGATGCAATTTGGTGTCTCAGTATTTGACCTATTCAAAGTATGTTCACTTCTTAAGGGAATAGTTCTACCAATAGGCATCCATTTTCTAGTGGGCATAATCTTAGCAGTTTGAGAACAAAACCGATTATTCTTATGGCCAAAAGGTATCCAATAATAACCTATCTTTATAAAAGTTCTTCCTGTGGGTTTCCACTGTTTTCTAACAATCTTTCGTTTTTGCCTTTTGCCTTATTTGCACGATTATTAGCATTAACAATTTTAATCGGGCATTTGACAAGCATTAGACAAAGCATTCACACCACATTCATGATTAGCAACAGAATTCAAGCGGACATCATTACAAGGTTTGCAAATAGTATCGAATTGAATTAATTACGATGCCTTAAGGCTAATACTAGAATCAACACGATTCGTTTTATTCAACTCAAGCTTAAAGTTCCTAGATTGGTCTTCTACTCTCTTCCAATGCACATTCTTAGCTTGCAAGGTCCTATCTTTCCTTGTATTGTCTTGAGACTTTGACCGCTTTCGCTTTAAAGTCACCGATTACTCCTGTAGAGGGAATGGGAACATTAGTTGGTTGATCTAATTTTGCATTCCCTGAACTTGATGTGCAAGGATCACGAAGTACTAGAAGGTACATTAGTGTATACTTTCTTAAGACTGTGATTTGAGATTTTTGCAGGCACACTAAAGTTCATTTTCTTAGCACTAACATATCGGAATCGAACTACTTGAAGGCACATTAGTGTTTCCTTTCTTAAGATTGGGCATAGAACGGATTTCCTGCTTGGCACTAGGCATAGAACAAGGCATCACACTTTGCCTTTTGCACCTAAGGTTAAGGATTTGGGACATGTTGCAATTACACATTCTAGCAACTCTTGAGATCGTTTGGCCTGGAGGCAAGCAAACCTAATTTCACTATCAAGAGGTTTGTTAATGAAATCCTCTTCGACAATCTCACGGAGACATTCTAGACTATCCTTAAGGTGAGCACAATATTCATGAAAAGCATGTTCATTATTCCTAAGATGAGGAGGAATATATATTTAACTGTCACAAAGTTGTATTTGCAGATCTAAGGGTGACTTTGAGACAACATTCTTATTGAAAACAAGTGGCAGTTTCCCATTTCCCGACTTCTCGATTCTCAATTTCTTTTTGTAAAGACGTTATTTTTTCGTTGTTTTGGTCACGGGTGACTTTATTGAATCATATAACTCTTTAAAATGTCGTTTAACTTTTTCATTTTCTTCTAGAAAACTCTCGCTTTCCTTTTGTAAGGCATCAACTAAGTTTTGAAGATGAAAAGTTTGAGAATTCTGAGAATCTAAAGGAGGAGGCATTTGGGACCCTGTCATATTGTTCGTTTGACCCTTTAATTGAGAGATTTGGGCTTTCAACTTTCTGATCGTGTTGCACTGAGCTTGAATCTGTTCATCACGTTTGTTAATTTGAAAAATTGCATCAAACTCTGGAGCATCTGAGGATGTCTTGATATTTGAAGTTTTGACATTTTCTTTAAGATGTTGATATTTTAGTTGTAAATTAAAATGCTCAACTTCCAGTTTAGAAAAATGTTTAACCAAATTGTCGTGATCATCCAGTTCAATTTTCTCGTTTAGTTTAGAATTAGTTTTTTCAAGCTCAATGACACGATCATGGGAGACTTTCAAGGCAACAGATAATTCATGAAATTGGGAAGCATTAATGGAACAATTTGTAGCAGTGAAAAACACATCTTGAGTAATACATTCTAAATCAGGTTCTCATTTAGTGTATGCAAGTTCTTCCTCTCAATCTCATTATATTTTAGTGCTCGCTCATAGTCACTAACTTCAACTATCATTGCATCAAATTCCTTTTCCATTCCCTTAATATCAGTTTCTATCCCCTTTTAAGACTCTCAAAGTGATCTTTTAGAAGTTTAAAGAAAGGCATGACCTCAGTTAAATAACATTCTTTCATTTGCTCAAAACCCCTTTCTCCTTCCGTAATACCAGTGGGTGTGATCCTTTTCTTGCAAGTTTTCTCAAAATCAACAAATAGTTGAAGTATAACATATTGGCTAATTAAGGTCTTGCTTTTAGTGGCAATTGTTCTAGGAACAAGATGCATAGGTGTATTAGGAGGATACGTACAGCTTCTAGGCATTTTCCAAAGAGGGGGGTTGGTTTCAACAATATTTTCAACTTTTCTGCTTATCTAAATCCATTTTCCGAACACTTGTTCTGAGTTAACAATGTCCGAGGCTTAAACATGTTTAAGGCAATCAATTCTCCTTTTGTAATCATGGGGTGTGATGATTACTTTCTTTTCTTTACATTTTGGATCATCTAGTTTCTTGTTTAACTTTTCCCTAGTGATTTCATCTGATTTCTTATCTTCCTCTCAGCACTCAAGCGCAACTAGGTTTCTGTCTAGGTTTAAGGATTTTCTTGCCATCATAAAGAACCTTATGAGCATTTCTAGCCTTTTAATGACCTCTGGATTTGGTTCCTCAACAAGGGAAATGCTATGCTTATCGCTTAGGACCCTATGCTTAGTGATCATCATGTGAGCGGTCAAATTGAATGGTGTTTCCTTGTACGTACAACTTATTTTCAAGCTTGTTTTTCAAGGTTTTAGATTAGAAAAATCATTCAAAAGTTTTGATTCCTTAGCATTAAATTCTTGCTTAAGCATTTTAACATTTTCTTGAAGTTCTTGTTTTTGCTTAGCAGTTTTAGAAAGCTTTTCTTGCAAGGAATTTAACTCTTGTTTTAATACTTCTTCTCTAAACCTACTTTTCTAATAGTTGTACGTATTTGGTCATCCATTTCCCGCTCAACGGTGGTCAACTCAAATTTAGCACGTTGTTCATAAATAGCAACACGTTCTTTATAGGCATTTAATTCATATATTACAGACTCATGGGGCACATAAAGTGTATTCATCAAAATTTAGTCATTTTGATGCAGGAGATGCATCACTTGGTACAACTTCACTTTCACTTTGTTTCACATATTGATCATATGGGACAACATTGATATTACCCATATTTTCAATATTTGATACAAAAGTTTCAATTGATAGTACTTTGTCATGCATCTTTTGCACATCAGCATCATCGTATAGTTTTAGTACCTCTAAGATGAATTTGTCTTTGGATGGGCCAGCTTGTGGTGAAGAGAGAGACCTTGGGAGAAACCATTGGAGAAATGCTAGCCATAAAGATTGTGTGTGCAGTAGGTCCATCATCCACATCAGAATCGTATGCATCACAATCAGCGACTTGAAAGGCATTTTGATGATTGTGACCTATCTCTCTGAATAGGCCGCTCATCCACATCGCATCATAGGTCTTGGCATTGCCCTCAGCTAGAAACAACAATTCCTCTTCATCCAAAGCGGCACCATTATCCTGAGCTTGCACAAGCATCATCTTATCTCTGAAGTAATCGCGCATTCGTGGACGCTTTGGAGATGTGCGGTTCCTTGCAATGTGTCCCTCACCACCACAATTATAACATTTGATCAGCTTAGCTTGACCTTGATTACCATTCCTTCCTCGATTCTGATTACCAACATAACCTCTACCAGCTCCACCTCTTCCCCGATCATATCTTGTCTTTCTGAACTGGTTGCACCACGATCCTAGCTCCCATCTTTAACAGTAGCTTGATTGTGTGGGTTAGATGTCTTTTCGAGGTTGTTATTGGTTTGTTGGAGAGAATTCATGTTTTGACTAATCAGAAGAGCTAGTTGATTAATGAAATTACCACGTGTGCATCAGCATCAGCTTGTTTGAACATAGGATCATGAATTAGTTTGTGATTACCATTTCCCATGGGTATGACTTGTGAGGCTTTGGTTGTGATTCCGATGTTTGAGTAGAAGGCGGTTGAGTCATTAGACGAGCTTGTCTCTCCCTGGTTGGTTTTGAACCGATTAAGAACCAATTTTTCAAACATAGCATGTCTCTCATTCTGAAGGAGGAAGGCATAGAGTTGCTCATAGTTTGTATTCTTCAATCCTTTAGTGAGCTTCACAGAGGTGACAAACTTGTGCCATTCGGGATTCATGTTGTTCACAAATTTTGAGTTCAGCAGAATGTTAGGCATAGTCATTCCGATGTTCCTCATGTCATTCACCAACTTATGAAATCTCACATAGTACTCATAGACACTCTCATCCGGTTTCATCTTGAAGTGTTCAAATTCGTCATAGAGTTGTGATTCTCTGTCTTCCATAGTTAATTCAGAACCTGAGAGAAGCATCTTAACATTATCCCATATCGCCTTTGCTCGTTGTTGTGATTGATCGCCTTGTAGATGTCTTTAGGAAGACCTTGAAGAACAATGTTTGAAGCCTCGATATCAAGACATCGAATCTCTTTTTCTCCTTATCATCAAGCTCATCATACATATTTGGTCTGTCCATTCCATAAATCGAGTTCCATCTTCAGCAGTATCAAGTACATCTCTAGTCGTCTCAACTCGATACACGGTCCTTCATCAATGGATTTGAGAATGTTGACACCATTTTCCTTTCCAAGGCAATACAATCTGATTCGTTGAGCCCAAGAATCATAGTCGGTCTGCTCTCAAGCATGGGTGGGCGAGTATCTGAACGGTTGCTTGAACATCCTCGACGCAAGAATGTGGAGATGATAGTGGGAACGTTTGTAGACATGTTTCAAGCTCTACGGGATTTTGCAATTCTTTGATTAAACCGGAAAATTGATTCTTTCACGGGATTTTACAAAACCAAAAGAACAACCGTAAGAGAACGTAACCTGAAGAAGAAAAGGTCTAAATGAACAAGTCGCTAAACACACAACTCATAGCAGCAAGCAAATAAAACACACTCAACTCACTTAATTAATCAAGTCGCTAAATAGCCAACTCGCTTAGTCTCAACTCAAGCAACACAATCAACTCGCCAACACTAAGTCGCTTAAGTTAACTCGCTAACGTTACAATTCGCTAAGTAGCAAGTCGCTTTAGATCTCAAAGTCGCTAAAGAAACAACTTCGCTTAGAACCCAAGTAGCATAAATATCAACTTCGCTAAACAGCAAATAAGTCGCATGTACCAACTCGCTTTAAATAACAAAGCAACTCGCATTGAAGAAACACAAGTCCGAGACACAACTCGCTTAGTCCTTTTTTCAAAAATAACCACTTTATCAATCCAAAACAACCAAACCACAATGATTTAAGGCTTCCAATTCAAAACATAAACACATATGATGATCCTAAACACAAAAGTACAAGCAAAATTCAAACTTTAACACAAGAATTTGTCCAAATGAATCAAACTCTCCTAAACCCTTAATACTCCAAAAACCTTATGAAATCCACCAAAACAAAGAGCATGAAAGATGAGTGATCAAACCATGGCTCTTGATACCAATTGTAGGATATTGGATTTCACAAACACTCTAAACAATGATCAAAGTAGGCGTATAAGAATGTTAGAGAGAGAAAGTTCTAGTGAGAGAAAGGAAGAGAGTTGGGAACTATAGTGAGAGAAGGAAAATATTATTATGAGCTCCAACTCTCTACCTTGGAAGGTAGAGAGTATTTATAGTCTTACAATAAAACGCCACACAACGGGCTGTGGATCAGGCATACAGCTGGTAAAGACCCGTCCAGTCTCCACGGTGTTACTAAACTAAATACTACTTAACATAAAAGTACTATGACTACGAGCTTTCTAACGATTACATATGCTTGAGGTGACCGACTCTTTAATACATGGAATTTCTAATTCCTAACACGGAATCTTTAGCAAGGACAAGCTCGTAGACTTTTAGGTTGCCTATGAGTTCATCGAGGGTGAGGATTGTCAAATCTTTTGACTCTTCGATTGCCGTCACCTTGGATCTCCACTTCGATGGAAGTGCCCTTAGATATATCCTAACATGGTTACCGGCTAGAAAGATTCATCAAGTGCTTGTAAAGATGTAATAATAGTATTAAAGTTAGCAAATGAATGATCTATAGTTTCCTCATTCGATATTGAAAATTGTTCATATTGTTGAACAAATAAATCAATTTTATTATTTTAACTTGTTGGTTGCCTTGATGAGTTACAACTAAAGAATTCCAAATTTCTTTAGAGGTTTTAAGCATAGAAATTCTTTCGAATTCCTTTTCGGTAAAGCATTATATAAAACCATTTTTGCTTCACTATTTTTAGAAAGCTTTTTCTTCATTTCATCATTTAGTTTATCATGAGGTGTGTGAACTAAATTTCCTTTATCATCATTTGAGGTAGCCTCAAAATCACCTTCAACAATAATGTACCAAAGATCAATATATTTAGACTTCACATATGTTTCGAATCTATTTTTCCAATATATAAAACCATTAGTTTCAGGTAGTGGTGGTCGTTGCATAGATTGCCCTTCCTTATAATTTTCAGAACCCATAGTGATCGAAAAGTTTTTAAAATACAATTTTATTTTAAAACTTTTATAAACTTAGCTCTTGATGCCAATTGTGGAAAACTAGAAGGGGGGTTGAATAGTTTTGCCGATTTAAAGTTGATTTCAAAAACTTTAGATTCGATATTATGTGAAATCGTATGGATGTTGAGAACTTGTAGATCTAATGATAATGCAGACAAATAAATAAAGTTAAGGGATAGAAATGACACAACCGATTTATAGTGGTTCGGCTACAAGGTCACCTTCCTTGCCCTACTCCACTCCCCGAGTCACCTACTCGAGAGTTCAAGCACTATGTCAACAAACTCCTTCACTTGGCGGAGAAGTCTTCACAATGTTGCTTACACTTTTTCCGGTACAAAGCTAGATACCGAGTCCGTAGCACGGTGGACCAAACCAACACAACTAATACACAACAAATATGTGAAATATCAATTACAAGATTCAAGCATGAAATCTTGGAGGTGACAAATCAATCAAGGACCCCTTGCTTGGATGACTTGTAGAATGCTCGTGATCTCCACTTAGAGAAGGACCTATATGAGGATCACAAATAGAAAGAAAGAAGAACAACTCTCTAGATCAAGTGATCTATATGTTAGAAGAGAATGAGAGTGTATGAGAGATTTAGTAAGAAGAGGGTGAGTTAGAATGAAGAAATGGCTCTTTATTTATAGGCAAATTTCTCCTCTGTTCCACGGATCCCACGGATCCCTTCAACTTGGGATCCGTCTCTAGTGTAATCCTAGGGATCCGTGGTACGCTCCTCTTTGCCCATGGGTTTTTTGGTTATGGGTCATGGGTTGATCCATGGGTTTTCTTTAGATTCAATGTATCTAAGTATACATTGTATCAAGTCTTCTTTGGTATGGGTTAAGATCCATGGGTTATGGTTTTTACCCATCCTAATAAACTATTACAACAAATGCTTAATTATTACATTTTTGTATTTAAATGGCTATATGTAAATGCTTTACAAAAATAACATGTATCCTTATAATTATACTTAAGATAACATTACATTTGTTATCAACAAAACACAAAGAGATCGCAAAATATTAATAAACGTTTTTACGGTTTATTTGTATTAACAAAAAGGATTGATGAGGTTCTAGTAAGGTCTAGTACTTATGTATCTTGAGTGTTTTTAGTCTCTTATGGTGTCTTAAATGATATGAGACTTAAATGATCAAGTGTAATGAGTGAATGTAGCTAATGATGTCCTTTATGGAAAGAAATGGAGTTTTTATGAACACCAATGGGTGATCAAGGATGACACTAAAAATTTTGAGGGTGTCAAGTGGATTCAAATAATCCTAGAGATCAGATGATGATCTAAGGAAAATTTAGAAATTTTCTTAAAAATTACAAGAAATGAAAAACTAGTTTTTAGACCATTTTAAGATCAAGATGACTAAAATCAATTTACTAAGTGTTTTTAGGATGAGAGGGAGAATGTGTGAACATTGGAGCGGAAATATGGTGAGTTTTGAGGTAATGACAAATAATTTTTTTTTTGAATATGATCCTAAGTCATTCATGAGTGAGTGCGAGATCAACTAAGCCTAAAGATAGTTAAAGTGATCCTAATGAAACATGTTAAACTAGTTCAATCAGGTCTGGAAGGTTTGGTTGATGTAATAAAAGAAAAAACATTTCTTCTGTTTGCCCGGATCCCACGAATCCTTCATTTGAGGGATCCGACTAGTTATAAACTAGGGATCCGACATCTGGAACAGTTTTCTTAACAGTGAGCGTGCAATATTTCGTTCTAGGTATTGAATTTTGAGACTAATGATCTTCATAGCAAGCATACATGTATACAAGTAGGATATGGTAAGAGTAGCATGAAAGAACATCAAAAATTCAAGAAAGATGATTAACAAATGATTTATTTCATAGGTAAGATCAAGTTACAATGGTAAACTAAAGACAACGCCTAAGGATCGATTTTATTAAAGAAAACTATTTTGCTCATATGTTTTCGTTTGATGGATCGTCAAGTGGGTTGTGAGTAGTTGATGATTCAGGAGTGAAGAATGAAGTGATGAAAGATGTGTTCAACGGTTCCATCATTTTGTTCACAAGTATATATTGAGGGATTTGAAATTGAGGGTGATAGTACATGACATGATGATAAAGGCATGTCAGAAACATCCCATATGGAATTAGTTTGTTCTTGTTGCCTTGGAGGTTTATAATTCGCCTTGCGAAGAAGTAAGCAAGATTGTACGGTTGTTGAGTTAGGAGATAGTAAATCATGTGAGCACAACATGCCGGAAGTATCTCACGATTTCCTGTAAGACTCCAAACATTTTCACGTAGGATAACTGCGAGAGGTTTGAGATCATCTCGGAGATCACGTGTATAAATTATGCTTGGATTTGAGTAATTGGATTGAGGAGTGCATAGAAATCGAGTGATTTCTTGAGGATAAGGTATGTATGAGCAATATGGACTGTTTTTTTCACGATAGTTAATGAGAGAATCAAGGGACCAATCTTTAGTGAAAGCACATTGTCCATAATTTGGAATTTGGAGAATGTGAGCAAATTGATCAAGAGTAAAAAAAAACTTTTGGTTTTTGATCCAAAACCATAGTGAGAGAGAATGATCCTCATTACGAACGAGTTCAACTTGACGGCAGAATTCCAAAACAAACCGCAGACAAATTTTCTCATTAATCCCGAGAATACCTTCTAGTCCTATGGTGCGGAATGAAGTATTGATACCTTCTTGGAAGATTAGAGGCGAGTCAACAATACGTCCTTCATGAAAGTAACGAGTTTCGATATTGTTGAACCCACGAATATGATTGCCAGGTGTGTTAGGCTCAAGAGATATATTTGGAATGTACACATAAGTAAGTTGATTATCGAAGTCACACTCATGAGATATGATGAAACCTATAGACATGGAATGAATACTTTACATGAGTATGTTAGTACATAGTAAAACTTCAAGAGTGAGAACGTTTTTGGTTGGTGATACTTAATCATACTTTTGAGTTATGTTATATTGATAGGATCTCCTAATGTTTTTATTGTCTATTCTATTTTTATTAACAATGACATTTAGCTTACTCCTTTTTAACATTTTAGTGAGGTTTTCCTTTTATGGTAAGTTTTTATGAAATGGTTTTTATGTTGCATGAGTGTCTGTCACCAGATCCACCGGTTTTGCCGGTTCCCTTTTAAAAGGGATCCGGCTAGTTAAAGCTCAGTATCCGAGGATCTGCAGTTTTGACAGAAATTGGTCTTGAGGTAGAATCAATTTTTGCAACTTTATGGTATAAAGTGGAATGTGTTTTAGCCAATGTTAATTCTTAAGCATGCATTAATAATTTCAAACATGTTGGGGTTTGAGATGTGCGAAAGAAAAGATATAAAAACACATTATGCAAGAGAGAAATGAGATAAACTACGACATTAATTACATTTCATTTTAATGCTTAAAGCAATACAAAGGATCGGATGGATGATACAAATGTAGATCAATAAGACAAAGTACATGTCTCCATGAGAGAATTTGATCATGGGATACACGAGAGCGATGAGCAAGATGATGATGATCACGAGGGTGATGTAAACCATGACGATGGAGATCTTTCTTGATTTTGATTTCTCAAAATAAGATGAAGAAGATGAAGTTTTGAATGTGAGGTTTTTGAAAGTGGAAGATTTGAAAAATGGGGTTTGTTGGTGAGAGTTGATGATCGGAAGAGTTTTATGGGGAAGGAGGAATTTTTGAGATTTGTGTTTTGTTTTATTTGTATTTAGAAAGATTTGGTTCAGACAACACATATTGATACATCTAGTTTAGATGGATGATAACACGTAAGCACAAAGTTTTTTTTAATGAAGTCACGTATATTATATAAATATGCTTGGATAAAGAAAAACATATAAACACATAATTTACCATTTAGTAACATGCAAACATACACATGATGTTAGGATCATATATTTTATGTTGTTTGATGATTCGGGTGGTCTAGGATTATGATGAAACAAGAGTGCCATGTTTAGAGAGATGAAGAGAGTAGAGAGGGAGTTCTAGAGAGAGATAAAACAAAAATGAGAAGGTTAGATTAAGAAGCTCCACCCCTTCCAAGGATGGAAGGGTGTTGAAACAAACAAAGACCTTGATAGATCTTGAGCTCGTGGATCGTTATGTATGCCTATGTAATCACAAGCACAATAAAAGATAATCTCTACAACTTATGTTCAGCAGCGGAATATAAACACAAGTAATAACTAAGAACTTCTTGATCCTCTATGGATCTTTATATTAACTAAAACTGAGTTTTTTCAATCGATACCTAACTCTTTCTAATGTGTTCCTTTTATAGACAAGGAACCCTAAACAATATCGCTAAACCGTTTTCCAAGAAACGTATAATCATAAAACTAAATAAGATATACACAATCACTTCCTAATAAAGCTCATGTATATCCACACTAAATATACTAAACACGGAATAAACACTTCCGCAGAAACCAACTAGTCACTATTATACTTCAGTAGAAAAAGTCTTCGGCAGAATCCACTTCACTTCAGTAGAAACACTTCACTTCAGTAGAAACACTTCACTTCAGCATAATCCAGACTTTCACATAATTCCCAACAATCCTCCCCTAAACTGGAATTTGACTTGTTAAGTTCCAGTTTCTTGATAGATCTGACAGCACCAGAGGATTGAACACGAACAGCAACAGCAACAGCAAAGAAGCCAAAAACATCTCTATGATGAAGAAACTTTAAAACTCTATATCTTTGCAGCAACAAATGACAATAGGTACATCAAAACAATTAGTTGCATACTATTCTCATCACATCCAGGTGTGTGAACTCCTGGGAGAGGTGAATCATTGAAAATAAATGGATTTGATGTCTCTTTACCAATAGCCATCACTACTGGAGTAGCCATATGTTTAAGTTAGTAAACTATGGTACACTGATAACCATCTGATTTATTGGCAAACCAGCAACCATATAAACGGATTTGAAATGTCTTTACCTGTAGCCGTTTGCTCAGGACTAGTTAATTCTTAGAATTGGTGAATTAAGAACCAAATATGGAATATGCCACTGCCTTTACCACAAGCCATATACAAGTGGGCTAGCCAATTCTTGGATTCCAAATAGGAATAAAACATGGTGAATTGAAAACCATACAACACTCTTCAATTAAGCATGGGTGGTTGCATACCCTATGATTTTCAGCAAATCATTACAGCTATCAACAGATTTGATGTGTCTTTACCAAAGCTGTACCCTTTGGACTAGCTAACTCTTGGACATACACAAAGTATATCAGGTGAGTCAAGAACCAAAAATATACAACAAACCTGCAAGAAAAGTTAGATAAAACCAAAATCATTTTTTTTTTAACTAAGAAAAGAAAGAAAGAAAACAAATATTACAAAGAATTACAATCAAGATGAACCTTTATGTGATAGAAGTTGATTCTTAATCAAACCAACACATTGAATAGCATGAAGGTCATCATTGCCAACCGGATTAGGAGGCACGTCCAACTTGTGTCTCAGCAACCTTTCCATAAAAGTATCAGATAAAGGATAAAGCCTATCTGATAGCATACACAAAATCATCCCACATGTAGTCTGAACTACCTGAACACAAGGCAAAGGATAAAACCTCCAACTCTCAATCTCCCATTTATGAGAATTCTTCCAAATAGAATACCCTTTACCATTTGGAGAATCAGAATCAAACATAACTTGAAGATCACCCAAAAGATATAAACCAGAACCAGTTGTTTGAATGATACTTATAATACGGAATAACATGATTATACAGCATTTGTAAATCATGTCTATTCACTAAATGAAGAATATCCTTCAAGAAGTTGAACTCAAGAACAGTATTATCCAGCCTAGACACGTATTCGACTTTCCAGCTTTCCAATCAACCAAAATCACATGAGTTCCTTCAGGAAAATCATCAACAGTTCCAACTTCAATAAAAGTAGATTCATCAGCTTGGATATCAAAATCAGTATTCCTGGAAGCATGTTTTTTAGCCAATCTGTCGAACTTCGGTAACCAAACTCTTCATTTCCATACCATCAATGTGGTCAGTACCAATCTGTAAATCAGTCTCTGAATCGAGAATCATTAAGATCCACACTAGACAACATGTCAGAAGAAATTAAAGAAGAGTCAGCAGAAACAACCAGTGCAGAAGAAGGAGTAGCATCAGAATGTGTTTCAGAAGGAACAAATGAAGATACCACCGAAGGCAAAACAGTATCAAAATTATCCACAATTTCAACTGTTTTCCGTCTCTTGGCTGTAGGAACATCAGGCATTGAATCACGATTTTCCAATGAAGAAGAAGAAATAGTACCTTGTGAAGAAAACTTCATAACCAGATTATACTGTCGAATCAAAGCATCATCAGACAAAGTCAGAATTTGCTTCATGGACATACCAGAATTATACATAGCAGCATTCTTCACAACTCTTCACATATAATTCCTCTTCTCGAGCAAGCTGTCATAGGTCTGTCTCTTTTAGCTTTATTTCTTTGATCAATAAGAGCTCTTCTCTTAGACAGATTCTAGCTTTCTTTGATTACCAAGTGCCTTCATTTTCTCCACAAAATCATCATCATTAAAAGAATCTCCTAAGATAAGTTTTGCAAGAGAAGGATCAGAAGCACCTTGAGAAATATAACCATCCCATTGATCATCAGTAATCGTAGGAAAGAATTCATCAAGCTCTAATTTCCTTTCGGAGTCAAATCGAAGCATACTGATCTTGAAAAAATTTAGCCACAACACGACTCTTTTGGATATTCTCATAATCAGCAAATAATCCAGTCTGAGCTTGATATTGTTCTTTAGTCACTTTTCCGACTTCAGAAATCAGCAATCACGAGTCCTGTCCTGTCTCAGAAGATATCTCAGCAGAACCAATTTCAGCAGAACCAATGTGAGCTTCAGAAGCAATCAAATCCACATCAGAGGAAATAGGTTGAGACAATTCCTCTATAGGTGTAGAGAAAACCTCAGATGAATCATTTAACTTGTACATTCTCTCCCGCAATAAAACCTCTTCATCATCTCTGGAAGGCGACACATTTGAATGTTCTGGGATAGACGAAGTTTGACCATGACTAGTAGTAACCTCCTTCACTAGGACATCAGCAGATGCATCAACCAAATGTGGCTCCTTTGAAGTATCAGCATGTACAATATTCAAATATTGTCTTCGTCTTTTGCTAGTATATAGAATAGGCTCCTTGCTCTTTGAAGATTTATCAATAGAAGAATGAACATCAGATGTAAGTGCCACATCAGCCAATATTGCAAGAGATTCATTAAGATTCTCTGTGTCCTCCTCATCAGAAGAAATCAAACTTCTCTTTGTACCTTTCTGACTTAGCAGTTTTTCCAAGTGCTCAACTTTATTCTCCAAGCCCACAATCTTATCACCAAGAACAGATTTGGTTTCAGCAAGTTCTTTCTTAAGACCAATCACCTCACCTGTAAGCTTGTTCATCAGAACATATAATGAGGTAAGTGTGATAGTTTCTTCATCAGCATCATGTGATTGTTCAGTTGGAATTGGAACTTCAGTAGAATGTTCAGAAGCAACATTATCCTGATCAACATTAGAACAACCTTCACCAAATGGAGCCTAACAGGACTTGGTGTGGACAATCTGTCAGTATCAACCTGAACTTCATCAATTTGATCCTGAACTGCTTCAATAGGAACTTGGATAAATGCTGGACTAGAACATGGTCTTGGTGAAAGTATAGATGCTTCAGCAACAACAGAAGGACCTTCACCACCATCTACTGAAGGAGTTCCATCAGTAGGATTGGAGGAAGGTAAAACTACATTAAGCTCATTATCAATCTCATTTTCCTGAGGTAACATTGCAGCTAACAAAGGAAAATGTGTCCCTTCAAATTTAGTTCTCATTGTAGCAAATAACTTGGGAGTCAGAACACTTATAGGATAAAAGGCTTGGGTTTGTGTAGAAATATTCAATATCATCTGTAAGAACCTAGGGTACATCAAAAACTTACCCTTTGTCCTAGTTATATTTTCTACCATATTATCAAAGATATACTTAGAGAAATTAAAAGTTAAACCCTTAGATAAACAAACAATACCACATCCCATTTGTGTTGAAAATTGATCCCAGCCTCTCGACTTATTGCTCATGCACTGCACCAAAGTATGAACCAAGAATCTCCACATAGGACAGAGCTTATTTTTCAACCACATATCTGTCCTCGTACTTTGATATCCAATAGCTCTAAGTCCTTCAAGCACCATTGTAGAGTCAGAATGATAAACCCCATTCTCATCTTCCAAGCGAAGTTGGCTCTCGATCAAATCCTCTGTCACCACATACACTTGTCCATCAACACTTGCAACTATCTCAGTATCTCCTCTCTTTTCTGCCGACGCCCAAAATTGAGTAATCAAAGTTTCATATATTGCATCTGGATAATGCGTCAATGCATATACAATCTTTGATCTTAGTAAGAAAGAAATCATCGGCCTATAAAGCTCATCTCCTCGAGCAGTCCCAAGAAAAGCAACCTTGTTATGATCGTGTTTAAATTGAAGTGCCATGAGTGATTTTGAGGATTAGGGTTACGATTTTTCACAAAAGGAAGTGTTTTTAATGAGAGAGTAATTGAATCAATTAATATGGAGCGAAAATATTCCGGAGAGAATAAATAGAAAGTTCTCAATTTTAGTCAAAGTTGACCAAAGCTGACGTGGATTTCTACTTTTCCTCGAATTCACTTATAACTTCGGTAGAAACGGAAATCAGTCTGCTGAAGTAGAACCCTCAGAAGAAACAGAAGACTTACTCACGAAGCTTCAGTAAATATCTTTTTACTGTTTCACCCACACGCATTAATTCTCTTACCACTTGAACCCGTCTATAAAATAATCCCAATGCACATAGACTTCTTCATCAAAAATCCCCAAATAATATCAAACCCTAATCTCTTCAATCCTTCAAAATTAACCAAACTCATCATGAGTACCAAACTTGAGATCATAGATCTCACAACAACATCCTCATCATCTAGTGAAGATACCAATACATGGTTTAACTATTTTCCAAAACCATATCCACTACCAAAGAAGTCACCTTTTCTCTCCTCATCAGAAGATGAAAGTGTTGAGAAACCAAATGTATCTGCTGAAGATTCTGATGAATCCTATAATGAGGGAACATCTTATTCCCAACCCTCAGCACCTAGGCCTCAACGAAGGTCACGGGCCAAAAATCCACCACTTCCTATGGGAAGAAAGGTGGTGCTTGGTCTCTTGGCATCATGTTTTGGTGCATCATCACATATCGTATCAAGGAATGGAAAAAGGAAAATGATGTAAGTTGATGTATGATTGAAAGAGTAGATGATGCATAAATGAAAATCTTTCCTTCTCATCTCTCTACCACAATCAGCTTCAGCTTCTTCGTTTTCATCAATCCATCCTCTCCATTTTGATCCTTAGCATCTGTTAGAGTTGGTTATGCTCATCACAAAAGCGTAGCCAGCATTTAGTGCCAAAAGATGTGAGCGATCATGCATATCGTGCTCATCTTAAGATGTTGGAACAGATGATATGTAATAGATTAGGACTATTAGATCATGTAGATGCTTTTGATGTTGCCAGTACTCTGTAACTGTAAGTCGTAAACTATTTCTTGAATGAATGAATGATCTATTTGCTTCTGTACTTCTTTTGATTGAATCATATGACTTCAGTACTTCAACTTCAGAGGAAACAAATAGCACACTTCAGCACAATGAATTCGGAAGAAACCAGCTTGAGCTTTCTTGACCATAACACAACTGATCAGAGACAACCATTCTGCAAAACAAACACAGAAACATGCACAAACAAAACAAAGAAACACACTAAACTTACATTAGCAGGTTAGAATTAGTTACCAAAACAACCAAATATACAAAATTACATAGCAAAAAGCAAAGTTATACACAAATCCTCCCTCGAGGCATATGCCTCCCTGAGGCCTATGCCTCCCCTTAAACTTTGCAGTTAAGGGTTAAGCATGCCAATATGGACCACAAGGTGTTGAAACCTTGGTCCTTCAAAAGCCTTTGTTAACAAATCGGCCACATTATCATCAGTATGTATTTTGACCACATTTATCAAATTTTTATCATATGCATCTCTTATAAAGTGGTGCCTGATTTCAATATGTTTTGTTCGACTATGAAAAACTGGATTTTTAACAATGCATATGGTACTTTGATTATCAATAAAAATTGTTGTGTTCATGAAATTATACCCATAATCCAACAACTGATTTTGAATCCAAAGAACCTGTCCACAACAATTAGCAGCGAGCCACATACTCTGTCAGTAGATGAGGTAGCCACAATAGTTTGTTTCTTGCATTGCCAAGAAATCAATCTCTTTCCAAGGAATTGGCAACCTCCAGTAGTGGACCTCCTATCCAGATTAGCACCAGCATAGTCACTATCACTATAGGCTTCCAACTTAAAAGGAGACTCTTTTGGGTACCAAAGACCAAGAAGAGGTTGGCCTTTGAGATACTTAAAGATCTTCTTAACAGCATTGAGATGGGAAGTCAGTGGAGTAACTTGATGCCGCGAACAAACACTCACAGCAAAAGTAATATCGGGCCGGAAGCTGTTAAATACATCAAAGACCCAATCATAGACCTGTACAAATGAACATTCACAAGTGGATCAGCTTCATTGTTGGTCTTTGTCTTTGGAGCTTCATAAGGTGTAGTAGCAGTCCGTACACTCTCCATACCAAACTTCTTCAAGATGTCCCTCACATATTTGTCCTGACTTATAAAAATACCATCAGGTTTCTGCTGAACTTGAAGACCTAAAAAGAAAGTCATCACTCCCATTGCACTCATCTGAAACTCTCCCTTCATGAGTTCCTCAAACTCCCTGCACCAAGCTTCCTTTGTGGATCCAAAGATAATATCATCCACATACACTTGCACAAGAATAATGTCAGTGGAATTCTTCTTCAGGAAAAGAGTCTTATCAATTGCACCTCTTCTGTAACCGTGCTTCAGCAGAAATGTAGAGAGCCTAGCATACCAGGCTCTAGGTGCCTGATGTAGTCCATAGAGAGCTTTGACTACCTTATAAACATAGGTCGGATGATCTGGATCTTCAAATCCTTTAGGTTGAGTGACATACACCTCCTCTTCAATTTCACCATACAAGAAGGCTCCTTTAACATCCATTTGATAGACCATAAAGCCCATATAGGATGCATAAGCTAAGAAGATCCTTATAGCCTCAACTCTTGCTACTGGTGCAAACACTTCATCATAATCGATCCCCTCCTCTTGTCTATAACCCTGTGCAACCAATCTGGCTTTGTTCTTGATGACAACACCCCGAGCATCTCTCTTATTCTTCAGAATCCATTTTGTCCCAATAGCATACTTACCATCAGGTAGTGGTACCAATATCCAAACCTGCTGATTTTGAAACTGTTGCATCTCATCCTGCATTGCTTCAAGCCAACTTGAGTCTTCAAGAGCTTGAGTAACACTAGTTGGTTCCACTTGTGAGAGAAAACAAGCAAACAGACAATGTTCATAGTCTGTGTGATTGTCTCTCTGTTGATTTGAGACATAAGAGACAAAAGCCACCTGTCCATATTTAGAACGCGCCACAGTACCTCTCGTTCTAACAGGTGCATCAGGATCACCAATAATATTTGACTGTGGATGTACATTGTTGATCCTTGTTGTAGTGGTGGTGTTGACATCAATGGAATCATCAAGATTAGTCACAGTAGGTTCAAAGTCAGTATCATAGGAAGGTGTGTTGAAGATGCCTGCTTTAGGTTGATGATGACCAAGATCTGAAGGTGTTGGAAACCTTGTATAAGGTTCACCAAGATCTGTTGACACTTTAGTAGACATAGGAGTAGAGTCAACATGTCTTTCAGCCGAATTGGAGAGGTGAGAAGAACCAGATTCCCTTTCAGCAGAATTGAAGTTTCTGCCGAGTACTGCATTAGAACTCGCTTCAGCATTCCTCTCAGTATCTAAATTTGCTGCATACTCTTGTTTCTTCAGTCTTGCAAGATCCTCAGCATAATAGAATTCATCTTCACCCACGTCAGTATAAGCTTGAGAAGTGTCACCTACAAAATTGTTAGGAGAAAAGGAAGGTACTATAATGGGTTGTTCATCATCAGACCCACTGTCAGAATGAACATCCAAATTGTCTGCGTTTGTAGTTGTAGATACTTCTGAATCTGCATTTTGATCAGCCTTATGTCTAGCATATCCCAAGTAATCAGTCAAGTAATCAAGATCAAATGACCAAACATGACCCTGACCTTGAACATTAGGCTTGTCTTCAAGATACCTCAGATTCAATGTCTCCTCAATTTTCTTTGCAGATATATTGTAAACTCTGTATGCCTTACTATGAGCAGAATACCCCACAATGTAACCATCATCAACTTTCTCATCAAATTTGCCCAAAGGATCACTGGTATTCAAGATTGTCACCTGACAGCCAAACGGTTTAAGGTAATGAATAACAGGAACTTTCCCAAAAAGAAGTTCATAAGGTGTTTTAAGATGTGGTCTTGTAATGGACACTCTATTGAGTACATAACAAGCTGTACCAACAGCCTCAGTCCAAAACATGGTAGGAAGTTTAGAGTCTGCTAGCATTGATCTTGCAGCCTCTATTAAGGTTCTATTTTTCTTTCTGCCACCCCATTTTGTTGAGGGGTTCTTGGAGTGCTATAGTCCCTTTTGATTCCCTTCAACCTGCAGAGTTCTATGAGAATGGCATTTTTGAACTCTGTACCATTATCACACCTAATTCCTTTCACCTTTTTGTTCAACTGATTCTCAATAAGGGTAATGAAGTCTTTCAAAATTTCAGATGTTTCATCTTTGGTCCTTAGAAAGAATACCCAACAAAATTTGCTAAAACCATCAGTAATCACCAGACAAAAATATTTATGATCAATGCTTCTCACTTTAGTTGGACCAAACAGATCCATATGAAGCAGCTGAAGAGGTTCAGAAATAATGGTTACTGCCGTAACTGGAACACCTTTGTAGGAGGCTCTGTGCTGCTTTCCTTTGTTGCATGCAACACAGTTATGATCATTAGTGAATACTTTGGCAGGAAGTCCTTGAACAAGGCCCAGTTTAGAGAGCTGGTTGATGGTCTTGAAATTGACATGGGCCATCCTTCTGTGCCATTTGGTGGACTCATCCACAGATGCTTTAGCCACCAAACATGTTAAGTCACCTGCTGGTTGGACATTAGTTAAGTTAAATGTATACAGATTATGACTCCGAGGAACCTTCAGAAGAATTGAAGTATCTTCTGGGAGTTTGAAGTCTTTAGACAGCACAAGACATTCATTCTCTGTGAAGAGTACTTTGTTCTTAGTGTCACAGATTTGAACAAATTGAAGTGTTTCCTGACATACTTCTAGAACAACCACTGTCAACAATTCCAACATCTTTATGCTTAAGGGGATGATCCTACAACAACAACAAAATATACAGAATATTAGTACACTATGGAGGCTCAAGTCATTGCTGACTTGAACCTGCCTTGTGGATCATATGAGTTATGCCAGGTAGAAAGATAAGATCCACTATTGTTCTTGGGTTTCCAATGAAACTTAGGTCTATGTTTATTCCAAGAACAACCTGCTGAGGTCTTGACAGCAGTACCCCAGTACCCTCTCCCATCACTCATAGGATTTATATATCTAGGCCAAAACCATTTTAAAATATTCACTGGTTGATTGAACATATGGTTTTCCAAATGATCTTCTCCAAGGAAAAGATGTATTATAATTAGAGGCTTGTGAAACATAAGGTGGTATTTCATTCACATTGGTCCACATAGGCCTAGTATTCCTAGAGTCACCACACCTACTCATTCTTTGCTCATGATAATCACAATCCTTAATTAAATGGGATTTACTTCCACACACAAAACATTTCTTCTGAAGAGAAGATTTATTCAAACCAAGAGAAGTATTCTTACAAGCACCATGAAAAGAATTGTTTTTAACAGTACTATTATGCAAAGAATTAAAAACTAAGTCTTCAGAGGCAACTGTCTTGGAAGTGGATTCCTTGGCAGCAACTCTGACACTCTTATTGGTAGTCTTTGGGACAGGCAGGGGTGTAGACTCGGGAAGGTCAGACTTGAGAAGGTCAGACTTGGGAAGGTCAGACTTGTCATTTGAATCACTCTCTGTAGACCCTTGCTTGGTGGACTTGTCACTGTTAACACAAGAGACAAAGTCATTAGAAGAAGTATTAGGGTCTGGCATGTCTCTTGACTTTTTGCCATACAGATGATATGATCCATCAAAGTCTTTAATTTTGGACACATCAATAGGCATATGTTCACCTCTAATAGGACCAGGGACAGAATGTAATTGACCTTCTTTGACAAAATTAGCTAGCTTGGCTGGTGTAGATTTACGTGTGTCATCCCTAGCTTCTAAGCCAACATATTTCTTAAACCCTAAAGCCACTGTAGAGTTAGAAGCTTGACTACTATAAATAAAACCAGCTAACTTATTCCCATTCATCATCCATTCTTTATGCCTAGCAATTTCCTCTTTAAGTTTCTCCTTAAGCTCTAGATTTTCTGACTCTAAGTCTGCTCTTAACTTCTCAGACCATTTTAACTCATTTGTAGCACATTCGAGATCTCTTTCTAAAACACCTATCTTTTCACCATAAGCTATTTCATTCTTCTGAAACCAAACCTTTTGTCTTTCTAGTGTTTTTAAAGCCTGTTTATAAGCTTCTACTTCCACATAATATTCATTATATTTAGGTTCCAAAATATCATAAGCTTGTTTAAGTTCATTATAACGCTCACTACAACCAAACAAACAATTTTGTACCTGAGAGATGCCCATCAAGGCAATCTGTTCATGCCTATCCTCTGAAGTACAGCTAGCAATCAACCCAACATTATCAGGACCATCATTATCAGACTCCTCATGTTGCTTCCAGTCCACATTGCTATCCAGAGTGACCAAAGCAGCTGATCCCTTTGATGTTCCTGCCTCCTTCTGATACTGCTGATAAGAAGTGTATCTTGTCTCATCACCAGCTTTCCTGTCTTTGCATTCTCTAGAAAAGTGCCCCATCTGTTGGCATGTGAAGCATTTAACCTTCCTCTTGTCAAACCTTGCTGGATCACGTCCTTTGAATCCAAACCTTCTTCCAGCTTTTCTTTCAAAACTCTTGATATCCATGGAAAGCATGGCCACTTGCCACCTCAACTTCATCTCTTCCATCTCAAGCGGGTCCACCTGATCAAAATCCTCATAAGCTAGTTCCTGCTGAGGATCATAATCAGCAAAGAAGGATCCAAGTACATCTTCCATAATGTTGCTTGATTTAGAGTGAGAACTTGATGAAGGAGCAGCATTAGATGATGATGGATATGGACTTGGACCATAGCAAGACTTTGGAGTAGAGGCTCCAACAAAGGCAGTATGAGTAGCAGAAGAAGATGATCGAAAAGGGCTTCTTACATCATGTTCAAGAGCTTTAAGTTTGTTGTAAAGTTCATCAAAGGTCATCATGTCCAAACCACCTTTAGCTTTTAAGGCTATGCTTACATGTAGCCAGGATGGAGGCAATGACCTCAGAAACTTAGAGTTACAGTCATCATTATCCGGCTTAGCTTGAAGCTGGTTCAACTGACTTAAGATCTTGTGAAACTTATCATAGCCCTTGTGAATTCCTTCCTCTTCAGAGATCTGAAAGTCCTGAAACTGTTGTCTTAGCATGGACTTCTTCAGCCTTCTAGACTCCTCATTCCCACCGAACTTCGCTTTAATAGCTAGCCATATATCCTTGGCGTCATGCATGAAGTGAAAATCACTCAAGTGATCCTCGAGGAATAGCTTGCGAAGAATAGTTCTGACTTTTGTTTCTCTCTGAACTGCTAGCAACTCTTCAGCAGTTTTGGGAGGAACATTAATCATGTTCCCAGCAGCATCCGTGGTAGTTCTCTTTAAACTGTTCCCCTTCAAAATTATCTGCCATAGATTCCAATCAATATTGGAAATCCAATTCTGCATCTTCATCGCCCAAAGATCATATTCCTCCCTTTTAAGGTAAGGAAACTTAGCATTGCTATTAGAGAGACTTAGTTGTTGCAGATGGGTGGAGTTTTGGTTGTTGGTGAGTTCAGTATCAACATCTGAACCAGGCATGATGATTTTGTTATGGTTGTATGGGTGTTTAGAAAAAGCTTGTCCTTAGTATCGTAGAGACTCTCACGAGGCTCTGATACCACTTGTTGAAACAAACAAAGACCTTGATAGATCTTGAGCTCGTGGATCGTTATGTATGCCTATGTAATCACAAGCACAATAAAAGATAATCTCTACAACTTATGTTCAGCAGCGGAATATAAACACAAGTAATAACTAAGAACTTCTTGATCCTCTATGGATCTTTATATTAACTAAAACTGAGTTTTTTTTTAATCGATACCTAACTCTTTCTAATGTGTTCCTTTTATAGACAAGGAACCCTAAACAATATCGCTAAACCGTTTTCCAAGAAACGTATAATCATAAAACTAAATAAGATATACACAATCACTTCCTAATAAAGCTCATGTATATCCACACTAAATATACTAAACACGGAATAAACACTTCCGCAGAAACCAACTAGTCACTATTATACTTCAGTAGAATAAGTCTTCGGCAGAATCCACTTCACTTCAGTAGAAACACTTCAGCATAATCCAGACTTTCACATAATTCCCAACAAAGGGGTATTTATAGTTACAACCTAAACGTCCTCCTGTCGGACTGTGGATCAGGTATACAGTGGGTAAAGACCCGTCCTTCCTCCACGGTGTTGCTCTAAACTAATAACTAACTAGCTAATAACTAACTAATTAACTACTAAATAACGTAAATAACGATATGTCTACGAGCTAAATTATGCTAGATTATATTTGGGGTGACCGACACTTCACAATGGAATTTCCAATTCCTAACAATCTCCCCCTAAGGGAGGTCACCCCATGATTTACATTTTGAATCCTAGCATTCTATTTTGTCTTCTTGTTCTGAGCTCGTAGACTTCAGTTCTTCACTTCCGCAATCTTTGTGCTTTAGAAGTGACTCTTCATAGTCCGATTATTTTGTACTTTAAGTGGAGGTCTTTGAACTGATCCACATCTTGATGATCTTCGAGCTTTCTTTGAGATCATCAACCACAGTAAATCTCTCGATCACCCTTTGTTGTGTTGCCTTCATGTGATTTTGTGACTTTTGGACCGACATGCTCACACTTTCTGGATCATGACATCTTTTCATCAGAGTAGCGGAAGCATCTTTGTTGTATGTCATTGATTGTCATGATTTTCTTCAATTAAGTGTGAATGATGTGAGCATGCGGTTGTGAATTAACTTCTCAATATTGATCAGCTGCAATCGTCTAAATGTTCTTGCAAACAACAGTTAGCAATAAAACACAAGAAAGTGTCTTTTTTCACTTTCATTGAATACAGTTGCAAGAACCACGGTTCCCCGTTGATCAGTATAAATACTGCCTGTGATCAGGTAGAATTCCGAAGAATCTCCTTGACAGGGTTTCGCAGCTTGATCTAGCCGTTCTCAAACCGAAGCGTCCCAAAGTAGACAACACGGAGTGAGTGAACCAGCGAATTAAGATTCACTGATTGATGAAAAATTTATTTGAAAACAATCGCGTATTGCTTAGAAGAAAGAGTTTTGCAATACGGCGAAGGTTTTATGAGAAAGATCAATTTTCAATCAGAAATACTTTTTGTATTTGAAAAAGAGTGACATTCGATGTGCTAGAGAAAAGAAGAGATTTGCACATCGAACGGTTTTTCCAAAAGTATTCGTCAATTCATTTCCTGGACCAAGGTTGATTCAAGATTGAATCGCCCCATCATTTTTATCCAGTTGTCACAAGCTTAATCTTTAGAAAAGATCTCACATGTCACCCACCAAGAGCTTGTTTGATTTTGGCTCTAGAAGGATTTACATCTTCATTGTGAATATTTATACATATCACTCAGATGTTCTGGCAATACCACAAGGACAATGCGTAGGACTCTCAATATATACTTACTTTCCACATTGTGTGAAACAGCAAGTCTTCATTAATTTTGTGTCCTAATGAGATTTTGTGGATGATCTCTTGGCTCTAGACTCAATAGTGCATATTTGGTTTCCTATGCCGGAGACTAGGGAGAGGGTATCCTTCTTCAATATCAACTAACTCTAAGATAAAGTCGATAGATAATGTAGGTTCCCCGTGAGAATGAAACATGTCCTTTTAAGAGGAACTTGAGTAGCTTGGGAAATTTAGTGTAGTGCGTCACTGGGTCCATGACGTCTTGTCTTCAATATTAGTGTTACCTTGGTAAACAACAGTAGCATATGTATTGAACCCGGTTTCTGCCCTAAGGTTGAATTTTTGGAGGGCTACTTCTTTTCACCCTTTTCTCATTTCATTTCTTTTTCATTCTTCAACCCCTTCAGTGCTTACCAAGACTTCATTACTAGAACCTTGTTGGGTTTATTCCAGTTCTAGCTCCATCTCAGTTCGCACTCTTCCCGTATTCTCATTTTTCTCCTTTTTTCATCATACCTAAGGACTTCTACACTATCTAGTGGATTTTCCCTGGGTAGATCCCTCCGGCTCTGGCGGGATCGTAGGAACGAATACCTAGCCTAACCATCCTTATAACACCATGCATAAATTAAATTGGTCAGTCTTTTTGGTACAGTTCTTTCCTTCATGAAACTACTTGAAAAATCATTTGGAAAATCAATAAAGGTACTTGTGATATAATATCAAAGCATTTTGTACCTTAATTGTTTTGATCATTTAGAAATGCTCCCCCTCAACATGTGCATATGATTTTGAAATTATTTAGCACATGGAGGCAAGAGTTCTTTGAAATATATTCTTGATCACAATTTCCGTAGAAAACGCCATTTGATTTTCTTGTAAATTCTCCCCCACAAAATGTGCGTTGGTTGTTTGAAATCATTTAACACATAGAGGCAAGAGTTCTTTGAAGTACTGATCACAATTTCCGTAGAAAAAGCCATTTGATTTTCTGGTAAATTCTCCCCCTCAAAATGTGCGTTGGTTGTTTGAAATCATTTAACACATAGAGACAAGAGTTCTTTGAAGTACTTTCACGATCACACTGCCATATAGAAAACCATTAGAAAATCAGTCAAGGTACTTATGTTGAAACATAGAAATCATTGTACCTTGAAATTTTATTTTCTTTAGAAGTGCTCCCCCTTGATATGTGCTTCGAGATTCGAAAGCGTTTGGTACATATGGGAGAGTAGTATGCACAATTGAATCAAACGATCGCCTTTTATCAGATATCATAATTAAATCGCAAATTCTCCCCCGATCAAAAATATCAAACCCTTTGAGATTTTGGATCCCAAGTGATTTAATAAGGTTTAGAAAACATGGGAGAAAATGTGGCCTGATTTAAATACTCATCTTGTTTTTGGTTAAATGCTCCTCCTCAATCGTGTGCATCATGTATTGAAATCGTTTGGCACATGGAGGCAGGAGTGCCTTTGAAGGACTAAAACCAATTCCATTTAAACAGATAAGAGATTTAAATCACTATCTCTCCCCAGATCAAAAATTTTAGACCTTTTGAGATTTGTGATCCCAATTGATTTAAATATTTAGAAAATTTTAGGGGAAAGACGTGGCCTGATTTACTTTTGAAAAATGACAGATAAGGATCAATTTTAGACATTAAAGATTGTTAGTGTCAGGTATGATAGTTTTAAGAGATCTTTAAGTAAAATAAAACAATTTCACAATCAAACAAGAAGAGAAAAAAATTCATTTTGAAAGATCTTTGAGTTTTAAAGAAAATCATACCATGACATAACATTAAATCTTTAGATCACCACTTATTTTGTACAATCCGGACTTTTATGAAGAAATATTGTTTGAAACTATTCAATTTGAAATCACCCTCCCCCTCAATCAATGACCGTAGTCGTTGATTGAGTGACTTAAGTTTTGAAAAATGAAGTCCAGTTGATTTCCAAAATTTAGTTCAATTTATTTTCAAACAAATATTTTTCCATTTTCAAAAAACAATAATTATAAAATTGTTTAAAAATTGTATCATCACTACTTATCCTGCACAAAGATACGTTAGGTGGTTGAGCTGCTTTTGTTGTTGTTGCTGTAGGGCAGGAAGAAAACCATCTGCAAATGCAGTGAGACCTCTGACGTTACATCTATCATGCCAACTCTCCATAGAGATCCAATTAAGCTCCGTTTCTTCTTTTGTCGACCCAAGAAATAGTTACCCTTTCTTATCGGCATCCAATCATCAACTTTTGTGGGATCCGGATCGGGAACATTCTTTTAAACCATCTTATCTGCATACGTTAATCAACACAAACAGATATATGGTGGTCGACAACACCCAAACAACAATCGACTAATAAAAGTCAATTTAACATATCAATCAGAACATATAAAGGCATGGGAATATTGTGTTCATCAAACTATAATCATCTAATCCTAACAATCACATCCTAGATTCCTAGTCCTTCAACATAGGTAAACATCTTTTTCTGTTAAGCACATAGGATAATTAGATAAGCCCGTTAGATTATATAGATTTGAAAACATTCTCCCCCTCAATCAATGACTCATTTTCTGAAAAGTTTTAAAGATGTTGAAGTCATTGATTGAGTTTGCAAATTTATGAAAATTCTGATTCTGATTGATTTTCAAGCAACTCAATTTCCCCCATTTTGAATACACCAAATATTTTTCTGAAGAATTTTAGACGGAAAAACATTTATGTAGGAACAGCAGTCCATCGACATACTTTCCTCATTTTGATTTTAGGATAAGTGCACAAAATTTATGAAAATTGGTTTAGCGCAGCACTTTCCTTTCTTTAAAAGAGCGGGTTGCTATATGAAATAATAGCAAACCATAGTTTTAGCACGGGTTACAGTCTGAAATAACTGCAAGCCATATTTAGAGACATGTTTTGAAAATAAATATTTACACCTCCTGCTCGAACTTCATCTATGGTCCTGTGCCATTATTGAATGACATTTCTAAGACCGTAGATGTTATCGATTCCAGAAGACATGTCTTGAGAAAACATATTTTTGGTATTTTTGAGTTTTCTGATTTTTATGGATTTTTGTTGTTTTATATTTTTCTATTTTCCTTTTGTTGGTTTTATATTTTTGTATTTTTGGTGTTTTTTTTTTAATAAATATTTACAAAGATAGAGTAGATGATATAGTTTAAGAAAGATGATGATACAAGTACCGAGATAAGGATATCGAACAACCCCGTTGTAGAAGATAGAAGTCATCATCTCTTAAACATTCACCACCAAAGATTTCAAGGCTCCTGAATTGAGAGAAATTGAACCATCTGAAAGTGAGACTTTGGCAGCTTCCCCCCAAACCGAAAATCCTTTTGTTGAGCATATTTGAAGCTCTATTTCAAGCTTGCCTTAGCTAGGTGCACAAAGAAGCACACCATTGTCATCGATCTTGCTGCTCTTTTTAAGAATAATCATCGTGATTCTTCGTTCGAGGTAATATCATCCAATAGAACATCAACGTATCATCCCATACTTGAAAGATTATTCTCAATTTTCTTTTACACTAAACTCTAAAGTGATGCATACCAAAAGGTGTCAAGAGACCACTTTCCCCAAATAGATGAATTGATGCAGTCTGTCTCTTAGAATAGAGCTCACAAACCCGAATACACATATACCCAAAAACAGAGAAACTTATAACATCGAAGTAGCAGATTAAGTCCGATAGCCAAAGAATAACCCCGATGTATACTTTTCTCTCCCCTGATAATAGTGTATGAAGCTCAAGAACCCGAAGTACCCGAATGCTCAAAGAAAGAATAACCGATAACATTGAAGTAGCATGTTGAATCACTGATTATCTCTGCGGACGTCAACTCCGGAATAAGTGATTATCACTAAATCACTGATTAAGCTCTCAAGTGAAACATCTGAGCGTCCCCAATGCACACAATATCTCTCCCTTGATGATTGCGATAACATCGAAATAATCACACACTTGTGTACCTCTTTTATCACCAGAAACTAAATCTCCCATCTCTTCCCCCACATAGTTGGAATAAGAACACTAAACGCCATGAGTCAAACCTTGAGTTTATCTGTGGTAATGACATATGTCTTCCCGGGATATCTTCAATCACTTAGAAGTATTAAGTTCATCAAGTTTACTCGCATTTAGATGCGTGTCTCCTTCCCCCTTGCTGGTTTTGATACTTCAGAATCAGCAACACATTCAACGCCCATATACTAGAAATCTTTTGAGAAGAATGCTTGTAGTCTTGTGAGAATCAACTTGCTAAAGTACTATGTGAGAAAATCTAATTGGGGATTAAATCTGGCTTTCACTCTCCCCCAATTAGAGCTCTCCCCTAAACTGACAAAGATT
Source organism: Chrysanthemum makinoi (assembly GCA_910596185.1). Classification (NCBI taxonomy): domain Eukaryota; kingdom Viridiplantae; phylum Streptophyta; class Magnoliopsida; order Asterales; family Asteraceae; genus Chrysanthemum; species Chrysanthemum makinoi. The sequence continues at coordinate 85,097,842 of OU343223.1, forward strand.
TCAAGTAATCTTCTCAGCCCGGATTAAGAATAAGTCTTTAGATCGTCAAATGCAACTCATCTTTCGTCTTCTAACATGCATCAGAAAATATAGAACAGACTGTAGACTCGACCTTCTTCAATATTTTCCGTTTGGGGAATAGAGTGTTAACATCTTCAACTCACTAAATGCATTCCCGTTAACATACATATAGCATATCCCCTTAACTAAAATCCCTCCCAATCAAAAAAGAACAAAAAGATGTTCGTCAAGGAAATCAGCCCCGCAACTGGAAGCACTTTGTTGTTAAACTCATCAGTCCGTGAGAAGATGTCAACCAACGGCTCTTAGAAGAAACTCCATGTAAAGATGACCCGATAAGAAGAAGCTTGGTTCTTACATGAGTTAGGAGCCGTATGACCATATATTCTCAAATATAACTCAACATGTAGAATTATCATACTTCTTCTCCCCCTCAAGAATTGCATACGGAGATGCCATTCTTGATTAAACAAGTGAATATCATCCAAATGTAGTCTATTCACACTTCTCCCCCTCAAAGGTAGCATATGATGTCGCCATCGTCATTATAATTGAGTAAGTGGAATAAGAAAACAATCAACAGTAGTTCGGTTCACTTGATGACTGAAAGCGCATGGAAAAAGCATGAAGTATGTTGACGAGAATGGTCATAATTGAGAAGATTTCTCTTCTTCAAAAAATAAAGCGCACTGAAGCGTACACTTTTCTTTTCTTTAGGGAGCGAGGTTTGAACTGTTGTGTTCAAACGTCATAAGAAGATTTCTCTTCTTCATAAGATAAAGCGCACTGAAACGTACACTTTTCTTTTCTTTAGAGTACGAGGCTTGAACTGTTGTGTTTAAACGTCATAATCTCTCTCCTTTCAGCATCTCTTGGCAAAACTTGTAATCAGCCCCATTATCATTCAGTAGGCTTTTTGTCGTGACAGCTGATGGAGAAAACCCAATATGATGAATTTGACCTTGAAGTAAACTAACCCGAACTCGTGACTTAAACTTGCACATATGTAACAAAGAGCGGTGCCGAGATTTCATGCCCCTTTGAATCCCTAAGTACTCTATACTCTTCATCCAACCAACCATCAAGTATAAGACGTACATCACCTCTTGAAAATCAACAATTTAATGTGACACTGAGCACTACAACGTAACTCCTTAAAGTGATAGTTATTTTGTGGTGGTAAGAGACCAATTCCCCCAAGTGGTAAAAAGAAAAGGAAAAATCACCAAAAAATAACTAGATTTCCAAGTCTTCGTTTTTGAAAATATTAAAATCTCGAACAAGGATCTCGAAGAATCTTCATCCAACCATCCCCGATACCTTCAGATACTAAGTACACATGCCCGTGACATTTCACTTCAACCTCAAATAGATAATACTGAATTAACGCAGTTGTCACATCTTCTAGTTAAAAGCTCAAATCTAGCCTCCTTTGTCGTTTTAAGTGAACTATGATAATGGTTTCATCCCGATCTTGGTTAAACACATATTACCCCGTAACACCAAGTAATTACCAAACTGCCATGAGGACAATCCAAACAAACACCCAATTCATGAAGTACACCCTTTTATCCCTTCTTCGAAGCAGAAACCATAGCACCAACATCAGATAAGATCCCGAAATACACTTTCCTTTCTCCAGGATGGTTCCATCATGTTAGGAATTGGAAATTCCATGTTAAAGTGTCGGTCACCCCAATTATAGTCTAGCATATGTTAGCTCGTAGACTTATCGTTATTTACGTTATTTAGTAGCTAATTAGTTAGTTTGTAGCGTAGAATAGTTTAGAGCAACACCGTGGAGGAAGGACGGGTCTTTACCCACTGTATACCTGGTCCACAGGCCGATAGGAGGTTGTGTATTCTGTAACTATAAATACCCCTTCCATCCATGGAAGGGGTGGTGCTTCTAATCTAACCTTACATATTTTGTAAACCAAGTCTCTACCAAGAACACCCATCTCTCTAATTTCTCTCTCTAAATATGGCTAACATGTATTTCCATCATCCAAGACCACCCGAATCATCAAACACAATATTATTTACGATCCTACAATTGGTACCAGAGCCAAGGTTTTTGTGTGTTGATGATTTTTTTGGTTTTGTTACATGTTTTTAAACTGTATTGGGTATTTTTGTGGTCGGAATACTTTTTCATGGTCAAATACAGTGCTTAACAGTTTGTATGTATTCTTGCTTAGGTCAAATAAGTCTTAGGTCCATTCTTGTCATTTCTGTTTTTTGTGTCTTGTCCAATACAGTGCCTATACTAACCTAAACTCATCCTCCATATCCTCTAGCTCTTTCAAGACTCTTAAATTAATAACAAGAAAGACCTCAGATTCAATTTCAAATTTTCTTTGCAATCCTTTAAAGATTGTCTCAATTGAATCAATCTCATCATTGATCTCTAAATTGTGATAATATCCAATATAAAAGATGTGAGTTATAACAAGAATGTTAGCCTCATCCCTTGATTCGTTTAATTGGAAATAAAAAACAAAACGACTTAACACATAAAACCTACCCGAGACCTTTAATTAAAGATCTTGAAGGACCAACTTGTGTTCTTCATCCGTGCAAATGAAAAAGAAAGAGGGTGTTTTAGTGTGTTTGCTCGTGAGTTTAGATGATGGTTCACTGAGATGTTGATATTTCATTTTTCTGTTGAGATGATATGTGAGAAGTTTGAGGTGAGAAGATAAGATGGGGGCTGTGTGTTTTTGTGAAGTAATTAGGGTTAATATGAGACATATTAGGGTATCAAGTTTTTATATAACCGGTTATGCAACGTTAAATGGATCGGGTATAAATCGTTGATCACTTGGGCCAAGTTTAGTGCATCTGTTGGACAAGGACTGAAATATTAACATTGGGCCTTGGTTGACAGATAATGTGTGATAATTGGACTTTAATGGAACGTGGGCTTTTGATTTGGATCAGGGGATGAATAGATCTCGAGGGCTGATGTACTTGGAACTAGATTTGGGACGTTTGAATATTGCTATTCACGTTTTCAACTCAAAATGGATGTAAATAAAAATTTTGTTATCCTATTTTTCACCTAAAAGGGAATTATTGGATACAATTTTTTTTAGAGTGGTACTTTGGTATATACATTTTCACGGAGAACAATATGTCACGGCTTTAATTGATATTGGAAAATATTGACTATGGGGTTGTTTGGACGGTATTTCTTATTCGAATTTGAAGTGAAGTTTTCCGGGCGCGTTTACCTATTTCGTCTTCTTTCTTTCTACCCTTCTGCGAAGTTGACTTGTTTGGGCATTTATAGAGTGCGATAAAGACTTGGCTATTTAGTTACGGTTGTGATTCTTTCTCGCTTAACCCACAACGTAACTATCACTTCGGTGTCTCACACAGTTGAGGATACGTCAAGAGGTTTTGTACATTGGGTACACCGTTTCTTCTTAACAAGGATTAGTACAAGCTTAAGTAACAAATCTGGGGAATTTCATTTCATGATCAAGTTTGGCATATCGGGTTTACTTCACCATGTTGTCACTGCAATAGCCGACAGAATGCGTGATGTTTACCAAAGTGTTTATTGGATGGTGGTTGATACTATTGATGTTGGATTATGAACCACTGCATGTTCCCCTAAAACGGATATTCACTGAAACCAAAGTTGTCATAACACATTCAAGCTGACATTGTTTACGGTTTTGTCTTGATTTTGTAAAATCCCGCGAACTAACCTATTTCTCGGTTTAAATCATAGACTTGTAAAATCCCGTGACAATGGAAACATCCTGGTATTAGTAAAGTGCATTTCCGGATCTATCTTACGGTTTATTCTTGGTTTTGTAAAATCCCGCGAAAGAAACTATTTCTCGGTTTAAACCATAGAGTTGTAAAATCCCGTAATGATGGAACCATCTTGGAGAAGAGAAAGTGTAATTCTGGATCTTACTTGATGCTGGTGCTACGGTTTCTGCTTCGAAGAAGGGATAAAAAGGTGTATTTCATGAATTGGATGTGTGTTTGGATATTCGTCATGGTAGTTTGGTTATTACATGGTTTTACGGGGTTACGTGCTTTTAACCATGGTCGGGATGAAACCATTATCATAGTTCACTTAAAACGTCAAATGAGGCTAGATTTGAGCTTTTAACCAGAAGATGTGACAACGGAGCTAATTCACTATTATTTATTTGAGGTTGAAGTGAATTATCACGGGCAAGTATACTTAGTATCTGAAGGTATCAGGGATGGATGGATGAAGATTCTTCATGATCCTTGTTCGAGCTTATTATAAAAAACGAAGACTTGGAAATCTAGTTATTGTTGAGTGACTTTTACCTTTTCTTTTACCACTTCGGGGAATTGGGCTCTTATCACCTCAAAATAACTATCACTTTAAGGAGTTACGTTGTAGTGCTCAGTGTCACATTTAATTGTGGATTTTCAAGAGGTAAAGTACGTCTATTACTTGATGGTTGGTTGGTTGAAGAGTATAGAGTACTTAGAGATTCAATGGAGGATGAAGTCTCGGCACCGCTCTTTGTTTCATATGTGCAAGTTTAAGTCACGCGTTCGGGTTAGTTTACTTCAGGGTCAAATTCATCATATTGGGTTTTCTCCATCAGCTGTCATGACAAAGAGCCTACTGAATGATAATGGGGATGATTACATGTCTTGCCAAGAGAGCTGTAAAGAGAGAGATTATGACGTATGAACACTTCAGTTCATGCCTCGTACTCTAAAGAAAAGAAAAGTGTACGTCTTAGTGGGCTTTATCTTGGAAAGAAGAGAAATCTTCTTATGACGTCTGTTCACATCAGTTCAGGCCTCGTACTCCAAAGAAAAAAATGTGTACGTTTCAGTGCGCATTATCTTCGAAAGAAGAGAAATCTTCTTATTATGACCATTCTCATCAACATGCTTCATGCTTTTTCCATGTGCTTTTGATTATCAAGTGAACCGGGCTACTGTTGACTGTTTTCTTATTCCACTTGCTCAACTATAATGAAGATGGAGACATCATGTGCTAATATTGCGGGGGAGAAGTGTGAATAGACTACATTTGGTTAAGATATTCACTTATTCAATCAAGAATGGCAACTCCGTATGCAATTCTTGAGGGGGAGAAAAAGTGTGAATTTACTGCATGGTTGATTGATTTATGAGAATAATTGGTCAAACGGCTCCAAACTCATGTAAGAACCGAGCTTCTTCTTATCGGGTCATCTTCACATGGTGTTTTTCTTCTTAGATCCGTTGGTTGACATCTTCACACGGGCTGAGTTTATCGACAAAGTGCTTCCGGTTAATGCTTCACGTATACATCAACATGATGATTCCGAACAATTTCTCTGTTCTTGTTTGATGTGATTGGTAGTTTGGTGTTACCATCTTGTGTGTTCGTTGTGGCCTGATTGCTGATTTCCTTGATGAACATCTTTCTGTTCTTGTTTGATTGGGAGGGATCTTAATTAAGGGGATTTGCAAGATGTAAGTTAATTGGGATGCTTTTTGGTGTGTTGAAGATGTTAACTATCTATTCCCCAACTGGACAATCTTGAAGAAGGTCGAGTCTACAGTCGGTTCTACATTTTCTGCTACATGTTAGAAGACTAAAGACGAGTTGCATTTGATTATCTAAAGACTTCTTCTTATTCAAGCATTCATCATAAAGATTGTCGGTTTAGGGGAGAGCACTAATTGGGGGAGGGTGAAATGTCTGATTTAATCCCCAATTAGACTTGCTCACATTCTTCAGCAAGTTGATTCTCACAAAGACTTTCAAGTGTTCTTCTCAACAGATTTCTAGTATACGGGCTTATAGTGTGTTGCTGATTATGAAGTATCAAAACCAGCAAGGGGGAAGGAGACAAGCACCTAAACGCGAGTAAACTTGATGAGCTTAATACTTCTAAGTGATTGAAGATATCCCGGGAAGACTATTGTCATTACCGCAGAGAAACTCAAGGTTTGACTCATGGCGTTTAGTGTTCTTATTCCAACTATGTGGGGGAAGAGATGGAAGAGTTAGTTTCTGAAGATGAAAGAGGTACACAAGTGTGTGATGATTTTGATGTTATCACAATCATCAGGGGAGAGAGATTGTGTACATTGGGGATGCTCAGCTGTTTTACTTGAGGGCTTAATCAGTGATTCAGAGATATAATCACTTATTCCGGTGTTGACATCCGCAGAGATTGTCACCCGCAGAGATAATCAGTGATTCGGCCTGCTTCTTCAATGTTATCGGTTATTCTCTCTTTGGGCATTCGGGTACTTCGGGTTCTTGAGCTTCATACACTTTCTTCAGGGGGAGAGAAAAGTATACATCGGGGTTATTCTTTGGCTATTGGACTTAATCTGCTACTTCGATGGTATAAGTTTCTTTGTCTTCGGGTATGTGTATTCGGGTTCGTGAGCTCTAGTCTAAGAGACTGACTGCATCAATTCAACTACGTGGGGGAAGTGGTCTCTTGACACCTTTTGGAATGGATTGCTTCTGACTTCAGTGGAATGAAATTTGAGAAGAGTTATTTATGTGTGGGATGATACGTTGCTATTCTTTTGGATGATATAACCTCGAACGAAGAATCACGGTGATTTTTCTTAAAAGGAGCAGCAATATCGATGATAATGGTGTGCTTCTTTGTGTACCTGGCTAATGGAAGCTTGAAAGAAAGCTTTGAATCTGCTCAACATAAGGATTTTTGGTTTGGGGGGAAGCTGCCAAAGTCTCACTTTCAGATGGTTCAATTTCTTTTTTCAATGCAAGAGCCTCGGAAGCTTTGGTGGTGGAATTTTAAGAGATGACGAATTCTATCTACTACGACGTGCTGCTCGATATCCTATCTCGGTACTCGTATCATCATCTTTTTAAACTATATCATCTACTCTATCTTTGTATATATTTATCAGAAAACCAAATAGAAAAATATAAAACCAGCTGAACAAAATAGAAAAATATAAAATCAACAAAATCCTATAAAAATCAGAAAATTTGAAAAAGACAAAAAATATGTTTTCTCAAGACATGTCTTCTGGTATCGATAACATCTGCGGTCTTAGAAATGTCATTCAATAATGGCACGGGACCATAGATGAAGTTCGAGCAGGAGGTGTAAATATTCTTTTTCCAAAACATGTCTCAAAATATGGCTTGCAGTTACTTTTGACTGTGACCCGTGCTTAAAACAATGGTTTGCTATTATTTCAGATAGCAACCCGCTCTTTATAGAAAGGAAAGTGCTGCACTAAACAAAATTTTCAAATATTTCGTGCACTTATCCTAAAACAAATTGAGGAAAGTATGTCGAAGGACTGCTGTTCCTACACAAATGTTTTTCCGTCTAAAATTCTTCAGAAAAATATTTGGTGTATTCAAAAATGGTGGAAAATGAGTTGCTTACAAATCAATCTGATTCAGAGTTTTCGTAATAATTGAAAAACTCAATCAATGACTTCAGCGTTTTTAAACTTTTCAGAAAGAGTCATTGATTGAGGGGGAGAATGTTTTTCAAATTTACATCATCTAACGGGCTTTCTTAATTATCCTAATATGCTTAATTAAAAATGATGTTAACCTACGTTGAAGGACTAGGTGCCTAGGATATGATTGCTAGGATTAGATGATTAGAGTTTGAGGAACACATTATTCCCATACCTTATATGATCTGATTGATATGTTGAATTGACTGTTATTAGTCGATTGCTGTTTGGGTGATGTCGACCACCATATATCTGTTTGTGTCCACTAACATATGCAGGTATATCGGTATATAAGAATGTTCCCGATCCGGATCCCAAAATTGAAGATGATTGGATGCCGAAAGGAAAGGGTAACTATATCTTGGGTTGACAAATGAAGAAACGGTGCTTAATTGGACTTCTATGGAGTGTTGGCATGGAAAAATGCAACGTAAGAGGTCTCACTGCATCAGCAGATGGTTTTCTTCTAAGTGATTGAAGAAACGGAGCTTAATTTGACCTCAGTTGGCATTAAAATGCAACGTAAGAAGTCTCACTGCATCTGCAGACGGTTTTCTTCCAAGCCCTACAACAACATCAACAAAAGCAGCTTATGATTCTCTCCACCTAACGTATCTTTGTGCAGGATACCATTTTTAAACAATTTTGAATAATTTGATTAAATTGTTTTGAAAATGGAAAATATTGTTTTTGAAAATAAATTGAACTAAATTTTGAAAATCACCGGACTTCATTTTATCAAAACTTAAGTCACTCAATCATCGACTACGGTCATCGATTGAGGGGGAGAGTGATTTAAAATAAAATATTTTCAAACGATATTTCTTCACAAAAGTTCCGCTTTGTACAACAAAAAGTGGTGATCTAAAGATTTAATGTTATGTCATGGTATGATTTTCTTCAAAGGTCAAAGGTCTTTCAAAATGAAATTTTTTCTGTTCTTGTTTGATTGTGAAAATGTTTTATTTTACCTAAAAGATCTCTTAAAAAATTATCATACCTGACTGTTGGATCGATATACTTTAATCAAACTATCTTAACTAGCTTGTTAAGGTTTAATAACCTCGGATAAATCCTAAGTTATTAACAAAGAAACACTGAGCAATCTTTATCAAGTACGCAGAATTTACTTAACAAAGCTAAGAAGAATAACCTTTTATTATAAACTCTAAATCTGCTTATTATGCAGATACTCTAATACAACTCTAAGATAATCGAACTTCTCTCTAAAACACTAATTAACTTGTGAATTCGTAAACTCTAAAACTCATAGACTCATAAGCAATCGTACATCTAATGCCAATCTAGGAGTCCTTTTATAGGCTCAAGGATATCCTAGTCGGTTTACAATTGATAGCCTTGTACGACAAGTAATCTAAACATAGAATACAATACTTTCCATAAACGAATAACAGTTCTTTAGTTCTTTGCAGTACTTTGACTTTTAGGTGCAGTACTTTGACTTTGTCTTTAGCAGTACTTTGACTCTTTGACTTTTCCCAGTACTTTGCAGCTTACAGTACTTTCATATCTTCAGTACTTTCATGTCTTCAGCACTTTCATATCCCAACAATCCTCCCCTAACTTGAATTCTACTTGTTTGACTTCAAGTTCCTTTGTGAATGTATCTTTAACAGCTTCATCTTTAAGATCAGATTGTTTCTTAGTATTTTCAGTATATCTCTGTAGTGTCTGTGCTTGTCAAAGTATCTCTTAGAATTTGTTCTTTCTCAGCAGCATTCAGCAAGCTCCATCTTTTCAGCAACACAGCAACATATGACAATTTGTACATTAATTCAGTTTAAGTTGCATACTATTCTCATCACTTCCAGGTGTGTTAACTCCTGTGAGAGGTGAATCATTGAAAATTTAATGGATTTAGATCTCTTTACCAAAGCCATTATCTTTGGAGTAGCCAAATGTTTTGGTGTGTAAGACCATGGTACATTGATAACCATATGATTTTTAGCAAATCATCAGCTATCAACAGATTTGATTTGTCTTTACCAAAAGCTGTACCCTTCTGGACTAGTTAGTTCTTCTATCTAATGGTGAACTAATTACCAATAATGGTTTTTCCACTGCCTTTACCACAAGCCATTTTCTTGTGGGCTAGCCAACTCTTCACATTAACTGATATGGTGAGTTGATTACCATACAACTTATTAGCAAGTTGTCAACTAAAAACGGATTTGATATATCTTTACCAGATCCGTTTGCTCATGGATTAGTCAATCCTTTTGTAACCATGGTGGATTGATAACCTATTGATGTTATCATCACAAAAACCATTTATTGAACCTTTATTTCAAAATATTTATTAATTAGCAAAAGGTTTCTTCTAAAATTCATTTAACTGGTTTATTTCTGCAAACAGTACTTTGATGAAAGTACTTTCTTGATCAGCAGTACTTTGAATAAAAGTACTGATATATCAAAAAGTATTTTATTCAAATAAAATTCATACCAGTTATTGATCATCTTCAGCAATAGTAGTCCAGTTGATAAATAAGTTGATAACCATGCAAGCAGTTTCATTATCCTCTTCTACTTCCAATTCATGCTCTAGCATTCTTCTCATGAGCTCAACTGTGAGAGGGTATCTTCTTTCTGCAAACATGTGTAACATCGTTCCATTTTCCAGCTCTAAAACATGAACTCCAGACTCTTCAAAGAATCTCCAGCAAACAATTTCCCAGCTTTCTTGATTCTTCCAAACATCATCAGTGCTCTCTTCTTCAGTTTCCCATGCAGTTATGAGATCACCATGTAAAACTAAACCAATCCCTTCTAATGGATTTTGTTCAAAGTAAGCTTTCACCACATGATATAAATAGAATAGATCTACTCTATCTATAATGTGCAGTAAGTCCCATAGCCTTTTGAAAATTTTGAAGCTTTCATCTTCTTTATGAAAAATCATGTAATCTCCTTCCTTGGATTTCACAACTTCAAAAACACTAATCTTTGATCTGTTCATCTTCATGTCATTATCTTCTTTTGAATAATCAAAATCTACTATTCTGAGATAATTCCTTAATTCATCACTAGTCTCAGATCTTAATTCAACTTTTTCTTTCTTTGAGAACTGAATATCTGTAACTTCAGTTTTCCTTTTTCTTTTCAAACTCTTCTTTCTTTTTGCTTCAGTCCAGGTAGCTTCTTCTCTAAAATCTTTGATGCCTGCAACATTCTTCTTATAATCCTCCCTAGCAGCATCATATAATCTTTTCATCTCAAAATAATTAAACTTCTGCAATCCTTTATACCCTTGACTTTTTAGATAAGCCATCATAGCATTTCTGTCTTTAGCTTTATTAAGTCTTCTTGGCATAAATCTAACAGGAATAGGTGACTGTAATGGTTCAGCAGCTTCAGCATCTAATTCATCTTGTACCTTTTGAGCTGCTTCTCTATTCTGAGCTTCTTGAGCTTCCTGATCTTTTCTATCTTTAGCATTTAACTCTTCTTGAACTTTTCTAGCTGCAGCTTCATTCCTAGCAACTTCAATTTCTCTAAGTTCTGCCAAAGTTAGTTTCTTTTTCTTAGTTTCAACCAGAACACCTTTCCCTTTATCCTTAGGATCAATTGCAGGTTGAGAAGTTCTTTGTTGTTCTTCTTCTTGTACATCTCTAATAGTAACACCACCTCTAGATTGTGATAAATCTCCTAAAATCGTAGCAATGAATTCATCATCACTTGCAGAATAAATAGGTTTGAATGTAGCTTCCTCCTCTTCTTGTAAAACAGATGTAGAAGGACCAGCTTCTTCTTCAAAATTCAATACTCTTGGTGTTATTACCTCTTGCCTAGAAGTATCTTGAAAAGCAACACTTTGATGTTCAGTACCTTGATCATCAGTACCTTGAACTTGTTCTTGTTGCTCCTCAGTATCTGAAATAATCTTTTCTTCAGTACCTTCAGGTTCTTTCTTCTTTGTAACATCTTCTTTCAAATTTTCTTTTTCTAAATTCCTCCCCAATTGGACAGAAGATGGTTGATGAACCTGTTGACGTTTGTGTTTCCTAGACTGCTTTTGCGCCTTCTTTTTGTTTTTGACCCATACACGAAATTCTTGAACTAATGGCCACACAAAAATCTTAAGCCTTCAAAACTTCAGTTTTAATTTCTTTATCTTTTTGGCTTGAACCTCAGTAGTCTTTTTTAACTTTACCAGCTCCCTTGTCAAAACATAGTTATCCAATGTGATATCATCAGGAGATATGGTATGTGAAGCCTCTCCTTGAATAGGTGAATGTGCCTCTAATTGAGAAGCAGGAACAGATCCTTGTGGAGATGGAGAAGGTGATCTTAAAACTTCTTCTTGAACCTCAGGGCTTAACAAAACAGTACCCTGTAGAGATGCAGTACCTTCCTGTGATGCAGTACTTACAGATGCAGTACCTTCATGCGAAGCAGTATCTGCAGGTGTAGTTCCTTCAGATGCAGTACTTTCACTAGCTGCATCAACTTCATCATCTGCTCTAACAGCCTGAACAACATCCATCATGGAAGTTGTTAAAGGAGTATCTTGACCCTTGAATAAAACACTCCTTTTTGCCATAAAAGTAAAAATCTTGGATTGTTGAACAATAACAGGCAATAAGTCTGTAGGTTTTGGCACATCAGCAAGTTGCTTGTTTAAGAAAACCTGTATAAACCGTGGGTACATTAGCCAAGTAGACCCATGTGAGATATGCGAGAGCATCCCATCCAGTATTAGCTTTGAGAAGTTAAAAACTCGATCCGTAGCTAACCCAACCATAGCAGATGCTATATTGGATCCGAACTGCTCCCAAGAAGTACTCTTAGCACTTATGCAATGTAGCAACTCATGGACCAAAAATTTCCATTGAGGACAAAACAACTGTTTTCTGAATGTTTGTTCCGTTAAAGAACCTTCATAACCAATATGCCCAAAAGTTTCCCAAATCAATTCCTTGGCAAAACGAATAGCACCATCATTATCATTAAACAGCAAATCCTCTCTAATAGATGCTTCAGTAATCTTCACAGTGCATCCAACAACTGTAGCCCTAATATAAAATTCTTCATTCTCCATGTTTTCTCTTGCAGTAGCCCAAAATTATTGAATCCAAGGCTCAATAATATCCGGCTCCACTAAAAGAGCATAACTGATTTGCGACCCAGTTAAAAAATCAATAATATCGTGAAACGCCGCATTATCTTTAGTCTTGTCTAAATTTGCTACCATATTGTGCTTTGAAACAGTAGGTCGATTCGCCATTGGTGATTATGTAAGCACAAATTGAAATTGAATAAGAATGAGAGAAAGATGGAAACGATGCTAATGTAATAATATGAGAGGGAAAATCGGAAAGTAGTTATTTATAGGAGAGATTTGAAAAATCACTGCCCAAAATAAAATAACCGTTAGCATTAATTACCCCTCAATATAACCGTTGGAACAGTACTTTAATACGACAAACAGTACTTTCCACGTATGCAGTACTTTCCCAAAGCAGTACTTTCCAAGCAGTACTTCCAGGAAAAACAGTACGTTGCCAAATTCCTCCATAGAAACTAAGTATATACAAGCATCCTCCCCTCAAGCAATACACAGGACTATACAAATACTAAATAGTCCTCCCCTTAAATATAGCTCAGTAGCTAAATATACTCCAAAACATCTGACAGAAACTCCTTGTCTCCTGTCATGCTCACAGAACAACCACTATCAACAATAAAATGATCTTTAAGCTCCTCTTCTGGGTTGCCCTGTCTAATAAGATGAAAAAGTTAGTTGCTTTGAGGAACCCAAGCCATTACTGACTTGTGTTCCCCTTGTGGAGTGACATACTCACATTCTTTGAGTACATAATCTCCACTGTTTTCTAAAGCATGATCCAGTATTATCTTGTTATTCAAAACATGTGGATTTTCAAAACTTTCTGGTTTTTCAACACAACTCTCTTTTACAAGTTCATTTGCTTTTTCTTGTATCACAAAAACATCAGATTCACTTTTGGTTGAAAGTACTGTCTGTCCCTCTGCAGTACTTTCCCTCTTAACCCATTCTGTTTTAACACTTGGTTCCTCTGATCTAAATCTCCTATGTGAATTGTAATACCTTCTAGGTTGATAGTGAGATTTCCTAGAATTTCTATACCAAGTATTGTGATCAGTACCTTGTTTTGTCTGAGTAGTACTTTGAGAAAGTACTGGGCCAGAGTTAACAGTACTTTGGAAAGTACTGTGAGATACTGAAGGTTTTGAAAAAGGTTTTCGCTGATGTGGGTATCTATGATCTGATGAGAAATTTCTGTGATTGACCTTATTTGAATTATTCCAAACTGGTTTGTACTCTCTAGGTTTCTGGTTGGCAGTCCTGTTCTTTGGAAATTTTCTAAGGTATTTTGAGTGATGTTCACAATCCTTAATTAGATGAGTAGGACTGAAACACACAAAACACAGTTTCTGACCCATACTGTCAAAGTGACATCTTCTATGTCTATGCCCAAAATTATTTTGCCTTCTTGGTGAGTGATTAAACTTGTTTTGACCAAAATTATCCCAAAAAGGTTTAGCAGTACTGTTTTGAAAAGGTTTTGAAGAAGGTACTACTTGTTGAGCAGTACTTTGATTTAAAGGTACTGCTTGATTTTGAACATTGTTTTCAACAGATTCTTTGGGTTTTTCAGACCTAGATTGAGCAACTAGCTTTTTCCTAAACTCAAGACTGTCTACTCCAAAACGAGAAACATCATGCCTAAGGGGTTGATGAATGCCAGTGGGATGTGGAACAGCATGATAATCATTAGCTTTCTTATATTCAGGAGGTGAGTCACTTATTGAACCATCATTACTAGATGTATCTACATAATTAATGAGTTCTTCATCACTAGTGGTTATATCCTCATACTCACCTTCTTCCTGATTACTAGATTGGTTTTCTTTTATCTTACTAAAATCCATTCCAAAACCTAATCCAGTTTTAAGGTAGGCTCTTTGCTGTTTTTGAACATAAGAAACATGTGACAGACCAGCTTCACCCCAAGCAGCAAACTTAGCTAACAAATCATCTCTTTCCTTAGTTAATTTCTCAATTTCAGCAATTTTACAGTTTAATTTCCATTCACTAAGCTTTAACTGATAATCCTGTTGTGCATATTTTTCAGCCCAAGCTACTTCATTAGTTTCATGTGCTAAAATTTTGGCTTCCATAGATTCTAAGGTTATTTGATAACCTGCTACCTCATACCTAGCCTTAACACAATTATCTCTCTCAATCACATAATTGCTAAGCAATTTATGATAAAAATCATAGCAATTTGAGCATACCTCAGAGATAGGAGATTGATTTGGTGAAGTAGCCACCAATGCTAGTTGAACAGGATCATCTTCACTTTCCTTGCTCCAGTCAAATCCTCTAAAGCCATCATCAGATTCCAAAACAGCATGTTCAGGTTCTTCAGCAAAAACAGTGCTCCAATCCAATGCTTCTACTGAATCTTCAATTTCTTCTTCCACTGCTACCATGCAATAAGTTACTGGTTCATCATCAAATTCTTCACTCCAGTCAACTTCTGATAACTTCTCTTGAGCAACCAAAGCTTTTGTTTCAGTAATGGGTATTTCCTTAAGCTCAAGTTTTGGCTTCTCAGATGTCTTGTTTGCTTGATACTTAGCAAACCTGCACTCCCTTGCAAAGTGACCAGTCTTTTGACAATTAAAGCATTCAATTTTAGATTTGTCAAAAGTTATGCCCTGTTTTGGTTTGAAATCAATGCTTTTGCCTGTCTTCTTCATGTACTTTTTGATTCTTGCAGTGATCATAGCAACTTGCCACCTGATATCAATTTCTTCAAGTGCATCTTCTTCAATCTGTGCTAGATCTTCTTCATAAGTGACAGGTAAACTAGCTTGTTGTGCAAAGAAGGAGCACATAACTTCATCTGAGGCCATAGTGGTAGTTGGTGAGGCCTGTTGAACATATGAGGGGGGTGTATAGACAGCAGTACTTTGAGAAACAGTACTTTGAGGAGAAGCAGTACTTTTAATGGAAGTACTGGCCTTCTTTTCAGAAGATAGAAAAGCAATACTGTGAGACTTAGAACTTGTTTGACCACTCATCTCATGCTCATACACCTTAAGTTGATGATAGAGATCATCAAAGTCCATGACATCCAAACCTTGTTGTCCTCTGATCATTGTAGCAATCACATGCCATGAAGATGGCAAACTCCTTAGAAACTTCAAATTAGCATCTTCAACTGATACTTCTGCCTTGTATAGCTCCAACATGTTGAGAAGATTCTGAAACCTATCATATGCAGCATCAAGACTCTCTCGTTCACCAACTGTGAAAGTTTCAAACTGTTGCTTTAGCAAATTTCTGTGCATTTTTTTAGAGGCTTCATTCCCTCCAAATCTGGTCTTGAGAGCAGCCCAGAGCTGCTTAGCATCTTTAGCATCATGAAATTTGAGAAGATGACCATCTGGAATGGCAGATAAGAGAATGTTGAGTGCCTTCTCTTGATTCCTTAAGGTTGCTGCTGGTAATACTGGTTTAGGTGCCTTTGGTTGTCCAGGAATATCAATGGGGTCTGCTACAACTTCATTCCCATTCAAAATAACATTCCAAAGAGCATGGTCTGTAATGGCAATGTACTGCCTCATCTTCATGCACCAGAGATCATATTCTCCCTTCTTGATTATTGGAATTCTGAGTGAGGTGATTGAGGGTGGTGGAACAGCTTCAGTCGACATCTTGAATATTGTTGAAGTAGGGTTTCTTCCTAGTCAGAGCTTCCACACAAGCTCTGATACCACTTGTTGGATCGATATACTTTAATCAAACTATCTTAACTAGCTTGTTAAGGTTTAATAACCTCGGATAAATCCTAAGTTATTAACAAAGAAACACTGAGCAATCTTTATCAAGTACGCGGAATTTACTTAACAAAGCTAAGAAGAATAACCTTTTATTATAAATGTTGGGATATGAAAGTGCTGAAGATATCAAAGTACTGAAGATATCAAAGTACTGTAAGCTGCAAAGTACTAGAAAAAGTCAAAGAGTCAAAGTACTGCTAAAGATAAAGTCAAAGTACTGCACAATGAAGTCAAAGTACTGCAAGAACAAAGAACTGTTATATTCGTTTATAGAAAGTATGGTAACTCTAGAATATTCTGTATTAGATTACTTGTCATACAAGGATACAAATTGTAAACCGACTAGGATATCCTTGAGCCTATAAAAGGACTCCTAGATTGGCATTAGAGATATGACTTACGATTTTAGAATTAGAGTTTTAGAGAAAGTTCGATTATCTTAGAGTTGTATTAGAGTATCTGCATAATAAGCAGATTTAGAGTTTATAATAAAAGGTTATTCTTCTTAGCTTTGTTAAGTAAATTCAGCGTACTTAATAAAGATTACTCATTGTTTCTTTGTTAATAATTTAGGATTTATCCGAGGTTATTAAACCTTAACAAGCTAGTTAAGTTAGTTTGATTAAAGTATATCGATCCATCAAGTGGTATCAGAGCTTGTGTGGAAACTCTGACTAGGAAGAAACCTTACTTCAACTATATTCAAGATGTCGACTGAAGCTGTTCCACCACCCTTAATCACCTCACTCAGAATTCCAATAATCAAGAAGGGAGAATATGACCTCTGGTGTATGAAGATGAGGCAGTACATTGCCATCACAGACCATGCTCTTTGGAATGTTATTGTGAATGGGAATGAAGTTGTAGCAGACCCCATTGATATTCCTGGACAACCAAAGGCACCTAAACCTGTATTACCAGCAGCAACCTTAAGGAATCAAGAGAAGGCACTCAATATTCTCTTATCTGCCATTCCAGATGGTCATCTCCTCAAATTTCATGATGCAAAAGATGCTAAGCAACTCTGGGCTGCTCTCAAGACCAGATTTGGAGGGAATGAAGCCTCTAAAAAGATGCACAGAAATTTGCTAAAGCAACAGTTTGAAACTTTCACAGTTGGTGAAAGAGAGAGTCTTGATGCTGCATATGATAGGTTTCAAAATCTACTGAACATGTTGGAGCTATACAAGGCAGAAGTATCAGTTGAAGATGCTAATTTGAAGTTTCTAAGGAGTTTGCCATCATCATGGCATGTAATTGCTACAATGATCAGAGGACAACAAGGTTTGGATGTCATGGACTTTGATGATCTATATCATCAACTTAAGGTGTATGAGCATGAGATGAGTGGTCAAACAAGTTCTAAATCTCACAGTATTGCTTTTCTATCATCTGAGAAGAAGGCCAGTACTTCCAAAAGTACTGCTTCTCCTCAAAGTACTGTTTCTCAAAGTACTGCTGTCTATACACCCCCCTCATATGTTCAACAGGTCCCACCAACTAACACTATGGCCTCAGATGAAGTTATGTGCTCCTTCTTTGCACAACAAGCTAGTTTACCTGTCACTTATGAAGATGATCTAGCACAGATTGAAGAAGATGCACTTGAAGAAATTGATATCAGGTGGCAAGTTGCTATGATCACTGCAAGAATCAAAAAGTACATGAAGAAGACAGGCAAAAGGATTGATTTCAAACCCAAACAGGGCATAACTTTTGACAAATCTAAAATCGAATGCTTCAATTGTCAAAAGACTGGTCACTTTGCAAGAGAGTGCAGGTTTGCTAAGTATCAAGCAAACAGGACATCTGAGAAGCCAAAACTTGAGCTTAAGGAAATTCCCATTACTGAAACAAAGGCTTTGGTTGCTCAAGAGAAGTTATCAGAAGTTGACTGGAGTGAAGAGTTTGATGATGAACCGGTGACTTACTGTATGGTAGCAGTGGAAGATGCAGTTGAAGACACAGTGGAAGCATTGGACTGGAGTACTGCTTTTGATGAAGTATCTGAACATGCTGCTTTGGAATCTGGTGATGGCTTTGGAAGATTTGACTGGAGCAAGGAATGTGAAGATGATCCTGTTCAACTCGCATTGGTGGCTACTTCACCAAATCAATCTCCTATCTCTGAGGTATGCTCAAATTGCTATGATTTTTATCATAAATTTCTTAGCAGTTATGTGATTGAGAGAGATAATTGTGTTAAGGCTAGGGCTGAGGTAGCAGGTTATCAAATAACCTTAGAATCTATGGAAGCCAAAATTTTAGCACATGAAACTAATGAAGTAGCTTGGGCTGAAAAATATGCACAACAGGATTACTAGTTAAAGCTTAGTGAATGGAAATTAAACTATAAAATTGCTGAAATTGAGAAATTAACTAAGGAAAGAGATGATTTGTTAGCTAAGTTTGCTGCTTGGGGTGAAGCTGGTCTGTCACATGTTTCTTATGTTCAAAAACAGCAAAGAGCTTATCTTAAAACTGGATTAGGTTTTGGTATGGATTTTAGTAAGATAGAAGAAAACCAATCTAGTAATCAGGATGAAGGTGAGTATGAGGATATAACCACTAGTGATGAAGAACTCATTAATTATGTAGACACATCTAGTAATGATGGTTCATTAAGTGACTCACCATCTGCATATAAGAAAGCTAATGATTATCATGCTGTTCCACATCCTACTGGCATTCATCAACCCCTTAGGCCTGATGTTTCTCGTTTTGGAATAGACAGTCTAGAGTTTAGGAAAAAGCTAGTTGCTAAATCTAGGTCTGAGACACCCAAAGAAACTGTTGAAAACGGTGTTCCAAATCAAGCAGTACCTTTAAATCAAAGTACTGCTTCACAAGCAGTACCTTCTTCAAAATCTTTTCAAAACAGTACTGCTAAACCTTTTTGGGATAATTTTGGTCAAAACAAGTTTAATCACTCACAAAGAAGGCAAAATAATTTTGGGCATAGACATAGAAAATGTCACTTTGACAGTATGGGTCAAAAACTGTGTTTTGTGTGTTTCAGTCCTACTCATCTAATTAAGGATTGTGAACATCACTCGAAATACCTTAGAAAATTTCCAAAGAACAGGACTGCCAACCAGAAACCTAGAGAGTACAAACCAGTTTGGACTAATTCAAATAGGGTCAATCACAGAAACTTCACATCAGATCTTAGATACCCACAACAGAGAAGACCTTCAGTATCTCACAGTACTTTCCAAAGTACTGTTAACTCTGGCCCAGTACTTTCACAAAGTACTGCTCAGAGACAAGGTACTGATAAAACTGCTTGGAATAGGTATTCTAGGAGATCTCACTATCAACCTAGAATGTATCACAATTCATATAGGGGATCTAGATCACAGGAACCACCTGTTAAAACTGAATGGGTAAAAAGGGGAAGTACTGGTAAGGGACACACAGTACGTTCAACAAAAAGTGAATCAGATGTTTGTGTGACACAAGAAAATGCTAATCAACTGGTGAAAGAGATTTATGTTGAAAAACCAGAAAGTTTTGAAAATCCACATGCTAAAACTCAAAAGATAATTTTGGATCATCACTTGAAAGATAGTGGGAATTACATTCTCAAAGAATTTGAGTTTGTAACTCCACAAGGGGAACAAAAGTCAGTAATGGCTTGGGTTCCTAAAAATTTCTAACTCTTTTCTTTGTGTGCAGGGCAACCCGGAAGAGGAGCTTAAAGATCATCTTATTGTGGATAGTGGTTGCTCTGGAAGTATGACAGGAGACAAAGAGATCCTGTCTGATTTTAGGAAGATTAGTGGAGGAAAAGTTGCATTTGGGAATGATCCCAATGGAGGAAGGATTACTGGGAAAGGAACAATTAAAGCTGGAAGAATCGATTTTGAAAATGTCAGATATGTGAAGGAGCTTAAGTTTAACTTGTTGTCAGTCTCTCAAATTTGTGATAAAAAGCATCCTGTGTTATTCACTGACACAGAATGTCTCATTCTTTCCTCTGACTTTAAACCTGTTGATGAAGACTTGGTAGTACTTAGAGTACCAAGGACAAATGATGTGTATAGTTTAGACATGAAGAGTCTACATTCATATGGTACAACCACATGTTTGGTGGCTAAAGCAACATCTGAAGAGGCACATCAATGGCATAGAAGATTGGGTCATGTTAATTTCAAGAATATCAACAAACTGGTGAAAGGCAATTTAGTTAGAGGTCTGATCTGCGCTGAAAACAGTCAAGCTAAATCACTCAAACCTGCCACTTGTGAATGGCAGACCGTAATCAGCTTAAAACTGTTCAAGCACGAATGCAATTTAAGATCAGAGGAATATAGTGTATTCCTGGGTCGTTAAGTCCCACGGAGGATGAATTGGTGTATAAACACTTGACCAGATGATAGAATGATCACTAAGGATAGTGATCAGTAAGGTTTTTGATGGAAAATTACCTAAAGAAAAGATTTACAAATTAAAGCGACTTAAATGCAAATTAAGAAAATTAAAAAGTTAAAATCTATTAAATAAACGCTATCACTATTTTTACAGATCGATGAACGTTTATTTTATAAAACAAAATAACTTAAATAAACTATATTAACCAAAACGTAAACTTAAATTACTTAAAAACGTTATTTAAAACGTAAACGAGCGTTACGTTTAAAAATTACGCTGGAGCGCAAGCAAAAACGTAAAATTTATGAAATAAAAGGCCTACGAATGTAAAACTAATTTTCTTACGTACTATTTGATAAAAGAAAATTTTACAAAAAATAATTATATTTTTTAGACTTTTATATTTTTTATTATGAATTAATTACTATAAAACACTAATTAAATGTTTAAAAATACTAAAACTAAGTAGAAAAATCTGAAACTTTTATAGAAAATACTTTATACTAATACAGATTTAAGAAAAATAGAAAAATTGAAAAAGCTACTTTGAATAAGCTAGAAATAAGCTTAAATGTTCGTTAAGCTAAATGAGACAAGAGGGCTTATGTATTTGATTATGCAAATGATAACAAGAAAGACCCAAGGGCGCTATTGGTACAGGTACCCCCACTATCACCCTCACAAAGGGGGAGGTCTCAGGTTCGAGCCTGCCTACCCCCTTTTTGCAAAAACATTTTATTTTTCAATTTTTCTTTTTGAAACTTATTAAGTACATTAAGATAAGCAATTTCTAAAACTGCAACTTTTTATGAAATACAATAATAAGCTCTGTGAGAGCTTATTTTCTTAACAGTTGGCTTTAAAAGAAAATAAGCAAAAGATATAAAGCCAAGTAGCTTATAAGCTACTCAATAAGCATAAGCTAACTAGAAAATAAGATAAGCAACTAATAAAAAGCTAAAATGACAACTGAGGAAGCATAATTACCAAGAAATAAGCACAAAATAAGCCAAAATAAGCAAAATCTTAAACACTGTTACTCAGTACACTATGGTTTCTAAACACTTTCTATCTTATTTTTAAGCACATGAATAAGCTACAAAATGGAAATGAACTATGGAGCTAACAAGTAGAGCTGGTGGGCTTTTCAAAAAGTCCAAGCTCATGCACTTTGGTGCACTGAGGAGCTTATGAGGGGCTTATGAAAAAGAGACCAGTTAACTGTTTATGCAGTTAACACCAAAATGGGACAAAGTTTAAGCTTGATGCAGGCTTATCTAACAAGCTGCAAAGTGAAAACTAAAGCTTGGGACTTTAAAAGGGCTAGGTCAGCTACACAAAAAGCTAAAAGTCACAAGGTAAGGCCAACTAACAAGCTATCTGTGAGCTTATCAAGATGGACTGCACAACTGTGCACAGGGCACCATGTTGACTTTTTAAGAAATGATCTAAGTTGACTAAACTGAATTTTAACTTAAATCTACTAACTGATTAGGTAATATTAAGCTAAAGTGAGATTAAATTATGCTAAGTTAACAAGTTATGAACTACTGTGGTGAGTTTGATACTCTCATTCCTAACAGTGATCAAATGGTGTGAGATTAAAGAGTGATTTGACTTTTTATGCAAATGACCACTGGTTTTCTTTGGTTATCTGAGTTCTTAGACTATAGTGTGACATGTATCAAGTATAGACAACAACACAACTGACCTTTAACTCAGTTAACTGAACAAATCCAAACAGTCCTTTAGAAGACTGTTTTGGTACTTTTCAAAGCAAAATACTGATTTGGACCATGCTAGGGATTACAGACTTTATATCATCATAATATAAGACTAAATAACCAAGAAACAACAGTGCTAATAACATGAAACTCAAATATGGCAACTATTCTATTTTAACTGTTACAATAAAAATTTTATAAACTACACATTAAAAAGAGCAAGTAACTGGTTTTAACACTTAATTCTACTTAACTGTGATTAATGAACATGAACAAACAGAGAATTAAACTAATGAGCAAACCAAATAGTGAAATGCTAAAATAGCTTAAAAGAGCTTACAACTGATTCCAACTGAAAAGTGAGAACAAGGCACAAAGAACAGATCCTACAGAACCTCCACAGGTTCACTAACACATTCCCATCCAAAGATTCAAACTGCTTCAGCTTTCTTCTTCATCTCTTGTGATTTTTGAATTTTTGCTAATTTATTTGTATTTTTTTTTTGAATTTTTCTCTTTTTGTAACTAAACAGAGTTTTAAGGTTAATAAAAGCCTGAATAAGCTTTCTGGAAGCTTATGTGGGCTTATTCAGTTCTTACTAACAACTAGCAACATCATTAGAATACTTTAAGATTTTGAACAAAAGTGAAATTTGCATAACATGAAAACTGAACTGAAAATTGAAATTGATTGCTTCAAAAGATGCACAATGCATTAAGATTGCTTAAAAAGGTACTTGGAAACTTTAAATTACACTGGAATTTAAAAGTACACTAAAACGATCTATACTAAACTAAGCTACACTACTTTTAACTACTGCCCTTCCATCTCTGCTTCTATCTTTCTTTATAATGACTTCTAGGGCTCTGTGGGTCCCACTTGGTCTTTCCCATCAATAATCTGAGCCTTTGGATGAGTCAAACTCATCCTAGCCTTCAAATCTGTTTTGGCGCCAAAATTGAGACTAGTGGATTAGAGCAGTTCTGCTGTAATTAAAGAAGCTTGGGGTGTTGTGGAGGTGGAGGGGGACAGATTAGATAGTAGGTATGGGTCTTGGGATGATTTGGAAAGCAAAAGCAGTTTTGTGAGTGCTACAGTGGAATGCTATGGTGGGGATGCATTTATTAGTTGTGGGCTATGTTGTGAGGAGGGGGGTTGGTAAACAGGTGGGAAGAGTGAGGTGGAAAGGTGTTGGTGAGGTGGTAGCACAGGTGGAGTGGAATGGCTGGTAACAGGTGGTGGGAGGTTGAGGATGAACAGTGGCGCGCTATTATCTGATTTAAACACTGGGTCGGGTTGACTGGATTAGGGGTTGGGCTTGTTTTTCATTTGGGCCACAGCTGGGTTGTAGGATTGGATTTGGGTAAGATTAA
>OU343223.1:85121760-85382708 GCA_910596185.1 Chrysanthemum makinoi
GCGTGGAAATAGAAATCCTAACTGTGAAAAGAAGAAGCAGTGTTTACATACCCTTGTAGACAATTAAATTTCGACTTTGTTCCATTAGACCAAGACCAAGACGGTAGGTTGAATTTTGTTCCCGCTTCAAACGGTTTGGTGAGGACGTCGGCTATGTTGTCTTCGGATGCTACCTTCTCAATAGAGATGGCTTTTAACATTGTCTCTTAGAAGTGATGACGAATCTCTATATGCTTTGTGCCAGAATGCAATAATGGATTCTTGCTTAAGTCGATGGCACCTTTGTTGTCACATAGGATGGCTATGTCGCTTAGATGGATGTCGAAGTCTACCAAACGCTTGTTTCATCCATAGTGCTTGTTGGCATGCTTTCCGGCGAGACGTGACGGCTTCGGTTGTTGATATTGCAAATGCCGTTTGTTTCTTAGAAAACCATGATGTTAAACAACATCCCATAAAAGTACATACCACTTGTAACTTTTTCTATCAACGTAATCACCGCATATGGTCGTAATATACAATTGTTTCTACTCCCGTGCCCTTAGGATACCATAATCCTAATTGTGTTGTACCCTTTATATATCTAAATATTCTTTTTGCCTAGGTGTGATATTTTAGGTCTTCTTTGAAACCTAGCACATAAGCAAACACTAAACATGATATCCAGCCACTTGCCGTGGTAGGTAGAAGGCTACCTATCATGCCACGATAAGTATTATCAACGGATTCTTCGCCCTCTTCATCTTTTGTGAGTTTGGTGTCGGATGACATTGGAGTCCTAATTGGTTTTGACTCTTCTAGACCGAATTTCTTTAACATCTCCTTGATGTATTTAGATTGATTAAAGAAGATACCATCTTCTACTTGTTTTATTTGTAGACCAAGAAAGAAACTAAGTTCTCTCATCATACTCATCTCAACTTCGTCATGCATGATTTTAGAGAAATCATCACACATGTCTTGACAAGTGGATCCCAATATAATATCATCTACATATATTTGTACTATGATTATATGTGACTCTCTTTTCTTAGTAAAAGTGTGTTGTCAACTAACCCCATGGTATAGTTGTGTTTAACTAGAAATGACTTGAGTCCATCATACCAAGCTTTTGGAGCTTGTTTAAGACAAGTAAAGGGCTTTCTTTTAATTTATACACATGTTTGGGTTTTCAAAATCAATGAACCCTGGAGGTTGAGCTACATATACTTCTTCATTTATGAAACCATTTAGAAAAGCGCTTTTGACATCCATTTGATAAAGCTTTAGATCATTAGTACAAGCATTTAAGAAGTATTCTTATAGACTCTAATCTAGCCACGGGGGCGTAGGTCTCATCAAAGTCTATCCCCTCTTGTTGGTTATACCCTTGAGCAACGAGTCTAGCCTTGTTCCTAGACACTACTCCGTTTGCATCTAATTTGTTTTATAAACCCATTTGGTTCCTATTATGGTTTGATTACTAGGTGGAGGGACAAGTGTCCAAACATCATTAGAAACAAATTGATTTAGTTCTTCTTGCATAGCCATTACCCAACTTTCATCTTTTATGGCTTCTTGTGTATTCTTAGGTTCTAAGGTTGAAACGAAACAAAACAAGCTACTTTGGTTTTGAACTTGAGACCTTAATGTTCGTTCGTTTAGTTTTCCTATGACTTTATCTACGGGTGATCTTTGGACTCTTTAATGTTTATTATTTCATCACTTAGAGGTTCTTCTTCACTTATCTTTTTCTTTATTACTATGGCTTCACTTTCTTTAATCTCGTCATCGACAAGAGGTGGAGAGGGTTTGGGTGGACTTTCATCAAATTTTATATTTAATGACTCTCTACCTTCATTGTTTCTTTGTTTAATATGACGTAAGCTTTGCTATTTGGCGAGTAACCTAAAAAGATACCTTCGTTGATTTAGGATCAAATTTTGTAAGGTAATCTTTAGTGTTAAGAATAAAACATTTACTACCAAAGACTTTAAAGTGATTTAACGAGGGTCAAGTAACTCATATGGAGTTTTTCCTAAGATTGGTCTGACTCGATTGAGTATATATATGCTTGAAGTATCAACCGGATTACACCAAAACTTTTGAGGTATGGATTGTTCATTAAGCATGGTTGACCTCATTTCTTGTAGAGTTCTATTCTTTCTTTCTACTACCCCATTCGATTGTGGATGCGATGGAGAAGTGAGTAATACCATTAAGCGCCACAAAAGCTCCGAATTGCACTTCATTATCGAATTCCTACCATGATCCGTCCTAATAGACACTATGGGACTTCCTAGTTGTCTTTGGATCTTTTTGCATAATATTTCAAAATAATTAAAGGTTTCCGTTTTGTTCTTTAAGAATTTTGTCCAAGTATACTAGAAAGTCATCCACTATTACCAAAGTATAGTAGTTGCCTCCATAACTTTGGATTGCGGATGGACCAAATAAATCCATATGTAGTAATTCTAGACACCTAGTTGTGGACACCATATTTTTAGATTTATGACTCGAATGAGCTTGTTTTCCTATATTACAAGCATCACAAAAATGATGTTCATATTTTAACTTAGGTAGATCTCTTACTAGATCTATGGATGATAGCGATTGAAGTTTTAGCATGTTGATGACCCAATCTTGATGCCATAAAGGTCAAGTATCATCCATAGAGGTAAGACATATTTTGTCTTTAGGTTCATTACCGATTTTAATGACATAGACTCCATGTTTTCAAATTCCTCTTCCTATGCCATTTTAGTATCTTACTAATGGTTGTAGAAAAAGTACATTGTTTTTATCACATATTTGTCCTATACTTAAGAGGTTAAAGTTTAGGTTTTCTATGTGACACACATCTTTAAGTTAGATTTGTTAGAAATCAGTACTTTTACCAAGTGATTCTACTTTTGCTATTTCCAAACACCACATTACCTTATTAATGGCTCTTGTATGTGGAGAATAGATTCCATTATTTGGCCATGCCTTGTGCAACCCGCTATCCTCTGAATATTCATCGGGTCTAGGTCAATTTTAGTAACACTCTAAAACAATTAATAAATCTTCAAAGTTCCCCATTTGTTCATGGGTCTATTAGTGTTAAACATTCCATTTATGTTAGACATGTATGGATAAGATGAGTATGCATTCCATGGAGCAAAGTTTTGAAAAGGAAAATCATTTTGCATGTTTTGATTCCATCCCATTTGATGGTTACTTTTCGGGTAAACGTTATTAGGTCTCCTAAATGATTTGTTTTGAAAAGATGGAGCTTTGTTTCTTGCAAAAGTAGGATTATATTTTGGAGGTGGTTTTCTAGTGTGACATGATTGGTTTCTTCTCTATTAACTATGACAAACTCAAATTTGTGATGAAGAGGCTACATTTATTGCTAATGTTTGCTACAAAGCAGATCCACGGATCCCTTTTTCTACACTACAGGTTCCTTTTTAGAGGATCCGTGGGATCCGCCAAAGTAAATGGCTGGTTTT
Organism: Chrysanthemum makinoi; assembly: GCA_910596185.1. Taxonomy (NCBI): domain Eukaryota; kingdom Viridiplantae; phylum Streptophyta; class Magnoliopsida; order Asterales; family Asteraceae; genus Chrysanthemum; species Chrysanthemum makinoi. Next base: position 85,125,234 of record OU343223.1, read on the forward strand.
CTAGTTCTTTAAAAAATTTTGTTTCTTTACTTTCACTAGTTGATGGATCAAGTTGTTGAATACCTAGACCCTTTGATTGTTACCGGTTTTAACGCATCGGTATTGTATCTAAAGTGTTCGTGCTCATTCTAGCAATTTTAGAATCTAAGGATCCACTATGTTTGAAGTTGAACGAAAGTTCACATTCTACCACTTGCTATTTTACCTTCTAAGCTAGTTTTGCTTTAATTCTATGACTTCTTTATCTAAACGTTGATTTTGACTCTTCAAAAGATTGTTTTTGTTAACTAGTTTTAAGCTACTATTGCATAGTTTATCATATTCATTATGCAATGAGTCACTAATGTGATGAGCTACTATAGTATCTTCGTGACATACCTCGTCATTTGCCATGAGACAAATTTTCCTTCATCCTCCCTGCCGCTCATTCCCCATGTGCCGCTACTCTAACGCCTTTTGATCATCCCGTTTGGGACACTTTACTAATAAAGTGGTTTGGTCCCCACATTTTAAAGCAAGTAATGCATCATCCTTTTGCTTCGTCCCCTTTGCTTTTTCCGCCAAAGTTTGTATCATTGCTACCTGTTTGGACGTATTCACCCTTCTAAAGAACTTTTTAAAGTCCCTTACCGCTTATAGCTTCTGCATTTCGTGCCACTACTAATACTGAAGATGAGTTCTCATCGCCAAGCCTTTTGGCTTTTTAAGGGCAAGAGATTTGTGTTTCTTCACCTTGCTGAGGCTTCTAATGTAGGATATTGGATTTCACAAACACTCTAAACCATAACTCAAAGTAGGCGAAGGTGGGAGAGAGAAAGTTCTAGAGAGAGAAAGTTAGAGTTTAGGGAACTTAGTGAGAGAAAGAAAATATTATTATGAGTCTCCAACTCTACCTTGGTAGGAGAGTATTTATAGTCTTACATAAAACGCCACACAAACGGGTGGATCGCATACAGGTAAAGACCCGTCCGTCCTCCACGGTGTTACTAAACTAAATACTACTTAACATAAAAGTACTATGACGACGAGCTTTCTAACGATTACATATACTTGAGGTGACCGACTCTTTAATACCTGGAATTTCTAATTCTAACAATCTCCCCCTAAGGGAGGTCACCTCAAACATATACTAAAATGACATTGAATACAATCGGATATTACATTAACAATTGATCTTGCATTCTTGATGTAGTACTTTGCTCCCAAGCTCGTAGTCATTGATTCCACTCATTGCATGTTTGGTTAATCCAAGTGGAGGTCTTTACTGATCCACGTGATAATAATGTTGAGCCAACTTTTGAGATCATCGCCTAATAGAAAATCTCGATACATCCATTGTGGTGTTGGTATTATGTGATGTTGTGACTTTCGGACCGACATGCTCACATTCTGTATCATGATATCTTCTCATCGAGTAAGGAAGCATTCGTTGATTCATGATATTGGCGTTAGCCAGAAGGCATGGAGTTAAAATATCGTGAGTCATTGATGCACTAATCATGATTTCGAGATGAATGTGTTAGAGCATGCGCTATGGATTGACCGCTTCATTCGATCACCGCAAACGCCGGTGTACCGCATAAGACAGTTAGCAATAAAGCGCTCGAAAGTGTCTTTGAACACTTTCGATGAATTGAGGTACACGCCCACTTCCTCCGCTGATCAAGCATGTCACGCTCGTGATCGTATAATTCAAGAATTTCCTTGACAGGTTTCGTACTGCTAGCTGTTTTCAAACCGAACGCCTCAAAGAAGACAACACGGAGTGAGTGAACCAAATAATTTACGTCCACGATTGATGAAAAGAGATTTGAAAACAATCGTGTATTGCTCAATAGAAATTGTTTTTGCAATATAACGAAGGTTTTAATGAAAATCAATTATCAATCATAAAACACCTTTTGGTTTTAAAAATTAGTACACGGCGACGCTAATGAAAAGAGTTTTAAAGCACAAAGACCGGTTTTTCAAAGGTATCCGTCAATCCATAACCTGAACTATGATTGATTCAAAAGATTGAATCGCCCCATTGTTTTCGCTCATTGTCACATGGTTGATCAGTATAATAGATCTCACATGCCACCTACGGGAGCTTGTTAGATGTTGGCTCGAAGGCTTTCATCATCTTCAAAGGAATATGTAAACACATCACTGGATGTTCGCAATACCACAAGGATAATGCGTAGGACTCAAGATATAATCTCTTTCCACATTGTGTGAAACAGAGAGTCTTCATTGAAAGTGTCCTAATGAGATTTATTGATGATCTCGTGGCACTAGACTCAATTTGTGCATATTTGGATCCTATATCGGAGACTAGGGAGAGGGTCTCCTCCTTCAATATCAACAATCTCTAAGAGAAAGTCGATAGATAATTTCGGTTCCCCGTGAGAATGAAACAAGTCCTTTTAAGAGGAACTTGAATGGCTTGGAAAGTTGAAGCGCAAGGCCATGGGTCCATGACGCCTTGTCTTCAATACCGATGTTACCATCTGTAGCATTTGAATTGAACCCGGTTCTACCTCTAAGGTTGAATATATGGAGGGCTATTTGTTTTCACCCTTTTCTCATTCAATTCTTTTTCATTTCTTCAACCCCTTCGGCTTACCGACTTCATAGCAAGAACCTTGTTGGGTTTATTCCAAGACTAGCTCGCCTAGTCCGGACTCTTCCCATATCTCATTTTTCTCCTTTTATCATCATACCTAAGAACTCTACACTAACTAGTGGATAGTCCATTGGTAGATCCCTCCTGCTCTCGGATCATGGGAACACATACCTAACCTTATCGTCCTTATATCACCATACATAATGTAAAGTTGGTCGGTCTTTTGGTATTGTTCATCTGCCATAGGAACCAATTGAAAACCATTTGAAAATCAATCCGGATACTTATGATATTTTATCAAAGCATTTTGTACCTGAATTGTTTTTGATATTTTTAGAAGAAGAACTCTCCCTCAACATGTGAATCAAGTATTTGAAATAGTTTTCCACACGGAGGCAAGAGAAAGAATTAACTTCTTTGATTACCATTTTCAAAAAGATATCAACATCACTTCCTAATCGAATCAAGTAGATAAAGCATTTTGGAGAAGGATGAGGTTTTCATGATTTTGCTCCTTATATGTGCCTCGAGATTTGAAAAGAGTTTTGCACATACTAGAGGGAACCTGCACCTTGAGATAAGTTATCACGCTTCAAATCATAGGTTTAAGATAGATGCTCCCCCTCAACATGTGCATGGAAAATTTGAAATCGCTTGTCATGTGGGAAGGAGAGCTTGTACATCCTTATAAAACCATTTACCGAATTATCGGTTTAAATCCAATTTAAATCACACATTCTCCCCCATCACAATTATCAAATCATTTGAGATTTGTGATCTCTTATAGATTTAAATTGATTTTGAAAGCTTTAAGGAGAATTGTGACTTGATTATGAAAGCGCTTTAACTGATAATGATCGGATTTTAAGACTTTAAACTCCATTGATAAACATGCCTGAATATCTTTTGAAAACAATTGAATGCCAAATAACTTTTAATTTAATTGAAATCATTTTCCCCTCAATCAATGACATAGGTTGTTGATTGAGAGATTGATATTTTGACAAATAAGTCCAGATGATTATCAAAAATAGAGACTGTGTTATTTTTCAAAGCAGCTTAGTTTTCAAGCAGATAAATGTTTAAAGAATCGAGCATGGAATTTGAAAACATGATAAAGTATGGCTCTCTTTTCTTTTTCGGTTTTGCCTCACCAAAATGACAATAAACCATTGCTTCTTTCCCAAAAATAATTTTTTTTAAGATTCAACAACATCTAAAGTCCCGTGTCATTCTTTGAATGACAAAGACAGACCGTAGATATTATCGAACCGAGAAATCGCATGACAAAATGACAATATTTTTGAAGATTTTTCAATTTTCGTGATTTTATGTTTTGAAGGTTTTATAATTTTGTATTTTGTTTTTCGAATAATAGATATATACAAGAGATAGATGAAGATAGACCTTTACTCCTCGCTTCCTCCCAAGACGCTGAGTGTTTCGGTTGAAGACTTTTCAAGCCAAGACGGGAAGAATAAACTCAAAACGCTCTGGAAGAGCTTTGGTGAAGATGTCCGCTAACCGATATTCGACCTCACAAAATAGAGTTCCACCACACCTTTTCCACTTGTTCCTCGATGAAATGATGTCGAATGTCCATATGCTTTGCTCTTGAGTGTTGAACGTTGTTGCATGAGAGAGCAATAGCACTTTTATTATCACAATCCAAAGGGATTTTGTTGAATCAAAGCCATAGTCGATAATTGAGATCTCATCCATAAGACTTGAGCACAACAAGATGACATGGCTATGTATTCAGCCTCTGTAGAGGAAATAGAAGTACTCATTTGTTTCTTTGAAGAACAGCTCACAAGCTTATCACCCAAAAATCAGCACCTCCGCATGTACTTCGACGAGTATCTTGACACCCGCATGATCAAGATTCTGATAGGTCGTTAGTAACATACCGGTGTTTCGTACCAAAGACCCATATTGATGGTTCCTTGGAGATACCGAAAGACCCGCTTAACCGCTTCAAGGTGCTTTTTAGTAGGCTTAGCACGGTATCTAGCACACATGCAAACAAATGAACAAGATGTCTCGGTTACTACGTGAGGTACATCGTGGATCCAATCATACTACGATATTTTGTTTGGTCAATCATGATCCCCGAGTGGTCCTCATCTAGTTTGGTTCGATCAATCATGGGAGTGTCAACAGGTCACTTGAATCAAATCCAAATTTCTTTAAGATCTCAGTTGCATATTTAGATTGATTTATGAAAATGCCTCCTGGACTTTGTGAAATTTGTAATCCCAAGAAAATGACATTTGTCCCATCATTGACATTTGAAATTTTGAACTCATTTCATTTGAATAACGATCACATTCCATCAGTCCGCTGTCGAAAAAATAATATCATCAACATAAATTTGAACATGAATTAAATGTTTGCCTGACTTCCCGGTGAACAATGTTGGATCAACTCGCTTCCTATAAATCCGGTTGATAGAAGAAACTTTGACAAGGTATCATACCATGCCCTGGAGCTTGCTTTAAACCGTAGGGCCTTCTTCAAACGATAAAGTGAGTAGGATGCTCTTGATTTACAAATCCTTCAGTTGGCGACGTGACGACTTCTTTAAGATCTCCGCTCGTGAATGCCGTCTTCATCCATCCGATAGACTACCATGTTCTTACTAGCAAAGATTAGCCGTAAAGATTCGATTGCCTCGGGAACCGAGCAAAAGATTCTTCAAAGTCAATATACCTCCTCTTGCGGTATCCTTTAGCAACTAATCGAGCCTTGTTCTTCAACACATCACCATGCTCATCAAGTTTCACTTTGAAGATCCATTTTAGAGTAATAATCATAGCACAACTGAGTGTACTAACTCCCATACATCTAGTCGATCGAACTCATGAATTTCATCTTGCATAGCATTGAACCAACTATCTTCATTCATGGCGGTTTTAACATCTTTTGGTTCGATCTTAGAGAGTACGGAGGTGAAGAAGCACCATAAGGCATCGGTTGCAAGTTGTTTCCGTGTGGATACCGGACGAGAGGGATTTCCAATGATGTTGTCTAATGGATGATCGTGAGTCCATTTTCTCAGGTGTTCATGTGGTAGTTGTTGAGGGACCAAGTAGCGAGAGTTGATGTCTCCTCAAGAAGATGGTTCATGAAGATTCAGAGCAAATATGTTTTCAAATGGAGCATCTTCGTGAGTAGCAAAGGGATTAACTTCATCATTGAGCCGTAAAACAGTTCCATGATGTACATTTGAAGAATGATGATTTGTTGATGAGATCAAGGATCACAGCAGTGCTTCTTGACTTAAAGATATTGAGACTGAGGATTCATTCACCGGAATGAGCAGCCTCCTTTTGTAGGGATCAACACCTCATTAGTACTCTGGATCATAAAGTTCATCAAACATAGGATCAAACAATTTCTTTAAATCATCTTCCGATGGAGGTACATATGGAGTTTCTTGAGAAGAGTTTGGAACAAGGGATGAACCAATTGGACTGATTTGAAGTGCGGGTCCAGAACTGAATTGTTCAGGAGCCGCTTGACCGGTACCATCAAACGTAACGGAATTGTTTCCATGATGTTTCGGGTTCTTTTGTTGTAGATTCGGTATCCTTTTTGTTTGGTGCATACCCTACAAATAATCCAATGTCTGCTTTAGCTCTAAGTTTGCCTAAGTCTTGACCCTCATTAGTTGATGCCCAAAACACACGAAGGAAAGAGAGATTAAGTTTTCAGTTGTGGACAAGTTCATATGGTGTCTTTCCATGAACAATGTGAATCAGGGAACGATTTTGTGTGTAGCATGCAATGGCAATAGCTTCAGCCCAGAAACATTGGAACTTTTGAGTAAATCGATTGTTCTAGCGCTTCTACAAGAGTTCGATTTCGCTTTCAACTACACCGCTCTCTGAGGAGTTCGTGGAACACTTCTTTGATGGCTGATTCCAATGCTTTCATAAATTCACTAAGTTGTTTGTTAACAAACTCCGCCCATTGTCGTCCGGATAATTCGGACGGTTGTTAAGTCGAACTCCGAACAATTGATGAGTTTGATGATGATATCAGGAGTTTCATCCTTTGTCCTTAAGAACTTGACCCATGTGAATCTAGAGTAATCATCAACTACAACTAACACATATTTCTTCCCAAAGATATTTTGCACTCTCATTGGTCCACATAAATCCATATGAATTGTATGAAGAACTTCGCGGAGGAGTTAGTAGGTTTGGGTTTATGGGCATACTTCTTGCTTTTTCCCAATTGACATGCCGAACAAAGATGATCCTTTTCATACTTTAGTCGAGGTAAACCTACAACTAAGTCCTTTCTGGAGAGATCATTGATGGTGCCAAAGTTCAAGTGATTGAGACGTCGATGCCATAACCATGACTTTGTTTTTGAAGCCTTTGACAAGAAGCAAATTGGAGAAGACTTCATCATATCTTCTATAGAGATGGTGTAAAGATTTGAACCACGAGTTCCTCTTAAAAGTTCCTTACCATCAAGTTCTCTAACAAAACAAGTATGTTTTCTGAAGGCTACTTCTAGATCAGAGTCACAGAATTGACCGACAGAGAACTGATTATGACCAAGACCTTCCACATAGTATACTCTAGAGATAACACTATCACCAACAACATAAATAACCCATAATTGCATCAAATGATCATTACCAATCTAAGCGTCTCCGATGAATTTGCTCACGAAGTTCATGAGCAGCGACCGGTCTCCAAATATATGCTTGGAACAACTGAGTCCGTGTACCACGTAACGATTTGAACGACCTGCAGCTTGAACACGCACAAGAATGGATAACTCGATAATTGGGATCCCCATGCAAGAATGGGTTCCACTTGGTTAGTAACAGTGATTGGAACACCCACATCAAAAATAGAAACATCCATATCGAAGTAGAAGCAATGGAATCATTGGGAATAGATGCAATGTTGGGTGTCAGATTTGACCTATTCAAAGTATGTTCACTTCTTAAGGGAATAGTTCTACCAGGAGGCATCCATTTTCTAGTGGGCATAATCTTAGCAGTTTGAGAACAAAACCGATTATTCTTATGGCCAAAAGGTATCCAATAATAACCTATCTTTATAAAAGTTCTTCCTGTGGGTTTCCACTGTTTTCTAACAATCTTTCGCTTTTGCCTTTTTGCCTTATTTGCACGATTATTAGCATTAACAATTTTAATCGGCATTTGACAAAGATTAGAAAAGCATCACACCACATTCATGATTAGCAAATGTAATCAAGCAGCACATCATTACAAGGTTTGCAAATAGTATCGAATTCAATTAATTACAAGACGCCTAAGGCTAATACTAGAATCAACACGATTCGTTTTATTCAACTCAAGCTTAAAGTTCCTAGATTGGTTTTCTACTCTCTTCCAATGCAAATTCTTAGCTTGCAAGGTCCTGTCATTCCTTGTATTGTCTTGAGACTTTGACCTCGCCTTTAAAGTCACCGATTACTCCCAGAGAGGAATGGGAACATTAGTTGGTTGATCTAATTTTGCATTCCCTAACTTGATGCAAGGATCCAAGTACTAGAAGGCACATTAGTGTATACTTTCTTAAGATCGTGATTTGAGATTTTTGGTGCACACTAAAGTCACTTTCTTAGCACTAACATATCCGAATCAACTACTTGAAGGCACATTAGTGTTTCCTTAAGATCGGGCATAGAACGGATTTCTCGCTTGCACTAGGCATAGAACAAGGCATCACACTTTGCCTTTTGCACCTAAGGTTAAGGATTTGGGACATGTTGCAATTACACATTCTAGCAACTCTTGAGATCGTTTGGCCTGGAGGCAAGCAAACCTAATTTCACTATCAAGAGGTTTGTTAATGAAATCCTCTTCGACAATCTCACGGAGACATTCTAGACTATCCTTAAGGTGAGCACAATATTCATGAAAAGCATGTTCATTATTCCTAAGATGAGGAGGAATATATTTAAGCACACAAAGTTGTATTTGCAATCTAAGGGTGACTTTGAGACAACATTCTTATTGAAAACAAGTTGTAGTTTCCCATTTCCCGACTTCTCAGATTCTCAATTTCCTTTTGTAAAGACGTTATTTTTTCGTTGTTTTGGTCACGGGTGACTTTATTGAATCATATAACTCTTTAAAATGTCGTTTAACTTTTTCATTTTTTTCTAGAAAACTCTTCCTTTTGTAAGGCATCAACTAAGTTTTGAAGATGAAAAGTTTGAGAATTCCGAGAATCTAAAGGAGGAGGCATTTGGGAGCCTGTCATATTGTTCGTTTGACCCTTTAATTGAGATATTTAGGCTTTCAACTTTCTCGATCGTGTTGCCGAGCTTGAATCGTTCATCACGCTTGTTAATTTGAAAATTGCATCAAACTCGAGCATCCGAGGATGTCTTGATATTTGAAGTTTTGACATTTTCTTTAAGATGTTGATATTTTAGTTGTAAATTAAAATGCTCAACTTCTATTTTAGAAAAATGTTTAACCAAATTGTTTGATCATCCGGTTCAATTTTCTCGCTTAGTTTAGAATTAGTTTTTTCAAGCTCAATGACATGATCATGGGAGACTTTCAGCAAACCATAATTCATGAAATTTGGAAGCATTAATGGAACAATTTGTAGCAATGAAAACACATCTTGAGTAATACATTCAAATCAGTTCTCATTTAGTGTATGCAAGTTCTTCCTCTCAATCTCATTATATTTTAGTGCTCGCTCATAGTCACTAACTTCAACTATCATTGCATCAAATTCCTTTTCCATTCCCTTAATATCAGTTTCTATCCCCTTTTAAGACTCTCAAAGTGATCTTTTAGAAGTTTAAAGAAAGGCATGACCTCAGGTAAATAACATTCTTTCATTTGCTCAAAACCCCTTTCTCCTTCCGTAATACAAATGGTGTGATCCTTTTCTTGCAAGTTTTCTCAAAATCAACAAATAGTTGAAGTATAACATATTGGCTAATTAAGGTCTTGCTTTTAGTGGCAATTGTTCTAGGAACAAGATGCATTGGTGAATTAGGAGGATACACAACTTAGGCATTTTCCAAAAGAGGGTTTGTTTCAACAATATTTTCTCTCTTATCTAAATCCATTTTCGAACACTTGTTCGAGTCAACAATGTCCGAGGCTTAAACATGTTCAAGGCAATCCATTTCCTTTTGTAATCATGGGGTGTGATAATTACTTTCTTTTCTTTACATTTTGGATCATCTAGTTTCTTGTCATCTTTTCCTAGTGATTTCATCCGATTTCTTATCTTCCTCTCGCACTCCAACTAGGTTTCTGTCTAGGTTTAAGGATTTTCTTGCCATCATAAAGAACCTTATGAGCATTTCTAGCCTTTTTATTGACCTCTGGATTTGGTTCCTCAATAGGGGAATGCTATGCTTATCGCTAGGACTCTATGCTTAGTGATCATGAAAGTCTGAATGGTGTTTCCTTGTACGTACAACTTATTTTCAAGCTTGTTTTTCAAGGTTTTAGATTAGAAAAATCATTCAAAAGTTTTGATTCCTTAGCATTAAATTCTTGCTTAAGCATTTTAACATTTTCTTGAAGTTCTTGTTTTTGCTTAACAGTTTTAGAAAGCTTTTCTTGTAAGGAATTTAACTCTTGTTTTAATACTTCTTCTCTAAACCTACTTTTCTAATAATAGTTGTATGCATTGGTCATCCATTTCCTCGCCACGAGTGGTCAACTCAAATTTTGCACGTTGTTCATAAATATCAACACGTTCTTTATAGGCATTTAATCGGATATTACTCATCAATGTAAGTACAGCAGGTGTATTCATCAAAAATATAGTCATTGTTGACCGCAGGAGATGCATCACTTGGTACAACTTCACTTTCACTTTGTTTCACATATTGATCATATGGGACAACATTGATATTACCCATATTTTCAATATTTGATACAAAAGTTTCAATTGATAGTACTTTGTCATGCATCTTTTGCACATCGGATCATCGATAGTTTTAGTACCTCTGAGATGAGTTTGTCTTTGGATGGGCCAACTTGTGGTGAAGAGGAGACCTTGGGAGAAACCATTGGAGAAATTCTAGCCATAAAGATTGTGTGTATGTAGGTCCATCATCCACATCGAATCGTATGCATCACAATCACGACTTGAAAGGCATTATGATGATTGTGACCTATTTCCCTATAGTCGCCATCCACATCCAGATCATCATAGGTCTTGGCATTGCCCTCAAGAAACAACAATTCTCTTCATCCAAAGTAGACCATTATCCCGAAGCTTGCACACAAGCATCATTATCTCTGGTAATCAGCATTCTCGTGGACGCTTTGGAGATGTGCAGTTCCTTGCAATGTGTCCCTCACCACCACAATTATAACATTTGATCGGCTTAGCTTGACCTTGATTACCATTCCTTCCTCGATTCTGATTACCAACATAACCTCTACCAGCTCCACCTCTTCCCCGATCATACCGTCTTTCCGAACTGGTTGCACCACGATCCTCCCATCTTTAACAGTAGCTTGATTGTGTGGGTTAGATGTCGTTCGAGGTTGTTATTGGTTTGTTGGAGAGAATTCATGTTTGACTAATCGTAAGAGCTAGTTGATTAATGAAATTACCCACGTGCATCAAAGATCGCCTTTGAACATAGGATCGTGAATTAGTTTGTGATTACCATTTCCCATGGGTATGACTTGTGAGGCTTTGGTTGTGATTCCCATGTTTGAGTAGAAGGCAGTTGAGTCATTAGACGAGCTTGTCTCTCCCTCGTTGGTTTTGAACTGATTAAGAACCAATTTTTCAAACATAGCATGTCTCTCATTCTCAAGGAGGAAGGCATAGAGTTGCTCATAGTTTGTATTCTTCAATCCTTTAGTGAGCTTCACAGAGGTGACAAACTTGTGCCATTCGGGATTCATGTTGTTCACAAATTTTGAGTTCAAATGAATGTTAGGCATAGTCATTCCGATGTTCCTCATGTCATTCACCAACTTATGAAATCTCACATAGTACTCATAGACACTCTCATCCGGTTTCATCTTGAAGTGTTCAAATTGGCCATAGAGTTGTGATTCTCTGCCTTCCATAGTTAATTCGAACCTCGAGAAGCATCTTGACATTATCCCATACCGCCTTTGCTTCTGTTGTGTGATTGATCAGCTAGATTTGAAGCCCCTTGAGACAAAGATCGAATCTCTTTTTCTCCTTATCATCAAGCTCATCATACATCTTTTGTCCGTCCATTCCATAAATCGAGTTCCATCTTCAGCAGTATCAAGTACATCTCTAGTCGTCTCAACTCGACACGGTCCTTCATCAATGGATTTGAGAATGTTGACACCATTTTCCTTTCCAAGGCAAGCATAATCGATTCGCTGAGCCCAAGAATCTGCCTTTACAAGCATGGGTGGACGAGTATCAACCAAACATGCGAACATCCTCGCAAAAAGTGGAGATGATAGTGGGAACGCTTTGTAGACATGTTTCAAGCTCTACGGATTTTGCATAATCTTTGATTAAACCGAAATTGATTCTTTCAACGGATTTTACTAAACCAAAAGAACAACCGTAAGAACGTAATACCTAAGAAGAAGAAAAGGTCTAAATGAACAAGTCGCTAAACACACAACTCGCATAAGCGCCAACTCAACACACTCAACTCGCTAAATTAATCAAGTCGCTAAATAGCCAACTCGCTTTAGTCTCAAGTCGCAACACAATCAACTCTTGAACACTAAGTCGCTAAATTTTATTAACGCTAAACCTTCGCTAAGTAGCAAGTCGCTTTTAGATCTCAGTCGCTAAAGAAACAACTCATTAGAACCTAAGTAGCATAAATATCAACTCGCTAAACAAACTAAGTCGCATAAATTAAATCTCGCTTTAAATAACAAAAGCAACCTCATTTGAAGAAACACAAGTCCGAGACACAACTCGCTTAGTCCTTTTTTCAAAATAACCACTTTATCAATCCAAAACAACCAAACCACAATGATTTAAGGCTTCCAATTCAAAACATAAACACATATGATGATCCTAAACACAAAAGTACAAGCAAAATTCAAACTTTAACATAATAATTTGTCCAAATGATCAAACTCCACTAAACCCCATACTCCAAAACCTTATGAAATCCACCAAAACAAAGAGCATGAAAGATGAGTGATCAAACCATGGCTCTTGATACCAATTGTAGGATATTGGATTTCACAAACACGCTAAACCATGATCAAAGTAAGTATAAGAATGTTAAGAGAGAAGTTCTAGAGAGAGAAAGGAAGAGGTTTGGGAACTATAGTGAGAGAAGGAAAATATTATTATGAGCTCCAACTCTCTACCTTGGAAGGTAGAGAGTATTTATAGTCTTACACTAAAAACGCCACACAACCCAAGGCCAAAGCATACAAAGTGGGTAAAGACCTGTCCTCCCTCCACGGTTGTTACTAAACTAAATACTACTTAACAAAAAAGTACTATGACTACGAGCTTTCTAACGATTACATATACTTGAGGTGACCGACTCTTTAATACATGGAAGTTCTAATTCCTAACACTCAATCTTTAGCAAGGACAAGCTCAGAATTTCAGAAGGTTTCATGAGTTCATCGAGGGTAGGATTGTCAAATCTTTGACTCTTCGATTGTCACCTTGGATCTCCACTCATGGAAGTGCCCTTAGATATTTCCTAACATGGTTACGGCTAGAAAAAGATTCATCAAGTGCTTGTAAAGATGTAATAATAGTATTAAAGTTAGCAAATGAATGATCTATAGTTTCCTCATCCGATATTGAAAATTGTTCATATTGTTGAACAAAATAAATCAATTTTATTATTTTTAACTTGTTGGTTGCCTTGATGAGTTACAACTAAAGAATCCAAAATTTCTTTAGAGGTTTTAAGCATAGAAATTTTCGAACCTCTTTTCAAAGCATTATATAAAACCATTTTTGCTTCACTATTTTAGAAAGCTTTTTCTTCATTTCATCATTTAGTTTATCATGAGGTGTGTGAACTAAATTTCCTTTATCATCATTTGAGGTAGCCTCAAAATCACCTTCAACAATAAAAACCAAGATCAATATATTTAGACTTCACATATGTTTCCAATCTATTTTTCCAATATATAAAACCATTAGTTTCAAGTAGTGGTGGTCGTTGCATAGATTGCCCTTCCTTATAATTTTCAGAACCCATAGTGATCGAAAAGTTTTAAAATACAATTTTATTTTAAAACTTTTATAAACTTAGCTCTTGATGCCAATTGTGGAAAACTAGGGGGTTGAATAGTTTTGCCGATTTAAAGTTGATTTCAAAAACTTTAGATTCAATATTATGTGAAATCGTATGGATGTTGAGAACGTGTAGATCTAATGATAATGCGCAGAAAATAAATAAAGTTAGGGATAGAAATGACACAACCGATTATAGTGGTTCGCTACAAGGTCACCTTCCCTTGCCCTACTCCACCCCCGAGTCACCTACTCGAGAGTTCAAGCACTATGTCAACAAACTCCTTGAACTTGGCGGAGAAGTCTTCTACAATGTTGCTTACACTTTTCCGCAAGTTAGATAAATCGAGTCCGAGCACGGTGGACCAAACCAACACAACTAATACACAACAAATATGTGAAATATCAATTACAAGATCTTCGCTACAAATCTTAAGTGAGTGACAAATCAATCAAGGACCTCTTGCTTGGATGACTTGTAGAATGCTCGTGATCTCGCCTTATAGAAGGACCTATATGAGGATCACAAATAGAAAGAAAGAAGAACAACTCTCTAGATCAAGTGATCTATAAGTTAGAAGAGAATGAGTGTAAGGAGATTTAGTAAGAAGAGGGGTGAGTTAGAATGAAGAAATGGCTCTCAATTTATAGGCAAATTTCTCCTCTGTTCCACCGGATCCCACGGACCTCCACTGGGATCCGTCTAGTGTAATCCTAGGGATCCGTGGTACGCTCCTCTTTGCCCATGGGTTTTTTGGTTATGGGTCATGGGTTGATCCATGGGTTTTCTTTAGATTCAATGTATCTAAGTATACATTGTATCAAGTCTTCTTTGGTATGGGTTAAGATCCATGGGTTATGGTTTTTACCCATCCTACTAAACTATTACAACAAATGCTTAATTATTACATTTTTGTATTTAAATGGCTATATGTAAATGCTTTACAAAATAACATGTATCCTTATAATTATACTTAAGATAACATTATATTTGTTATTAACAAAACACAAAGATCTAAACATAATAAACGTTTTTACTGGGTTTATTTGTATTAACAAAAGGATTGATGAGGTTCTAGTAAGGTCTAGTACTTTATGTATCTGAGTGTTTTTAGTCTCTTATGGTGTCTTAAATGATATGAGACTTAAATGATCAAGTGTAATGAGTGAATGTAGCTAATGATGTCCTTTATGGAAAGAAATGGAGTTTTTATGAACACCAATGGGTGATCAAGGATGACACTAAAAATTTTGAGGGTGTCAAGTGGATTCAAATAATCCTAGAGATCAGATGATGATCTAAAGAAAATTTAGAAATTTTCTTAAAAATTACAAGAAATGAAAAACTAGTTTTAGACCATTTTAAGATCAAGGTAACTAAAATCAATTTACTAAGTGTTTTAGGATGAGAGGAGAATGTAAAAGTAACATGGGAGGAAATATGGTGAGTTTGAGGTAATGACAAATAATTTTTTTTGAATATGATCCTAAGTCATTAATGAGAGATGCTTAGATCAACTAAGCCTAAAGATAGTTAAAGTGATCCTAATGAAACATGTTAAACTAGTTCAACAGTGTCGGAAGGTTTGGTTGATGTAATAAAAGAAAAACATTTCTTGTTTGCCCTGGATCCCACGAATCCTTCATTTGAGGGATCCACTAGTTATAAACTAGGGATCCGAAGACTGAACAGTTTTCTTACAGAAGCGTAAATATTTCGTTTCTAGGTATTGAATTTGAGACTAATGATCTTCATAGCAAGCATACATGTATACAAGTAGGATATGGTAAGAGTAGCATGAAAGAACATCAAAAATTCAAGAAAGATGATTAACAAATGATTTATTTCATAGGTAAGATCAAGTTACAATGGTAAACTAAAGACAACGCCTAAGGATCGATTTTATTAAAGAAAACTATTTTGCTATATGTTTTCGTGATGGATCGCTCAAGGGTTGTGAGTAGTTGATGATTCAGGAGTGAAGAATGAAGTGATGAAAGATGTGTTCAACGGTTCCATCATTTTGTCTTCACAAGTATATTGAGGGATTTGAAATTGAGGGTGATAAGTACATGACATGATGATAAAGGCATGTCTAAAACATCCCATATGGAATTAGTTTGTTCATGCCTTGAGGTTTATAATTGCCTTACAAGAAGTAAGCAAGATTTATGGGTTGTTGAGTTAGGAGATAGTAAATCATGTGAGAACATGCGGAAGTATCTCACGATTTCCTGTAAGACTCAAAACATTTTCAATGTAGGATAACCTGGAGAGGTTTGAGATCATCTCGGAGATCACGTATAAATTATGCTTGGATTTGGTAATTGATTGAGGAGTGCATAGAATGATTTCTTGAGGATAAGGTATGTATGAGCAATATGGACTGTTTTTTTCACGATAGTTAATGAGAGAATCAAGGACCATCTTAGTGAAAGCACATTGTCCATAATTTGGAATTTGGAGAATGTGAGCAAATTGATCAAGAGTAAAACTTTTGGTTTTGATCCAAAACCATAGTGAGAGAATGATCCTCATTTAACGAGTCAACTTGACTCATGAGAGAGAATTCCAAAACAAACCGCAGACAAATTTTCTCATTAATCCCGAGAATACCTTCTAGTCCTATGGTGCGGAATGAAGTATTGATACCTCTTGAAGATTAGGAGAGGCGACAACAATACGTCCTTCATGAAAGTAACGAGTTTCGATATTGTTGAACCCATCGAATATGATTGCGGTGTGTTAGGCTCAAAGAGATATATTTGGAATGTACACATAAGTAAGTTGATTTTTATCGAAGTCACACCTCATGAGATATGATGAAACCTATAGACATGGAATGAATACTTTACATGAGTATGTTAGTACATAGTAAAACTTCAAGAGTGAGAACGTTTTTGGTTGGTGATACTTAATCATACTTTTGAGTTATGTTATATTGATAGGATCTCCTAATGTTTTTATTGTCTATTCTATTTTTATTAACAATGACATTTAGCTTACTCCTTTTTAACATTTTAGTGAGGTTTTCCTTTTATGGTAAGTTTTTATGAAATGGTTTTTATGTTGCATGAGTGTCTCACGAGATTCACGGCTGGTTTGCCTCTTTAAAAGGGATCCAGGCTAAAGCTCGTAAGATCCGAGGATCTGCGGTTTGGATAGTAAAATTGGTCTTGAGGTAGAATCAATTTTTGCAACTTTATGGTATAAAGTGGAATGTGTTTTAGCCAATGTTAATTCTTAAACATGCATTAATAATTTCAAACATGTTGGGGTTTGAGATGCTTAAAGAAAAGATATATAAAACACATTATGCAAGAGAGAAATGAGATAAACTACGACATTAATTACATTTCATTTTAATGCTTAAAGCAATACAAAGATGGATGGATGATACAAATGTAGATCAATAAGACAAAGTACATGTCTCCATGAGAGAATTTGATCATGGGATACACGAGAGCGATGAGTGAGATGATGATGATCATTTGGGTGATGTAAACCATGGCATGGAGATCTTTCTTGATTTTGATTTCTCAAAATAAGATAAAGAAGATGAAGTTTTGAATGTGAGGTTTTTGAAAGTGGAAGATTTGAAAAATGGGGTTTGTTGGTGAGAGTTGATGATCGGAAGAGTTTTATGGGGAAGGAGGAATTTTTTGAGATTTGGTTTTGTTTTATTTGTATTTAGAAAGATTTGTTCTGAGAAACACATATTGATACATCTAGTTTAGATGGATGATAACACGAAGCACAAAGTTTTTTTAATGAAGTCAATGATATTATATAAATATGCTTGGATAAAGAAAAACATATAAACACATAATTTACCATTTAGTAACATGCAAAACATACATGATGTTAGGATCATATATTTTATGTTGTTTGATGATTCTAGTGGTCTAGATTATGATGAAACAAGAGTGCCATGTTTAGATTTAAGAGAGAGTAGAGGGGAGTTCTAGAGAGAGATAAAACAAAAATGAGAAGGTTATTATAGCTCCACCCCTTCCAAGGATGGAAGGGTGTTGAAACAAACAAAGACCTTGATAGATCTTGAGCCTGGATCGTTATGTATGCCTATGTAATCACAAGCACAATAAAAGAGAATCTCTACAACTTATGTTCAGAACGGAATATAAACACAAGTAATAACTAAGAACTTCTTGATCCTCTATGGATCTTTATATTAACTAAAACTGAGTTTTTCAATCGATACCTAACTCTTTCTAATGTGTTCCTTTTATAGACAAGGAACCCTAAACAATATCGCTAAACCCGTTTTCCAAGAAACGTATAATCATAAAACTAAATAAGATATACACAATCACTTCCTAATAAAGCTCATGTATATCCAAACTGAATATACTAAACACAATAAACACCTCCTAGAAACCAACTAGTCACTATTATACTTGTAGAATAAGTCTTCGAATCCACTTCACCAGTGAGACTTCAAAGATAATCCAGACTTTCACATAATTCCCAACAATCCTCCCCTAAACTGGAATTTGACTTGTTAAGTTCCAGTTTCGATAGATCCGACAAAGACCAGAGGATTGAACACGAAAAAGAACAAACAACAAAGAAGCCAAAAACATCTCTATGATGAAGAAACTTTAAAACTCTATATCTGCAGAACAAATGACAATAGGTACATCAAAACAATTAGTTGCATACTATTCTCATCACATCCGTGTGTGTGAACTCGGGAGAGGTGAATCATTGAAAATAAATGGATTTGATGTCTCTTTACCAATAGCCATCACTCTTGGAGTAGCCATATGTTTAAGTTCGTAACGGTACAATCGATAACCATCGATTTATTGGCAAACCAGCAACCATATAAACGGATTTGAAATGTCTTTACCTGTAGCCGTTTGCTCAGGACTAGTCAATTCTTAGAATTGGTGAATGGAGAACCAAATATGGAATATGCCAACGCCTTTACCACAAGCCATATACAAGTGGGCTAGCCAATTCTTGGATTCCAAATAGGAATAAAACATGGTGAATTGAAAACCATACAACACTCTTCAATTAAGCATGGGTGGTTGCAGACCCTATGATTTTCAAAGAAATCATTACAACTATCAAATGATTTGATGTGTCTTACCAAAGCTGTACTTTGGACTAGCTAACTCTTGGACATACACAAAGTATATCCGTGAGTCAAGAACCAAAAATATACAACAAACCTGCAATAAAAGTTAGATAAAACCAAAATCATATTTTTTTAACTAAGAAAAGAAAGAAAGAAAACAAATATTACAAAGAATTACAATCAAGATGAACCTTTATGTGATAGAAGTTGATTCTTAATCAAACCAACACATTGAATAGCATGAAGGTCATCATTGCCAACCGGATTAGGAGGCACGGCCAACTTGTGTCTCAAAGAACCTTTCCATAAAAGTATCGGATAAAGGATAAAGCCTATCTGATAGCATACAAAATCATCCCACATGTAGTCTGAACCACTGAACACAAGGCAAAGGATAAAACCTCCAACTCTCAATCTCCCATTTATGAGAATTCTTCCAAATAGAATACCCTTTACCATTTGGAGAGTCAGAATCAAACATAAGATCAAGATCACCCAAAAGATATAAACCGAACCGATTGTTGAATGATACTTATATAATACGGAATAACATGATTATACAACATTTGTAAATCATGTCTATTCACTAAATGAAGAATATCCTTCAAGAAGTTGAACTCAAGAACAGATATCCAAATTTAGACACGTAGATTCAACTTTCCAACTTTCCAATCAACCAAAATCACATGAGTTCCTTCAGGAAAATCATCAACAGTTCCAACTACAATAAAAGTAGATTCATGGCTTGGATATCAAAATCGTATTCCGGAAGCATGTTTTTAGCCAATGGCCGAACTCGTAACCAAACTCTTCATTTCCATACCATCAATGTGGTTGTATCAATGTAGAAATCTCTCAATCAGAGAATCATTAAGATCCACACTAGACAACATGTCAGAAGAAATTAAAGAAGAGTCAGCAGAAACAACCAAAGTGAGAAGAAGGAGTAGCATCAATGTGTTTGAAGGAACAAATGAAGATACCATCAAGGCAAAACAGATCAAAATTATCCACAATTTCAACTGTTTTCTGCCTCTGTGGTCAGGAACATCGTGCATCAATCACGATTTTCCAATGAAGAAAAAGAAATAGTACCTTGTGAAGAAAACTTCATAACCAGATTATCTTGTCGAATCAAAGCATCATCATTGAAAGTCAATTTGCTTCATGGACATACCCGAATTATACATAGCAAAGATTCTTCACAACTCTTCTCATATAATTCCTCTCCCGAGCAAATAACCGTCATAGTCTGCTCTCTTTAGCTTTATTTCTTTGATCAATAAGAGCTCTTCTCTTAGCAGCAGATTCTAGCTTTCTTTGATTACCAAGTGCCTTCATTTTCTCCACAAAATCATCATCATTAAAAGAATCTCCTAAGATAAGTTTTGCAAGAGAAGGATTAGAAGCACCTTGAGAAATATAACCATCCCATTGATCATCAAGAATCGAGGGAAAGAATTCATCAAGCTTTCCTTTCTGTGAGTCAAATCGAACATACCGATCTTGAAAAATTTAGCCACAACACGACTCTTTTGGATATTCTCATAATCACCAAATAACGCCTGAGCTTGATATTGTTCTTTAGTCACTTTTCCGACTTCAAAGAAATCAGAATCACAGAGTCTGTCTCCGCCTTTAAGATATCTCACAGAACCAATTTCAGCAGAACCGTGAGCTTCTGATAAGATCAAATCAAAGACATCAGAGGAAATAGGTTGAGACAATTCCTCTATAGGTGTAGAGAAAACCCGGATGAATCATTCAACTTGTACATTCTCCGCAATAAAAACCTCTTCATCATCCAAGGAAGGCTACATTTGAATGTTCGGGATAGACGAAGTTTGACCATGACTAGTAGTAACCTCCTTCACTAGGACATCGCCAGATGCATCAACCAAATGTGGCTCCTTTGAAGTATCAAAGATACAATATTCAAATATTGTCTTCGCCTTTGCTAGTATATAGAATAGGCCTTGCTCTTTGAAGATTTATCAATAGAAGAATGAACATCGATGTAAGTGCCACCTAATATTAGAGATTCATTAAGATTCTGGTCCTCCTATATCAAGAAATCAAACTTCTTTGTACCTTCCGACTTAGCTTTTCCAAGTGCTCAACTTTATTCTCCAAGCCCACAATCTTATCACCAAGAACAGATTTGGTTTCAGCAAGTTCTTTCTTAAGACCAATCACCTCACCTGTAAGCTTGTTCATTAACATATAATGAGGTAAGTGTGATAGTTTCTTCATCAAGATCATTGTTCATTTGGAATTGAACTTCAAGAGAATGTTGAAGCAACATTATCTGATCAACATTAGAACAACCTTCACCAAATGGAGCCTAACAGACTTGGTGTGGATAACTTCAAGATTAACCTCGAATTCATCAATTTGATCCCGAA
This sequence comes from Chrysanthemum makinoi, assembly GCA_910596185.1. NCBI lineage: Eukaryota > Viridiplantae > Streptophyta > Magnoliopsida > Asterales > Asteraceae > Chrysanthemum > Chrysanthemum makinoi. The sequence continues at coordinate 85,146,562 of OU343223.1, forward strand.
TCGCTTCAATAGGAACTTGGATAAATGCTGGACTAGAACATGGTCTGTGAAAGTATAGATGCTTCAAAGAATACAGAAGGACCTTCACCACCATCTACTGAAGGAGTTCCATCAGAGGATGGAGGAAGGTAAAACTACATTAAGCTCATTATCAATCTCATTTTCCTGAGGTAACATTGCAGCTAACAAAGGAAAATGTGTCCCTTCAAATTTAGTTCTCATTGTAGCAAATAACTTGGGAGTCAGAACACTTATAGGATAAAAGGCTTGGGTTTGTGTAGAAATATTCAATATCATCTGTAAGAACCTAGGGTACATCAAAAACTTACCCTTTGTCCTAGTTATATTTTCTACCATATTATCAAAGATATACTTAGAGAAATTAAAAGTTAAACCCTTAGATAAACAAACAATACCACATCCCATTTGTGTTGAAAATTGATCCCACCTCCGACTTATTGCTCATGCAATCACCAAAGTATGAACCAAGAATCTCCACATAGGACAGAGCTTATTTTTCAATCACATATCTGTCCTCAGACTTTGATATCCAATAGCTCTAAGTCCTTCAAGTACCATTGTAGAGTCAGAATGATAAACCCCATTCTCATCGTCCAAGCGAAGTTATTCATCAAATCCTCTGCACCACATACACTTGTCCATCAACATTGCAACTATCTCTCATTATTCCCTCTTTTTCAGACGAAATGTAAATTGAGTAATCAAAGTTTCATATATTGCATCTGGATAATGCGTCAATGCATATACAATCTTTGATCTTAGTAAGAAGGAAATCATCGGCCTATAAAGCTCATCTCCTCGGCGGTCCCAGAAAAGCAACCTTGTTATGATCGTGTTTAAATTGAAGTGCCATGAGTGATTTTGAGGATTAGGGTTACGATTTTTCACAAAAGGAAGTGTTTTTAATGAGAGAGTAATTGAATCATTAATATATTAAATATTTTAGAGAGAATAAATAGAAAGTTCTCAATTTTAGTCAAAGTTGACCAAAGATGACGTGGATTTCTACTTTTCCTCAATTCACTTATAACTCTAGTAGAAACGGAATCACTGTCAAGTAGAACCTCGTAAGAAACAGAAGACTTACTCACGAAGCTTCAAGAACATCTTTTACCGCTTTCACCCACACGAATTCTCTACCACTTGAACCCGCCTATAAAATAATCCCAATGCACATAGACTTCTTCATCAAAATCCCCAAATAATATCAAACCCTAATCTCTTCAATCCTTCAAAATTAATCAAACTCATCATGAGTACCAAACTTGAGATCATAGATCTCACAACAACATCCTCATCATCTAGTGAAGATACCAATACATGGTTTAACTATTTTCCAAAACCATATCCACTACCAAAGAAGTCACCTTTTCTCTCCTCATGGAAGATGAAAGTGTTGAGAAACCAAATGTATCAAGACGATGAATCCTATAATGAGGGAACATCTTATTCCCAACCCTCAGACCTAGGCCTAAACGAAGGTCACGGGCCAAAAATCCACCACTTCCTAAAGTGGGTGAGGTGGTGCTTGGTCTCTTGGTATCATGTTTTGGTGCATCATCACATATCGTATCAAGGAATGGAAAAAGGAAAATGATGTAAGTTGATGTATGATTGAAAGAGTAGATGATGCATAAATGAAAATCTTTCCTTCTATCTCTCTACCACACCAAACTTCTTCGTTTTCATCAATCCATCCTCCTTGATCCTTAGCATCTGTTGTGTTATGCATCACGCTAGCCAGATAGTGCCAAAAGATGTGAGCCATCATGGTCGTGTCTCATCTTAAGATGTTGGAGAACAGATATGTAATAGATTAGGACTATTAGATCATGTAGATGCTTTTTGTGTTCAGAATCCGTAGAAGTCGTAAACTATTTCTTGAATGAATGAATGATCTATTTGCTTCGTACTTTTGATTGAATCATATGACTTCGACTTCAACTTCGTGAGGAAACAAATAGCACTTCAGCACAATGAATTCGGAAGAAACCAGCTTGCCATTAATAACCAACATCGAGACAACCATTCTCCGCAAAACAAACACGTAAACATGCACAAACAAAACAAAGAAACACACTAAACTTACATTAGCAGGTTAGAATTAGTTACCAAAACAACCAAATATACAAAATTACATAGCAAAAAGCAAAGTTATACACAAATCCTCCCTCAGGCATATGCTCCCGAGGCCTATGCCTCCCCTTAAACTTTGCAGTTAAGGGTTAAGCATGCCAATATGGACTACAAGGTGTTGAAACCTTGGTCCTTCAAAAGCCTTTGTTAACAAATCGGCACATTATCATGTGATATGTATTTTGACCACATTTATCAAATTTTATCATATGCATCTCTTATAAAGTGGTGCCCGATTTCACAATATGTTTTGTTCGACTATGAAAAACTGGATTTTTAACAATGCATATGGTACTTTGATTATCAATAAAATTGTTGTGTTCATGAAGTTATACCCATAATCCAACAAATGATTTTGAATCCAAAGAACCTACAAACGCACGAAAACACATACTCCGCTTCTGATTTGTGAGCCAGATAGTTTGTTTCTGCATTGCCAAGAAATCAATCTCTTTCCAAGGAATTGGCATCCTCCAGTGGTGGACCTCCTATCCAGACAGCACCCAAAGATAGTCACTATCACTATAGGCTTCCAACGGGAGAGACTTTGGGTACCAAAGACCAAGAAGAGGTTGGCCTTTGAGATACTTAAAGATCTTCTTCATTGAGATGGGAAGTCAGTGGAGTAACTTGATACGCTGAACAAACACTCACGAGAAAAGTAATATCGCCTGGAAGTCAAGTAAATACATCAAAGACCCAATCATAGACCCGTATAAAATGAACATTCTGTTTCGACTTCATTGTTGGTCTTCGTCTTTGGAGTCTATAGGTGTAGTAGCAAGTCCATACACTCTATACCAAACTTCTTCAAGATGTCCCTCACATATTTGTCCTCGACTTATAAAAACCATCGGTTTCTCTGAACTTGAAGACCTAAAAAGAAAGTCATCACTCCCATTGCACTCATCTGAAACTCTCCCTTCATGAGTTCCTCAAACTCCCCTGCACCAAGCTTCCTTTGTGGATCCAAAGATAATATCATCCACATACACTTACACAAGAATAATGTCAAATCTTCTTCGGAAAAGAGTCTTATCAATTGCACCTCTCGAACCGTGCTTCCCAGTAAAATGTAGAGCTTCCAGCATACAGTGCTCTAGGTGCCTGATGTAGTCCATAGAGAGCTTTGACTACCTTATAAACATAGGTCGGATGATCTGGATCTTCAAATCCTTTAGGTTGAGTGACATACACCTCCTCTTCAATTTCACCATACAAGAAGGCTCCTTTAACATCCATTTGATAGACCATAAAGCCCATATAGGATGCATAAGCTAAGAAGATCCTTATAGCCTCAACTCTTGCATGCAAAACACTTCATCATAATCGATCCTCCTCTTGTCTATAACCCCGTAACCAATCGGCTTTGTTCTTGATGACAACACCTCGAGCATCTCTTATTCTTCGAATCCATTTTGTCCCAATAGCATACTTACCATGTGTAGTGGTACCAATATCCAAACTCACATTTTGAAACCTGTTGCATCTCATCCTGCATTGCTTCAAGCCAACTTGAGTCTTCAAGAGCTTGAGTAACACTAGTTGGTTCCACTTGTGAGAGAAACAAGCAAGCAAATGTTCATAGTTCATATTGTCTCTCTGCTGATTTGAGACATAAGAGACAAAAAGCCACTGCCCATATTTAGAACGCCAGCATTCTCTCGTTCTAACAGTGCATCAGATCACCAATAATATTTGGATGTGGATGTACATTGTTGATCCTTGTTGTAGTGGTGGTGTTGACATCAATGGGATCATCAAGATTAGTCACGGAGGTTCAAAGTCGATTATCATAGGAAGGTGTGTTGAAGATGCCCGCTTAGGTTGATGATGACCAAGATCATAAGTTAAACCTTGTATAAGGTCACCAAGATCTGTTGACACTTTAGTAGACATAGGAGTAGAGTCAACATGTCTTTCAGCCGAATTGGAGAGGTGAGAAGAACCAGATTCCCTTTCAGCAGAATTGAAGTTTCGCCGAAAATCGCATTAGAACTCGCTTCAAAGATTCCTCTCAAGATCTAAATTTGCTGCATACTCTTGTTTCTTCACCTTGCAAGATCCTCAAGATAATAGAATTCATCTTCACCCACGTCGAGATAAGCTTGAGAAGTGTCACCTACAAAATTGTTAGGAGAAAGAAAAGGAACTATAATGGGTTGTTCATCATCGGACCATCATGTAATGAACATCCAAATTGTTCAAGGCTTGGTTGTAGATATTTCAATCAGCATTTTGATGACTCTTGCATGTCTAGCATATCCCAAGTAATCAGTCAAGTAATCAAGATCAAATGACCAAACATGACCCTGACCTTGAACATTAGGCTTGTCTTCAAGATACCTCAGATTCAATGTCTCCTCAATTTTCTTTGCAGATATATTGTAAACTTATGATGCCTTACTATGAGCAGAATACCCCACAATGTAACCATCATCAACTTTCTCATCAAATTTGCCCAAAGGATCACGTGGATTCAAGATTGTCACCTCAAGACCAAAAACGGTTTAAGGTAATGAATAACAGGAACTTTCCCAAAAAGAAGTTCATAAGGTGTTTTAAGATGTGGTCTTGTAATGGACACTCTATTGAGTACATAACGCTGTACCAAATGTTCTCCAAAACATGGTAGGAAGTTTAGAGTCTGCTAGCATTGATCTTGCAGCCTCTATTAAGGTTCTATTTTTCTTTCTGCCACCCCATTTTGTTGAGGGTTCTTGGAGTGCTATAGTCCCTTTTGATTCCCTTCAACCTGCGTAGAGTTCTATGAATGGCATTTTTGAACTCTGTACCATTATCACACCTAATTCCTTTCACCTTTTGTTCAACTGATTCTCAATAAGGGTAATGAAGTCTTTCAATATTTTAGATGTTTCATCTTTGGTCCTGAAAGAATACCCAACAAAATTTGCTAAAACCATAAAGAATCACTGACAAAAATATTTATGATCACTTTCTCTCTTTAGTTGGACCAAACAGATCCATATGAAGCAACGGTAAGAGGTTCAGAAATAATGGATCACTGTGAATCGGAACACCTTTGTAGGAGGCTCCGTACGCTTCCTTTGTTGATGCAACACACGCTTATGATCATTAGTGAATACTTTGGTAGGAAGTCCTTGAACAAGGCCCAGTTTAGAGAGCTGGTTGATGGTCTTGAAATTGACATGGGCCATCCTTCTTAGGCCATTTGGTGGACTCATCCACAGATGCTTTAGCCACCAAACATGTTAAGTCACCATTGGTTGGACATTAGTTAAGTTAAATGTATACAGATTATGACTCGAGGAACCAGAAGAATTGAAGTATCTTCCGAGTGAAGTCTTTAGACAAACAGACATTCATATCTCTCTCTGAAGAAAATTTGTTCTAGTAGTCACAGATGAACAAATTGAAGTGTTCCCCGACATACTTCTAACAACCACTGTCAACAATTCCAACATCTTTATGCTTAAGGGGATGATCCTTCAACAACAACAAAATATACGTAATATTAGTACACTATGGAGGCTCAAGTCATTCACGACTTGAACCTGTGGATCATATGAGTTATGCCATGTAGAAAGATAAGATCCACTATTGTTCTTGGGTTTCCAATGAAACTTAGGTCTATTTTTATTCCAAGAACAACTCAGGTCTTGGCTGCACCCCTACACTCTCCCATCACTCATAGGATTTATATATCTAGGCCAAAACCATTTTTAAAATATTCCGGGTTGATTGAAATATATTTTCCAAATGATCTTCTCCAAGGAAAAGATGTATTATAATTAGAGGCTTGTGAAACATAAGGTGGTATTTCATTCACATTGGTCCACATAGGTAGTCCTAGAGTCACCACACCTACTCATTCTTTGCTCATGATAATCACAATCCTTAATTAAATGGGATTTACTTTACACACAAAACATTTCTTCTGAAGAGAAGATTTATTCAAACCAAGAGAAGTATTCTTACAAGCACCATGAAAAGAATTGTTTTAACAAGACTATTATGCAAAGAATTAAAAACTAAGTCTTCGTGAGGCAACTGCCTCTGGGAAGTGGATTCTCAAGAACTCGACACTCTTATTGGTAGTCTTGGGACGCAGTGGTGTACTCGGGAAGGTCACTTTGAGAAGGTCGGGACTGAAGGTCGATGGCTGTCATTGAATCACTCTCAGAGACCCTTGCTTGTGGACTTTCACTGTAACACAAGAGACAAAGTCATTAGAAGAAGTATTAGGGTCCTGCATGTCTCTTGACTTTTGCCATACTGATGATATGATCCATCAAAGTCTTTAATTTGGACACATCAATATATGTTCACCCCATAGGACCGGGACAGAATGTAATTGACCTTCTTTGACAAAATTAGCTAGTGGCGGGTGTAGATTTACGTGTGTCATCCCTAGCTTCTAAGCCAACATATTTTTTAAACCCTAAAGCCACTGTAGAGTTAGAAGCTTGACTACTATAAATAAAACCCGCTAACTTATTCCCATTCATCATCCATTCTTTATGCCTAGCAATTTCCTCTTTAAGTTTCTCCTTAAGCTCTAGATTTTTCAAGTCTCTTTTAACTTCTCAGACCATTTTAACTCATTTAGCACATTCAGATCTCTTTCTAAACACCCTATCTTTCACCATAAGCTATTTCATTCTCAAACCAAACCTTTTGTCTTTCTAGTGTTTTTAAAAACTGTTTATAAGCTTCTACTTCCACATAATATTCATTATATTTAGGTTCCAAAATATCATAAGCTTGTTTAAGTTCATTATAACGCTCACTACAACGAAACAAACAATTTTGTACTGAGAGACCCATCAAGGCAATCACTGTTCATGCCTATCCTCCAAGCATAAACTAGCAATCAACCCAACATTATGGGACCATCATTATCGACTCTCATGTTGCTTCCAGTCCACATTGCTATCCAGAGTGACCAAAGCGGTGATCCCTTTGATGTTCCTGCCTCCTTCGACACTGAGCAAGATAAGTGTATCTTGTCTCATCACCAGCTTCTGTCTTTGCATTCTCTAGAAAGTGCCCCATCTGCTGGCATGTGAAGCATTTAACCTTCCTCTTGTCAAACCTTGCTGGATCACGTCCTTTGAATCCAAACCTTCTTCCACCTTTCAAAACTCTTGATATCCATGGAAAGCATGGCCACTTTCACCTCAACTTATCTCTTCCATCATGGGTCCACGATCAAAATCCTCATAAGCTAGTTCCTGCTGAGGATCATAATCAGCAAAGAAGGATCCAAGTACATCTTCCATAATGTTGCTTGATTCAGAGTGAGAACTTGATGAGGAGCGATTAGATGATGGATGGATATGGACCATAGCAAGACTTTGGAGTAGAGGCTCCAACAAAGGAGTATGAGTAGAGGTAAGAAGATTCGAAAAGGGCTTTTACATCATGTTCAAGAGCTTTAAGTTTGTTGTAAAGTTCATCAAAGGTCATCATGTCCAAACCACCTTTAGCTTTTAAGGCTATGCTTACATGTAGCGGGATGGAGGCAATGACCCTGAAACTTAGAGTTACATATATCATTATCCGCTTAGCTTGAAGCGGTCAAATGACTTAAGATCTTGTGAAACTATCATAGCCCTTGTGTAATTTTCCTTCTTTAGAGATCTGAAAGTCCCAAATCGTTGTCTTAGCATGGACTTCTCTTCAAATTCTAGACTTCATTCCCAATGAACTTCGCTTTAATAGCTAGCCATATAACCTTTGTCATGCATGAAGTGAAAATCACTCAAGTGATCCTCGGGAATAAGCTGCATGAAGAATAGTTCGACTTTTGTTTTCTCTCTGAACCGCTAGCAACTCTTCTCAGAGCTTTGGGAGGAACATTAATCATGTTCCCAAGCAGATCCGTGGTAGTTCTTTAAACTGTTCCCTTCAAAATTATCGCCATAGATTCCAATCATATTGGAAATCCATTCTGCATCTTCATCGCCCAAAGATCATATTCCTCCCTTTTAAGGTAAGGAAACTTAGCATTGCTATTAGCAAGACTTAGTTGTTGCGTATGTGGAGTTTTGGTTGTTGGTGAGTTCAGAGACAACATCCCAACTGGGCATGATGATTTTGTTATGGTTGTAAGGAGTGTTAGAAAAAGCTTGTCCTTAGTATCGTAGACCTCACGAGGCTCCGATACCACTTGTTGAAACAAACAAAGACCTTGATAGATCTTGAGCTCGTGGATCGTTATGTATGCCTATGTAATCACAAGCACAATAAAAGAGAATCTCTACAACTTATGTCAAAGTAGCGAATATAAACACAAGTAATAACTAAGAACTTCTTGATCCCTATGGATCTTTATATTAACTAAAAGCGAGTTTTTCAATCGATACCTAACTCTTTCTAATGTGTTCCTTTTATAGACAAGGAACCCTAAACAATATCGCTAAACCGTTTTCCAAGAAACGTATAATCATAAAACTAAATAAGATATACACAATCACTTCCTAATAAAGCTCATGTATATCCACACTAAATATACTAAACACGGAATAAACACTTCCGATAAAACCAAATACCTTCAGAGAATAAGTCTTCTGTAATCCACTTCACTCAGTAGAAACACTTCATAATCCGGACTTTCACATAATTCCCAACAAAGGGTATTTATAGTTACAACCTAAACGCCTCCGCTTGGCCTGATGTGCATATAGCTGGGTAAAGACCCGCCCTTCCTCCACCTGGTGTTGCTCTAAACTAATAACTAACTAGCTAATAACTAACTAATTAACTACTAAATAACGTAAAATTAGATATGCTCTATGGCTAAATTATGCTAGATTATATTTGGGGCGACCGACACTTGCATGGAATTTAATTCCTAACAATCTCCCCCAAGGGAGGTCACCCCATGATTTACATTTTGAATCCTAGCATTCTATTTTCTTCTTCTTGTTCTGTGCTCGTAGACTTCAGTTCTTCACTCGCAATCTTTGGCTTTAGAAGTGACTCTTCATAGTCCCATTATTTTGTACTTTGTGAGGTCTTTGAACTGATCCACATCTTGATTCTTCTGAGCTTTCGAGATCATCAACCACAAGAAATCTCTCGATACCCTTTGTTGTGTTGCCTTCATGTGATTTTTGTACTTTTGGACCGATGCTACACTTCGGATCATGACATCTTTCATCGTGAGTAAATAAGCATCTTTGTTGTATGTCATTGATTGTCATGATTTTCTTCAATTAAGTGTAATGATGGCATGCGGTAGTGAATTAACTTCTCAATATTGATCAGCTGAATCGTCTAAATGTTCTTGCAAAACAAATAAAGAAAATAAATTACAAGAAAGTCTTTTTACTTTCTGTTGAATACAGTTGCAGAACCACTTCGCCTCTGCTGATCAATAGCCTGTGATCAGTAGGATTCAAGAATCTCCTTGATGGCTTTTGCAGCTTGATCTAGCCGTTCTCAAAACCGAGAAGCCCCAAAGTAGACACAACATGGGAAAGGAGTGAACCAAATGATTGGATTCACCGATGATGAAAATTTATTTTGAAACAACGCGTATTTAGAAGAAAAGAGTTTTTGCATACGCTTAAGGTTTTATGAGAAAGATCAATTTTCAATCGAATACTTTTGTATTTGAAAGAGTGACATTCGATGTGCTAGAGAAAAGAAGATTTGCACATCGAACGGTTTTTCCAAAAGTATTCGGCAATTCATTTCCTGGACCAAGGTTGATTCAAGAATGAATCGCCCCATATTTTATCCATTGTCACAAGCTTAATCTTTAGAAAAGATCTCACATGTCACCCACCAAGAGCTTGTTTGATTTTGGCTCTAGAAGGATTTACATCTTCATTGTGAATATTTATACATATCACTCGATGTTCCGCAATACCACAAGGACAATGCGTAGGACTCTCAATATATACTTACTTTCCACATTGTGTGAAACTGCAAGTCTTCATTAATTTTGTGTCCTAATGAGATATTGTGGATGATCTCTAGGCTCTAGACTCAATAGTGCATATTTGGTTTCCTATGCCGGAGACTAGGGAGAGGTATCCTTCTTCTTCAATATCAACTAACTCTAAGATAAAGTCGATAGATAATGTAGGTTCCCTGTGAGAATGAAACATGTCCTTTTAAGAGGAACTTGAGTAGCTTGGAAATTTAGTGCAAAGGCCACTGGGTCCATGACGCCTTGTCTTCACATAGTGTTACCTTGTAAACAAATGAGCATATGTATTGAACCCTGCCTCTAAGGTTGAATTTTTTGAGGGCTACTTTTCACCCTTTTCTCATTTTTTTCATTCTTCAACCCTTCATATGCTCAAGACGACTCATTACTAGAACCTTGTTGGGTTTATTCCAGCTCCATCTCACAGACTCTTCCCGTATTCTCATTTTTCTCCTTTTTTTCATCTTACCTAAGGACTTCTACACTATCTAGGATTTTCCTCGGTAGATCCCTCCGCTCTCAAGTGGATCGAGGAACGAATACCTAGCCTAACCATCCTTATAACACCATGCATAAATTAAATTGGTCAGTCTTTTTGGTACAGTTCTTTCCTTCATGAAACTACTTGAAAAAAATCATTGGAAAATCAATAAAGGTACTGTGATATAATATCAAAGCATTTTGTACCTAATTGTTTTGATCATTTAGAAATGCTCCCTAAATGTGCATATGATTTAAATTATTAAAGCACAAGGAGGAGTTCTTTAAATATATTCTTGATCACAATTGGAAAACGCCATTTATTTTTGTAAATTCTCCCCAAAGTGCTATTGTTTAAATCATTTAACACATAAAGAGAGTTCTTTGAAGCTTGATCACAATTTCATTAGAAAGCCATTTGATTTTCGGTAAATTCTCCCCCAAAATGTATGCTTGGTTGTTTGAAATCATTTCACATAGAGACAAGAGTCTTTGAAGTACTTTCATCAACACCGCCATATAGAAAACCATTAGAAAATCATCAAGGTACTTATGTTGGAAACATAGAAATCATTGTACCTTGAAATTTTATTTTCTTTTAAGTGCTCCCTTGATATGTAGCGCTTCGAGATTGAAAGCGCTTGGTACATAGAGAGTAGTATGCACAATTGAACGATCACTTTTATCGATATCATAATTAAATCGCAAATTCTCCCCGATCAAAAATATCAAACCCTTGAGATTTTGGATCCCAAGTGATTTAATAAGGTTTAGAAAACATGGGAGAATATGTGGCCTGTTTTAAATACTCATCTTGTTTTGGTTAAATGCTCCTCCTCAATGTGCAATGTATTGAAATCGCTTTGGCACATGGAGGAGTGGGAGGCCTTGAAGGACTAAAACCAATTCCATTTAAACAGAGATAAGAGATTTAAATCACTATCTCCCCATCAAAAATTTTAGACCTTTTGAGATTTGTGATCCCAATTGATTTAAATCATTTAGAAAATTTGGGGAAAGACGCTGTGTCTGATACTTTTGAAAAATGACAGATAAGGATCAATTTTAGACATTAAAGATTGTTAGGTCGTATGATGAAGTTTTAAGAGATCTTTAAGTAAAATAAAACAATTTCACAATCAAACAAGAAGAGAAAAAAATTCATTTTGAAAGATCTTTGAGTTTTAAAGAAAATCATACCATGACATAACATTAAATCTTTAGATCTCCACTTATTTTGTACAATCCGGACTTTTATGAAGAAATATTGTTTGAAACTATTCAATTTGAAATCACTCCCCCAATCAATGTGACCGAGTCGTTGATTGAGTGACTTAAGTTTTGAGAAGTCCAGTTGATTTAAAATTTAGTCAATTTATTTTCAAAACAAATATTTTTCCATTTTCAAAAAACATAATTATAAAATTGTTTAAAATTGTACTTCACTACTTATCATCCCATAGATAATAACGCTAGTGGTTGAGTCAGCTTTTGTTGTGTTTTTGCCGTGAGGGGCAGTGAAGAAAACCATCTGCAAATGCAGTGAGACCTCTCGACGTTACATCTATCATGCCAACTCCATAGAGATCCAATTAAGTCTGCTTTCTTCTTTGTGACCCAAGAAATAGTTACCCTTTCTTATCGGCATCCAATCATCAACTTTTGTGGATCCGATCGGGAACATTCTTTTAAACCATCTTATAATGCTTAATCAACACAAATGGATATATGGTGATCGCACAACACCCAAACAACAATCGACTAATAAAAGTCAATTTAAACATATCAATCGAACATATAAAGGCATGGGAATATTGTGTTCATCAAACTATAATCATCTAATCCTAACAATCACATCCTAGATTCCTAGTCCTTCAACATAGGTAAACATCTTTTTCATGCTACACATAGGATAATTAGATAAGCCCGTTAGATTATATAGATTTGAAAACATTCTCCCCCTCAATCAATGACTCATTTCAAAAAGTTTTAAAGATGTTGAAGTCATTGATTGAGTTTAAAATTTATGAAAATTGATTCCGATTGATTTTCAAGCAACTCAATTTCCCCATTTTGAATACACCAAATATTTTTTCTGAAGAATTTTAGACGGAAAAACATTTGTGTAGGAACAGCAGTCCATCGACATACTTTCTCATTTTGATTTTTAGGATAAGTGCACAAAATTTATGAAAATTGGTTTAGCTTAAAGACTTTCTTTAAGAGCGGGTTGCTATATGAAATAATAGCAAACCATAGTTTTGTGCACGGTTACAGTCTGGGAAATCAAGCAAGCCATATTTAGAGACATGTTTGAAAAAATATTTACACCTCCTCAGTCAACTTCATCTATGGTCCTGTGCCATTATTGAATGACATTTCTAAGACCAGATGTTATCGAGACCTTAAGACATGTCTTGAGAAACATATTTTTGGTATTTTTGAGTTTTTCTGATTTTTATGATTTTTGTTGTTTTATATTTTCTATTTTCCTTTTGTTGGTTTTATATTTTTTTTTAATAAATATTTACAAAGATAGAGTAGATGATATAGTTTAAGAAAGATGATGATACAAGTACCGAGATAAGGATATCGAACAACCCCAGTAGAAGATAGAAGTCATCTCTTAAACATTCACCACCAAAGATTTCAAGGCCTCGAATGAGAGAGAAATTGAACCATCTGAAAGTGAGACTTTGGCGCCTTCCCCAAACCGAAAATCCTTTGTTGAGCATATTCAAGCTCTATTTCAAGCTTGCCAGCTAGGTACAAAGAAGCACACCATTGTCATCGATCTTGTCTGCTCTTTTAAGAATAATCATCGCGGATTTTCGTTCGAGGTAATATCATCCAATAGAACATCAACGTATCATCCCATACTTGAAAGATTATTCTCAATTTTCTTTTACACTAAACTCTAAAGTGATGCATACCAAAAGGTGTCAAGAGACCACTTTCCCCAAATAGATGAATTGATGCAGTCTGTCTCTTAGAATAGAGCTCACAAACCCGAATACACATATACCCAAAACAGAGAAACTTATAACATCGAAGTAAAGGATTAAGTCCTATACAAAGAATAACCCCGATGTATTTTTCTCTCCCATGTAATAAGTGTATGAAGCCAAGAACCCGGTACCCAATGCTCAAAGAAAGAATAACCGATAACATTGAAGTAGCATGTTGAATCACTGATTATCTCAAGGACGTCAACTCCTAAGTGATTATCACTAAATCACAACATTAAGCTCTCAAGTGAAACATCCAGCCCCACAATATCTCCCTGATGATTGCGATAACATCGAAATAATCACACACTGTACCTCTTTTATCACGTAAACTAAATCTCCCATCTCTTCCCCCACATAGTTGGAATAAGAACACTAAACGCCATGAGTCAAAACCTTTTGAGTCGCCGCGTAATGACATATGTCTTCCCGGATATCTTCAATCACTTAGAAGTATTGTTCATCAAGTTTACCTCGCTTAGATGCAGTCTCTTCCCCTCAATGTGGTTTTGATAATTTTAATCAATAAATACATTCAAAGCCCATATACTAGAAATCTTTCGAGTAGAACGCCAGAGTCTTGTGAGAATCAATCAACTTGTGAAGTACGATGTGAGAAAAATCTAATTGGGGATTAAATCGCTTTTCACTCCCCCCAATTAGTGCTCTCCCAAACTGACAAATATTTCAAGGATCTTCTCACCGGATTAAGAAGAAGTCTTTAGATCGTCAAATGCAAGTCCTCTCCTTTAGTCTTCTAATATGCATCGTAAAAATAGAACAGCATAGACTCGACCTTCTTCAATATTTTCCGTTGGGAATAGAGTGTTAATATCTTCACCTCACTAAATGCATTCCGTTAACATACATATAGCATATCCCCTTAAACTAAAATCCTCCCAATCAAAAAAAGAACAAAAGATGTTCACAAGGAAATCAGAATTTCCGCAACTGGAAGCACTTGTTGTAAAACCATCTGCAGGAGTAGAAGATACATCCAATCCTCTTCTAAGAAACCTATGTAAAGATGATCTAAGAAGAAGCTTCTTCTTATATGAGTTGTATTATTTTCATGACCATATATTCTCAATATAACTCAACATGTGAATTCATTATTCTTCTCCCCTGAATTGGGTACATACGAGATGCCATTCTTGAAAACAAGTATCAATCCAAATAGTCTATTCACATTCTCCCTCAAAGGTAGCATATGATGTCGCCATCACATGTTATAATTGAGTAAGTGGAATAAGAAACAATCAAATGTAGTCTTGGTTACTTGATGAATGAAAGTTTAAAATGCATGAAGTATAGTTATAGGAACAATAAGTAATGAAGATTCTCTTCTTCAAAAATAAAGCGACCGTAAGCGTACACTTTTCTTTTCAGGAGCCGAGGTTTGAACTTAAAACGCTATAAGAAGATTCTTCAAGATAAAGCGACCAAACGTACATTTTTCTTTTCTTTAGAGCACGAGGTCTGGCGAACATAACTTTCAAAGATCTCTCGGGTAAAACTTGTAATCGCCCCATTATCATTCAGAGGGCTTACGTTGACAAATTGGCGGTGGAGAAAAACCCAATATGATGAATTTGACCTTGAAGTAAACTAACCCAACTCGTGTGACTTAAACTTGCACATATGTAAATAAAGAGCTAAGGTTTAGAGTTTCATGCCCCTTTGAATCCCTAAGTACTCTATACTCTTCATCCAACCAACCATCAAGTATAAGACGTACATCACTTCTTGAAAATCAACAATTTACGCTATTGATGAGCACTACAACGTAATCCTTAAAGTGATAGTTATGGGTGTGGTAGTAGACCAATTCCCCAAGTGGTAAAAAGAGAAAAAGGAAAAACACCAAAATAAATCTAGATTTCCAAGTCTTCGCTTTTGAAAAATATTAAAATCTCGAACAAGGATCTCGGAATCTTCATCCAACCATCCCGATACCTTCGATATACTAAGTACGCTTGCCCGTGACATTTCACTTCAACCTCAAATAGATAATATCGAATTAATAGTAGTTGTCACATCTTCTAGTTAAAAGCTCAAATCTAGCCTTTGTCGTTTTAATGAACTATGATAATGGTTTCATCCGATCTTGGTTAAAACACATATTACCCCAGAACACCAAGTAATTACCAAACCGCCAATGAGGACAATCCAAACCAAACACC
The DNA here is from genome assembly GCA_910596185.1 of Chrysanthemum makinoi. NCBI lineage: Eukaryota > Viridiplantae > Streptophyta > Magnoliopsida > Asterales > Asteraceae > Chrysanthemum > Chrysanthemum makinoi. The sequence goes on from OU343223.1 coordinate 85,162,314, forward strand.
CAATTCATGAAGTACACCCTTTTATCCCCTTCTTCAAGGTAGAAACCATAGCACCAACATCGTATAAGATCCAAATACACTTTCCTTTCTCCAGATGGTTCCACTCGTTAGGAATTGGAAATCCATGTTAAAGTGCGTTCACCCCATTATAGTCAAGCATATGTTAGCTCAGACTTATCGTTATTTACGCTATTTAGTAGCTAATTAGTTAGTTTGTAGCGTAGAATAGCTGTAGAGCAACACCGTGGAGGAAGGACGGGCTTTACCCATCAGATACCCGGCCCAATGGCCGAAGGAGGTTGTGTATTCTCGTAACTATAAATACCCCTTCCATCCATGGTGGTAGGTTCTTAATCTAACCTTACATATTTTGTAAACCAAGTCCCTACCAAGAACACCCATCTCTAATTTCTCTCTAAATATGGCTAACATGTATTTCCATCATCCAAGACCACCCGAATCATCAAACACAATATTATTTACGATCCTACAATTGGCCCGAGCCAAGGTTTTTGTAAAAATATTTTTTATTTTGTTACATGTTTTAAAACAGATTGGGTATTTTGTGGTTCAATACTTTTTCATGGTCAAATACAAAGGCTTAACAGTTTGTATGTATTCTGCTTAGGTCAAAATAAGTTGAATATTCTTTATTATTTCTATGTGTCTTGTCCAATACAAAGGCCTATACTAACCTAAACTCATCCTCCATATCCTCTAGCTCTTTCAAGACTCTTAAATTAATAACAATCAAGAAAGACCCGATTCAATTTCAAATTTTCTTTGCAATCCTTTAAAGATTGTCTCAATTGAATCAATCTCATCATTGATCTCTAAATTGTGATAATATCCAATATAAAAGATGTGAGTTATAACAAGAATGTTAGCCTCATCCCTTCGATCTAATTGGAAATAAAAACAAATGTAATTCTAACACATAAACCTACCGAGACCTTTTAATTAAAAGATCTTGAAGGACCAATTTGCTCCTCATCCGTGTGCAAATGGAAAAAGAAAGAGGGTGTTTTTAGTGTGTTTGCCTGTAGTTTAGACATGGTTAACTAGATGTTGATATTTCATTTTTCTGCTAGATGATATGTGAGAAGTTTGAGGTGAGAAGATAAGAGGGGCCGTAGTTTTTGTGAAGTGATTAGGGTTAATATGAGACATATTAGGGTATCAAGTTTTATATAAACCTGCTATGCGTTAAATGGATCGGGTATAAATCAAGATCACTTGGGCCAAGTTTAGCGACTGTTGGACAAGGACTGAAATATTAACATTGGGCCTTGGTTGATGTGATAATGTGTGATAAATTGGACTTTAATGGAACGTGGGTTTTTGATTTGGATCAGGATGAATAGATCTCGAAAATACATGTGGAACTAGATTTGGGACGCTTGAATATTGCTATTCACGCTTCAACTCAAAATGGATGTAAATAAAATTTTGTTATCCTATTTTTCACCTAAAAGGAATTATTGGATACAATTTTTTTAGAGTGGTACTTTGTATATATTTTACGGAGAACAATATGTCACTACTTTAATTGATATTGGAAAATATTGACTATGGGTTGTTTGACTTATTTTATTCAATTTAAAGGAAGTTTTTCTGCCATGCATCTTTTTTCGCTCTTTTCTTTCTACCCTTCGCGAAGTTGACTTGTTCGGGGCATTTATAGAGTGCGATAAAGACTTGGCTATTTAGTTACTTGGCCAGATTCTTCTCGCTTAACCCACAACGTAACTATCACTTCTGCATCACACATGTTGAGGACACGCCAAGAGGTTTTTGTACATTGGGTACACCGTTTCTTCTTCTTAACAAGGATTACATGCTTAAGTAAGTAAACAAATCAGGGAATTTCATTTCATGATCAAGTTTGGCATATCGGCTTACTTCACCATGTTGTCAATGCAATAAGAAATGAATAATGCGTGATGTTTACCAAAGTGTTTATTGGATGGTGGTTGATACTATTGATGTTGGATTATGAACCACTGCATGTTCCCCTAAAACGGATATTCATCAAACCAAAGTTGTCATAACATTTCTAAGTCAGACATTGTTTACGGCTTTGTCTTGATTTTGTAAAATCCCTCCAACTCTAATACTTTCATTTAAATCATAGACTTGTAAAATCCGTGACAATGGAAACATCCTCGGTATTAGTAAAGTGCATTTCCTGGACTATCTTACTAGTTTATTCTTGGTTTTGTAAAATCCCGCTATTTCTCGGTTTAACCATAGAGTTGTAAAATCCCGTAATGATGGAACCATCTTGGAGAAGAGAGTGTAATTCGATCTTACTTGATGTTTGGTATACGGTTTCAGCTTCAAGAAGGGATAAAAGGTGATTTCATGAACTGGATGTGTGTTTGGATATTCGTCATGGCAGTATTGGTTATTACATGGTTTTACTGGTTACGTGGCTTTTAAATCCATGGTCGGGATGAAACCATTATCATAGTTCACTTAAAACGGTAAATGAGGCTAGATTTGAGCTTTTAACCGTAAGATGTGAAACGGGAGCTAATTCACTATTATTTATTTGAGGTTGAAGTGAAATATCACGGGCAAGTATACTTAGTATCCAAGGTATCTGGGGATGGATGGATGAAGATTCTTCATGATCCTTGTTCAGAGCTTATTATAAAAACTAAGACTTGGAAATCTAGTTATTGTTGAGTGACTTTTACCTTTCTTTTTACCACTTCGGGAATTGGGCTCTTTATCACCTAAAAAATAACTATTAATTTTTTAAGGAGTTACGTTGTAGTGCTTAAATACTACATTTAATTCAAGTGGGATTTTCAAGAGGTAAAGTTACGCCTATTACATATGGTTGCTCATTAAAGAGTATGAGTAATGAGATTCAATGTAGGAGGATGAAGTCTCTGGCACCGCTCTTTGTTTCATATGTGCAAGTTTAAGTCACGAGTTCGGGGTAGTTTACTTCAGGGCCAAATTCATCATATTGGGTTTTCTCCATCAGCTGTCACGACAAAGAGCCTACTGAATGATAATGGGGATGATTACATGTCTTGCCAAGAGAGCTGTAAAGAGAGAGATTATGACGTATGAACACTTCAGTTCATGCCTCGTACTCTAAAGAAAAGAAAAGTGTACGTCTCAGTGGGCTTTATCTTGGAAAGAAGAGAATCTTCTTATGACGTCTGTTCACATCAGTTCAGGCCTCGTACTCCAAAGAACAGAAATGTGTACGTTTTCAGTGCGCATTATCTTCTGAAGAAGAGAAATCTTCTTATTATGACCATTCTCATCAACATGCTTCATGTTTTTTCCATGGGCTTTTGATTATCAAGTGAAACGGGCTACTTTTGATTGTTTTCTCATTCCACTTGCTCAACTATAATGAAGATGGAGACATCATGTGCTAATATTGCGGGGGGAGAAGTGTGAATAGACTACATTTGGTTAAGATATTCACTTATTCAATCAAGAATGGCAACTCCGTATGCAATTCTTGAGGGGGGGAAGAAGTGTGAATTTACTGCATGGTTGATTGATTATGAGAATAATTGGTCAAACGGGCTCCAAAACTCATGTAAGAACCGAGCTTCTTCTTATCGGGTCATCTTCACATGGTGTTTTTCTTCTTAGATCCGTTGGTTGACATCTTCACACGGGCTGAGTTATCGACAAAGTGCTTCCGGTTAATGCTTCACGTATACATCAACATGATGATTCCGAACAATCTCTCTGTTCTTGTTTGATGTGATTGGTAGTTTGGTGTTACCATCTTGTGTGTTCGTTGTGGCCTGATTGCTGATTTCCTTGATGAACATCTTTCTGTTCTTGTTTGATTGGGAGGGATCTTAATTAAGGGGATTTGCAAGATGTAAGTTAATTGGGATGCTTTTTGGTGTGTTGAAGATGTTAACTATCTATTCCCCAACTGGACAATCTTGAAGAAGGTCGAGTCTACAGTCGGTTCTACATTTTCTGCTACATGTTAGAAGACTAAAGACGAGTTGCATTTGATTATCTAAAGACTTCTTCTTATTCAAGCATTCATCATAAAGATTGTCGGTTTATGGGAGAGCACTAATTGGGGGAGAGTGTTAAGTCAGATTTAATCCCCAATTAGACTTGCTCACATTCTTCAGCAAGTTGATTCTCACAAAGACTTCAAGTGTTCTTCTCAACAGATTTCTAGTATAATGGGCTTATAGTTGTGTTGCTGATTATGAAGTATCAAAACCAGCAAGGGGGAAGGAGACAAGCACCTAAACGCGAGTAAACTTGATGAGCTTAATTCTTCTAAGTGATTGAAGATATCCCGGGAAGACTATTGTCATTACCGCAGCGAAACTCAAGGTTTGACTCATGGCGTTTAGTGTTCTTATTCCAACTATGTGGGGAAGAGATGGAAGAGTTAGTTTCTGAAGATGAAAGAGGTACACAAGTGTGTGATGATTTTGATGTTATCACAATCATCAGGGGAGAGAGATTGTGTACATTGGGGATGCTCAGCTATTTTACTTGAGGGCTTAATCAGTGATTCAGAGATATAATCACTTATTCCGGTGTTGACATCCGCAGAGATTGTCACCCGCAGAGATAATCAGTGATTCGGCCTGCTTCTTCAATGTTATCGGTTATTCTCTCTTTGGGCATTTGGGTACTTCGGGTTCTTGAGCTTCATACACTTAGGGGGAGAGAAAAGTATACATCGGGGTTATTCTTTGGCTATTGGACTTAATCTGCTACTTCGATGGTATAAGTTTCTTTGTCTTCGGGTATGTGTATTCGGGTTCGTGAGCTCTAGTCTAAGAGACTGACTGCATCAATTCAACTACGTGGAGGAAGTGGTCTCTTGACACCTTTTGGAATGGATTGCTTCTGACTTCAGTGGAATGAAATTTGAGAAGAGTTATTTATGTGTGGGATGATACGTTGCTATTCTTTTGGATGATATAACCTCGAACGAAGAATCACGGTGATTTTTCTTAAAAGGAGCAGCAAGATCGATGATAATGGTGTGCTTCTTTGTGCACCTGGCTACGGGAAGCTTGAAAGAAAGCTTTGAAACTGCTCAACATAAGGATTTTTGGTTTGGGGGGAAGCTGCCAAAGTCTCACTTTCAGATGGTTCAATTTCTTTCTTCAATGCAAGAGCCTCGGAAGCTTTGGTGGTGGAAGTTTAAGAGATGACGAATTCTATCTACTACGACGTGCTGCTCGATATCCTATCTCGGTACTTGTATCATCATCTTTTTAAACTATATCATCTACTCTATCTTTGTATATATTTATCAGAAAACCAAATAGAAAAATATAAAACCAGCTGAACAAAATAGAAAAATATAAAATCAACAAAATCCTATAAAAATCAGAAAATTTGAAAAAGACAAAAAATATGTTTTCTCAAGACATGTCTTCTGGTATCGATAACATCTGCGGTCTTAGAAATGTCATTCAATAATGGCACGGGACCATAGATGAAGTTCGAGCAGGAGGTGTAAATATTCTTTTTCCGAAACATGTCTCAAAATATGGCTTGCAGTTACTTTTGACTGTGACCCGTGCTTAAAACAAGGTTGCTATTATTTTCTATCGATCGCTACCCGCTCTTTATAGAAAGGAAAGTGTTGCACTAAACAAAATTTTCAAATATTTCGTGCACTTATCTAAAACAAATTAGGGAAAGTATGTCGAAGGACTGATGTTCCTACACAAATGTTTTTCCGTCTAAAATTCTTCAGAAAGATATTTGGTGTATTCAAAAATGGTGGAAAATGAGTTGCTTACAAATCAATCTGATTCAGAGTTTTCGTAATAATGAAAAACTCAATCAATGACTAGCTTTTTAAACTTTTCAGAAAATGAGTCATGGATTGAGGGGGATAATGTTTTTCAAATCTACATCATCTACCGGGCTTTCTTAATTATCCTAATATGCTTAATTAAAAATGATGTTAACCTACGTTGAAGGACTAGGTGCCTAGGATATGATTGCTAGGATTAGATGATTAGAGTTTGAGGAACACATTATTCCCATACCTTATATGAACTGATTGATATGTTGAATGATGTTATTAGTCGATTGCGTTTGGTGTGATGTCGACCACCATATATCTATTTGTGTCCACTAACATATTGCAGGTATATCGTTATAAGAATGTTCCGATCCGGATTCTAAAATTGAAGATTATTGGATGCCGAAAGGAAAGGGTAACTATATCTTGGGTTGAAAATGAAGAAAGAAACGGTGCTTAATTGGACTTCTATGGGGTGTTGGCATGGAAAAAAATGAACGAAGAGGTCTCACTGCATCAGCAGGATGGTTTTTCTAAGTGATTGAAGAAACGGAGCTTAATTTGACCTCAGTTGGCATTAAAATGCAACGTAAGAAGTCTCACTGCATCTGCAGAAGGTTTTCTTCCAAGCCCTACAACAACATCAACAAAAGCAGCTTATGATTCTCTCCACCTAATGTATCTTTGTACAGGATACCATTTGAAAACAATTTTATAATTGATTGATTAAAGTTTTGAAAATGGGAAAATATGTTTTTGAAAATAAATTGAACTAAATTGTGAAAATCACGGACTTCATTTTATCAAAACTTAAGTCACTCAATCATGACGCGGTCATCGATTGAGGGGAGAGGTGATTTAAAATAAAATATTTTCAAATGATATTTCTTCACAAAAGTTCCGCTTTGTACAACAAAAAGTGGTGATCTAAAGATTTAATGTTATGTCATGGTATGATTTTCTTCAAAGGTCAAAGGTCTTTCGAAATGAAATTTTTTCTCTTGTTTGATTAAAAATGTTTATTTTACCTAAAAGATCTCTTAAAAAATTATCATACCTGACTGTTGGATCGATATACTTTAATCAAACTATCTTAACTAGCTTGTTAAGGTTTAATAACCTCGGATAAATCCTAAGTTATTAACAAAGAAACACTGAGCAATCTTTTTCAAGTACGCAGAATTTACTTAACAAAGCTAAGAAGAATAACCTTTTATTATAACTCTAAATCGCTTATTATGCAGATACTCTAATACAACTCTAAGATAATCGAACTTCTCTCTAAAACACTAATTAACTTGTGAATTTGTAAACTCTAAAACTCATAGACTCATAAGCAATCGTACATCTAATGCCAATCTAGGAGTCCTTTTATAGGCTCAAGGATATCCTAGTCGGTTTACAATTGATAGCCTTGTACGACAAGTAATCTAAACGAATAACAGTTCTTTAGTTCTTTGCAGTACTTTGACTTTTAGGTGCAGTACTTTGACTTTGTCTTTAGCAGTACTTTGACTCTTTGACTTTTCCCAGTACTTTGCAGCTTACAGTACTTTCATATCTTCAGTACTTTCATGTCTTCAGCACTTTCATATTCCAACAATCCTCCCCTAACTTGAATTCTACTTGTTTGACTTCAAGTTCCTTTGTGAATGTATCTTTAACAGCTTCATCTTTAAGATCAGATTGTTTCTTAGTATTTTCAGTATATCTCTGTAGTGTCTGTGCTTGTCAAAGTATCTCTTAGAATTTGTTCTTTGTCAGCAGCATCCAGCAAGCTCCATTTTTCAGCAACACAGCAACATATGACAATTTGTACATTAATTCAGTTTAAGTTGCATAATATTCTCATCACTTCAGGTGTTGTTAACTCCTGTGAGAGGTGAATCATTGAAAATTTAATGGATTTAGATCTCTTTACCAAAGCCATTATCTTTGGAGTAGCCAAATGTTTTGGTGTGTAAGACCATGGTACATTGATAACCATATGATTTTTAGCAAATCATCAGCTATCAACAGATTTGATTTGTCTTTACCAAAAGCTGTACCCTTCTGGACTAGTTAGTTCTTCTATCTAATGGTGAACTAATTACCAATAATGGTTTTCCACTGCCTTTACCACAAGCCATTTTCTTGTGGGCTAGCCAACTCTTCACATTAACTGATATGGTGAGTTGATTACCATACAACTTATTAGCAAGTTGTCAACTAAAAACGGATTTGATATATCTTTACCAGAGCCGTTTGCTCATGGATTAGTCAATCCTTTTGTAACCATGGTGGATTGATAACCTATTGATGTTATCATCACAAAAACCATTTATTGAACCTTTATTTCAAAATATTTATTAATTAGCAAAAGGTTTCTTCTAAAATTTATTTAACTGGTTTATTTCTACAAACAGTACTTTGATGAAAGTACTTTCTTGATCAGCAGTACTTTGAATAAAAGTACTGATATATCAAAAAGTATTTTATTCAAATAAAATTCATACCAGTTATTGATCATCTTCAGCAATAGTAGTCCAGTTGATAAATAAGTTGATAACCATGCAAGCAGTTTCATTATCCTCTTCTACTTCCAATTCATGCTCTAGCATTCTTCTCATGAGCTCAACTGTGAGAGGGTATCTTTTTTCTGCAAACATGTGTATCATCGTTCCATTTTCCAGCTCTAAAACATGAACTCCAGACTCTTCAAAGAATCTCCAGCAAACAATTTCCCAGCTTTCTTGATTCTTCCAAACATCATCAGTGCTCTCTTCTTCAGTTTCCCATGCAGTTATGAGATCACCATGTAAAACTAAACCAATCTCTTCTAATGGATTTTGTTCAAAGTAAGCTTTCACCACATGATATAAATAGAATAGATCTACTCTATCTATAATGTGCAGTAAGTCCCATAGCCTTTTGAAAACTTTGAAGCTTTCATCTTCTTTATGAAAATCATGTAATCTCCTTCCTTGGATTTCACAACTTCAAAAACACTAATCTTTGATCTGTTCATCTTCATGTCATTATCTTCTTTTGAATAATCAAAATCTACTATTCTGAGATAATTCCTTAATTCATCACTAGTCTCAGATCTTAATTCAACTTTTTCTTTCTTTGAGAACTGAATATCTGTAACTTCAGTTTTCCTTTTTCTTTTCAAACTCTTCTTTCTTTTAGCTTCAGTCCAGGTAGCTTCTTCTCTAAAATCTTTGATGCCTGCAACATTCTTCTTATAATCCTCCCTAGCAGCATCATATAATCTTTTCATCTCAAGATAATTAAACTTCTGCAATCCTTTATACCCTTGACTTTTCAGATAAGCCATCATAGCATTTCTGTCTTTAGCTTTATTAAGTCTTCTTGGCATAAATCTAACAGGAGTAGGTGATTGTAATGGTTCAGCAGCTTCAGCATCTAATTCCTCTTGTACCTTTTGAGCTGCTTCTCTATTCTGAGCTTCTTGAGCTTCCTGATCTTTTCTATCTTTAGCATTTAACTCTTCTTGAACTTTTCTAGCTGCAGCTTCATTCCTAGCAACTTCAATTACTCTAAGTTCTGCCAAAGTTAGTTTCTTTTCTTAGTTTCAACCAGAACACCTTTCCCTTTATCCTTAGGATCAATTGCAGGTTGAGAAGTTCTTTGTTGTTCTTCTTCTTGTACATCTCTAATAGTAACACCACCTCTAGATTGTGATAAATCTCCTAAAATCGTAGCAATGAATTCATCATCACTTGCAGAATAAATAGGTTTGAATGTAGCTTCCTCCTCTTCTTGTAAAACAGATGTAGAAGGACCAGCTTCTTCTTCAAAATTCAATACTCTTGGTGTTATTACCTCTTGTCTAGAAGTATCTTGAAAAGCAACACTTTGATGTTCAGTACCTTGATCATCAGTACCTTGAACTTGTTCTTGTTGCTCCTCAGTATCTGAAATAATCTTTTCTTCAGTACCTTCAGGTTCTTTCTTCTTTGTAACATCTTCTTTCAAATTTTCCTTTTCTAAATTCCTCCCCAATTGGACAGAAGATGGTTGATGAACCTGTTGACGTTTGTGTTTCCTAGACTGCTTTTGCGCCTTCTTTTGTTTTGACCATACACGAAATTCTTGAACTAATGGCCACACAAAAATCTTAAGCCTTCAAAACTTCAGTTTTAATTTCTTTATCTTTTTGGCTTGAACCTCAGTAGTCTTTTTTAACTTTACCAGCTCCCTTGTCAAAACATAGTTATCCAATGTGATATCATCAGGAGATATGGTATGTGAAGCCTCTCCTTGAATAGGTGAATGTGCCTCTGATTGAGAAGCAGGAACAGATCCTTGTGGAGATGCAGTACCTTCCTGTGATGCAGTACTTACAGATGCAGTACCTTCATGCGAAGCAGTATCTGCAGGTGCAGTTCCTTCAGATGCAGTACTTTCACTAGCTGCATCAACTTCATCATCTGCTCTAACAGCCTGAACAACATCCATCATGGAAAGTTGTTAAGGAGTATCTTGACCCTTGAATAAAACACTCCTTTTTGCCATAAAAGTAAAAATCTTGGATTGTTGAACAATAACAGGCAATAAGTCTGTAGGTTTTGGCACATCAGCAAGTTGCTTGTTTAAGAAAACCTGTATAAACCGTGGGTACATTAGCCAAGTAGACCCATGTGAGATATGCGAGAGCATCCCATCCAGTATTAGCCTTGAGAAGTTAAAAACTCGATCCGTAGCTAACCCAACCATAGCAGATGCTATATTGGATCCGAACTGCTCCCAAGAAGTACTCTTAGCACTTATGCAATGTAGCAACTCATGGACCAAAAATTTCCATTGAGGACAAAACAACTGTTTTCTGAATGTTTGTTCCGTTAAAGAACCTTCATAACCAATATGCCCAAAAGTTTCCCAAATCAATTCCTTGGCAAAACGAATAGCACCATCATGATCATTAAACAGCAAATCCTCTCTAATAGATGCTTCAGTAATCTTCACAGTGCGTCCAAAAACTGTAGCCCTAATATAAAATTCTTCATTCTCCATGTTTTCTCTTGCAGTAGCCCAAAATTATTGAATCCAAGGCTCAATAATATTCGGCTCCACTAAAAGAGCATAACTGATTTGCGACCCAGTTAAAAAATCAATAATATCGTGAAACGTCGCATTATGTTCAGTCTTGTCTAAATTTGCTACCATATTGTGCTTTGAAACAGTAGGTCGATTCGCCATTGGTGATTATGTAAGCACAAATTGAAATTGAATAAGAATGAGAGAAAGATGGAAACGATGCTAATGTAATAATATGAGAGGGAAAATCGGAAAGTAGTTATTTATAGGAGAGATTTGAAAAATCACTGCCCAAAATAAAATAACCGTTAGCATTAATTACCCTCAAGATAACCGTTGGAACAGTACTTTAATAAGACAAACAGTACTTTCCACGTATGCAGTACTTTCCCAAGCAGTACTTTCCAAGCAGTACTTTCAGGAAAAACAGTACGTTGCCAAATTCCTCCATAGAAACTAAGTATATACAAGCATCCTCCCCTCAAGCAATACAAGGGACTATACAAATACTAAATAGTCCCCTCACTTAAATATAGCTCAGTAGCTAAATATACTCCAAAACATCGACAGAAAACTCCTTGTCTCCGTCATGCTCACAAACAACCACTATCAACAATAAAATGATCTTTAAGCTCCTCTTCTGGGTTGCCTTGTCTAATAAGATGAAAAAGTTAGTTGCTTTGAGGAAACCCAAGCCATAACTGACTGTGTTCCCCTTGTGGAGTGACATACTCACATTCTTTGAGTACATAATCTCCACTGTTTTCTAAAGCATGATCCAGTATTATCTTGTTATTCAAAACATGTGGATTTTCAACACTTTCTGGTTTTCAACACAATCTCTTTTAAAAGTTATTTGCTTTTTCTTGTATCACAAAAACATCAGATTCACTTTTGGTTGAAAGTACTGTCTGTCCCTCTGCAGTACTTCCCTCTTAACATTCTGTTTGAACACTTGGTTCCTTGATCTAAATCTCTATGTGAATTGTAATACCTTCTAGGTGATAGTGAGATTTTCCTAGAATTTCTATACCAAGTATTGTGATCAGTACCTTGTTTTGTCTGAGTAGTACTTTGAGAAAGTACTGGGCCAGAGTTAACAGTACTTTGGAAAGTACTGTGAGATACTGAAGGTTTTGAAAAAGGTTTTCGCTGATGTGAGTATCTATGATCTGGTGAGAAATTTCTGTGATTGACCTTATTTGAATTATTCCAAACTGGTTTGTACTCTCTAGGTTTCTGGTTGGCAGTCCTGTTCTTTGGAAAATTTCTAAGGTATTTTGAGTGATGTTCACAATCCTTAATTAGATGAGTAGGACTGAAACAAACAAAACACAGTTTCTGACCCATACTGTCAAAGTGACATCTTCTATGTCTATGCCCAAAATTATTTTGCCTTCTTGGTGAGTGATTAAACCTGTTTGACCAAAATTATCCCAAAAAGGTTTAGCAGTACTGTTTTGAAAAGGTTTTGAAGAAGGTACTGCTTGTTGAGCAGTACTTTGATTTAAAGGTACTGCTTGATTTTGAACATTGTTTTCAACAGATTCTTTGGGTTTTTCAGACCTAGATTGAGCAACTAGCTTTTTCCTAAACTCAAGACTGTCTACTCCAAAACGAGAAACATCATGCCTAAGGGGTTGATGAATGCCAGTGGGATGTGGAACAGCATGATAATCATTAGCTTTCTTATATTTAGGAGGTGAGTCACTTATTGAACCATCATTACTAGATGTATCTACATAATTAATGGTTCTCATCACTAGTGGTTATATCCTCATACTCACCTTCTTCCTGATTACTAGATTGGTTTTCTTCTATCTTACTAAAATCCATTCCAAAACCTAATCCAGTTTTAAGGTAGGCTCTTTGCGGTTTTTGAACATAAGAAACATGTGACAGACCAGCTTCACCCCAAGCAGCAAACTTAGCTAACAAATCATCTCTTTCCTTAGTTAATTTCTCAATTTCAGCAATTTTACAGTTTAATTTCCATTCACTAAGCTTTAACTGATAATCTTGTTGTGCATATTTTTCAGCCCAAGCTACTTCATTAGTTTCATGTGCTAAAATTGGCTTCCATAGATTCTAGGTTATTTGAAACCTGCTACCTCATACCTAGCTTAACACAATTATCTCTCTCAATCACATAACTGCTAAGCAATTTATGATAAAAATCATAGCAATTTGAGCATAACTCAGAGATAGGAGATTGATTTGGTGAAGTAGCCACCAATGCTAGTTGAACAGGATCATCTTCACTTTCCTTGCTCCAATCAAATCCTCTAAAGCCATCATCAGATTCCAAAACAGCATGTTCAGGTTCTTCAGCAAAAACAGTGCTCCAATCCAATGCTTCTACTGAATCTTCAATTTCTTCTTCCACTGCTATCATGCAATAAGTTAATGGTTCATCATCCAACTCTCACTCCAGTCAACTTTCTGATAACTTCTCTTGAGCAACCAAAGCCTTTGTTTCAGAATGGGTATTTCCTAAGCTCAAGTTTTGGCTTTTCAGATGTCTTGTTTGCTTGATATTAGCAAAACTGCACTCCTTGCAAAGTGACCAGTCTTTTGACAATTAAAGCATTCAATTTTAGATTTGTCAAAAGTTATGCCCTGTTTTGGTTTGAAATCAATGCTTTTGCCTGTCTTCTTCATGTACTTTTTGATTCTTATAGTGATCATAGCAACTGCCACCTTATGTATTTCTTCAAGTGCATCTTCTTCAATCTGTGCTAGATCTTCTTCATAAGTGACAGGTAAACTAGCTTGTTGTGCAAAGAGGAGCACATAACTTCATCTGAGGCCATAGTGGTAGTTGGGGAGCCGTTAAACATATGAGGGGGGAGGCTAGCCAGCAGTACTTTGAGAAAAGTACTTTGAGAGAAGCATACTTTTAATGGAGTACTGGCCTTCTTTTCAAGAAGATAGAAAGCAATCTGTGAGACTAGAACTTGTTGACACTCATTCATGCTCATACACCTTAAGTTGATGATATATATCATCAAAGTCCATGACATCCAAACCTTGTTGTCCTCGATAATGGTAGCAATCACATGCCATGAACATGGCAAACTCCTTAGAAACTTCAAATTATCATCTTCAACTGATATTTGCCTTGTATAGCTCCACATGTGAGAAGATTCTGAAACCTATCATATGCAGCATCAAGACTCTCTCATTCACCAACTGTGAAAGTTTCAAACTGTTGCTTTAGAAATTCTGTGCATCTTTTTTAGAGGCTTCATCCCTCAAAATTGTCTTGAGGCAGCCCAGAGCTGCTTAGCATCTTTAGCATCATGAAATTTGAGAAGATGACCATCTAGAATGGCAGATAAGAGAATGTTGAGTGCTTTCTCTTGATTCCTTAAGGTTGCTGCTGGTAATACTGGTTTAGGTGCCCTTGGTTGTCCAGGAATATCAATGGGGTCTGCTACAACTTCATTCCCATTCAAAATAACATTCCAAGAGCATGGTTTAATGGCAATGTTACTGCCTCATCTTCATGCACCAGAGATCATATTATCCCTTCTTGATTATTGGAATTCTGAGTGAGGTGATTGAGGGTGGGGGAACAGCTTCAGTCGACATCTTGAATATTGTTGAAGTAGGGTTTCTTCCTAGTCAGAGCTTCCACAACAAGCTATGTACCACTTGTTGGATCGATATACTTTAATCACACTATCTTAACTAGCTTGTTAAGGTTTAATAACCTCGGATAAATCCTAAGTTATTAAAAAAGAAACACTGAGCAATCTTTATCAAGTACGCGGAATTTACTTAACAAAGCTAAGAAGAATAACCTTTTATTATAAATGTTGGATATGAAAGTGCTGAAGATATCAAAGTACTGAAGATATCAAAGTACTGTAAGCTGCAAAGTACTAGAAAAAGTTAAAGAGTCAAAGTACTGCTAAAGACAAAGTCAAAGTACTGCACAATGAAGTCAAAGTATGCTATGCAAGAACAAAGAATGTTTATATTCGTTTATAGAAAGTATGGTAACTCTAGAATATTCTGTATTAGATTACTTGTCATACAAGGATACAAATTGTAAACCGACTAGGATATCCTTGAGCCTATAAAAGGACTCCTAGATTGGCATTAGAGATATGACTTACGATTTTAGAATTAGAGTTTTAGAGAAAGTTCGATTATCTTAGAGTTGTATTAGAGTATCTGCATAATAAGCAGATTTAGAGTTTATAATAAAAGGTTATTCTTCTTAGCTTTGTTAAGTAAATTCCGCGTACTTAATAAAGATTACTCAGTGTTTCTTTGTTAATAATTTAGGATTTATCCGAGGTTATTAAACCTTAACAAGCTAGTTAAGTTAGTTTGATTAAAGTATATCGATCCAACAAGTGGTATCAGAGCTTGTGTGGAAACTCTGACTAGGAAGAAACCTTACTTCAACTATATTCAAGATGTCGACTGAAGCTGTTCCACCACCCTTCATCACCTCACTCAGAATTCCAATAATCAAGAAGGGAGAATATGATCTCTGGTGTATGAAGATGAGGCAGTACATTGCCATCACAGACCATGCTCTTTTGAATGTTATTGTGAATGGGAATGAAGTTGTAGCAGACCCCATTGATATTCATGGACAACCAAAGGCACCTAAACCGTATTACCAGCAGCAACCTTAAGGAATCAAGAGAAGGCACTCAATATTCTCTTATCTGCCATTCCAGATGGTCATCTTCTTAAATTTCATGATGCTAAAGATGCTAAGCAACTGGGCTGCTCTCAAGACCAGATTTGGAGGGAATGAAGCCTCTAAAAAGATGCACAGAAAATTGCTAAAGCAACAGTTTGAAACTTTCACAGTTGGTGAAAGAGAGAGTCTTGATGCTGCATATGATAGGTTTCAGAATCTTCTCAACATGTTGGAGCTATACAAGGCCGAAGTATCAGTTGAAGATGCTAATTTGAAGTTTCTAAGGAGTTTGCCATCATCATGGCATGTGATTGCTACAATGATCAGAGGACAACAAGGTTTGGATGTCATGGACTTTGATGATCTATATCATCAACTTAAGGTGTATGAGCATGAGATGAGTGGTCAAACAAGTTCTAAGTCTCACAGTATTGCTTTTCTATCATTGAGAAGAAGGCCAGTACTTCCAAAAGTACTGCTTCTCCTCAAAGTACTGTTTCTCAAAGTACTGCTATCTATACACCCCCCTCATATGTTCAACAGGTCCCACCAACTAACACTATGGCCTCAGATGAAGTTATGTGCTCCTTCTTTGCACAACAAGCTAGTTTAACTGTCACTTATGAAGAAGATCTAGCACAGATTGAAGAAGATGCACTTGAAGAAATTGATATCAGGTGGCAAGTTGCTATGATCACTGCAAGAATCAAAAAGTACATGAAGAAGACAGGCAAAAGCATTGATTTCAAACCCAAACAGGGCATAACTTTTGACAAATCTAAAATCGAATGCTTCAATTGTCAAAAGACTGGTCACTTTGCAAGAGAGTGCAGGTTTGCTAAGTATCAAGCAAACAGGACATCTGAGAAGCCAAAACTTGAGCTTAAGGAAATTCCCATTACTGAAACAAAGGCTTTGGTTGCTCAAGAGAAGTTATCAGAAGTTGACTGGAGTGAAAATTTTGATGATGAACCCGGTGACTTATGTATGGTAGCAGTGGAAGATGCAGTTGAAGACACAGTGGAAGCATTGGACTGGAGTACTGCTTTTGATGAAGAATCTGAACATGCTGCTTTGGAATCTGATGATGGCTTTGGAAGATTTGACTGGAGCAAGGAATGTGAAGATGATCCTGTTCAACTCGCATTGGTGGCTACTTCACCAAATCAATCTCCTATCTCTGAGGTATGCTCAAATTGCTATGATTTTTATCATAAATTGCTTAGCAGTTATGTGATTGAGAGAGATAATTGTGTTAAGGCTAGGGCTGAGGTAGCAGGTTATCAAATAACCTTAGAATCTATGGAAGCCAAAATTTTAGCACATGAAACTAATGAAGTAGCTTGGGCTGAAAAATATGCACAACAGGATTACCAGTTAAAGCTTAGTGAATGGAAATTAAACTGTAAAATTGCTGAAATTGAGAAATTAACTAAGGAAAGAGATGATTTGTTAGCTAAGTTTGCTGCTTGGGGTGAAGTTGGTCTGTCACATGTTTCTTATGTTCAAAAACAGCAAAGAGCTTATCTTAAAACTGGATTAGGTTTTGGTATGGATTTTAGTAAGATAGAAGAAAACCAATCTAGTAATCAGGATGAAGGTGAGTATGAGGATATAACCACTAGTGATGAAGAACTCATTAATTATGTAGATACATCTAGTAATGATGGTTCATTAAGTGACTCACCTCCTGCATATAAGAAAACTAATGATTATCATGTGTTCACATCCTACTGGCATTCATCAACCCCTTAGGCCTGATGTTTCTCATTTTGGAATAGACAGTCTAGAGTTTAGGAAAAAGCTAGTTGCTAAATCTAGGTCTGAGACAACCAAAGAAACTGTTGAAAACGGTGTTCAAAATCAAGCAGTACCTTTAAATCAAAGTATTGCTTCACAAGCAGTACCTTCTTCAAAATCTTTTCAAAACAGTACTGCTAAACATTTTTGGGATAATTTTGGTCAAAACAAGTTTAATCACTCACCAAGAAGGCAAAATAATTTGGGCATAGACATAGAAAATGTCACTTTGACAGTATGGGTCAGAAACTGTGTTTTGTGTGGTTCAGTCCTACTCATCTAATTAAGGATTGTGAACATCACTCAAAATACCTTAGAAAATTTCCAAAGAACAGGACTGCCAACCAGAAACCTAGAGAGTACAAACCAGTTTGGACTAATTCAAATAGGGTCAATCACAGAAACTTCACATCAGATCTTAGATACCCACAACAGAGAAGACCTTCAGTATCTCACAGTACTTTCCAAAGTACTGTTAACTCTGGCCCAGTACTTTCACAAAGTACTGCTCAGAGACAAGGTACTGATAAAACTGCTTGGAATAGGTATTCTAGGAGATCTCACTATCAACCTAGAATGTATCACAATTCATATAGGGGATCTAGATCACAGGAACCACCTGTTAAAACTGAATGGGTAAAAAGGGGAAGTACTGGTAAGGGACACACAGTACGTTCAACAACAAGTGAATCAGATGTTTGTGTGACACAAGAAAATGCTAATCAACTGGTGAAAGAGATTTATGTTGAAAAACCAGAAAGTTTTGAAAATCCACATGCTAAAACTCAAAAGATAATTTTGGATCATCATTTGAAAGATAGTGGGAATTACATTCTCAAAGAATTTGAGTTTATAACTCCACAAGGGGAAACAAAGTCAGTAATGGCTTGGGTTCCTAAAAATTTCTAACTCTTTTCTTTGTGTGCAGGGCAACCCGGAAGAGGAGCTTAAAGATCATCTTATTGTGGATAGTGGTTGCTCTGGAAGTATGACAGGAGACAAAGAGATCCTGTCTGATTTTAGGAAGATTAGTGGAGGAAAAGTTGCATTTGGGAATGATCCCAATGGAGGAAGGATTACTGGGAAAGGAACAATTAAAGCTGGAAGAATCGATTTTGAAAATGTCAGATATGTGAAGGAGCTTAAGTTTAACTTGTTGTCAGTCTCTCAAATTTGTGATAAAAAGCATCCTGTGTTATTCACTGACACAGAATGTCTCATTCTTTCCTCTGACTTTAAACCTGTTGATGAAGACTTGGTAGTACTTAGAGTACCAAGGACAAATGATGTGTATAGTTTAGACATGAAGAGTCTACATTCATATGGTACAACCACATGTTTGGTGGCTAAAGCAACATCTGAAGAGGCACATCAATGGCATAGAAGATTGGGTCATGTTAATTTCAAGAATATCAACAAACTGGTGAAAGGCAATTTAGTTAGAGGTCTACCTTCAAAGACTTACAAGAATGATCAATCATGTTTGGCATGCAAGAAGGGTAAACAACACAAAGCTTCCTGCAAGAAGCTTGAGGAAAGAACTATTAGAGAACCATTGGAGCTGTTACATATGGATTTATTTGGACCTGTCTCTGTGGCAGGTTTAAATAAGAAAAATATGTTTGGTTGTTACTGATGATTGTAGTAGATTCAGTTGGGTTTTTTTTTGGGTTTTAAAGATGATACTTTTGATGCTATCCAGACACTGATTATTGCTCTTGAAAACCAATTGAGACTCAAGGTTAGAGGTATTAGATGTGACAATGGGACTGAATTCAAGAACAAACTTATGGATGAATTTTGTGCAAACAAAGGCATAAAAAGGGAGTTTAGTATTGCTAGAACACCACAACAGAATGGTGTTGCAGAAAGGAAGAATAGGACTTTGATTGAAGCAGCAAGAACAATGTTAGCAGATTCTCACCTACCTATTCAGTTCTGGGCAGAAGCTGTAAGTACTGCTTGTTATGTACTTAACAGAGTCTCAGTCACTAAACCACAGATGAAGACATCCTATGAATTGCTGATGGGCACTAAACCCAACATTCGTTTTATGAAACCTTTTGGTTGCCCTCTTACTATTTTAAACACTATTGATAATCTGGGGAAGTTTGATGGCAAGTCAGAAGAAGGATACTTATTGGGTTATTGCACTAACAGTAAAGGCTTTAGAGTATACAACAAAGTTACTAAGAAGGTTCAAGATTGTCTTCATGTTGAGTTTTGAGAAGATCAAGACAATGAAAAAGGTAAAGGTCCTGATTGGATGTTTGATCTTGAGATTTTATCTCCTTCAATGAATTATGTTCCTGTGAGAGAAGAAAATCAACCTATGCCCAATGAAGATGATATCCAATATGTTGTTCATGATGTTCATATTAGACTGATGCTGTTCTGCTAAAGATTTTGTAAGTTCAAACCAAAGTACTGCTGTTCCTAAGCAAAGTACTGTTTCTTCAAAACAAAGTACTGTTGCACCACAATCCTCATTATCTGCTGAGGATCAATCTATTCAAGAGGAACTTAATCAGATGCTTCTTCAAGATGTTTTAGCACATTCTTACACTGATGAACAAAGGAGAGCTTATGAAGAGGCAAAGAAGAAGAACAAGACTGCAGAGTTATCTTACAGTACTTTGGACAGTACTTTTGAACAAAGTACTGCTGCACCAGTTGACAGTACTTTAGATGATCTAGATGATCATACCATGCCTGGATTAGAAGATACTGATGATGAATTTGAAGATGAAGGTATTTTCCCAAATTCCAATGAAGGTGCTGATGTTACTAATTTAGATGATAATTATGAAGTTCCACAGTCTCCAAACTTAAGAACTCATAAGGATCATCCTTCTGATCAAATCATTGGTCCTTCTACTTCTGGAGTGCTGACTAGACACAAAGCTAAGGGTTTCACAAAACCTCACAATGCTTTACTTAGCTTTGTGTATAAACAAAACAGGCTGAATCATAAGGACCATCAAACCTGTTTATTTACTTGTTTCATCTCTCAAGAGGAACCCAAGAATATTGCTCAAGCTTTGACTAAAGAAAGCTGGGTTGAAGCTATGCAGGAAGAACTTCTTCAATTTAAACTTCAAGAAGTTTGGGTTTTATGTGATCTTCTAGATTGGAAGAGAGTTATTGGAACCAGGTGGGTTTTTAGAGTTAAAAGAGATGAAAGAGGCAATGTTATCAAAACAAGGCAAGGTTAGTTGCTCAGGGTTATAGACAGGAGGAAGGGGTAGATTATGATGAGGTATTTGCTCCTGTAGCAAGAATAGAAGCTATTAGAATATTTCTTGCCTTTGCTTCTTATATGGGCTTTCAAGTTTACCAGATGGATGTTAAAAGTGCCTTTTATATGGCAAGATTACAGAGGAAGTTTATGTCAAACAACCTCCTGGTTTTGAAGATCCTAAACATCCAAACAAAGTCTACAAGGTTGTTAAGGCTCTTTATGGCCTTCATCAGGCACCTAGAGCTTGGTATGAGAGACTCTCCACTTTCTTATTGCAACATGGATATAGAAGGGGAGCTATTGACAAGACTTTGTTTATCAAGAGAGACAAGAAAGATATCATGTTAGTTCAAGTTTATGTTGATGATATCATCTTTGGGGCTACCAAACAGTCCATGGTTAAGGAGTTTGAGCAGCTGATGCAGAAAGAATTTCAAATGAGTTCAATGGGAGAGTTGACTTTCTTTTTAGGACTTCAGGTTAAGCAGTCAAAGGAAGGTATTTTTATCAGTCAAGACAAGTATGTTACTGACATACTTAAGAAATTCAATTTTGATGATATGAAGGCTGTTACTACACCTATTAAATCTATCAATTCATTGGGTAAAGATGAAGATGGACACCCTGTTGAAGTCAAGCTTTATAGATCAATGATTGGCTCTCTTATGTATCTTACTGCATCTAGGCCTGATATCATGTTTGCAGTTTGTCTATGTGCAAGATATCAAGTCTCACCAAAGATCTCTCACATGAATGCAGTTAAAAGAGTTTTCTGTTATTTGAAACCACAACCTAAGTTGGGGTTGTGGTATCCTAAAGAGTCACCTTTTCACTTAGAAGCCTTTTCAGATAGTGACTATGCTGGTGATAATTATGATAGAAGATCCACAACTGGTGGATGCCAATATCTTGGAAGAAGGCTAGTCTCCTGGCAATGCAAAAAGCAAACAATTGCAGCAACATCATCTACTGAAGCTGAATATGTAGCTGCTGCAAGTTGTTGTGGTCAAGTTTTGTGGATGCAGAATCAACTCTTGGACTATGGGTTCAATTTCAAAAATACTCCTATCAATATTGATAATGAGAGTACAATTTGTATTGTTAAGAATCCTGTGTATCATTCCAAGACAAAGCATATTCAGATTAGGCATCACTTTATCAGAGATTGTTATGAGCATAGGCTCATCAATGTAGTTAAGGTTCACACGGATGACAATGTAGCTGACTTACTCACAAAAGGTTTTGATGTGTCACGATTCAATCACTTGGTCGTGAGCATTGGCATGATTAACTACTAAGCTTCGTTTAAGGGGAGGACTATAAGGTGTTAGTATAGTCCTGTGTATTGCTTGAGGGGAGGATGTTTGTTGCTACTTAGTTTATATGATGAAATTTTGGCAAAGTACTGTTTTTCCTGAAAGTACTGCTTAGAAAGTACTGCTTGGGAAAGTACTGCTTATGTGGAAAGTACTGTTTGTCGTATTAAAGTACTGTTCCAACGGTAATATTGATGGGTAATTGATAATAACGGTAACTTTGTTATTATAGGCTGTGATTTTTCAAATCCTACCTATAAATAACTACTTTCCGAATTTCCCTCTCATATTATTACTTTACATCTTTTCCATACTTATCTCCCGATCACCATCTCTTTATTCTTCAATAAAATCTTTATTGTGCTCACTCATTCAACAATGGCGAATCGTTTAACTGTTTCTAAGCACAATATGGTGGCTAATTTGGACAAGACAGAGGCGAATATAGCTTTTTATGATATCGTTGATTATCTTACTGGGTCGCCTATTAGTTATGCTCTTTTAGTTGAGCCGGATATTATTGAACCATGGATTCAAGAATTTTGGGCTAATGCTAGAGATAATATGGAGGAGGATGAATACTATATTAGATCAACAGTTGCTGGACGGACTATCAAGATTACAGAAGCCTCTATTCGAGAAGATTTATTATTTGGAGATGAAGATGGGGCTATTCGATTTGACAAGCAACTGATTTGGGATACTTTTAGGAATCTTGGTTATGAAGGGTCTTTAACAGAACAAACATTCAAGAAAGCATTATTCTGTCCTCAATGGAAGTTTTTGATTCATGTACTGCTTCATTGCATTAGTTCTAAAAGTACTTCTTGGGAGCAGTTTGGGTCGAATATAGCATCTGCAGTGGTTGGCCTAGCTACTGACAGAGTGTTTAATTTTTCAAAGCTTATTTTGGATGGGATGCTATCACATATATCTTCTGGGTCAAAATGGTTGATGTACCCAAGGTTTGTACAGGTTTTCTTAAACAAGCAATTGGCTGATGTTCCAAAACCTGCTGCTTTGTTACCTGTTATAATGCAACAAGCCAAAATCTTTACATTTATGGCTAGGAGAAGTGCTTTGTTCAGAGGTGGAGATATTCCATTAACTTCTACAATGATGGAAGTTGTTCAAGCTGTACGTAATGACGCTGGAGAGGATGAAGAAAGTGAAGGTGTTGATTCTGTACAAGGTACTGCTTCGCAAAGTGCTGCTTCTGCAAGTACTGCTTCTCTTGAAGGTACTGCATCATTACAGGGTACTGTTTCTCCAAGCCCTGAGGTTCAAGCTGATATTGAAAGAACACCTACTCCATCTCCACAACATTCTATTCCTGTTTCGGAGGAACATTCACATCCTCACAGTACTGATCATACAATACCTCGTGAAGGATTAACTTTGGATAACTATGCTTTGACAAGGGAGCTAGTTAGATTGAACAAGACTGTTGAGTCTCAAGCTAAAGCACTTCGGAAGTTGAGACGTAGGTATATTTGGTTGAGGAATTTTATTAAACCCTATATTCATGGATTCAACTTATGGGTTAAAGAGGAAAACCAACGTCGTAAACAACTTCGAAAGGAATTAAAACGAAAGAAGGTTCCTAAGTCATCTTCTGTCAACTTGGGGAGGAATTTAGCAAAAGAAAATTTGAAAGAAGATGTTACAAAGAAGAAAGAATCTGTAAGTACTGCAGAAAAGATTATTTCAGATTCTGAAGAAGTGCAAGTTCAAAGTACTGAACATCAAGGTACTGATGTTCAAGGTACTGAACATCAAAGTACTGATTTTCATGATACATCTAGGCAAGAAGTAATAACTCCAAGGGTATTGAATTTTGAAGAAGAAGCTGGTCCTTCTACATTTGTTATAGAAGAAGAGGAGGAAGCCACATTCATACCTATTCATTCTGCTAGTGATGATGAAGTAATTGCTACAATATTAGATTTATCACAACCAAGAGGAGGGGTTACTATTAGAGATGTACAAGAAGAAGAACAACCAAGAGCTTCTCAACCAGCCATTGATCCTAAAGACAAAGGGAAAGGTATTCTGGTTGAAACAAAGAAAAAGAAACTCACTTTGGCAGAACTTAGAGCAATTGAAGTTGCTAGGAATGAAGCTGCTGCTAGAAAAGTTCAAGAAGAATTAGATGCTCAAGATAGAAAAGAACAAGAAGCTCAAGAAGCTCTGAATAGAAAAGCAGCTCAAGAGGTGCAAGATGAATTAGATGTTGAAACTACTGAACCTTACAGTCCCCTACACCTGTTAGATTTATGCCAAGAAGACCTAATTTAGCTAAGGACAGGAATGCTATGATGGCTTATCTGAAAAGTCAATGGTATAAAGGATTACAGAAGTTTAATTATCTTGAGATGAAAAGATTATATGATGCTGCTAGGGAGGATTATAAGAAGAATGTTGCAGGCATCAAAGATTTTAGAGAAGAAGCTACATGGACTGAAATGAAAGGAAGAAAAGTTTAAAGAGAAAAAGAAAAACTGAAGTTACAGATGTTCAGTTTTCAAAGAAAGAAAAGGTAGAATTAAGATCTGAGACTAGTGATGAATTGAAGAATTATCTCAAAGTAGTAGATTTTGATTATACAAAGGAAGATGATGATATGAAGATGAACAGATCAAAGATCAGTGTTTTCAAAGTTGAGAAATCTAAGAATGGAGATTACATGGGTTTTTATAAGGAAGATGAAAGTTTTAAAGTTTTCAAGAGGTTATGGGATTTGCTGCATGTTATTGATAGAGTAGATCTATTTTATTTATATCATGTTGTGAAGGCTTATTTTGAAGATCATCCATTGGAAGGGATTGGATTGGTTTTACATGGTGATCTCATAACTATGTGGGAAACTGAAGAAGAAAACTCTGATGATATCTGGAAGAATCAGGAAAACTAGGAAATAGTTTGCTGGAGATTCTTTGAAGAATCTGGAGTTCATGTTTTGGAGCTAGAGAATGGAACAATGATACACATGTTTGCAGAAAGAAGATATCCTCTCACAGTTGAGCTCATGAGAAGAATGCTAGAGCATGGATTGGAAGTAGAAGAGGATAATGAAACTGCTTGCATGGTTATCAACTTGTTTATAAACTGGACTACCATTGCTGAGAATGATCAATAACTGGTATGAATTTTATTTGAATAAATACTTTTTGATATATCAGTACTTTTATTCAAAGTACTGCTGATCAGACAGTACTTTCATCAAAGTACTGTTTGCTGAACTAAACCAGTTAAATAAATTTTAGAAGAAACCTTTTTGCTAAGTAATAAATATTTTGAACTAAAGGTTGAATAAATGGTTTTTGTGATGATAACATCAATAGGTTATCAATCCACCATGGTTACAAAAGGATTGACTAATCCATGAGCAAACGGCTCTGGTAAAGATATATCAAATCCGTTTTTAGTTGACAACTTGCTAATAAGTTGGATGGTATTCAACTCACCATATCAGTAATGTGAAGAGTTGGCTAGCCCACAAGAAAATGGCTTGTGGTAAAGGCTGTGGAAAAACCATTATTGGTAATTAGTTCACCATTAGATAAAAGAACTAACTAGTCCAGAAGGGTACAGCTTTTGGTAAAGACAAAACAAATCTGTTGATAGCTGGTGGTTTGCTAAAAATCATATGGTTATCAATGTACCATGGTCTTACACACCAAAACATTTGGCTACTCCAGAGATAATGGCTTTGGTAAAGAGTTCTAAATCCATTAATTTTTCAATGATTCACTTGAAAGTGATGAGAATAGTATGCAACTTAAACTGAATTAAATGTACAAATTGTCATATGTAGCTGTGTTGCTGAAAAGATGGAGCTTGCTGGATGCGTGTAAAGAGAATAATTCTAAGAGATACTTTGACAAGAACAGATGTTACAGAGATAAAAGCTTAAAGACTAAGAAACAATCCGTCTTTAAAAGATGAAGCTGTTTAAAGATATATTCACAAAGGAACTTGAAGTCAAGCAAGTAGAATTCAAGTTAGGGGAGGATTGTTGGGATATGAAAGTGCTGAAGATATCAAAGTACTGAAAGCTGCAAAGTACTGGAAAAAGTCAAAGAGTCAAAGTACTGCTAAAGATAAAGTCAAAGTACTGCACAATGAAGTCAAAGTACTGCAAGAACAAAGAACTGTTATATTCGTTTATGGAAAGTATGGTAACTCTAGAATATTCTGTATTAGATTACTTGTCATACAAGGATACAAATTGTAAACCGACTAGGATATCCTTGAGCCTATAAAAGGACTCCTAGATTGGCATTAGAGATATGACTTACGATTTTAGAATTAGAGTTTTAGAGAAAAGTTCGATTATCTTAGAGTTGTATTAGAGTATCTGCATAATAAGCAGATTTAGAGTTTATAATAAAAGGTTATTCTTCTTAGCTTTGTTAAGTAAATTCCGCGTACTTAATAAAGATTACTCAGTGTTTCTTTGTTAATAATTTAGGATTTATCCGAGGTTATTAAACCTTAACAAGCTAGTTAAGTTAGTTTGATTAAAGTATATCGATCCATCAATAAACTCTAAATCTGCTTATTATGCAGATACTCTAATACAACTCTAAGATAATCGAACTTCTCTCTAAAACACTAATTAACTTGTGAATTCGTAAACTCTAAAACTCATAGACTCATAAGCAATCGTACATCTAATGCCAATCTAGGAGTCCTTTTATAGGCTCAAGGATATCCTAGTCGGTTTATAATTGATAGCCTTGTACGACAAGTAATCTAAACATAGAATACAATACTTTCCATAAACGAATAACTGTTCTTTAGTTCTTTGCAGTACTTTGACTTTTAGGTGCAGTACTTTGACTTTGTCTTTAGCAGTACTTTGACTCTTTGACTTTTCCCAATACTTTGCAGCTTACAGTACTTTCATATCTTCAGTACTTTCATGTCTTCAGCACTTTCATATCCCAACACTGACACTAACAATCTTTTAATGTCTAAATCTGTTCCACTATCAGAATTAAATTAATCTGAACACATTTTTCTCCCATGTTTTTCTAAACCTATTTAAATCACTTGGGATCCAAAATCTCAAAGGATTTGATATTTTTGATCGGGGGAGAAAAAGTGATTTAAATATGAAATCTGATAACAAGTGATCGTTTTGACTCAAAGTGCAGGCAACTCTCCCATATGTGCCAAAATGCTTTCAAATCTCGAAGCACATATTAAGGGGGAGCATTTCTAAAGAAATTAAACTATCAAGGTACAAAGGTTTCATCGTTTTATCATATGTACCTTGATTGAGTTTGAAATGGTTTCTTAATGGTTTTTGTGATCGTGGATGTGCTTCAAAAGAACTCTTTCCTCTATGTGATAAAATGATTTCAAATATCCTATGCACATATTGAGGGGGAGAATTTTACCAAAAAAATCAAATGGCTTTTTCTATGAAAATTGTGATCAAGAAATATTTCAAAGATCTCTTGCCTCCATGTGCCAAACAATTTCAAATCTAATGCACATGTTGAGGGGGAGCATTTCTAAATGATCAAAACAATTAAGGTACAAAATGCTTTGATATCATATCACAAGTACCTTGATTGATTTTCCAAATGATTTTTCAATTGGTTTTATGGAAGAATGAACCGTACCAAAAGACCGACCATTTTACTTTATGCATTGAGTTATAAGGATGGTGAGGTTAGGTATTAGTTCCCATGATCCGCCAGAACCGGAGGGATCTACCCAGAGACAATCAACTAGATAGTGTAGAGTCCTTAGGTATGTTGAAAAAAAGGAGAAAAATGAGAAATGGGAAGAGTGCGGACTGAGACAGAGCTAGTACTGGAATAAACCCAACAAGGTTCTAGTTATGAAGTCTCGGTAAGCACTGAAGGGGTTGAAGAATGAAAAAGAAATGAATGTGAAAAAGGGTAAAAAGAAATAGCCCTCCAATAATTCAACCTTAGGGTAGAAACCGGGTTCAATACATATGCTACTGGTGTTTACTAAGGTAACACTTGTATTGAAGACAATATGTCATGGACCCAGTGACGCACTGCACCTAACTTCCCTAGCCACTTAATTTCCTCTTAAAAGGGCTTGTTTCATTCTCACGGGGAACCGACATTATCTATCGACTCTCTCTTAGAGATTGTTGATATTGAAGAAGGAGACCCTCTCCCTAGTCTCCGGCATAGGAACCAAATGTGCACAATTGAGTCTAGAGCCAAGAGATCATCCACAATATCTCATTAGGACACAATATTAATGAAGACTTGCTGTTGCACACAATATGGAAAGTAAGAATATATTAAGAGTCCTATGCTTTATCCTTGTGGTATTGCCAGAACATCCGAGTGATATGAAAATATTCACGATGAAGATGGAAATCCTTCTAGAGCCAACATCAAACAAGCTCTTGGTGGGTGACATGTGAGATCTTTTCTAAAGATCTAACTTGTGACAACTGGATAGAAACGATGGGGCGATTCACTCGTGAATCAACCTTGATCCAGGAAATGAATTGACGAATACTTTTGGAAAAACCATTCGATGTGCAAACCTTCTTTTCTCTAGCACGTCGAATGTGTACTTATGTTTTCAAACACAAAAAGTATCTCTGATTGAAAAAAATACTTTTGGAAAAACCGTTCGATGTGCAAATCTTCTTTTCTCTAGCACGTCGAATGTGTACTCTTTTAAATACAAAAAGTATTTTTGATTGAAAATTGATCTTTCTCATAAAACCTTCGTCGTATTGCAAAACTCTTTTCTTCAATCAATCGCGATTGTTTTCAAATCAATTTTCATCAATCGGTGAATCTCAATTCGCTGGTTCACTCACTCCGTGTTGTCTTCTTTGAGACGTTCGGTTTGGAGAAACAGCTAGAGCAGCTGCGAAACCCCTGTCAAGGAGATTCTTCGAAATTGTACTGATCACAGGCAGTGCAACTTGTACTGATCAAGCGGGGAACCGTGGGGCGTGTACCTCTATTCAACGAAAGTGATCAAAGACACTTTCGTGTGTTTTTGCTAACGTTGTTTTGCAGGTACATTTGGACGGTTGCAGCTGATCAGAATTGAGGAGTCAATCCAAAGCCGCATGCTCACAGCATCCACACTTAATTGAAGAAATCATGACTGGTGCATATCTACATAACCTGGTTCTGATATTTTTATACTATGCTTCTGCTACGCTGCTGCAAATATCATGAACCAGTAAAGCTTCCGCTACTCGGATGGAAAGATGTCATGATCTGAAAGTGTGAGCATGTCGGTCCGAAAGTTACAACTTCACATGATGGCAACACAACATAAGGGTGATCTAGAGATTTACTGTGGCTGACGATCTCAATGAAAGCTCGAAGATCATCAAAGATGTGGATCAGTTAAAGGCCTCCACTGAAAGTACTAAACTATGCGGACTTTGAAGTATCACTGGTAAAGCACAAGATTGCGGATTTGAAGAATTGAAGTCTACGAGCTCAAGAACGACGTCAAGAATAGAATGCTAGGATTCAAAATGTAAATCATGGGGTGACCTCCCTTAGGGGGAGATTGTTAGGAATTGGAAATTCCATGTTAAAGTGTCGGTCACCCCAATTATAGTCTAGCATATGTTAGCTCGTAGACTTATCGTTATTTACGTTATTTAGTAGTTAATTAGTTAGTTTGTAGCATAGAATAGTTTAGAGCAACACCGTGGAGGAAGGACGGGTCTTTACCCACTGTATACCTGATCCACAGGCCGATAGGAGGTCGTGTATTCTGTAACTATAAATACCCCTTCCATCCATGGAAGGGGTGGTGCTTCTAATCTAACCTTTCATATTTTGTAAACCAAGTCTCTACCAAGAACACCCATCTCTCTACTTTCTCTCTCTAAATATGGCTAACATGTATTTCCATCATCCAAGACCACCCGAATCATCAAACACAATATTATTTACGATCCTACACATCATTACGGGATTTCACAATTCTATGGAGAAATAGTTTCTTTTGCGGGATTTTACAAAACCAAGAATAAACCGTAAGATAGATCCGGAAATGCACTTTACTATTACCAGGATGTTTCTATTGTCACGGGATTTTACAAGTCTATGATTCAAACCGAGAAATAGATTCTTTCGCGGGATTTTACAAAATCAAGACAAAACCGTAAACAATGTCAGCTTGAATGTGTTATAACAACTTTGGTTTTGGTGAATATCTGTTTTAGGGGAACATGCAGCGGTTCATCAGCAGTTCATTCTCCATCATCAACAATTCTTCTCCAATATGTAGAATAGTTCACAAACCATACTAAGTCAAATAGTATACACTACTTTCCCCTAGAGGTTGACCGTAACACGTCAAAGTACATGTTTCTCCCCCATGATGGTTTCGAACCTTCGGAAGCATCATAACGTGTACAACCATTTGCACGAGAAGTTCTTGTCATAAGCAAACATCTTTAAAAACTATCATGACAGACGTTGAAGATTCTTGAAAGATTTTGCTTTGACTGTGAAGTATCATATACATTCTGTGGCGTCGAATAACACATGGGAATTGCTGATCACATCTCATCCAATAAACACTTTGGTAAACACATCATTCATGCATTCTGTCGGCTATTGCAGTGACCACTAGAAGAAGTAAACATGAAGTCGAATTCCCCAGATTTGTTACTTAAGCTTGTACGAATCCTTGTGAAAAAGAAACGGTGTACCCAATGTACAAAACCTCTTGACGTATCCTCAACTGCGTGAGACACCGAAGTGATAGTTACGCTGTGGGTTAAGCGAGAAAGAATCACAAAAGTAACTAAATAGCCAAGTCTTTATCACACTCTATAAATGCCCAAACAAGTCATCTTCGCGGAAGGGTAAAAAGAAAGAAGACGAAATAAGTAAACATGCCCGAAAAACCTTACTTCAAATCCCAATGAGACATATCGTACAAACAATCCTGCAGTCAAGTGTGTTCAACTTTCAGATCAAGCCATGAAATAATTATCTCTGTGAAAATGTATCAACCAAAGTATCACATTTCATAAAACAACGAATCTCATCATCACATCTCATTATCACAAATCTCATAACCCAACAAATTTCATCATCTTCAAATCTCTTCAACAAATCGTATATAATCCAAATCTCATAGATATGATCCAATTTTGAGAAGCCCATTCGCAACATTGAACTCGATCCAATATATTGACTAAACCCGATCAATTTAAGCTTTATAAGGCCCATATCCAATTATGCTCATATTCTGGTTTAATTAACTAAGGTTTATCTCGGTCAATTTCAATAACAGTCCACATAACAAAACTAAAATCCCACACAAATATCTAACAAAGCAGATTCATCATTTGCGTTCAACTCAAAACACACATCTCTTAATAACCTTATTTGCGATCGACTTAAACAAAGCTGATTCAAGGTATATATGTTCAAGAAAGTCACACGGGCCATGTTTACCTTAAATTACTACATACGAACCAAATGTGAAACCACTTCTAATAATCCTCAAGCCCGGTCCAAGACCAAATGCAAATACACGATTTACATTCAAACTGATCCAACAAGCTTCTCAACCCTAAATATTCGGACTATTTAACACCACTAATACCCATTCAACCCTAATTACACTCACAAAAAAATCTGTCCGCCTCTCTCATTTTATATAAACCCTAAAAATACACCTCTCGGTTTGTATGTCCGCCCCCTCCTGACCTTTTCTTCTTACCTATCAGTCGAATATCAATCTTGAGCTTTATTTATCATTGTTCCTAATGATGACCTCGCCACAGGGATGGCATGAGGGTCATTACATAGCCACAGGGATGGCATGGACCTTTTTCGAATCAATTATTTGACAGCAGGTAGGTATACTTTTTGTTTATGCTTGTACCGAACCAAAAGAAGGAATGAAACGGTGCTTTTGTTCCTTCTTTAAATGGTTCTAATATTGAAAGAGGTTTTGCTTCAAATCGATCAATGATGATATATCTCTGTCCTTTTATTCAAATCTAGTGATAACAAAAGATATAAACTAAGATCGATCAGGTATTGTTTTTTTATTGTACTTGAATCTTTTAGACGTTTGAGCTAAGATCCATGAAGATGTATTCATTTTGTGACTAGATCTTTTGATCTCCATGGTTTTGTGCCATACGAAAAAGAAACAATCTGAGATGTGTAATTTCATTCTTTCATTTATGTGTGAGCCTCGACGGATCGATGATGATTTACTGATTTATGATAGACTTATGAAAAACTTGATGTTTTCTTTAGTAACATGAATACGATCTGAGATTGGGTATGCTAAGTAGTTGTTAGACCGAATACTAGATAATGATGATATTTAGATCTCTTGTGAGATAGAACCTTAAGGTTCTTGACATATCTTGAATACCACGAGAGATAAAAAACTGAAGTTGCACATACTCTTTTCTTATTTAGACTTGTTGTTTTGGGTATTTCTTGATTTAGTTTAATCGCACCAAAGGAAGATGAAACATATCTGTTTTGTTTGTCCTTAAGATGGTTCGAATATACAGAGAAGTGATACTTCAAAAATGGTAGATCAATGATGTTGCAAAGTCGTGAAAGACCTACATGGTTTGAATTTGAAGCTTTGATAGACCCCTGATGCAGGTTTTACTGACCAGGTTTTAATATTTATAAAGTCTCGTTATACCTATGGTCTACCCTAGTGCACTAATGAGCAGTGTACCCGGTCGTGTGTAGTGTAGTAATCGGTAAAGCCGAGGTCGTCCCAAGAGCTATGTGTGTTGGATTATTACTAAGTCTAGGTGTCACAGATTAATAATGGTTTCGATAGGGATTTAATTAATTAAACTACTAAAGCAGAATAAAGCAAATAAATGGTAAAGGGAAATCAATAGAGGAGAGTGGTGCTAACCTAGTTAATCCTCCTAGCTAGTTATTTCTACGTCTACTTACTTCCAATTACTTCAGGTGGGGTCAAAGTCGAGAGGACAGCATTTGGTCAATTCGCCCTAACCAATCAGCAAAGATGCCACCATAGGAGAAGTCAGGTGTCCCCTCATAAGTCCAGTTGTTCCTGGTCCCCTAAGCCAAGTCATTAAGTGCCGCTACATGCTAGATTTATAATAGTGAGTGCCCGACCGTTAGGAACTTAGACACTCACCCCCTAATTCTTAAGTTCATCCAAACGATAGGTGATCAGTTGGTCAAATCGCACAAGTAGAAAGGGTCGTCATTTGGTCATATCTTACCCTTCCCGTCTCAGTCCGTTCACCTAGGGTCAATTAGTCATATCTCCTAGGCAATTGGCCTCTACCGCCATTCAAAACTAACGAACCAAGGGTGGCTACCAATAAACTATGCATGCATACACTTAGAAATAATTGTACGGAAGTAATGTAAACGCAAACAAAACAATTAAGGAATCATAACTAGGCCAGCACCAAGAGGTGCTTAGCCGCTCATATTAATCATACAAACCAATTCAATATTCAAAGGTACGTAATACATGAATTGAAAGTAAATAAAATATAAAATGCTAATGCTTATCGTAGGGGAGTGATTTCTCCCTTGGAGACAGCTCCGTATGCTCCTCTAGACCTGCCTTGAGCTTTTTCCCACGTTCTCTGAGTGTTGTATGTGGAATGGGATGATTAGAAAAGCTGGAATTCATGAGGTATTTATAGGCCAGATCTGGGTTACGGCGTAA
Source organism: Chrysanthemum makinoi (assembly GCA_910596185.1). Lineage (NCBI taxonomy): Eukaryota > Viridiplantae > Streptophyta > Magnoliopsida > Asterales > Asteraceae > Chrysanthemum > Chrysanthemum makinoi. The sequence continues at coordinate 85,195,862 of OU343223.1, forward strand.
CTAATATAAGAGTTACGCCGTAACCTTCTATTTCATCGTATTTTGCACTAGATCTGCTGGTTACGGCGTAACCTTATGAGTGGTTACACTGTAGTCTTCAATAAACTTGGTTACGCTGTAGTTGATTTAGTAGTTACGGCGTAAGTATCAGCGGCGTGAAACCTCATTTAACCTAATATAGTTACGTCGTAACCTTTGGGAAGAGTTACGCCGTAACCTTCTGATAAGTTGGTTTTCTGAGTCACGCAATAGTTACGGCGTAATGTGAGAGATGAGTTACGCCGTAACTTCTTCAAAGTAGCATACTGTGATAAATCTTTAGATATTTCTCCAGTTCCGCGTCTCTTTAGCTCCAATGCTCGTAATTTACCTGAAAGTGGAAAACAATGAAAAACAAGCGTAAATCCATATAAATGATATAAATTACAAGCATTATTAGGGGAAATTGACACTTAATAACCAGGACTATTTGTTGTTATCAAATATCCCCCCACTTGAAATCTACTTGCCCTCAAGTAGACCTTATTAGAAAGATTTCAAAAAAGATATCTCCCATAACCTGGAAAATATAAGTTTACAAATCCCTTATGCTAGAATAAAACAAAGCCGAACACCTCACGAAAGGGGAACAAAACACTCAAATCTCTCAACTATTCTAAGTGTCAATTTCAGGGTGATCACTCAATCGCACAGTCATAGCATGTATTCTATCATAAGCTTGGCGGTTACACAAATCTCCACCACTAGAGTTAAGGGCTAATATGGGTAGACACGACAAAGGTTAAGGGGTGATTCGTCATTACTAACATGTCACGTCGAAGTGGACAAAATCAATGATACATGACCAAATCCATGGCCAAGACACCAAAGATTGCTCGCTGCATCACCTAAACACGCTTCATGACTAAAGGGTAGGATAAGACATGGGATATATAAATGGTGTAACATAAAATACAAGTAGGTAGTCTAAATCTATAACCAAGTCATCACCACTTACCGTCCGCCCAAAATTCAAGCTTTGAAGTCTAGAAACCGGATCATGAAATATAAGGTAGATGTGTCATTAGAGGACGTCGTGATGGGCACACTACCTTTTCTCCAACTGTTGGCATAACTACCAACTCCAATCTTCAAATGTGACCGAGGTGGCCTCCTCGATACTAAATCTATAACGCTCATAATATAGTGCTTTTAACATCGCACTTTACAATAACATAACAACTTTTTTTTTATTATTATTTTTTTCGAATGACTTTTTTTTTTCAACATAACAATAAATACTAAACATAATATCCCCCCACTTGAGATGAACAATGGGAATTTGAGGGGTCTTCAATGATCTTCAAGAATGTTGTCGATGAAAGCGTGATTTCCGAACCTTTCCACTCGAACCTTGAACTTAGGCAAATGATGACTTCCCAATCACAAATAAAGACTACAGGGTAAGCTAAGGTGTATAGGTGTATCGAAACAATATATTGGGTAAACAAAATGAAAGGAATGGCTCAGAAGGGTGTATATAGGGGTATCTTGCACTAAAGGTGAGTGCAACAAAAGGATTTCACATGGGGGTCGAGAAGTCGAGGTGACTAATCGATAGATACACAATGGTAGGCTGTTTGGGTGATAATCCTATAATATTGCCTTCTAAAACTGAAAAGTCCAAATACATCGAGCTAACTCAACATACCTCGTCTATGGTCTTGAAATGATGCAAAGGCCAAGTTCTAAAGTTTACAAGCTACCGACACACTCATAATTTGGTAGATTTGGGGTAAAATATTGGAAACGGATAAGGCTAATCTCACCATATAGTATCAAGGGTTGTATGTGCTCGGCTAAGGTCTAATCTAGTTAGGTTAAGAAAAACATGTCAAAATTTTAAAAATGGCATAATTTTTCAAAATAAACTAGAAAACGAGGGCAAAATAATGTTCAAGAGATAATTCTACTCCCATCACCCCACTTGAATTGTACAAAGTCCCTTTTGTACTAAGCATTAAATAAAGGTGAAGAGAAAAGTAGAATTAGAGCGAGAACTTCCCTGAAATTTGCTCCATAAAGAAGGCTCACGAAAAAGAGACGTGCCTTCGTATAAGCATCATGAGCAAACTTCAATCCCTGAAATCACAATACCGACAAGCATAATTCTAAAAAAGAAAAAATGAAAAATGAAAAATGAAAAATGAAAAACAAATCTAACTCACTTTCGTAGGAATCACGATTGCATTTAGCGAATGCAACAAGCCTTTTAAACCACTTGGTGTCCCAGGTGGACGAGTGAAGTCTCGTGAGGGTTTACAGGGAACACACCCACAAAGTTCATTTAAAATACTAATACAAGGTTATTGTGTTTTAAAATGAAAGAATTAAAGCAGAGGAAGGTTACGTCGTAACTCTTTAGAGGGAGTTACGCCGTAAGAAAGACAAAACTAGAAAAAAACTGACGAGCTGCAAAGCGAGTGGTTACGGCGTGACCACAGAGATGGTATTACGCCGTAATGATTAATGCATCAAGAATTCTGCTGCTAAAAGGTTGGTTACGGCGTAATCACATACATGAGTTACGCCGTAACTCATGTATGAACAGCAAACTGCAGCAGCAACTACTTCCTCGTTTCCTGCAAAAATGGTTAGAAAACACAAAACCCTACAGAAATGGAAATAAAACAAAAGAAAGGGATAATTCGGGTTGTCTCCCGAAAGAGCACTTTTCTTTATTTACGAGTCTTTAAGTTAGACTCAGAGCCGCGGGGCTTCTATGGGGGCCTTTGGACTTCCCCGACCTCTTCAATGTCTTTCATCAACTTATGCCTTATCCAGGCGACATTGGGAGTTGTGCGCTCGTATTCTTGGATTCCCACTTTCCGACCTTGCAAAAATTTTCGTCCGGCCCCAAGTGGTACCTAGTGAATACTAATCTTTCGGCGACAATAGGTGGTGGTTTTCTATATTGGATCCCAAGTAGCTTGCATTTGCTTTGCGCATACTCCTCATCTTCAAGGTCAGTCATACATACCTTGTACCGTGGCTTTTTGTCAATGGTTCCTTTAATGCAGTAGTCTTTAGTTTCAATTGAGTTATCTACAATACCGTAATTGCAATCTTCTCTCGTGTCTGTTTGGTTCTCAACTGTTGAGTTACCAGTGTCGTGAAGAGTCTCATGATTATCTTCATTCATGCAGTCCTTCCAAATTTTATTTTTAGTGGACGTATCAACTTTTCCATATTTAATTTTCACCCAATCGTTAAATCTTAATTTTCCTGTCCATTGTACCTCGGTTCTTTTATGGTCGGTTGTTGAATTCCAAAGAAATTTGTTGGCTCCTACTCTTTTGGTGTTACTTCCTCCGTTACAGTTGTCATCGTAAGGATTACACGAAGCCCAAGAATCCCCATCAGCGGTTTTAATCATTTCGCACCAATGCTTTCGACCAATGAGCCCCTGGCCAGTGGTTGTTGTCTCGTGATTATTCTCATTGTGTTTGCTGAGACAAGGATCAGTCCATATTTTCCTTTTATCATCATTGCTAACCTCTCCATACTTAATTCGTATCCAAACTTCGAATGTTATCTCTTTGTCATTGGTTGAGGACCATAAGTATTTGTTGTTTTTTGTTCTTTCCTTTTCGTGTCCCCCGTCACAGATGTCTGAGTAAGGGTTGCATGAAGCCCATAGATCAAATCCTTTATCGTGGTCAATAGGGATAGCTTTGCACCAATGATACTTTAATTTGGGGAAGTGCTTGTAATCTACTTTCTGAACTTCGTGCCATATTTCATCAGACTCGTTCTCCGTATTTTTTGAGGTGTCATCGCGTTGTATTCCTCCATTGTTGAATTCCTTGGATTTCCTGCCCTGCATGTTACGATTATTAGAAGCGCAGTGCTTGTGTGTGATGGTGGGAGGAATAGTTTTGCTTTTTCCTTTCTTGATAACACAAACAGTTTCGACTGGGTGACATTTTCCAACGTCATCCATATTCAGTGTAAGCTTTCTATCGTTTATTTTTAAAGTGATGATTTTTTCGAAAACATTAATCTTAGCACGAGCAGTAGCCAGAAGGGGTCTTCCCAAAATTAAAGGAATGTCGAGGTCTTCTTCCATGTCTAAAATGACAAAGTCTACAGGAAGAGTGAAATTATTAATTTTGATAAGCACATTCTCAACTATTCCTCTAGGTATGCTAACCGTTCTATCAGCCATCTCAATGGTCATGCAAAGGGGTTTGATAGGGCCGAGATTCAATCTTTTACACATTGAGAATGGCATGATACTAATACTAGCCCCTAAGTCAGCTAAGGCATTTATATTATGTAAATTGTTAATAGAGCAAGGGAGAATGAAACTTCCTGGGTCCTTTTCCTTGAGAGGGATTTGATTCAGGATGACTGCCGAGCATCTGGCGTTTAATTTTACTTCGTTTCCCATAGCAGCTTCGACATCTGTCTGTAATTCAACCTTTGGGAGACTTGTCTTGTTACACATGGCTTCATCATGTTTTTGCAATCCGGAGAGCTCCTCTTGATCGTATCTGAAAGGGGTATAGAGGGGTTTTCCATTGCTGGAGTAAATGGCATTACAGGAGCTATCATCGAATGAATTGTCATCATTTTTCTCAATCAATCTCTTGTCGTTTTCCATATTATTATCCTGATCCAGGAGAGCGGCTCTAGTATCATGGAATTTTTTGAACAATGCGTTCCTGTCGACTTGCCGCTTATCATCTTCCTCAAGATACTTTTTTATTGATTCCTCGAGCGAAAAATTTCTTGCCTTAAAGGAGTCTTGATAAAAGGATTTCCCTTCTCCATACATAACCTTCTCGACTCGGGGTTTTATATTATTCATAGGAAAATCTCCGGCTTGGTCCCAGTCTTCACTTTTATTGCATCCAATCCGAATAGCATGAACATTTTCCCTGAGCTTCTTCATATCTCTTCCAAGGTTTTCCAATTTGCTAGAAATGGAAGCAATGCTTATTGAACCTGGCTTAAAGCTTTTGTTGCTCCCCCCATCATGCCATTTTTGAGAGTGATCGGCAAGTTTCTGAATGGCTTCAATTGCAAGAGTAGGAGTCATGTTCGGGATAGGTCCTTGATAGTCCAGCATTTGTCTTGTAGTTACGTTGATTCCTTTGTAGAAAATGTTAACCTTCTGCTGGTTGTTCAGATCATGTGTAGGACACTTGTAAAGGAGATCGTTGTATCTATCCCAGGCTTGATACAATGTTTCGTCGTCTTTTTGCTTGAAATTATGGATCTCTAAAAGCTGGTTAGAAATCTTCGACGGCGGACAATATCTCTGAATAAAGTGCTTCTTAAGAAGAGCCCAAGTATTAATTTCCCCGGTAGGCAATCTTTCGATCCATCTTCTGGCAGCTCCAGTAAGAGTCATTGGAAATACTCTTAACATAACAGCATCATGAGACACACCCGGAATGTTGAAAAGGCTAGCGATGTATAGGACATTTTCAACGTGCTCATATGCATCTTCGTCCCTGTTTCCTGAAAAAGGGTTAGCACGAAGGTCCCTTATAAATTGGTCTTTGATTTCGAAACGGACATCCGCTCCAATTGCCGGTCTTACGAGACCCGGCCCTTGTTCCCCTCTTGTCAACGCCAAATATTCCTCAAGAGTGAGGTCATCGATGTTAACAACTTCCATGGTACCTGAAAACTTGAAATATTATCGTGAGAAAAGTTTAAAATTAAATGAAAGACTTAATATTAATCCTAATATAACTCCCCGGTAGCGGCGCCAAAAACTTGATGCAGGTTTTACTGAGCAGGTTTTAAAATTTATAAAGTCTCGTTATACCAATGGTCTACCCTAGTGCACTAACGGGCAGTGTACCCGGTCATGTGTAGTGTAGTAATCGGTAAAGCCGAGGTCATCCCAAGAGCTATGTGTGTTGGATTATTACTAAGTCTAGGTGTCACAGATTAATAATGGTCGCCCTAACCTATGAGCAAAGATGCCACCACAGGAGAAGTCAGGTGTCCCCTCATAAGTCCTGTTGTTCCTGGTCCCCTAAGCCAATTCATTAAGTACCGCTACATGCTAGATTTATAATAGTGAGTGCCCGACCGTTAGGAACTTAGACACTCACCCCCTAATTCTTAAGTTCATCCAAACGATAGGTGATCAGTTGGTCAAATCGCACAAGTAGAAAGGGTCGTCAGTTGGTCATATCTTACCCTTCCCATCTCAGTCTGCTCACCTAGGGTCAGTTGGTCATATGTCCTAGGCAATTGGCCTCTACCGCCATTCAAAACTACCAAACCAAGGGTGGCTACCAATAAACTATGCATGCATACACTTAGAAATAATTGTACGGAAGTAATGTAAATGCAAACAAAACAATTAAGGAATCATAACTAGGCCAGCACCAAGAGGTGCTTAGCCGCTCATATTAATCATACAAACCAATTCAATATTCAAAGGTATGCAATACATGAATTGAAAGTAAAGAAAATATAAAATGCTAATGCTTATCGTAGGGGAGTGATTTCTCCCTTGGAGACAGCTCCGTATGCTCCTCTAGACCTGCCTTGAGCTTTTTCCCATGTTCTCTGTGTGTTGTGTGTGGAATGGGATGATTAGAAATGCTGGAATTCGTGGGGTATTTATAGGCCAGATCTGGGTTACGGCGTAACTAATATAAGAGTTACGCCGTAACCTTCTATTTCAGCGTATTTTGCACTAGATCTGCTGGTTACGGCGTAACCTTATGAGTGTTTACGTCGTAGTCTTCAATAAACTTGGTTACGCCATAGTTGATGTAGTAGTTACGGCGTAAGTATCAGCGGCGTGGAACCTCATTTGACCTAATATAGTTACGTCGTAACATTTGGGAAGAGTTACGCCATAACCTTCTGATAAGTTGGTTTTCTGAGTCATGTAATAGTTACGGCGTAATGTGAGAGATGAGTTACGCCGTAACTTCTTCAAAGTAGCATACTGTGATAAATCTTTAGATATTTCTCCAGTTCCGCGTCTCTTTAGCGCCAATGCTCGTAATTTACCTGAAAGTGGAAAACAATGGAAAACAAGCGTAAATCCATATAAATGATATAAATTACAAGCATTATTGGGGGAAATTGACACTTAATAATCAGGACTATTTGATGTTATCAACCACGACTTAGATCTGAGATCTTGAGATTAAACGATTGTTACTGTTAATCATTGAGTCTTGTTGGATATGTGGTTTATGTTGTAGGTTTACGTTGTAGATTGTGGTTTATGTGGGTTGAGTCACAAAGGTTTAATTCTTGAGATTAGATGTTGTTTATTTCATGTTGTAGGTTTGAGGTGAACATTAATTTTACAACTTAGCAGTCTTCTGTCTTCAAATCGCATCCAAAAGAGTCAAGTCGCACAGTCCAGTTAGTCAAAACGCTTACCCATTTTATCAAACCTCACCTTTTAAGTCAAAACGCATTGAATACAAACCGCATAAGAGTAAACCTTCAAACCGCACTTTTTGACAAACCGCATACCATTTTTTGACAAAACGCACAACTGGGTCAAAACGCAGTTGACTTTATTGACAAACCGCAGTTGACTTAAGAGTCAAACCGCATAAGATACATTGAATCTGACAAACCGCATCTTTTGAATGTGACAAACCGCATCTAAAATACATTGAATCTGGACATACAAACCGCATCATTAACACATTGAATCTGGACATTCAAACCGCTTAAAACATACGTCAAACCGCATAAAAGAATTGTACCAAACCGCATCTACGAATTTGACCACAAACCGCATTGAAGAATCACAACAGCAGCATGCCAGAATTCAAATTTTCATACCAGAAACATAAAGCTGCATTAAAACCAGATCCAATACCACATCAACACGCATCAAACATCACACAATCTTAATCAAACCGCAACCAAAAACTACATACAAGCCCGCACACAAATCGCTTCCAAGAATCAAACAAACCGCATACAAAAACGTCTAAAAAACCATACGAATCATCAAAACAACAAAACCTGGGCTCTGATGCCAATTGTTAGTATGAAAACATAAGGGGGGGGGGGTGAATACGTTTCCGTTTCAAACTTAAAACTTTTGTATCAAATATAGTATAAACCATTGCATTTGCTAATCTCGACGCGAGGATGCATTTAACGCATTATGGCATGTAAGGCCAACCCCTTAATATCACATAAGATTCCGCAAGATTAATGGTTCATTATAAATCAAGTTTCACCATTATTAGTCCGGTTGCTTTTTCTTGATCAAGCATGTCATAATATGTAAAGTGTTAAATATAGTTTATGACTATATGAAAGACCAAGTATGTATCACAAACATAGACATCAACCACATAGAAAATAAACAATGTAATGCAAGAATAAAAGTAAGACAAACCAACACGAGGATTTATAGTGGTTCGGCTTCAAGGACACCTTCCATGCCCTACTCCACTCCCCGAGTCACCTACTCAAGAGTTGCTTCACTACACGACACCAACTCCTTATGGCGGAGAAGCCTTCACAACGTCGCTTACACTTTTTTCGGTACTAAGGTAAACACCGAGTTCTTTCACAAGGTAGAACCAAACCTATCACAACGTCGCCTACCCTTTATCCGGTACTAGGCTAGATACCGAGTTCCATTACAAAGGAGGAAATACTACCCAACACTACACCAACAACTAACCCCAAAGGATATCTACTCCTTATGACAATATCAACAAGGATGACAATATCCTTGTGACCCAATACTAATCTATCTTGTACATCGAATCACACCATATCGAATGTACACCTTAGGCACCTTTCACTAATGCCTTTGACTCGATCTCTAGGCACCCTTCACTAATGCCTTGTGACTTGACTTCTAGGCACCCGTTATGTTTTGTGGCCCAACATAACAAACCTTGTGTTTTATGACACAAACACATAAACCATCTAGTCTAGTCATAGATGTACGACACATCCATGATACCCATTATGTTTTGTGGCCCAACATAACAAACCTTGTGTTTTATGGCACAAACACATAAACCATCTAGTCTAGTCATAGATACAAGAATATGATACTAGACAATATCCAAGACAATGTGTCTAATGGATATGAAGTTCTAAACTAAACATCAAGAACACAAAGCATGATGTAGTTAGTCTTCTATGAATGAAGATGACAAGTTTCCCAAGCTTGTTGTAGAAGATCTTCATGTGCTTGTGTGGAAAACTAGAAGGGGGGTTGAATAGTTTTACCAATTAAAACTTCGTTTTTAAACATTTAGATTAACTTATGTCAATCTATATGGTTGTTTATGTTGGACGTTGATAGATAGATATATAAACGTGTAATGAAAGATAAAGAGTAAGAAGCACATAACCACGACACGAGTATTTATAGTGGTTCGGCTACAAGGACACCTTCCTTGCCCTACTCCACTCCCCGAGTCACCTACTCGAGAGTTCGTAAACACTACACGACACCAATCTCCTGATGGCGGAGAAGCCTTCACAACGTCGCCTATTCTTTTTCCGGTACTAGGCGAACCACCAGGTTTTTTCACACCAAGGTGAACCACACCTATCACAACGTCGCCTACCCTTTATTAGGTACTAGGCTAAGCACCTAGTTCCATTACTATGGAGGAACTACTACCCATCACAACATAACACCTAATCTCAAGGAGATCCACTCCTTGTTACAACACCATCAAGGATATCACCATCCTTGGATACAAACTAATACTTATATGTATAACGATGCACCTCATCGATTATATGACCTAAGCATTCCTCCCTAATGCCACTTGATTTGATTCCTAGGCATCCTTCGCTAATGCCTTTGACACAACGCTTGGCACCTTTCACTAATGCCTTCGTCTTGACACCTTTAGCATTCTTCACTAATGCTTTTGACATGGACGTTAAACACCTTTCACTAATGCTTTCGTCTTGACTCTTTCGACATCCTTCACTAATGCCTTCAACACAACATCTATACGGAGGAAGAAAGAACTATCAACAAGAGAACCTCAGTTGTCTTGATAATGACAAAGCATGGCAACTCATGGACTTGAGCTTGCTCGACTTCAAGAAGTGGTGATCTCGCCTTTAAGAGGAACCTAGAGAATCACACAAAAACAAAAGACAAACTACATAGAAAGATCCCTTAGGATCAGTGGTTAGAGATGTACAATACTTGGAGAAAGTATGTGTGAAAGTGGTGAGCAAAAAGGAAGAAATGGAGGAGAAAACTTACTGTTCCCCGGATCCCACGGATCCCTCCCACAAGGGATCCGGCTAGCGTAAAGTTAGGGATCCGTGGGACGCTCCTCTTTACCCATGGGTATTTTGATCATGGGTCATGGGTCATGGGTTGATCAATGGGTTTCTTATTAGATACAATGTATCTCATGAGTTCAATGTACCTAGTCAAATGGTTTGGATAAAACCATGGGTTATGGGTCAATACCATTTGTAAGTTTTTACCCATTTTAGTATATACTAGTTAAGTATATATTTTCCCAATATGTAAACACTAGTTGTTGTACATATGTATTACTAAATCATAAAATCACTTATACCTGTTTTAGTATTTTATGTGAAAACGTAAGTGTGTTAGAAAACTATTGGCTCAAACAGTTTACGTATTTTATTTGTTTCGTTAAAATAATTTTACGTTTGTTATCGACAAAACATTAAAAGATAGTAAAATATAAATAAACGTTTTACGGCTTATTTGTATTAACAATCTCCCCCTTTTTGTTGATGACAAAACATAAAATTATTTTAAGGAAAACTAGAATTCTTAAAAAGTTTGAATTGGAGTTTTTACTCTCTTCTCCCCCTTTTTGTCGAAACAAAAAGAGCGTCGAAAAGAAACTAACACAAAGTTTTTAAGAAAAACATGTAAAAAAGAAAAAATGTAAAGAGAGCAAGTAACGGGAATGGATCTCGTCTTAACTCCCCCTTGACGAGTCCATCCCTTTGTGAGGGCGTCAAGTACATAAAGGTAAGTAAGCTAATATTTTGCAATTATTTTTGCAAATGGTTCGTCCTTATGAAGAAAATGCTCCCCATTGAAGATTGCGACGTTGCAAAGGGGTGTCATGAAGTATAATCCAAATAGGGATTAAGTTGCAAATGGTTTTGCAATATGGTTTGACACAAAGCTCCCTCTAGCTTTATGGTGTCAAGATCTTCATGTGTATTTTGAAAATCTACAAAATAAAGGTTAGAAAACAAGAGTATAGTGCATAATTTCCTGCAAATAAGACTCAAGTTAGTAGAAAAATGTTCTTCTGTACCACGGATCCCACGGTTCCCTTTGTGGAGGGATCCGTCTAGACATTTTGGAGGGATCCGGCTGTCTGGTGACAGATTCTTCAGCAATGAAGATATGCCAAACAATGCTAATAATGAGATGAGATATGTATATAATTAGCAAGCATAAACACAAAGTAATATGGCATATAAGTAATCATTCAATAAAACCAAGAGATAACCAAACAAATCTCTAAAACTAAGAGAATGATCTAGCCATACATTTTCTACTAATACTAATGAGTGACCTAAGCTTAAGAGGTGACCACGTTCTTAAGGATAAAATGGGATTCCTAGATGTTCTACGTTGAGCTTAAGACTAGGACACCGCTTTAGGCTCATGGTTGTTTAGGTTTGTTGACCTCTTCGAAATGTTCGAAGAGGTGATAAAACATGAAAAGTTGCTCTTCACGTAGTTCATGTATCAACCTTTCAACATGTTGACAATGATAGCAATCCTTGTCATGGTTTTGAGCTTCTTGAAATGGAGGTTCAAGTGAAGTGGGTTGAGGATCCTCAAATAAAGGAGGAATTGGTGAAGGCTCATTAAGTGGAGGCTAAACAATGTTTGAAGGTGGAGGTAAAGAAGTATCAACTTCCATGTGATTAGGTGGTTGACTTTGATGTCTTCTCATAATCCAAAATGGACTATTGGGGGGAATTGGAGAATTTGATATTGGTGCAAGGGTTGATTCAACACTTTGGTTTTGTTGCACAAACCTTTCAATAGAGTGTGTTGGTAGTGGTGGAAGATGAGATGGCTAAGGGGGTAAGTCCTCTAAGTTGTGAGAAATTGGGGATGATTGTGAGGCGTTAAATGATGTGGCTCTAGGCACCGATGATGTTGGTTGGGTTGAAAAGGGTGTGTTTGGTTTAGTAGAGTTTGGTGATGATATCCTTGTGGGAGCAATCCTCTTGGGAATTAGTTTGATTGGTTTCTTTGGTGTAGGGGAAATCCTAGCATTTTTGGATTTAACCGGAGATGATTCGGTTGAGGAAACTTCGTGTATGACCCTAGCAAGTTTCTTGGGTGGTTCTTGGGTGGATGAGTTTGCACTAAGAGATTTTCTCATGATGAAATGACTAAGGAAGATGTTTGTAATTGCTGAGAATTGTGTTGTGTTTGATGACTAAGGTGTTCTAGTAATATGACTTATAAATGGAAGAGTTTGGCAAGTGCATTTAAGACTTAATCCACTAAGATTCTTAGAAATGTGATGATTAACATGCACAAGATTGATGTTCAGATTTTCACTGATCTAGGATCTTAATAAAGATGAGGTGGAATGTTCAAGTAAGCAAGATGAGCTTGAAATGATTGTTTTGGCTAGAGTTGACATAATCTGTCACCCGGATCCCACGGTTCCCTCCTTTAAGGGATCCGGCTAGGCTAATCCTACGGATCCGGCTCTCAGCAGTTATGTTAGAAATGAAGTTTCTAAGAGCTAGAACCTATATCATCTTGAGTGTTTCAGTCCTCCTAAGTATCTAAGATGAGGGTGTACTTGAATGATCAAGAGTAATGAGTGTTATAGCAAATGATTGCTTTTTATGGAAGGAAAATGGGACTAAATGACTACCAATGGATGTTCAAGGATAACACTAAGAGTTTTGGTGGTGTCAAGTCATAATAAATGATCCTAGAGATCAGATTTTAGCTTGAGATGGAATTTGAAAAATCCTTAAAAATCAAAAGAATTAAAAAATTAATTTTTGACCAATTATGAGATAAAGATGGCTAGAAACAATTTCCTAAAATTGTTCAATATGACCACCTAAGTGTTTTGAGAAGTGAAAAACAATTTGTGAGTATTGAAGCGGAAATATGGTGAGTTTTGACGATTTGATAAATCAAAAGGCATTTTGAATAAGATCTTATGTGAGCTATGAGTGAGTTTAAGACTTTCTCATTCTTGAAGGATACTTAGTTGAGTTCTAAGATCTTATGTTTAGCTAGTGTGAGGTTATCTAGTAAGCTATATTGATGTATGGGATGCTGTATTGCTGATCTGTTGTCACGGTTCCCTCAAAGGAGGGATCTGTCTAGGCTAATCCTAGGGATCCGGCATCTGCAGATCAGAATCATCACAGAATCATGTGCAGATTTTGCACACTAATCAACCATTAAACTAAACATAAATATAAGCATGTCATCACATAAAACATCTCATAAAAATGGTAGACATAGCAAATATCCAAGTTAATGCAAACAAGAGTGCTAAAACATAATCATCCATACACAAAACAAGTTTAAGAAACAAACATAATCCTATAGTCTCTTTCGTCAATTCTTTCTTTTCCTCTTTCCCGACTTTGTGAGGTGATAAGCTAGATTTTGAATCATACCCCTTAATTGTTTGAATTCTGCGGTCTCGTTTGGAATGGTTGGAAGTTGTTCATAGTAATCAAAGGGTTCCAATTCAATGTTAGCTATAGGGTCGACATCTTCTTCTTCTCCTTCCGAGGAATCCGAGAGAGCTTTAGGTTTCTTTCCATTGACCATGAACCGTTTAGAGGGTTTTTTGGTAAGAGGTACCATTGCGTGATCGGCAAAGAAATGATCATTGTTGATAGGAGATGGTTGCAATGCACTAACTTACTTACAAAGTCGTGTTAGGAGCATACCATATGGAAGTACCATGTTTGAAAATTTGAATACCCTGGCCATTCTCCTCACCATGTAATAGGCGAGATTAAATGGCTTTTGGTGGATAAGACAATAGATCATTTTCACAAGACATGCATTTGGATGATCCTTGTTACCAACTATGCTAATGACATTTTCCCTAAGTATTTCTTCCCATTTTCTAAACATGGGATGCATTTCAAAAAGTTCCAGTTGAAAAGGATCACGGTGAATGAGCTTTTTGTTTCGGTTGTAACGGGATTGGTCGGTCCTAACCTTGAAGATAGTATCTCGAATGGTTTCGGGATCATCAAGAGGAGTATTGTAGATAGGTTTAGAATCAAGTGCAAGGTTTTGAGCGTTAATTGCCCAATCTTGAGAATACATACAAATTCCTTCACAAGGAATGCGAAGAATTTAAGCAAATGTGTTGAGAGGTAGAATGAAGTTTCGTTTATTGATGATGAAGGTGATTGAAATGCTATCATCGGCGTTTCGAATGATCCTAATGCTTTTATAGAATTCAAAGATGAAAACCGGGAAAATTTGTTCATCAATATCATGAAGACAATCAAAGTTGATTGCCGAGAAAACTTGACGAGTGTCTGTATCTTCAAGGAAACATTCCTTGACTACACGACCTTCGTGAATAAGTCGTTTTTCAAGTCTTTTGAAGACTTTACGATCGGTTTTTGATAGCCCTTCTTTCCGATAGTAATGGGTGAGGTAATGGACGGTATCATGGTGGTCTTGTTGAGTGGCTTTAGGCATGGTTGGTCCTAGAAACAAAAATATTCTAATTAGGTAAAATTAGTTGAGATGGGTTTATGGTTTTGATTTGTATTAACAATGTTGTGAACAAAGTGTAATCCTAATTGTGTTAAAAGCCCCTTTTAATGATTAATTTTAAAAACCCTAATTGAATTAATTGATTTAGAAATTGTGTAACCATAAACCCTAGGATTAGGATGATGGAAATTAGAACAAGTTAGTGTAATTACTTACAATGGTGTTCAAGTGAGGAATACTTGAGGGTTTGGATTCCTATGAGGATAAAATCAATTGTTGAGTCGTTTTTGTGTTATGTGGGGAGACGAAAACTGGTTTGTGATGTTTTTGAAATGCGTATAGCTGAGTTATGTTCTACGGTTCCCCCGGATCCCTGGTATTTGGGATCCGGCTAGTACAACTAGAGGGATCCGGCTCCTGTAGACAGAAAAAGGGTTGTTTGGCTTTAATTTTGTAGTAGGCTATAAACTAGCTTACGGAACAAAATTAGTTTAAAGGTTTCAAATAAAAGGATGTTTTGGTCGACATGATTTGATAAGTTAATTATCAAGAATCCATTTGTGACGACGGCGTTAGTTTGACGAAATCAAAAGGAATACTATTCCCGATGATGAGTAAGTCGGGAAAGTGACGAAAGAGACTTTTTCAAGAGACTAGCAGTTTATTTAAACAGATAAGAACTATGATATCAACATAATCATGTACGCTAGCTAATGAAAAAGTAAACGTACCTTTATGCTTCTTGGTTTGGCTTATGAAGACATAATACCAAAAATACTTCATGAGGTCTTAAAGTAATCCTTTGTACTTACAGTAA
Organism: Chrysanthemum makinoi; assembly: GCA_910596185.1. Classification (NCBI taxonomy): domain Eukaryota; kingdom Viridiplantae; phylum Streptophyta; class Magnoliopsida; order Asterales; family Asteraceae; genus Chrysanthemum; species Chrysanthemum makinoi. The sequence goes on from OU343223.1 coordinate 85,211,404, forward strand.
GTAGGCTGTGATTACTTTTGGATCCTTTCTCGAAGGTTGACTTCATTATTCATTGAATAGAAATGAATGTTTTGAAGAGATCCTAGCATGAAGATTTCTTGAAACAAATATGTTAGAATGATCTATCAATGTCCAACATGAACGAGAAAAAGAAAATGTTTTGAAATATTTCCTTCTTTGTAGTTTTCAAACATACACGGATCGTATCAAGTTTTTAAAGTACAACATACTCTAAGAAACTTGGTAACGAAGCTCTGATGCCAATTGTGGAAAACTAGAAGGAGGGGTTGAATAGTTTTACCAATTAAAACTTTGTTTTAAAACATTTAGATTAACTTATGTCAATCTATTTGGTTGTTTATGTTGGACGTTGATAGATAGATATATAAACATGTAATGAAAGATAAAGAGTAAGAAGCACATAACCACGACACGAGTATTTATAGTGGTTCGGCTACAAGGACACCTTCCTTGCCCTACTCCACTCCCCGAGTCACCAACTCGAGAGTTCGTAAACACTACACGACACCAATCTCCTTATGGCGGAGAAGCCTTCACAACGTCGCCTATTCTTTTTCAGGTACTAGGCTAACCACCGGGTTCTTTCACACCAAGGTGAACCACACCTATCACAACGTCGCCTACCCTTTATTAAGTACTAGGCTAAGCACCTAGTTCTATTACTATGGAGGAACTACTACCCATCACAACACAACACCTAATCTCAAGGAGATCCACTCCTTGTTACAACACCATCAAGGATATCACCATCCTTGGATACAAACTAATACTTATATGTATAACGATGCACCTCATCGATTATACGACCAAGGAATTCCTCCCTAATGCCACTTGATTTGATTCCTAGGCATCCTTCACTAATGCCTTTGACACAATGCTTGGCACCTTTCACTAATGCCTTCGTCTTGACACCTTTAGCATTCTTCACTAATGCTTTTGATACGGACATTAAGCACCTTTCACTAATGCTTTCGTCTTGACTCTTTCGGCATCTTTCACTAATGCCTTTAACACAATATCTATACGGAGGAAAAAAGAACTATCAACAAGAGAACCTCAATTGTCTAGATGATGACGAAGCATGGCAACTCATGGACTTGAGCTTGCTCGACTTCAAGAAGTGGTGATCTCGCCTTTAAGAGGAACTTAGAGAATCACACAAAAACAAAAGACAAACTACATAGAAAGATCCCTTAGGATCAGTGGTTAGAGAGGTACAATACTTGGAGAAAGTATGTGTGAAAGTGGTGAGCAAAAAGGAAGAAATGGCTCACTATTTATAGAGGAGAAAACTTACTGTTCCCCGGATCCCACGGATCCCTCCCACAAGGGATCCGGCTAGCGTAAAGCTAGGGATCCGTGGGACGCACCTCTTTACCCATGGGTATTTTGATCATGGGTCATGGGTTATGGGTTGATCAATGGGTTTCTTATTAGATATAATGTATCTCATGAGTTCAATGTACCTAGTCAAATGGTTTGGATAAAACCATGGGTTATGGGTCAATACCATTTGTAAGTTTTTACCCATTTTAGTATATACTAGTTAAGTATATATTTGCCCAATATGTAAACACTAGTTGTTGTACATATGTATTACTAAATCATAAAATCACTTATACCTGTTTTAATATTTTATGTGAAAACGTAAGTGTGTTAGAAAACTATTGGCTCAAAAAGTTTACGTATTTTATTTGTTTCGTTAAAATAATTTTACGTTTGTTATCGACAAAACATTAAAAGATCGTAAAATATAAATAAACGTTTTTACGGCTTATTTGTATTAACAGCTTGTATGCTTGTGATGGGTAATCACTTCAGTAGGTAAAGATGCAAGATCTCTAAGCTTGCTTTGGAGGATCACTTCGGGAGTATGCTTACAACAAATGAAAGTTAGAAGCATTATGATCATATGAGATGAGGGTGGTTTACATGTTTCCTAATGATCTAAATATCCTAGAAATGGTGGAGAGAAACTATGTGTGAAGGTGTATGAAACAATGAAGAAATGGCTCACTATTTATAGAAGAAAAATAGCCACTGTTCCCCGGATCCCTCCCTTGAGGGATCCATCCAGTGTATTACTGGGGATCCGTGGGACGCTCCCTTTTACCTATGGGTTTTGGGTCATGGGTCATGGGTTATGGGTACCAAGTAGATTCAATGTATCTACAAGATGCAATGCATCTAGTCCATGGTTTTGAATGCCCACCAAGGTACAATGTATCTAGACATTGGGTATGGGTCATGGGTTATGGGTACCAAGTAGATTCAATGTATCTACAAGATGCAATGCATCTAGTCCATGGTTTTGAGTGCCCACCAAGGTACAATGTATCTAGACATTGGGTATGGGTCTTGGACTTTGGGTTTTACCCAACTACATTCAATGTATTTGGTCAATGGGTCAAATACTTAAGTTTCTACCCATTTATATTACCCATTATAATACATACTAGTTACGTATATATTTACCCAATATGTAAACACTAGTTGTTATACATAAACTATTTAACTAAACATGTTTTAAAGGTTTGTTGGGGGTTTGATCATAACGCAACATAACAAACATGTACGAACCTGTGTTGTAGCATACAAGGACTTGAGTCGTCAAGAGGTGTTGAGAGTATGTTGAGACAAAATATAATTACAGTTAACTTATACATTTTACGTTATGTATTACAAGTTACATGTTTGTCATCAACAAAACAAATGAGAATGTATAGATTAAATATTGTAATATTTGCACTAACAATCTCCCCCTTTTTGATGATGACAAAATATATGTAAACGTAATAGATAGGTCAAAGTTACTTGTGTCCGTACTTCCTATACATTACCTTCTCCGTTTACACCCTTCTCCCATTTTTGTCGAAACAAAAAGGGTGTGTCCTTTAAACTTAATTTCCCCCAAGAATGGCGAGTTTGCATCATCCCTAGTGAAGTTAAAGTAAAAACACCTTATTGCTCCAATTGGCACACCACGCCAATACCTTCAACACGAAACACTAATGACGAAGCTTAGCAACTCATGACCTTGAGCTTGCACGTCTTCAAGAGGTGGTGATCTCGCCTTTAAGAGGAACCTAGAGAATCACACACAAAAAATAGAAAGATCCTTTGAATTATAACCATTAGTGCCAACGGCTCAATGGATCAAATTTTTCAGGCTTAACCTACATCAAGGTTAGTATTAAGGAAAAAAGAAAAATATATGATGAGAAAGAGATCTCCCTTTTTTTGAAACATAAAGGAATTTTGAAGAATGAATGTGTGCATGCTCCCCCTTGACGGTTGCTCCCCCTTGTTAAGGGCGTCAAGTATTTTAGGAAGACTAAGAAAAAGTATTGAAAAATTTGCAATGTTTTTGCTTTGACGAAAAACTCTCTTTTATTGAGAATGTCAAGTTCTCCTACTGTGTTTTGAAAATCTACAAAACAAAAAGTTAGTGCAAAATTATATTCGTCCTTGGACAAGTAAGTCATATGATGCACTTTATAAATGCTCGACGGAAGCTCCCCCTAGCTCGAGGGAGTCAAAAAGAACCTACAAAAAAAATTAGTGTAAAATTTCATCCATAAATAGACGAGAATCCCATAAACATCAAAGTGTGTATATATGAACCTACAAAGAAAGGATTAGTGTCAAAAAGAGAATAATCCTACTACTTGCATCATCATGGTTGGTTTAGAGGTTGTAAGGTTTGTTCAAGGTAAGAAAAAAAAATGTGCTTAGGGATGAGACACATTTCATTATGAAATTCACTTGGATTTTGACAACATAGATGTTGAGCAACCATGAATTGTAGTGGTAGTGAGACACTTGTAGGATGTGGTTGACACAAGTAGCTTGTGGTTGACACAAATAGGATGTGGTAGAACATGAGACATACTTCATCACGTAGTTCATGAACTAGACCTTGGAAACGGTGATAATGATAGAAATCATCATTATGACTTAGAGGTATGGAAGTTGTGGTAGAGGTGATAAGAGGTCAAGAATTACTAGGTAATAAAGAGACTTAAGATTAGCAAGGGATGGTGTTGAAAGGTATCAAGGTGAATCTTTGACTTGGTTGATGACTCAATAGAGGTGGTAGACATGATGACTTTGTGAGTAGTGATAAAAGTGGAGTAAGATGGTTAGGATGATGCAAGATTAGGAATATATATAAAAAATGTGCGAATGGGCACAACTTGACTTGATGATGAAATTGACCATTGTCATCCTACAAGAATCCAAAAGAGTTAATACGAAAGGAAAAGATTTATACAAATGGATAAATTGTTCACATAAAATCATGAAACGAAAAGAAAGAACACGTAAAGAATCATATAAATGCAACTCATTTATAAACATATAAGAAACTGATAATCCTAAGTGTTGAACAAGTGCTTGTGTGGAAAAAGGAAATTTGAAATGATTATCTAAAGAGATAATGTACCTACTGTTCCACGATTCCACTGGTTCCCTCACTAGAGGGATCCGGCTAGCTTAAGTCTAGGGATCCGGCTAACAGATGAGGTGAAAAAGAGGTGATTGGGTTCTAGCAAGGTCTAGTACCTACATATCCTAAGTTACTCAGTCTATTAAGTATCTTACATGAAGATAGACTTAAATGATCAAGAGAAAATGATTGATGGTAGCTAATGATTTTTACAGCAAGCACACATGTATACACGTTAAGCAAAGCAAGGAGAGCATGTAGAGATCACATATAGGCAATCAAATGAGACCGAGCTCACAAATAACATAAAGGTTTAGCAAACTTAACAAGCACTATTCAAGAAGCCCAAAACAGATTTACGGTCTAGATTACTAAATCATTTACACTAACAATGACATGCAAGGTATGTGATTAGAAAGAAAAGAGCACATGATGGTGTTCAAGACAAAAGATTTGTGAGGTGCTAGTTTAGGAAAATCTAGTCATTACGGATGGTGATTAGCATACAATGAGCTTCGTCCATGAAGTCATGTAGCTCTTCTCGATCAAAGCAAGATAATTGCTTGATGAGGCAAGTGGTTGTGATTAACTAAAAGAAAATTTAATTTTACAACTTTTTTGATTAGTAATCCTAAGACAATGCAAAGTATTTCCATTGTAAACTTACTTTAGGAAACACATAGGAGTATAAATTTCTCAACTGAGAGAATGAATATGAGACTATTACTAGCGGTGCTCATATACGGCTAAACACGACCATTTTTACGGGCGATTCCACATACCCAACTTCTATCAAGGAAGCAATTCAACCGTTAGGTCAAATTGAGTTTCTAGTGCAATAAGTTCTCCAGTATTCATTCTCAAGTTAGGAAAATTTATATTCCTACAATGGCCTATCGAAGAGTAATAATGATGATACTTTGCTTCATTTTTATTAATATTATACTTGAAACAACTAAGGTGACTAAGGTGTCAAAAAATTAAAAGTTGTCCATATGGTGAATAAAAAAATGGTTGGATGAACTAGTTCAACATATGTTGTTGGAAAGCTCAAGTTTGGACTTTCGGATATGAACAATTCTATTTGCGTTGCAAAATAATTTACTTGAGTATATCGGATGAAATAATCAAGTTGTCAATCCTATTATGAAGCTTGGAGAGCGATCGTGAAAAGGAAAACGGGAGAGTACATCATCAACACAAGTGTAGGTTATGATCCGATGTACATTCTTGTTGTTTTTAGAAAATGATACAAGAAAATATGAAATCAAGAAATCATATAAGCACATAAAACATTTATGTTGCACACATGACAAACTCAATCAAAAATCCATTTAGTGTGTTATATGTTTTAAACATTTTTCAACTTATAAAACTTAACATTTTCGACACAACTAGATGTTATCCCAAACACTCCTTCAAGTAGCACATTGATTAGTAGAATATTACTAAATTGACAAGCAAGAGAATGAATAGCAAGGTAAGGAAACCACATATTTTATTCAATCAAACAAGCACAAAAGCTATTTGAGATAAGCAAATAATCAAGTAATGCAAGGAAGACAATTTATCATTTAGCATAGCATACGAAAGTTCTTTTCATCGCTTTGTGTTAAACATGTATACCAAGCTTGATTAGTTTATTTTATAAATATGATCAAAAACTTAATTTCAAAAGAGGACACATTTTTATTCAAAGACGAAAACATCCATCTCCAATTAGATCAAAAGTTTGTGCAAAAGTTATGATCGAAAAATGGCTTTCTATTATAAATCAATGATTCTTTAAAATTTTGTTTTGAATCAGTTTATGAAATCATTTTTAAATGAAAGTAGACTCAAATACCTTTAAAACGATAGGTGGCACGACTTCTAACGACTTACGGTTAATTAGTTATGAATTTTTGAAATTCAGACAAAAACTGTCTTCTGTACCACGGATCCCATGCTTGAGGGATCCGTCCAGCGTAAACTGAGGGATCTGCAGATCTGACACAGAATTAAAAAAATTCATGTTTTGACCCGACGAAAAGGTTTAACCTTTGTGGACTTTTTAGTGAAGTTATATTATCCATTTTTACCTTTATTCAAGCTTGATTAACAAGATACCTAACAACAAAACTTCAAAGAAAAAAAATCAACAAAACACTTTTCATATTATGCTTGACTTCACAAAAAATTTGATACAAGGACCTTACTCGTTTTGAAAACCATTTGTTTTAATAACTAGAGCCAACCTGCTCTGATACCAATTGTGAAAACGTAGAGGGGGAGGGAGGGGTGAATACGTTTCCATTTCAAACTAAAAACTTTTGTATCAAATATAGTATAAAACATTGCATTTGCTAATCTCGACGCGAGGATGCATTTAACGCATTACGACATGTAAGGCCAACCCCTTAATATCACATAAGATTCTACAAGATTAATGGTTCATTATAAATCAAGTTTCACCATTATTAGTCCGGTTGCTTTTTCTTGATCAAGCATGCCATAATATGTAAAGTGTTAAATATAGTTTATGACTATATGAAAGACCAAGTATGTATCACAAACATAGACATCAACCACATAGAAAATAAACAATGTAATGCAAGAATAAAAGTAAAGCGATAAGTAAAAGGATAGACAAACCAACACGAGGATTTATAATGGTTCGGCTACAAGGACACCTTCCTTGCCCTACTCCACTCCCCGAGTCACCTACTCGAGAGTTGTTTCACTACCCGACACCAACTCCTTATGGCGGAGAAGCCTTCACAACGTCGCTTACACTTTTTTCGGTACTAAGCTAAACACCGAGTTCTTCCACGAGGTAGAACCAAACCTATCACAACGTCGCCTACCCTTTATCCGGTACTAGGCTAGATACCGAGTTCCATTACAAAGGAGGAACTACTACCCAACACTACACCAACAACTAACCCCAAAGGATATCTACTCCTAATGACAATATCAACAAGGATGTCAATATCCTTGTGACCCAATACTAATCTATCTTGTACATCGAATGACACCATATCGAATGTACACCTTAGGCACCTTTCACTAATGCCTTTGAATCGATCTCTAGGAACCCTTCACTAATGCCTTGTGACTTAACTTCTAGGCACCCATTATGTTTTGTGGCCCAACATAACAAACCTTGTGTTTTATGGCACAAACACATAAACCATCTAGTCTAGTCATAGATGTACGACACATCCATGATACCCATTATGTTTTGTGGCCCAATATAACAAACCTTGTGTTTTATGGCACAAACACATAAACCATCTAGTCTAGTCATAGATACAAGAATATGATACTAGACAATATCCAAGACAATGTATCTAATGGATATGAAGTTCTAAACTAAACATCAAGAACACAAAGCATGATGTAGTTAGTCTTCTATGAATGAAGATGACAAGTTTCCCAAACTTGTTGTAGAAGATCTTCATGTGCGTGTATGCTTGTGATGGGTGATCACTTCAGTAGGTAAAGATGCAAGATCTCTAAGCTTGCTTTGGAGGATCACTTCGGGAGTATGCTTACAACAAATGAAAGTTAGAAGCATTATGATCATATGAGATGAGGGTGGTTTACATGTTTCCTAATGATCTAAATATCCTAGAAATGGTGGAGAGAAACTATGTGTGAAGGTGTATGAAACAATGAAGAAATGGCTCACTATTTATAGAAGAAAAATAGCCACTGTTCCCCGGATCCCACGGATCCCTCGCTTGAGGTATCCGTCCAGTGTATTACTGGGGATCTGTGGGACGCTCCCTTTTACCCATGGGTTTTGGGTCATGGGTCATGGGTTATGGGTACCAAGTAGATTCAATGTATCTACAAGATGCAATGCATCTAGTCCATGGTTTTGAGTGCCCACCAAGGTACAATGTATCTAGACATTGGGTATGGGTCATGGGTTATGGGTACCAAGTAGATTCAATGTATCTACAAGATGCAATGCATCTAGTCCATGGTTTTGAGTGCCCACCAAGGTACAATGTATCTAGACATTGGGTATGGGTCTTGGGCTTTGGGTTTTACCCAACTACATTCAATGTATTTGGTCAATGAGTCAAATACTTAAGTTTCTACCTATTTATATTACCAATTATAATACATACTACTTATGTATATATATTTACCCAATATGTAAACACTAGTTGTTATACATAAACTATTTAACTAAATATATTTTAATGGTTTGTTGGGGGTTTGATCATAACGCAACATAACAAACATTTACAAACCTGTGTTGTAGCATACAAGGACTTGAGTCGTCGAGAGGTGTTGAGAGTATGTTGAGACAAAATATAATTACAAGTAACTTATACATTTTACGTTATGTATTACAAGTTACATGTTTGTCATCAACAAAACAAATGAGAATGTATAGATTAAATATCGTAATATTTGCACTAACAGTTAGGATCATATATTTTATGTTGTTTGATGATTCGGGTGGTCTAGGATTATGATGAAACAAGAGTGCCATGTTTAGAGAGATGAAGAGAGTAGAGAGGGAGTTCTAGAGAGAGATAAAACAAAAATGTGAAGGTTAGATTAAGAAGCTCCACCCCTTCCAAGGATGGTAGGGGTATTTATAGTTACAACCTAAACGTCCTCCTGTCGGACTGTGGATCAGGTATACAGTGGGTAAAGACCCGTCCTTCCTCCACGGTGTTGCTCTAAACTAATAACTAACTAATTAACTACTAAATAACGTAAATAATGATATGTCTACGAGCTAACTTATGGTAGATTATATTTGGGGTGACCGACACTTCACAATGGAATTTCCAATTCCAAACACATGATTTACTAACATTATTTAGAGATAAGTTTTTATGAAAGTCATACCTCTATTGCAATTTGAGTTTCCCTATTTGACGAGTTTTATCATTGGATAACTCCGATTTCTTCGAGATCTACTTGGTAATAAGTTTTGACAACTTTTCGGGGAAAGTTATCCTATTACCAAAGAATCTTGATGGTTTACTTATTATCAGATTAGCTAAACAAAATGAAAAGAGAAGTTAGTACATTTTTTAAGACAAGGTGACAAATAAGAAAAGGAAAAAAAATTAATATCATCATCTAATTAATATCCAACAAAAAATTATTCTTAAAACACAGTTTTTGTTTTTAGAAGATTTCCTTCTTTGTAGTTTTCAAACATACATGGATCGTATCAAGTTTTTAAAGTACAATATACTCTAAGAAATTTGGTAACGAAGCTCTGATGCCAATTGTGGAAAACTAGAAGGGGGGGGGAGGTTGAATAGTTTTACCGATTAAAACTTCGTTTTAAAATATTTAGATCGACTTATGTCAATCTATTTGGTATGTGTGTTGGATATTGATAGATAAGCATATAAGTAAGTAATGCAAAGATAAAGAGTAAAGGAATGCAAAACCATGACACGAGTATTTATAGTGGTTCGGCTACAAGGACACCTTCCATGCCCTACTCCACTCCTCGAGTACCCCACTCGAGAGTTTGTAAGCACTACACAACACAAGCTCCTTAATGTTGCGGAGAAGCCTTCATAACGTCGCCTACTCTTTATCCGGTACAAGGCTAGACACCGAGTTCTTCCACGAGGTAGAACCAAACCTATCACAACGTCGCCTACACTTTATCCGGTACAAGGCTAGATACCGAGTTCCATTACAAAGCAGGAACTACTACCCAACACTACACCACAATACAACTACCACAAATGAGACACACTCTTTGTTACAACACTAGAAGGATATCAACATCCTTAACCCAAACTATCTAACTTGTACATCGATGCACCATATCGAATGTACACCATTTTCACCATTCACTCTGCCTTCAATGCGACCCTTCGACACCTTTCACTAATGCCTTCAACACAACACTTCTATGGAGGGAGGAAAGAACTATCAACAAGATGTACTTTAGTGGTCTTGATGATGATGAAGCTTAGCAACTCATGACTTGAGCTTGCACGTCTTCAAGAGGTGGTGATCTCGCCTTTAAGAGGAACCTAGAGAATCACACAAACATAAAACTATATAGAATGATCCTTTGGATAAGTGGTTAGAGATGTTAGAATACTGATAGAAAGTATATCTAAGAGTGGCGGTGTGCAAGAGAGAAATGGCTCACTATTTATAGACAAAACATGTCTATTGTCCCACGGTTCCCACGGATTCCTCCCCAAAGGGATCCGGCTAGTCCAAAACCTGGGATCCAGCTACTGGGTCAGGTTAGTCCGGATTTTGGGTTGCAAACTGGGTTATGGGTTATGGGTTATGGACTATGGGTTATGGGTATTGGATTATGAATACCTAACAAGATGCAATGTACCTAGTCATTGGGTTATGGATCTTGGGTCATGGGTCATGGACTTTGGGTCATGGATCGTGGATAATATCCAACATGACTTCATGCATGATGTCATGCAATGAGTAATGGGTTATGGATCATGCTCCATGGGTATGGGTTATGGACTTTAGATTTTACCCAACAACATTCATTGTACCTAGTCAATGGATCATGGTTCATGGGTTGTGGACTTTGGTTTTTACCCATTACTTACCCATTACAATATATACAAAGTACATATACATTTCTATAAAATGTAAACACTAGTTGTTATACATATGCATTTCTATAAAATTCAATATTATTTGTTAGTGTTTTATAAAAATGTCTTTGGTTTTATATAACTTATTTACTAAACATGTTTTGATATAGTTTTAATATGTTTAGTAAAAGTGTGTTAGTAAAATATTGGCTCAAACCTTTTACGTATTTGTATTTGTTTCGTTAAAATAATTTTACGTTTGTTATCGACAAAACATTATAAGATCATAAAATATAAATAAATGTTTTTATGGCTTATTTGTATTAACAGAACTGTTGTTATACTCTTTCCCATTATCACACTGAAATGACTTAATGTAAGTTCCAAACTGAGTTCGTATGTAATTTGTGAATGTCAAAAAAATGGAATACAAATCGGATTTGTTGCCAGGAGGAAAAGTCCACAAGAAATTAGAATAATCATCAAGAAATAACAGATAATAACGGTGACCAGCCGAGCTTAAGACATGTGAAGTTCATAAGTCACTGTGCGTACTATCAAATGGCAATAAAGTAGACGAAGAGGAATCATAAAATGGCATCTTTATTTGCTTACCAAAAACACAAGATTGACAAACAGAAGTGTGACAAGTTCGTTACAATGAATGTAACGTTTATTTCTAAGAGAATTTAAAATACGAGCGCCCGGATGTCCAAGGTGGTGATGCCAAAGGTCTTGAGATAAAGCAGCAAAGGTAGATGGTGAAGTGAGTTGGCGAAGCATAGTGGTGGAGAGAGGATAAAGATTTTTGGAATCACTCCTAAACTATATTTCAAGTGTCAGTGATTCATATGTAATAGTTAGCTTAATATGGCCTTTATGTTTGTTATTAAGCTAAGGCTTATGTAGAAGGCCCATAAGCCTTGGCCCAAGCCCATAATAAGGGAAGGAGTCTAGAAGTGTTGCCCTAGCTCCTTGCCCTATAAATACTCTTGTATAACCCTCACTTGAGGGTTGGTTGTTCAATTCACTCATATCATTTACGCATAACCTTTCTTACATCTTATACGTGTGTGTGTGTTATTGTTCATCCTATCACTTCTCCTCTATTTCTTATATTGATGCTTGTATTACTAATATGGGAACCTAACAGTGGTATCATTCGCCAAATAGTTGGGTGAAACGATTTTGTTTTGAAGGTTGTTTTCGTACGCGTAAGGTTTCACGTTTTCTACCTTTCTCACGCAAAAAGCTTTCATTTTTACACTTTAAAATTCAAGATTCTTGTACTTTAAAGGTTATTTGGTGTTAAAGTTTAAGTTTTTGGCAAAAAGTTTGAAACTTTACGTGTGTAGAAGTGTTTTTGAGCTTGATTTCATTCGTGTACCTCTTTCTACTCGTAAGGTGAAAAAGAGTTTTGGATCATCAAGTTTTAAACTTTCTTGTTATTTTGGTGATATTGAAGCTATTTCATAAAAAAAAATCAGGTTTCTAAACACTTTTGGGCATAAAATAAGTTTTTGGTACTTTCTACTCGTAAGCGAAACCCTAAACTTACGCGTAAGCTTTCCTTGGTTTGATCTTCAACGTTCTTGGCTTACTCAGTGTCTTTCTTGCTTGGATAAGCCTGAAAACACTTCGACTTTGGATATCGTTTACGCTGTGATAGTGTAAAGGATTTTTGGGTTAAAACCCTAGTTTTACGCATAAGCATAAAAGCTTACGAGTAAACACCTTACGCCTAAGCATTTTCTACGCATAAGCAAGTCTCACGCCTAAGAAAATATCACGCATAAGTTTCTTACTTCTAAGTCTTTGGTTTACGCATAAGCTAAGGTTTCACCAAGTCTACGCGTAAGCTATTCTTACGCGTAAGTCTCATTCTTACGCGTAAGGTGGTGTTTTTACGCGTAAGCTTCTTTCTACGCGTAAGGTTCTAATCTACGCATAAGCTGGTTTTCTACGCCTAAGCACTTCTTCAACAAACAACAAGTTCCATTCGACTACAAAGATCCATCATCTAACACAAGTTTCAAAAAAAAAAAAATCAAAATCAAATTTTTGGCGTGAATATTTGAGTAAAATTTAATTTTTAGGGGAGACTAAACGTTCAATTTTTACGCGAGATTCAAATTTTGGATTAACTATGAAAATTTTGGTCAAAAATTCAAATTTTTGGGCCCAAATTCGAATTTTTCGGGTCAAATTTGGCGTCAAAATTGTCATAACTCTAATTTTTCTTTCAACCTTAGAACTGAATTTTATAGTGAATTTCAAATTTTGGGAGACAAAATTTTTCAAATTTATTTTTGGAGGGAAATTTTGAAAATCGCTATATCGGCCTTTCAAGTATGATGACTTCACAAATCTTCTCACCTTCCATCTACTGCTTAAAACCTTCATCACCAAACCTTGCTACTGATGATTCTGAATATGAAAAGGCATTTTTGGAATTGGAAGAAGGACGGATGCTACTGTCTAAGATGATGAACTCAATAATCAACAATTCCAGGCGTCAGACATCATCAAATTCCCGAAATTCCGCAGTCGTGCAAGGTAAGAGAGTTGATGTACATGGAAGGAATGCTCAAAGGGATGTTGAAAATGTTGTCGGTAATGCGGACAATGAGGTTGTTGCATTGGAAAAGCAGGATGACAGCAGCAGATCTGGAGAAGATATCATACTTAACTATGACACAGAGCCCAACTTTGACGAAGAACAAATGGTTGAGGAAGATATCTTACCCATCTATGACAAAGAGCCGAACTTTGACAAAGAACAAATGGTCGAGGTACTATCTAATGTTGATCATATTCTGACTGCAAATACGACACAACATACTGATCAACCTAAGTTCAGAAATGAAGGAGAGGTTGACCAGTGTGTTGCACAATGTCCAGACAACTATCTTATGTCTGAGCCCTTACTTGCAAACAATTCAACTGAAACATCAAATCAAACTCTTGAATCTAAAAACATTCTTCTCAAAAAGACCATTGCTCAGTTTCATAAAGATTTTTCAAAACTAGAGGCACATTGCATCTCTCTTGAACTTAAATTACAAAACAAATCTTTTTCTTCAGAACACAATGGTCAGTATTCAAATGAACAAAGTAATCGTGTGGAAACATTAGTAAAAGAAAATGAGCATTTAAAGGCTAAAATTCAAGCAAAGGGGTTGCACATGTTGCTTTACAAAACAAACTGAGAAGATTAACTGACAAGAGTGTGGATACTAATTTTGCAAAACCAACAATCTTGGGGAAATCGTCACTACAACCTTTCGGAAAACAATCAGTAGTTAGACAACCAACTGCATTTAAATCTGAACGTTCTAAATCTTCAAAACCACGGTTTGCCTCCCAAGTTGTTGAGAATAATCATTCGACAAAACCAGTCACTCCACATTCTTGGCCTAAGAAAAATGCTTCTGTTTCTGTTAAACCTGTTTCTATTAAATCTGTTTATGTTAAACCTCCACAAGTAGTTGCATCTGGCCCATCTAGGATTAGTTCGAACATAGTGTCTAAACCGAGCATTAAACTTAAAAATTCATATGATTCAAATGACGCATACAAGAACTATGATCTAGAAAAGGCTAGGAAAAGGGCACTACTCCAAAAGGATGGAATCTTAGGTTCACGACCTAGTGTGATGCCTTCTAGTGTGTTGCATAACACTGCTTGTAGTAGCACACCAAAACCTAAGTTTAATCAACACACAGTTAGAAATAAACCCGTTGATCTAAACGTAAACTTTCAAAAACTTAATAGGTGGATCAATATAGGACGCAGACTCTTCCCAAAAGAAGTTTCAACATCCCCTAGATCTAACCTTAGATGGATTCCAACGGGTAGAGTTTTCAACACTGTTGGTCTTAGGTGGATTCCTACAGGCAAGATACTAATTAGTTGCATCAACACAAGTGTGAAACCCACAACACCCATCCCTGAGGTAGGAAAGGAACTTATCAAAATAGCATGTTCAGGTGTCAAGAAGATAATTGACACTACATCTTTATGCCTCTAACATCTGGAACCCGGTTACACTTGGGGATCCATGTTTCTTCTTTCTTGTCCCCCTCCTATTTTTTCTATGCAGGTACAACAGCACTGGCTTCTACTGCAAAACAGCGTAGGACTCGTTTCTCACCGTCTAAAATTTAATGATCCAACAGCCGCTCCACCATTGTACTTAATCGTCAAGAATTGGAAACATTGCTTGCTCCTCTGGTTAAAGATTATGTCTAAAGTCGTGCTTCTGATGTATCGAATGTATCCGCTGCACAACCTGATAATACTCTAATTTCTGATACATCTGAATCTACAACAACAACCGTTATTGTAGCTGCACCTCCAATCGAATCTCTGAAAACAGAAGAACAAAGTGTTTCCTACAACAATGTCACAGCTGATGATCAACATAATGAACATAGAAGTTTTATCAGCAGTTGATTCTCTCGAGATATTTATGGTACTTCACACTTGTTCGATTAATTGAACATACATGGTTTCGCCGTCTCCTTATACATGGGTTCGCTGTCTTCAATTCATCATCAACATACGTGGTGTATGATTCTGAATCATTGAAAACATCGAGGGGAGAGAGTGTGTAGACGGTTATTGCTTCCTTGTTTTTCCACATGCTTCTTTGCGAAAACCCAATGCCTTCTTGAATTTTTTCAATTAGGGGAAGAAATAAGATGATATGTGGCTCAAACGTCTCACTTTGGTGTTATCGTCTCAATTTCATGGGTGATCTTGTGTGAAGTTACCCCAATATGATGTTATGATGCCTCACACAAGGTCTTGGTATCAAGTTATTGCATATTCACAGGTGATTAGTATTTCGAAAGACCGCAACATTCGGGGGGGAAGTCGTTTCATTTCGTCTTTCGTTGTTTGTTTGATGTGAAGCATCTACATACGTGAGAAGATCTTGTTGATTTCTGGTATGTTACCCTCGAACTGATTTTCTGCAATAAGTCAGATTTACATTGTGTGGCTTACTGCTCATCTACAAATTCTGCTGCATACTGAAACCTTCAAAAGTTAGAGGAAATGTAGACTTCATCAAAATTTTAAATCTGCTAAAGACAGTTGTCAGTTTGGGGGGAAGCTGATTCTGAAACTTCTTCATTATGGCTTCTGAGCATAACAGCTTAGAACCCGGTCACAACCGTTTAAACTTCCCTCAAATCCCATCATCAGCTGATACAAGCCCCCAGCTTACTCGTCAACAAATGCAAAAGCTATTTGCTCCGTTGTTCAGTGATGACATTGATGAACGTGCTCCAGGTGTATCCGATGTTTCCACTGCACAACCTGGTCATATTCCAATACCTTATACACCTGCTACAACAACTACGGTTGAAGAAGCACCACCAGTTGACTCTACAACAATAGTTGAACAAACCGCATCCAACGACGCTGAACCAGCTGATGATGTTCTTAATGAAGTACCCCCACCTGCAGATTTTGATCCAAATGCGTTCTTTAACCCGTTTGCTAATGAAACTGATGCACCTGATGTTGCGGAATCATCTACAAGCCATTTGAATCCTCAAAATCTGCACAATGTATACCAACATCAACCCTCTACACATCGTTGGACAAAAGACCATCCTCTTGAAAACATAATTGGCAACCCGAATCAACCAGTCGTAACAAGACAACGTCTTCACACAGACGGTGAACATTGCATTTATGCTCTCACTGTTTGCCAGTCTGAGCCTAAAAACATTAAAGACGCAATGACAAAGGACAACTGGATTGAATCCATGCAAGAAGAACTCAACCAATTCAAACGTCTTAAAGTATGGGAACTGGTTGAAAGACCAACAGGGGTCTACGTCATTGGTCTCAAATGGATTTGGAAGAACAAATTGGATGCTGAAGGGAACGTAATCAGAAACAAGTTACGTCTGGTGGCTAAGGGTTATAGACAGGAAGAGGGTATTGACTTTGAAGAATCATTCGCTCTGGTTGCTCGTCTTGAGGCTGTTCGGATCTTTCTCGCGTTCGCGGCTCATATGAATATAACGGTCTTTCAGATGGACGTCAAAACTGCTTTTCTGAAAGGTCAACTAAAAGAAACGGTTTATGTCAGCCAGCCAGAAGGATTCGTTGATCCCGCGTTCCCGAACCATGTCTACAAACTGAACAAAGCTCTGTACGGACTCAAACAAGCTCCTCGGGGGTGGTACGATAAGTTATCATCCTTCCTCATTGCCAATAATTTTACCAAAGGTTCGGTCGACCCAACTTTTTTCATACAATATCATGGGGCACATATCTTAATTGTTCAAATTTACGTGGATGACATCATTTTTGGGTCAACACATAAAAAGCATTCAATCGCTTTTGCAAAACTAATGAAGAAAGATTTTGAAATGTCCATGATGGGTGAACTTACGTTCTTTCTAGGACTGCAAGTTCATCAATCACCCCGTGGTATTTTCTTGAGTCAGTCCAAATATGCCCTTGAAATTCTTAACAAATTTGGAATGCAAACTTGTGACACCTATGCCACACCAATGGCTCATACCAAGAAGCTAGACGCTAATTTACATGGGAAATTGGTGGACCCTACCAAATACCGTAGTATAATTGGGTCTCTCATGTATCTAACAGCTATCAGACCTGATATTGTTTTTGCCATATATCTCTGCTCCCGTTATCAGTCGAGACCAACTGAAACCCACCTCTCTGAGGCTAAAAGAATCCTCCGATACATCAAGGGAACCATTAACTTGGGGATCTGGTATCCGAAGGATTCTGGTTTTGAACTAATAGCTTCTTCAGACGCTGACCACGTAGGATGATTAGATTCACAGAAAAGTACTTCAGGAGCATTACAATTTCTTGGTGATAAACTGGTGTCATGGCAATCGAAGAA
The DNA here is from genome assembly GCA_910596185.1 of Chrysanthemum makinoi. Lineage (NCBI taxonomy): Eukaryota > Viridiplantae > Streptophyta > Magnoliopsida > Asterales > Asteraceae > Chrysanthemum > Chrysanthemum makinoi. Next base: position 85,229,327 of record OU343223.1, read on the forward strand.
GCAGGATTGTACATCGCTGTCCTCAACAGAAGCAGAATATGTAGCCATGTCGGCGTGTTGTGCTCAAGTCATTTGGATGAGAACACAACTCAAAGACTATGGTTACGTATTTGACAAAATCCCGATGTACTGCGACAATCGGAGTGCTATTGCGATCTCGTGCAACTCAGTACAACATTCGAAATCAAAGCACATCGATCTTCGATATCATTTCATCAAGGACCACGTGGAACATGGTACTGTTGAATTATACTTTGTGGGTACAGAATACCAATTGGCAGATCTCCTCACCAAAGCCTTAGCTCCTGCTAGGTTTAATGAGTTGGTCCACTGGATTGGTATGCGGTGTTTGACTCAAGAGGAACTGGATGAACTGTTAAAACATTCTTAAAACCAGTCAAACACCAAAACCTCTTTTGTAAATATTTTCAAAAACAAAATACAAAATCAGAAAATCTCAAAAATTCTTTCAAACATCGCAAGTACAAATCTTCAGTCAACACTTTGTTCTATCAAATCTTTCACTATTTTCCCGAACAAGTGTTGAGGGGGAGAAAGTAAATATTTTTCAGTTTCATAAAACCTTGTACTTCCATGTTTTCAAAAATATGTTGTTTCTTCCAAAATGGTGGATACGTTTCTTGTCAAATACTCTCCTCGGACTCAAATGTCTTCAAAATTCATTATTTCAAAAGTCGAGGGGGAGTATCGTTAAGTTTCTTGCCTTACATGTGTTTTGTCTAACCTAAATGGAAGTTAAAAGATCTTGGTTGGAACCTCTTTAAGGTTGAGGGACTGAATGTGTCAACTTGGCAAATTAATTTTAACAAAATCATTTACTCCTAAACCACCAAGATCAAACGGCCCAAATCAAATCTTCTAAATCCGTTCAAGTTGTTCATAATCTGTAAGTTCTAAATTGTTTTGATCAAGATTCTAAACAAGGATTTCAAAAATCTTTCAAATCCAACGGTTAAAACTCTTTAAACTGATTTTGGAAAATTGTTCACTCGAACGAATTGGGTGTTTATGCATAAAAGTGTTTGGATTGAAATGAGTCATGTTAAAACCTTTCTTAGTGTCTATTAAACTTGTTTCAATCGTCCAAAACCATCTTGAATCTTAAATTTCGTTAATTTGAATTCTAGGGTTCTTGCGCTCATCTAGGGCTTTTCTATTCTATGATATGTTATTAGGTATTCAAGAAAGTGTTAGAATAAGTTTATATGCATGTTTTTGAACCTTTAAATTAGCCCAGAAACATCTAAACTGTATGAATTTAAGTTTTAGGTTTTTTAGGGTTCATCTCCCATAAATCTTCTGATTCTGTGGTGGAAATGTGTTAAATCTTGTTCCATTGCACTCATATGACATCTAGGACACTCCAGAAACATTCTTGTTTGATTTGTGTAGCTATATCTCTTACACGTAGATTAAGGGTTTAGGGTTTAAGTAATTTTACGCCTAAGTCTTTCTGTGTGTATCTGATATGTTCTTATGCTTGCTTTGTGATCTAAAAGATGTTTGGAATAAACTGATATCAAGTTTTCATGTTTATAATTAACAGGTTAATTATTCGTAATGTCAAAATCTTTAGGTGCTCATCGTTTCGCTTAAGGAATATTTTATGCGTAAAGGTAACGCCTAAGAGAAATCTTACGCGTAACTCTTACGCATAAGAGGTCTACAGTGAATTACGCGTATCTTGGAAAGATATTCGTAAACAAGGCTTGCTACGCATAAGCTTTACTCTTACGAGTAAACTTTACGCGTAACATCTTGCTTATTCCTACGCGTAAGCCTAAAGCCTTTGAACTTGTCTTACGCGTAAGAAACTCTTACGCATAAGCTTGGTCTTACGCTTTAGCTTAATCCTACGCATAAGCTCCTTTCTTACGCATAAGGATCCTTGTTACTCATAACCCACTGTTTACTACATTTTGGCTTATTACGCATATGTTACTTGTTAAATGTTACGCATAAGTCACAAATACCTGATGTTTCGTATAAGCTTACAAAAGTTAATATGTTGTGTGTTAAGTGAAATATTGGACTTTGAAATTTCAAAATTAACATGTTCACGTAACTTATCACATCAACTTCAATCAATTGGAAAATTGTAACTTAGGACTTGTAACTAACATAAACATGTTACCATCAAATAAGGAATTAGATAATAAATCAGACTAAAACAAACACATTGTGTTTCCATATGTCTGTCTTTTTGTCTAATGTCTTTCAGATCACAAAATGGCTGCAATTCAAGCAAACATCAATGCCCCAGCTGAGCTCTCAATGGCAAACACATTCCCAGCTAGATACGACAAAACAATTGGCAAGAAAAAACTCCGTGTCATCTTCAACTACTTCATATGCTCATAATCATCTTGCAAAATTGTTGTGGACATCCTTCTGCAACATCCATTCAAATTCATGCTCACAAAGTCATCCTGATGATGAGTATGATTCAATAGAAGAGGAAATTAAATTTCATAAGACATTAAAGCAGAAAAGGATGGAATACCATGCTTCAACCTTTTCGGTTAATCCACCCGGTGGGGCAGGAGGGTCAATTAGTAGTCCTCCACTTATGGAAGATCCATTGCAAACATCTCTTACCCCATCCGATCCGGTTAATCAACCCGGTAAGGATCAGGGTGTCACTAAAACATCCGCAAGAAGAAAATCATGGTGAAGATGTGGAAATATATGACGAAGGAGATTACGATCAGGATAAGGATGAAAGAGTACCTGATGATGATAATTTGACGGCTGAAGAAGAAATGATTCGAAAAGAGGCAAAAGAAGCTGCTAGAGCTGAGAAGGAAAAGTTTAAGAAGGAATCAGACAACTACATAGTTGACAATCCAATACACAAACTCAACAGTCTTCTGAAACACCTCTTGACACTTCCACCAAACCCAAATCATCATCTCAATCATCACCTCCTTCAACATAAGAAACACCTATGTCAACAACAAAATTTGTTAAGAAGGCAACTCCATCCAATGATTCGACAAATGGTTAAGCAGGTTATCACCACTACACAACAAGCTACACAGCCACCACCATCTGATCAACCAAGGGATTCAAAAACCACACCACCAATGGAGAAAACCGTTTATCACTTTACATACACTGGTGGTGAGGATCACGACATACCTGAGCCCTAACCAGAACCTCAACCGAAATTTACATCAAGTACATTACTGCACTCCTTGTTTTCATACACATCAAATCAAAGAGCGTGTTGAAGTTCTCCACCTCGGGGTCGAATCTTACCTAAATTCTACACTTCATTGGAATCAATCAAGAACCTCAGTACAAAATCTTTCATAAACAAAAGTTTGGGTTTGTCTACCAAAGTGAAAATCATCATACTTGCTTCATGGCTTTCGATGAAATTCACTAAGTTCTATGACGCCACCCTGGAGATGGTTCGAGATGGATTGTCATATCGAGTGAAGGACATTGAGTTGGGTATAATTCAGACGAAGACACGGAATTCAAAGGATCGCAAGGATGTTCGTTGATTTATCACTAGGATTGATGAATGTTTGATTCATCGGGATCAGATACAACGGTTGGAGAGCTATGTAGGAGGATGACCAAACTTTCTGATTCTGACTTTCCAACGTCCTCAAAAAGTATCTGATCGTCTGTAATCATTGGGTACTCTCTTGATTGTGATTTTGTTTGTGTGATTCTATAATGACTATGGCTTGTGCACACATAACAGTGTACAACCCGTACTTGTAATGAAAGGACCCTGCGGTACGCTTCAGTGCCACAATCCTTATAAAAGGAGCGAAAGCTTCTTACTTTTGAGTAAAACTTATCAAACCTTTCATTTTTAAAGGTTTTACTCAAAAGAACAAGTACTTCCCCTTATGTTTTTTTTTCAAAACCTCAACCGTTAATATCACTTGTTGAGGGGGAGTATTTGATCAAAAACTTTGTTCACAAATTGTTCTTCATGATAATCTTCCCGCAAAACTCGAAATGGCCATATTCGATATCAAAATTTCGTCAAAAATAACATTTATATGCCATTTTTGAGGGGGGAGAAAAATTATGTGATAATAAATATGTTGTGAAGTTGCAAAAGAATCATCGTGTGAATAGACTTAACCAATGAATTGACGAATCTTAAATGTTAGTAACTCGAAAAGACTTGTCCGGACGGGTAATAATTTCAAGCTAGTTCGCTAGTGATGTAAACGTGTCTCGCAAAGGACTTGTCCGAGTAGAATGTACCATTCGAGAAACTCTTGGTAGACATGAACTTTGACGGGTTTGACAACCTTTCGAGGTTTGTCCACACCTTCAAGATAGTTATTAGAGCTAGTTGTCACCTAAAAGCTGACAATGTAACTCTTTAACTATTCAACGTAACCGTGTCTCGCCGGGGATTGTCTATCTTGAGTTGATCAATTCAAAAAGTGCGCGCTCTTTCCTCACTGTGCAGATTTCTGTCAAAATTCTTAAGCACATGTAGAGGGGGAGTATTTCTGAAAATCCAAAACTCTTGAAGTGTTCAAACATGGTTTTCATTTACAAACACTTCTAGAGATTTTCATGAAAATGGTTTTATGGCAATGGAGTTATAAGGTGATTAAGGTTAGGAATAACCGTCCTATGATCCACCAGAGCCGGAGGGATCTACCCAAGGACACTTCCAATAGTTAGAATTAGAATTCCTTAGGTATGATTATAAAAAGGAGAAATTGAGAATCGGAGAAAGAAGGAGTTGAAGAATTAAAAAGAAAAGCAAAGAAAAGAAAAGGGTGAAAAGAAATAGCCCTCCAGATTATTCAACTTAGGGCAGACACCGGGTTCAATTCATATGCTACTGGTTGTCACATGATGACACCGGTATTGAAGATCAAAGTCGTCATGGACCTAGTGACGCATGCACTAAACCTTCTTAGCCACTCAAGTTTCTCTCAACAGAAGCTTGTTTCATTCTCACAGGGAACCCTACGTAAACTATCGGCTTTCTCTTAGAGATTGCTGGTATTGAAGAAGGAGACCCTCTCCCTAGTCTCCGCTCAGGAAAACCAAAGCGCACTATTAAGTCTAGAGCCACGAGATTCATCAAAAGATCTCTTAGGTACACTTGACATTTTATCGCTTGTCGTTCAACAATAAGAATGCAAGTGATACTTTATCGTGTCCTTCACAGATCTTAGCAATCTGTCGAGAACATTTATGAGAGGTTCACAATTGTGATCCTTAGTGATTGAATGGAAACTCCTGCCAGGGTCAACATCAAACAGCCCTGACAGCAGGTCACTTCGGTAACTCCCCGTGGATTACGCTTAGTATGTCTCAAATGGTCTACAGTAGAAGGTGATGCTTCGGTGTACCTCAGCGACTCATCTGAACTGTAGGTGTACTTCGGTACATCGTGTTATCTCACTTGTGGGACTCCAGTTCAGGAACAGCCTTTGTGAGAATTAGAGTTGTGTTTTCAAACTATGTTGTTAACACTCTTGAAGTTCGAACTTGTAAGTGCTGGAATCCGCTTATCACTAACCATTCTTATGTTTTCTTCTTATGGAAGCTCTGGAGCGGACTGATCATGCAGATTCTTCACATGCTCATACCAACAACATCACTAATGGAAGTTCTCTCAAAAGGCAACACAAAGTCAGAATGATTCTTTGTCAAGTCAAAGAATCTACAAAGTTTAAAGACTAAGAGAACTACATCAGTACTGAAATCCAACGTTAAAGAGCGTGTGAGCATGTTGAAGAAAGACGTGGAGACACTGGAGCAACGAAGCAGACCTGATGCATACAACAACAACATACTATCACTACCATCACAAAGAACAAAGATCAAAGAACAAAGTAAATGATGACGTCAAAGCAGAACACTTCAAAGGAAACGATTTCTCTACACTAGGGAGATTGTTCGAATCAAGACACTTCTTCTCACAAGAAAGAAGAATGTCAGAAGACGTCAAAGCTACTATTACATCAGCACCTACAACGTTTATCACTCTTTCATTCATTACCAACACTTAGGGGGAGATTGTTGGAATCACTCCTAAACTATATTTCAAGTGTTAGTGATTCATATGTAATAGTTAGCTTAATATGGCCTTTATGTTTGTTATTAAGCTAAGGCTTATGTAAAAGGCCCATAAGCCTTGGCCCAAGCCCATAAGAAGGGAAGGAGCCTAGAAGTGTTGCGCTAGCTCCTTGCCCTATAAATACTCTTGTATAACCCTCACTTGAGGGTTGGTTGTTCAATTCACTCATATCATTTACGCATAACCTTTCTTACATCTTATACGTGTGTGTGTGTGTGTTATTGTTCATCCGATCACTTCTCCTCTATTTCTTATATTGATGCTTGTGTTACTAATATGGGAACCTAACAAAGATCCCCCGAACTATTGCATCTCATGAGTGGTGTCCACTTCGGGAATTCCTTCATAGTAAAACCAAAAGGACTAAACTCAAGAGAAATATTATTATCTTTAGAAAGACGACGAACAGAGATCAAGTTTTTGATCAATTTATGAGCATATAGAATTGTTTAAATATAAAGGAAGATGGGGATTTTGAATGATTGTATTACCAAAACCATGTGTGGAAAACTAGAATGGGGGGTTGAATAGTTTTACCGATTAAAACTTCGTTTTAAAATATTTAGATCAACTTATGTCAATCTATTTAATGTGTGTGTTGGATGATGATAGATAAGCATATAAATAAGTAAGGCAAAGATAAAGAGTAAGAAACACAAAACCACAACACGAGTATTTATAGTGGTTCGGCTACAAGGACACCTTCCTTGCCCTAATCCACTCCCCTAGTTCCCCACTCGAGAGTTCATAAGCACTACACAACACAAGCTCCTTAATGTGGCTGAGAAGCCTTCACACCGTCGCCTTCTCTTTATCCGGTACAAGGCTAGACACCGAGTTTTTCACGAGGTAGAACCAAACCTATCACAACGTCGCCTACACTTTATCAGGTACAAGACTAGATACCGAGTTCCATTACAAAGAAGGAACTACTACCCAACACTACACCAATACACAACAACCCCAAAGGAGACACACTCCTTATTACAACAACATAAAGGATATCAATATCCTTTAACCCAACCTATATATCTTGTACATCAATGCACCATATCAAATGTACCCCCTTGACACCTTTCACTAATGCCTTTGACACGACCCTTTGGTACATTTCACTAATGCCTTTGACTTGACGCTTTGGCACCATTCACTAATGCCTTCGACACGACCCTTTGGCACCTTTCACTAATTCTTTCATCACAACACTTCTAGGAGGGAGGAAAGAACTATCAACAAGATAACTTTAGTAGTCTTGATGATGAAGAAGTTTGGCAACTCATGGACTTGAGCTTGCTCGACTTCAAGAGGTGGTGATCTCGCCTTTAAGAGGAACCTAGAGAATCATGTGGAAAACTAGAAGGGGAGGTTGAATAGTTTTGCTGATTTTTAACTTAGTTTCAAAACTTTAGATTCAATGTTATGTGAAATCGTATGGATGAATAGAAAGTATATATCTATAAGAAATGCAAGTAAAGAAAGCAAGTAAAGTAAAGGATAGAAATGACACAACCGATTTATAGTGGTTCGGCTACAAGGACACCTTCCTTGCCCTACTCCACTCCCCGAGTGTAACATATTGGATTTCACATACACATCAAACCATAAACAAAGTAGGCGTATAAGATGTTTTAGAGAGATAAAGTTAGAGGTTTGGGAACTTTAGTGAGAGAAAGAAAAATATTATTATGAGCTCCAACTCTCTACCTTGGGAGGTAGAGAGTATTTATAGTCTTACAATAAAACGCCAACTGACGGGCTGTGGATCAGGCATACAGTGGGTAAAGACCCGTCCGTCCTCCACGGTGTTACTTAACTAAATACTACTTAACATTAAATAACTACGACTACGAGCTTTCTAACGATTACATATACTTGAGTTGACCGACACTTTAACTACTGAATTTTCCAAATCCTAACAATCTCCCCCTAAGGGAGGTCACCTCAAACGCACATTAAATTACATATAATACAAACAGATATTTCTTTGAGATAGTTCTTGAATTCTTGTTCATGTTCTTTGTTCTGTAGCTCGTAGTCTTTGATTCTTCATCTTTGCATGTTTGGATAATTTGAGTGGAGGTCTATAACTGATCCATGTGATACTGAGTTTTGAGTCCGCTTTGAACTCATCAGCCATATTAAATCTCTGACTCATCCATTGTGGTGTTGGTATTATGTGATGTTGTGACTTTTGGATCGACATGATCACATTATGGATCATTATATCTTCTTATCAGAGTAGCGGAAGCTTTCGTTGATTCATGATATTGGCAGCAGCGTAGCAGAAGCATGGAGTGAAAATATCAGAGTCATTGATGCACTAATCATGATTTCTTTAGATATGAATGTGTTGTGTGAGCATGCGGCTATGGATTGACCGCTCCATTCTGATCAGCTGCAAACGTCGGGGTGTACCTGCATAAGACAGTTAGCAATAAAGCATACGAAAGTGTCTTTGATCACTTTCATTGAATTGAGGTACACGGCCCACGGTTCCCCGTTGATCAGTACAAGTACTGCCTGTGATCAGGTATAATTCCGAAGAATTTCCTTGACAGGGTTTCGCAGCTGCTCTAGCTGTTCTCAAACCGGAACGTCTCAAAGAAGACAACACGGAGTGAGTGAACCAGCGAAATGAGATTCACTGATTGATGAAAAGAGATTTAAAAAAACAATAGTGTATTGCTCAATAGAATTTGTTTTTGCAATACAACGAAGGTTTTAATGAAAATCAATTATCAATCATAAACACCTTTTATTTTGAGAAATAAGTACACAGTCGATGTGCTAAAGAAAAGAGTTTTTAAGCACAACGACCGGTTTTTCAAAGGTATCCATCAATCCATAACCTGCACCAGGATTGATTCAGAAGATTGAATCACCCTATTGTTTCTGTTCAGTTGTCACATGGTTGATCTATTGGATAGATCTCACATGGCACCTACCAGGAGCTTGTTTGATGTTGGCTCCAGAAGGCTTTCCATCTTCATTGTGAATATGTTTGCATATCACTCAGATGTTCTGGCAATAACACAAGGATAATGCGTTGGACTCATAGGATTTTATCTCTCTTTCCACATTGTGTGAAATAGAGAGTCTTCATTGAAAGTGTCCTAATGAGATTTATTGATGATCTCGTGGCTCTAGACTCAATTGTGCATATTTGGTTCCTATGCCGGAGACTAGGGAGAGGGTCTCCTACTTCAATATCAACAATCTCTAAGAGAAAGTCGATAGATTCTGTCGGTTCCCTGTGAGAATGAAACAAGTCCTTTTAAGAGGAACTTGAGTGATTTGGAAAGTTGAAGTGCAGTGCGTCACTGGGTCCATGACGTCTTGTCTTCAATACCGATGTTACCTTGGTAACCACCAGTAGTATATGAATTGAACCCGATTTCTGCCCTAAGGTTGAATAATTAGAGGGCTATTTGTTTTCACCCTTTTCTCATTAAATTCTTTTTCATTCTTCAACCCCTTCAGTGCTTAGAGAGACTTCATAACTAGAACCTTGTTGGGTTTATTCCAGTACTAGCTCAGTATCAGTCTGCACTCTTCCCATATCTCACTTTTCTCCTTTTTTTCATCATACCTAAGGACTTCTACACTATCTAGTGGATTGTCCCTGGGTAGATCCCTCCGGTTCTGGCGGATCATGGGAACTCAACCTAACCTTATCACCCTTATATCACCATGCATAAAGTAGAGTTGGTCGGTCTTTTGGTGTAGATTTTCTGCCTTGAAACCAATTGAAAACCATTTGAAAATCAATCAAGATACTTGTGATATAGAATCAAAACATTTTGTATCTTAATTGTTTTGATATTTTAGAAATGCTCCCCCTCAACATATGCATAAAAATTCAGAATTTGTTTAGCACATGGAGGCAAGAGATCTTTGAAATCGTTAGATTAAGAATGAAAGGTCCAATCTTTTGATTAACATTTTCTAAAATGATCATCATCACTTCCCAATCAATTTGAGTAGATAAAACATTTTGAGGAAGGATGAGGTTTTCACAAGTTTGCTCCCCCTCAATATGTGCCTCGAATTTTGAAAAAATTTTGCACATATTAGAGGGAACCTTCACTTAGAGACAATTCAGTCACGTTTCAATAATTTGAGGTTTAAAATAGATGCTCCCCCTCAACATGTGCATGGAAAATTTGAAATCGTTTGTCACTTGCGGGGAGGAAAACATGCTAAACACTTATGAAACCATTTATCGAATTATCAGTTTAAATCCAATTTAAATCACAAATTCTCCCCCGATCACAATTATCAAATCATTTGAGATTTGTGATCTCTGTAGATTTAAATTGATTTTGAAAGCTTTTAAGGAGAATTGTGACTTGATTATGAAAGCGTTTTAACTGATAAGGATCGGTTATTGAGACTTTAAACTCCATTGATTAAACATGCATAATTATCTTTTGAAAACATAATAATAACCAAGGTCTTGAATCAATTGTGTAAAATATTGTAAAACATTTTTGAGTAGACCTTGCTCATTTAAGTGCAAATTGTTTGAAAAGAAGACTTTTTTGTTTTAATTGAAAAATCATTCTCCCCTTAATCAATGACGAAAGTTGTTGATTGATGGATTGAGATTTTGACACTTGATAAGTTCTTTTGATTTTCAAAAATAGATTCCGAAGTGTTTTCAAAACAATTGAGTTTTCATAAGATTGCAAATATTTTTCAGAGGAATCATTAGAAGGAAAAATATTTGAAATTAAACATTTGTCTTGTTAATGACAGACATTTGTTTTTAGAATCAGAGCATTAGGTTTGAAACATGAGATAAAGCATGGCTCCGTTCTTTCTTTGAAAAGCGGGTTACTACCTGAAATGACAATAAACCAATTTTTACTTTCTCCCAAAAATATTTTTTGATTTTTTGATTTTTTTTTTTAACATTCGAACAACATCTAAAGACCCGTGTCATTCTTTGAATGACAACACAAAGACCGTAGATATTATCGAATTGAGCTAAAAATTATGACGAAAAAGACAATATTTTTGAGATTTTTCGAGATTTTTAGATTTTTAAGGATTTTTTGAAAGTTTTATATTTTTCTATTTGCTTTTTGGATAAATATATACAAAGTATAGATGAAGAAAGACCTATACTCCTCGTCTTCCTCCTGAAGACGTTTGAGTGTTTCTGGTTGAAGGCTTTTCAAGCCAAGTCGTGGAAGAATAAACTCAAAACGTTCTCTTAGAAGAGCTTTGGTAAAGATGTCTGCTAACTGGTATTCTGACTTCACAAAATAGAGTTCTACCACACCGTTTTCCACTTGCTCCCTGATGAAATGATGTCGAATGTCGATGTGCTTTGCTCTTGAGTGTTGAACGTTGTAGCATGAGAGAGCAATAGCACTTTTATTATCACAGTACATAGGGGTTTTGTTGAATTCAAAGCCATAGTCAGATAATTGGGATCTCATCCAAAGGATTTGAGCACAACAAGATGACATGGCTATGTATTCAGCCTCTATAGAGGAAATAGAAGTACTCATTTGCTTCTTTGAAGACCAGCTCACAAGCTTATCACCCAAAAACTGAGCACCTCCTGAAGTACTTCGACGTGTATCTTGACATCCTGCATGATCAGCATCTGCATAGGCTATTAGTGACATACCGGTGTCCTTCGGGTACCATAGTCCCATATTGATGGTTCCTTGGAGATACCGAAACACCCGTTTAACCGCTTCAAGGTGCTTTTTAGTAGGCTTAGCCTGATATCTAGCACACATGCACACATCGAACAAGATGTCTGGTCTGCTAGCTGTGAGGTACATCAGGGATCCAATCATGCTACGATATTTCGTTTGATCTACCATGATCCCTGAGTGGTCCTCATCCAGCTTAGTATGTTCAATCATGGGAGTGTCAACGGTGTCACATGATACAAATCCAAATTTCTTTAAAATCTCATTTGCATATTTAGATTGATTTATAAAAATGCCTCCGGGACTTTGTGAAATTTGTAATCCCAAGAAAAATGACATTTGTCCCATCATTGACATTTGAAATTTGGAACCCATTTCATTTGAAAAACGATCACATTCATTGGGGTCAGTCGAGGCAAAGATAATATCATCAACATAAATTTGAACGTGAATTAAATGTTTGCCTGACTTCCTGGTGAACAATGTAGGATCAACTGCTCCCTTGCTGAATCCAGTAGATAGAAGAAATTTTGACAGCGTATCATACCATGCTCTAGGAGCTTGCTTTAAACCGTAAAGGGCCTTTTTCAAGCGATAGACATGAGTAGGATGCTCTGGATTCACAAAACCCTCTGGCTGGCTGACGTAAACCACCTCTTTCAAATCACCATTAAGAAAGGCTGTTTTCACATCCATCTGATATACGACCATGTTCTTACTAGCCGCATTAGCCAAGAAGATTCTGATAGCTTCGATACGAGCAACAGGAGCAAATGATTCTTCAAAGTCAATACCCTCTTCTTGACGGTATCCTTTTGCAACCAATCGAGCCTTGTTCTTTAAGACATCACCATGCTCATCAAGTTTCACTTTGAAGATCCATTTTAGAGCAATGATCATAGCACAATCTGGAGCAGGTACTAATTCCCATACATCAAGTCGATCAAACTCATGAATTTCTTCTTGCATGGCATTGAACCAGCAGTCTTCATTCATGGCGGTTTTAATGTCTTTTGGTTCGACCTTAGAGAGTACGGAGTTGAAGAAGCACCATAAGGCATCGGTTGCAAGTTGTTTCCGTGTGGATACTGGGCGAGAGGGGTTTCCAATGATGTTGTCCAATGGGTGATCATGTGTCCATTTTCTAAGGTGTTCATGTGGTTGTTGTTGTGGAACTGAAGTAGCAGAGTCGATATCTCCTAATGAAGAAGGTTCTGATGATGATTCAGGAGCAAAGATATTTTTAAATGGAGCATCTTCGGGAGTAGCAAAGGGATTAACTTCTTCATTGATGCCAGAAACAATTCCATGATGTACATTAGATGATTGATGATTTATTGATGAGATAGAGTGATCAGCAGCAGGCGCTTTTTGACTTAATGATATTGAGATTGAAGGGTTGACTTCATTCACAGGAATAGGAGCAGCCTCTGTTGATGGAATTGACATTTCATCAGCACTTGGTTCATAGTGTTCATCAAACATTGGATCAAACAATTTCTTTAAATCATCTTCAGATGGAGGTACATATGGAGTTGCTGGAAAGTTTGGTACAAGGGATGAACCAATGGGACTGTTTTGAAGTGCGGGTCTAGAACTGGATTGTCCAGGAGCCATTTGACCGGTTAGCTCATCAAACGTAACGTGAATTGTTTCCATGATATTTCGGGTTCTCTTATTGTAGATTCGGTAACCCTTCTTGTTTGGTGCATAACCAACAAAAACTCCAATATCTGCCTTTGCTCTTAATTTACCTAAGTCTTGACCGTCATTCGTTGGATAGCAAAAAGCACCAAACACACGAAGGTAGGAGAGATCAGGTTTTCGTTTATGAACAAGTTCATATGGAGTTTTTCCATGAGAGGTGTGTATAAGGGAACGATTTTGGGTGTAGCAAGCAGTGGCAATGGCTTCAGCCCATAGAAACATTGGAACCTTCGAATAAATTAGCATTGTTCTTGCGGCTTCCACAAGAGTTCGATTTCGTCTTTCAACTACACCGTTCTGTTGAGGAGTTCGTGGAACACTTCTTTGATGACTGATTCCAACATTTTCATAAAACTGAATTAAGTCTTTGTTAACAAACTCTGTGCCATTGTCTGTTCGAACAATTCTGACTGTATTGTTGAGTCGAACCTGAAGCTGTTTGATTAGTTTGATGATGACATCTGGAGTTTCATCCTTTGTCCTCAAAAACTTTACCCAAGTAAATCGAGAGTAGTCATCAATAACTACTAGAATGTATTTCTTCCCATTTATCGTTTGCACTCTCATTGGTCCGCACAGATCCATATGAAGGGTATGAAGAACTTCCATTACTGAATTTGTGGGTTTTGGTTTGTGGGCATATTTTGTGCTTTTACCCAATTGGCAAGCTGAACAAAGATGATCTTTTTCATATTTTAATCTAGGTAAGCCTCTGACAAGATCCTTTCTGGAAAGGTTATTAATGGTGCCGAAGTTCAAGTGATTGAGACGACGATGCCATAACCATGACTTTGTTTTAGAAGCCTTTGACAACAAGCAGATTGGAGAAGACTTCATCATGTCTTCGATAGAGATGGTGTATAGGTTAGAACCACGAGTACCTCTTAATAATTCCACACCATCCAGTTCTCTAACGAAGCAAGTATGTTTTCTAAAGGCCACCTCTAGATCGGAATCACAGAATTGACCAATAGAAAACAAATTATGACCAAGACCTTCCACATAATATACCCTGGAGATTACACTTTTGCTAGCTACATAATCACCATAACCCATAATTGCTCCAAAATGGTCGTTCCCGAATCTAACAGTCCCGATGAATTTACTCACAAAGTTCATGAGCCGCGACCGGTCTCCAGTCATATGCTTGGAACAGCCTGAGTCCAAGTACCATAGAACGATTTGAACGATCTGCAGTTGCACACAGACAAGAATGGATAACTGGATAATTGGGATCCCCATGCAAGAATGGGTTCCACTTGGTTAGTAACAGTGATTGGAACACCCACATCAGAAATAGAAACACCCATATCAGAAATAGAAGCAATGGAATCATCAGAAATAGATGTAGTGCTAGTATCTGTATTTGACCTATTCAAAGTATGTTCACTTCTTAAGGGAATAGTTCTACCAGTAGGCATCCATTTTCTAGTGGGCATTGTCTTAGCAGATTAAGGGCAGAACTGATTGACCTTACGGCCAAAAGGTATCCATTGATAACCTATCTTACTAAATGTTCTTCCTGTGGGTTTCCACTGTTTTCTAACTTTCTTTTGCTTTTGCCTTTTAGCCTTCTTTGCATGATTTTTAGCATTAACAATTTTAACTGGGCATTTGACAGCATTAGACAAAGCATTCACACCATAATCATGATTAGCAAAAGAATTCAAACAGACATCATTACATGGTTTGCAAATAGTATCAGAATTCGAATTAATTACAGTACGCCTATGGCTAATACTAGAATCAACATGATTCATTTTATTCAACTCAAACTTAAAGTTCCTAGGTTGGTCTTCTACTCTCTTCCAATGCACATTCTTAGCTTGCGAGGTCCTATCTTGCTTGGTATTGCCTGGAGGCTTTGACCCGCTTGCTTTAATATCACTGATTACTCCTGTAGAGGGAATTAAGGGAACATTAGTTGGTTGATCTACTTTTTGCATTCCTGAACTAGATGTGAAAGGGTCTGTACTACTAGAAGGCACATTGATGTTCACTTTCTTAAAACTGGGCCTAGAATGGTTTGAATGCTTGGCACTAGGCATAGAACAAGGCATCACAGCTTTGCCTTTTGCACCTAAGGATTTAGGACATGTTGCAATTACACATTCTAGCAGCTCTTGAGATCGTTTGGCCTCGAGGCAAGCAAACCTAATTTCTCTATCAAGAGGTTTATTAATGAAATCCTCTTCAACAATCTCACGGAGACATTCTAGACTATCCTTAAGGTGAGCACAATAGTCATGAAACGCAGGTTCATTATTCCTAAGATGAGGAGGAATGTATTTAACAGTCACAGTGTATTTGCAGTCTGAGGATGACTTTGATGCAACATTCTTATTAAAAACAAGTGGCAGTTTCCCATTTTCCTGACTTCTCAAATTCTCAATTTCCTTTTGTAGAGACGTTATTTTTTCATTGTTTTGGTCACGAGTGACTTTCATTGAATCATATAACTCTTTAAATTTTCGTTTAACTTTTTCATTTTCTTCTAGAAAACTCTCGTTTTCCTTTTGTAAGGCATTGACTAAGTTTTGAAGATGAAAAGTTTGAGAGTAGTGAGAATCTAAAGGAGGAGGCATTTGGGATCCAGTCACATTGTTCTTTTCACCCTTTAATTGAGAGATTTGGGCTTTCAACTTTTTGATCGTCTTACAGTGAGCTTGAATATGTTCATCACGTTTGTTTATTTCAAAAACTGCATCAAACTCTGGAACATCTGAGGATATCTTGATGTTTGAGGTTTTAACATTTTCTTTGAGATGTTGATATTTTAGTTGTAAGTCAAAATGTTCAACTTCTAGTTTAGAAAAATGTTTTACCAGATTATCATGATCATCCTGTTCAATTTTCTTACTTAGTTTAGCGTTTTTGATTTCAAGCTCAATGACACGATCATGGGAGACTTTCAAAGCAACAGATAATTCATGAAATTGAGAAGCAGTAATAGAACAGTTAGTGGCAGTATAGAACACATCTTGAGAAATACAATCAGAAATCAGATTCTCATTTAAGGTATGCAAGTTCTTCCTCTCAATTTCATTATATTTTAATGCTCGCTCATAGTCACTAACCTTAACAATCATTGCATCAAATTCCTTTTCCATTCCTTTAATATCTGAATCAATCCCCTTTTTAAGACTCTCAAAATGATCTTTTAGTTGTTTAAAGAAAGGCATGACCTCAGTTAAATAGCATTCTTTTGTTTGTTCAAAACCCCTTTCCCCTTCAGTTATCCCAGTGGGTGTGATCCTTTTCTTACAAGTTTTCTCAAAATCGACAAATAGTTGAAAAATAACATATTGACTGATTAAGGTCTTGCTCTTAGTGGCAATAGTTCTAGGAACTAAATGCATTGGTGTATTTGGAGGATACACAGTCGCTGCAGGCATTTTCCTAAGGGGAGGGTTTGTAATAACAAGATTCTCTGCTTTTTGCTTATCTAAGTCCTTTTTCCAGAACACTTGTTCAGCTGTTAACAACGTTTGAGGCTTAAACTTGTTTAAGGAAATCCATTTTTCCTTCTTGTAATCATGGGGTTTGATCGTTATGTTATTCTTTTTACATTCAGGATCTTCTAGCTTCTTATTCATTTTCTCCCTAGATGCATCATCTAATTTTCTGTCTTCCTTAGTGCACTCAACGCAACTAGGTATCTGTCTAGGTTTAATAATCTCATTGCCATCATAGATTACATTTTGAGCTGCCTTTGCTAACTTACCGTACTCAGGGTTGGGTTTATCTATGATGGGAACACTATGCTTATCGCTCAAAACTCTATGCTTAGTGACCATGTGAGCAGTCTGAATGGTATTCCCTTGTACGTACAACTTATTTTCAAGCTTGTTCTTCAAAGTTTTTAGATTGGAAAAATCATTCAAAAGTTTTGATTCCTTAGCATGAAATTTCTGCTTAAGCACTTTAACATTTTCTGGAAGTTCTTGTTTTTACTTAGCAGTTTTAGAAAGCTTTTCTTGTAAGGAGTTTAACTCTTGTTTTAACACTTCTTCTCTAAAATTACTTTTTCTAATAATTGTACGCATTTGGTTATCCAACTCCTGCTCACGAGTAGTTAACTCAAACTTAGCACGTTGTTCATAAATGGCAACTCGTTCTTTAGAGTTGCTCATAGTTTGTATTCTTTAATCCTTTGGTTAGCTTCACAGAGGTGACAAACTTATGCCATTCGGGATTCATGTTGTTCACAAACTTTGAGTTCTGCTGAATGTTTGGCATAGTCATTCTGATGTTCCTCATGTCATTAACAAGCTTGTGGAATCTCACGTAATACTCATAGACACTCTCATCTGGTTTCATCTTGAAGTACTCAAATTCATCATAGAGTTGTGATTCTCTGTCTTCCATAGTTAATTCAGAACCAGAAAGAAGCTTCTTGACATTATCCCACACTGCCTTGGCTTCGGTGTTGTGATTGATAAGCTTGTAGATATCTTTTGGAAGACCTTGAAGTATGATGTTAGAAGCCCTGATATCAGCATCGAATCTCTTTTTCTCCTTATCATTAAGCTCATCATATGTCTTTGGTCTGTCTATCCCATAGATCATTCTTCCATCTGCAGCTGTATCAATTAAGTCTCTTGTAGTCTCAATCTTATAAGGTCCTTCATTAATCGATTTGAGAATGTTGACCCCATTTTCCTTTCCAAGACAGTACAATCTGATTCTTTGAGCCCAAGAGTCGTAGTCAGTTCTGTCAAGCATGGGTGGACGAGTATCTGAACCAGCTGCTTGAACATCCTCGGCAACAGTGGAGATGATTGTAGGTACGTTGGTAGACATGTTTAAAGATAACACGGGATTTTATAACTCAAAGATTAAACCGAGAAATAGATTCTTTCACGGGATTTTACTAAATCAAGAGAAAACCGTATTACACACAAAAGTCAACCAAGTCGCTAAGAATCCTTGAACCAAGTCGCTAGGCACCAAGTTGCTAAGTAATTTAAAGACAAGTTGCTAAGTTTCCAAATCGCTATGAATTTTTACAGCAAGTCGCTATACACCAAGTCGCTAAGATGTCAAGTTGCTAAATAGCAACTCGCTAAGGACCAAGTCGCTAAGAAACTTAAAGAACAAGTCGCTATCAAAATTGAAAGCAAGTCGCTACCTTACCAAGTCGCTACCCGTAGTGGAGAATCCACTAAGTGTACTGTTTGTCGGCTTGTCTCAAGAGGCAAGTCGCTACGACCAAGTCGCTACCAAAACACACTACAACTCGCTACCTTTTACTGAAGCAAGTCGCTACCAAGAAAATCACTCCGAGACCCAAGTCGCTACCAAGAAAAACTTTAAAAACACACTTTTCAATCCAAAACAAGCTCAACCACAGTGATTCAAGCTTACCAAATCAAAACCCAAGCACATATAATGATCCTAAACACAAAAGTACACCCAAAATTCAAACTTTAACACAAGAAGTGAACCAAATGATGCAAAAACCACTAAACTTTTTCAAACTCAAAAACCATCTAAAAACCACTAGAAATCCAAAGATGTGTAAGAGATGATCTAACCATGGCTCTTGATACCATTTGTAACATATTGGATTTCCCATACACATCAAACCATAAACAAAGTAGGCGTATAAGATGTTTTAGAGAGAGAAAGTTAGAGGTTTGGGAACTTTAGTGAGAGAAAGAAAAATATTATTATGAGCTCCAACTCTCTACCTTGGGAGGTAGAGAGTATTTATAGTCTTACAATAAAACGCCACCTGACGGGCTGTGGATCAGGCATACAGTGGGTAAAGACCCGTCCATCCTCCACGGTGTTACTTAACTAAATACTACTTAACATTAAATAACTACGACTACGAGCTTTCTAACGATTACATATACTTGAGGTGACCGACACTTTAACTACTGGATTTTCCAAATCCTAACACCGAGTCACCTACTCGAGAGTTCAAGCACTATGTCAACAAACTCCTTCAATTTGGCAGAGAAGCCTTCACAACATTGCTTACACTTTTTCCGGTACAAAGCTAAATACCGAGTCCTTAACACGGAGGACCAAACCAACACTACTATAACACAACAAATATGTGAAATATGAAATACAAGATCTTTGCTACAAAAATCTTGTGGAGGAGCAAATCAATCAAGGACCCCTTGCTTGGATGACTTGTAGAAGCTCGTGATCTCGCCTTAGAGAAGGACCTATATGAGAATCACAACAAAAGAAAGAAGAACTACTATCTAGTCAATGGGTTATGAGTTAGCTCCATGGGTTATGGATATGCTCCATGGGTATGGGTCATGGGTCATGGTTTTTACCCATTCTAATAAACTATTACAATAGATGAATCATTACAGCAATTTATATTAAATGACTATATATGTAGATGCTTTACAAAAATAACATGTACCCTTATAATTTTACTTATGATAACTTTATATTTGTTATCAACAAAACACAAAGAGATCGCTAAATATTAATAAACTTTTTTACGATTTATTTGTATTAACAATCTCCCCCTTTTTGTTGATGACAAAACATAATGTTATGATGAGTAAAACTTAAGATTAGATGTATGTTTTGAAAGCATAAGTTTTACTTCTTCTCCCCCTTTTTTTCGAAACAAAAAGTGACCCTAATGAAGAAATAAAGTGTGGAGAAATAGTATAGTCCACGTATCTCTTACTCCACCTTGACGGTAGCTCCCCCTAGAATAAGGCGTCAAGTGAGAAAATATAAAACCTATAAAGAAAATGTTAGTAGTAACATGCAATATAATCTTGTGATTGACGAGAAACAAGATGGACAGCCAAGGTATGTAAACAAAGCCTTGTAAAAAAATAACAAAGTGTAGTGGTATATATGCCACATACAAACATGTAAAACTAAGAACAAGGTTTGTTCTTTAAAATGACTCAAAATAAAAAAAACTTGATAAAATAGTAATATCAATCCTTCCATGCTTGCATAAGGTTATTGATGGAGGTTTTGGTGAGTGATGATGTTGATGCGATCAAGGATGTGGTTAAGTATGAATCGCATCTCGTCCCTAATTTCCATTGCAAGTTCTCTAGTGGATTGGCAATGTTCACAATGTAAATGATGTGGGTAATGTGTGTGGATGGTTTCCGGGTTAGTTTGATTTCTGAGATGCGGAAGATGTGGTGGAAAAGCTGGAAAATATGGATCAAAGTCCGGAATGTTTGGATGTGGTGGTGGAAAAGAACCTAGATGTTCTTGTAAGACAATGGGATCTAAAGGTGGTGAAGTTACAAGATCTTTGTAAATTGTGTTTGGAGATGTGGGTCGTGTTAAAAAGACTAGTTCTTTTGGGTTGGTTTGTTGGAATGTTTTTGGAGTCTTAAGGAGTTCCGATAGAGTGATCTTAGGTGGAGACTTAATAGGTGATGATGGTGGTGTGCTTGTTGGAGATGAGGGAGGTGCTACTATGGAATCATTTTGTGGTGAATGAGTAGTTGGTGATGAACTTTTTGAAAATGGTTTGGCTAAACAACAAGGCCGGATGCTAATGTTTTTCTAGATTTGGGTGGTGGCACTACGGAAGGTGGTAGGATAAAGTTTTGGATTTCTTGAAGAGGATTGTTTGAACTAGGTGATTCATCAATGTTGGAAGATCTTTTGGATGACATGATGATGGTTGCTTGTGAGGTTGAGAGTGATGAAGATGCAAGCATTTTGGGAACCTTATTTATAGAGAAAATAATGCATTGTAATGAATGCTTGACCCAAAATGTGGACTAAAATCCAATGATTAGATATGAATTTAAGGCATGTGATCATGATAACACAAGCATTAAGTAACATACTCATTAGTAAAAAGGATAAAATGATGAAAATATAAAGGTTTTTAGCCAAAGTAAGAAAAATAGAAGAGAAATTTAGCTTCTGTCTCAAGGTTCCCACGGATCCTTCCCTTGAGGGAACCGTCTAGCGTTAATGCTGGGATCCATGGTACTGGTGACTCAGGCAGCTCAAAATTTTCCTTTTGGAAACATTTGTGCCTAGTGTGTGCCTATATGCAAACCATTTGGAGTTGCGGTTATCTCGACTCCTAAAAAGAAAAAGAAAAATATACTAGAAGTGAAAAAGCATACTATTATGTGAGATAACCCGATTGCTCCTAAATTCAATGTTGCTTAAATGAATGTACCCGAAAACACATATTAGTTATGTGTTCCCTTTAGCATTCAAAAGACATGAGATGCAATGAAAATGGGTTTTTACTTTGTATTAATAATGAAAAAGGTTTGTCCTAGTCGTGAGAAATAGCTTTTAGGAAAATGATACGGGAAGAAGTATCTTTTAGAAAGCATTTCGAAAAGGTTTCTTTGTTTAAAGAAAAGTTTATCTTTTGGTTAAAAAAATAGATATGAAATTACATTTCGTAAACTAAAATTTACCTTAGGTTTTGAAAATTCCCGTATTGTTTGAGAGTTGTGTGTGAAATAGAGATCCTAGACTCAGAAACTAAGAAGGCTAATATTTACATACCTTGTAGAGTTGAGAGGTAAATTACGACGATTGTTCCATGATACCAAGACCAAGACGAAGCAAGTTGAATTGTTCCCGCTTCAATGGTTTGGTGAGGACGTCGGCTATGTTGTCTTCAGATGCTACTTTCTCAATAGAAATGTTCCCCTTTTGAACATTATCTCTTAAGAAGTGATGATGGATCTCTATATGCTTGGTGCGAGAGTGCAACACCAGATTCTTGCATAAGTCGATGGCACCTTTGTTGTCGCATAGAATGGCTATGTCACTTAGATGAATGTCATAGTCAACTAACGCTTGTTTCATCCATAGTGTTTGTTGGCATGCTTTGCCGGCGGAGACATATTCGGCTTCGGTTGTTGATATGGCCAATGCCGTTTGCTTTTTCGAGAACCAAGATGTTAAACAACATCCCATAAAAGTACATACACCACTTGTACTCTTTCGGTCAACATAATCACCTGCATGGTCAGAATCTGCATATACAATAGTTTCTACCCCCGTACCTTTAGGATACCATAATCCTAATTGAGTCATACCCTTAATGTATCTAAATATTCTTTTGACCGCTTCTATATGTGATGTTTTAGGGTCTTCTTGAAACCTAGCACATAGACAAACACTAAACATGATATCCGGCCGACTATCCGTAAGATGGAGAAGACTACCAATCATGCCACGGTATTTTGTGTTATCAACGGATTCACCGTCTTCATCTTTTGTAAGTTTAGTGTCGGATGACATTGGTGTTCTTATGGGTTTTGACACTTCTAAACCAAATTTCTTTAACATCTATTTTATGTATTTAGATTGATTAAAGAAGATACCATCTTCTACTTGTTTGATTTATAGACCAAGAAAGAAACTTAGTTCTCCCATCATACTCATTTCAAACTCATCATGCATGATTTTTGACAAATCATCACACATGTCTTGACAAGTTGATCCGAATATAATATCGTCCACGTATATTTGAACAATAATTATATGTGACTCCCTTTTCTTAGTAAAAAGTGTATTATCAACTAACCCCATGGTGTAGTTGTTTTTTATTAAAAATGACTTGAGTCTATCATACCAAGCTTTTGGGGCTTGTTTAAGACCATAAAGAGCTTTCTTTAATTTATACACATGTTTAGGTTTTTCGAAATCGATAAATCCCGGAGGTTGAGCTACATAAACTTCTTCATTAATAAAACCATTTAGCAAAGCACTTTTAACATCCATTTGAAAAAGCTTAAGATCATTAGCACAAGCATAAGCAAGAAGTATTCTTATAGACTCTAATCTAGCCACGGGGGCATAGGTCTCATCAAAGTCTATTCCTTCTTGTTGATTATACCCTTGGGCAACAAGTCTAGCTTTGTTTGTAGACACTACACCGTTTGCATCTAACTTGTTTTTATATACCCATTTAGTTCCTATTATGGTTTGATTACTAGGTGGAGGGACAAGTGTCCAAACATCGTTAGAAACAAATTGATTTAACTCTTCTTGCATAGCCATTACCCAACTTTCATCTTTTATGGCTTCTTGTGTATTCTTAGGTTCTATGGTTGAGACAAAACAAAATAAACTACTTTGGTTTTAGACTTGAGACCTTAAGGTTCTTTCATTTAACTTTCCTATGACCTTATCTACGGGGTGATCTTTAGACTCTTTAATATTGATAATTTCATTGTTTAATGGTTCATATGCTTTGTTTGTATTTTTCTTTATTTCTATGGCTTTACTTTCGATTATCTCGTCATCGACAAGAGGTAAGGTGGGTTTAGGTGGACTCTCATCAAATTTTACGTTTAATGACTCTTCAACCTTCATTGTTTCTTTATTTAATATAACACAAGCTTTGCTATTAGGAGAGTAACCTAAAAAGATACCTTCGGTTGATTTAGAATCAAATTTAGTTAGGTAATCTTTAGTGTTAAGTAGAAAACATTTGCTACCAAAGACTCTAAGATGTTCTAACGTAGGCTTTTTGCCTCGAAGTAACTCGTATGGAGTTTTACCTAAAAATGGTCTAATTAAGACTCGGTTAAGTATGTACGTTGATGTATCAACGGCATTGCACCAAAACTTTTGAGGTATAGATTGCTCATTTAACATGGTGCGACTCATTTCTTATAGGGTTCTATTTTTCCTTTCAACTACCCCATTCGATTGTGGAGTGCGAGGAGCCGAGAAGTTGTGAGTAATACCATTAGCGTCACAAAAAGCTCCAAATTGCACTTCATTATCGAATTCCCTACCATGATCCATTCTAATAGACACTATAGGACTTCCTAATTGTCTTTGTATTTTCTTACTTAATATTTCAAAGTAATCGAACGTTTCAGTTTTATTCTTTAAAAATTTAGTCCATGTGTACCTAGAGTAATCATCCACTATAACCAAAGTGTAGTAGTTGCCTCCATAACATTGAATAGCGGATGGACCAAATAAATCCATGTAAAGTAATTCTAGACACTTAGTAGTAGAGACCATATTTTTAGCTTTGTGACTAGCATGAACTTGTTTCCCTGTGATGTTCATATTTTAATTTTGGTAGATCTCTTACTAGATCTTTGGATGATAGCGATTGAAGAAGTCGCATATTGGCATGACCCAATCTTCGATGCCATAAGGTCGAAGTATCATCCATAGAGGTAAGACAAAGTTTGTCTTTAGGTTCATTACCGATTTTAATGACATAGACTCCATGTTTTCTAATTCCTCTTCCTATAGTGATACCGTTTTTCAATATCTTACTACCGGTTTCACTAAAAAGCACGTTACACTTCTTATCACATATTTGTCCTACACTTAGAAGGTTAAAGTTTAGGTTTTCTACGTGACACACATCGTTAATGGTTAGAGATTTGTTAGAAATCGTACCTTTACAGATGATTTTGCTTTTGGTATTTCCAAATACCACATTTCCTCCATTGAAAGATTCATATGTGGAGAATAAGTCTTTATTACCGGTCATGTGCCTCGTGCACCCACTATCCTTGACCCATTCATCCGTATCTAGGTCGACCTTTAAGCACACCTAAGAAAACAATTAACTCAAAAGTTTGGTCCCCATTTGTTCATGGGTCCATTAGTGTTATACATTTCATTCATGTTAGACATATATGGAAAAGGTGAGTATGCATTCCATGGTGCAAAGTTTTGAAATGGAAAACCGTTTTGTACATTACGATTCCATCCCATTTGATGGTTACTTCTTGGATAAACATTATTAGGTCTCTTTATAAATGTGTTTGGTTTTGAAAATGATGGACCTTTGTTTCTTATAAAACTTTGATTTTGTCTTGGAGGTGGTTGTCTAACAGTAACATGGGTTGGTTTTTCTTATTAACAATAACAAAATCGGTTCTAGATGAAGTAGCTACACTATTTCTACTGTTTGCATCAGCAGACCCACGGATCCCTGGTTTTACACTAGTCGGTTCCCTTTTTGTAGGATCCGTGGGATCCGTGACTATAGTGAATTGTTTTTCTATTGCTTTGACGAATTGTGTTTCTTTGTTTTCGCTAGTTGAAGCATCAAGTTGCTGAATATCTAAACCTTTTTGGTTGTTTCCTGTTTTAAAACTATCTAATATCATATCAAGAGTATTAGTACTCATTCTAGCAATCTTGGAATCTAGATTATCAACTAGTGTTTGAAGTTGAACACAAAGCTCACATTCCCCATGTCACACCCCGCCAGTGGCGGAAACACGAGGTGTGACGAAATCAATATACATCGCAAAAGAGATATGGTACAATACCATATTTAAATTTAAGGAAATAATACAACGTTACAATATTGTTCAAGCCGACATTGGCAATAAATCTTAAAGCTTAGTTTCCAAAAGATAACTTCTTATAATTGATGACCAAAGATGACACGTGAAGACTCCTTTATGCAAAAGACTTCATAAATCATGCTTATAGACGATCACCTGAAATGCATGAGAAAACGGGTCAGCTATGAAAATAGTTGGTGAGTACACAGGTTTTATGTATTACGAAAAGCTATTTTGAGAAAAAATTCTTTTATATAGTATGAAAAATCCATTTTTGAGAAAGTCTTTAAATAGCAATGTTGCAAAAATCGTGAATCGGTAGTCGGGCGGTCGACCACCCTACAGCGAGTAATCGATCAAGTCGGGATTAATCGGTGATTAATCGGATTGGCATTTCCTGCAGTTTTTTGGTATTTCTGGAGACCAAACTAAAAATCTTAACCGATTCCAAGCCTGCTATGTTTCTAAACCTCAATAAAAGGCTCCAATTCTGATTATGATGCCCATTGTGCCTTATAAGTGAAATATACGATCCCCAAAATAAGTATAATGCCTAAATTATAATTAATTTTAAAATGACCGATTTGCCCGATTCGGCCGATTTTTTACCGATTTAGCCGATTTTGACCGATTCGGCCGATTTTTTGACTGCTTAGTGTCGATTTTTATCCTAGGCCGATTTTTCGACCGATTTTAAAAAATCGACAAGGTACTCGGCCGATTAACGATTAATCCGCGATTAATCGGCCGAGTTGACCGATTTTTGCAACATTGTTAAATAGTAAGAAAATATTTTTGAGAAAGTCTGCCTAGCAAATGTCATGTCAACTCACCATGTTACAAATCCCGCCCATACAAGACTTGTAACATATAAATTCACATACATTTCCATATTTCAAATAGTAAGTCTAATAAATAATGCACATATGGTCATGACAAATTATAACAATAACGCCTCGTATATAATAAAGTATGCGGCAAAGCCCCACAAATAAATAATATGCGTTCCGTAGACAGGGGAACGACAGGTTGGCTGACCTCTAATAGCGTTATCCATACTACTTACTGCTTCGTACAAGGGAGCCGTACGAACGGTACGTATGATTGGAGTGCGAACGGCAAACCAATCGGGGACTAACAATGCGAATGTACGAACAGTACATGATAACAACTATTATATACTATCAATTAATGACTACTCCGAACTTGGGAGATTCGGCACTGCTCCGAACATGGGAGACTTTAGGTCAAGGACGTACAGTCCATTCGGTTCAAACAAGTCATAAGTTCATAATTAAGTCTAATGGTTCAAAATATATCAAATAGTTCAAATCAAGTCAAAAGAGAGTTCAATATAAGTCAAAGGTTTAAAACAAGTCAGAGAAAACAATTTAAGTTTATGTTCATGCATTTCACCCCAAATAAGTAAAGCGGTAAAAAGGGGGCTGTGAATACTCACCTCAGTGAATAGTGGTAAGCACAAAGAGATTAAGTGATATAATAGCGGCTCCAACCCGGACCTAAGAACGAGATGGCAAGTCTCAGAATAATGATAACGTTTGGTTTATTTCCTTTTTAAGGTGTGTCGATATTGAATAACGATTTCGTATAATTATATACTTATAATTATATATATAAGTTTAGTCAAAATATCGTCGTAATAATTCTCGTTAAAATCTTTAGGTCATCAAAATACTCGATTTTATAAAGTCGTGATAAGTTTACGAGTTTTCTAAATATTTTCTCAAATTTACACTTTTTATCTTCAAGTTCTAAAATATACAAGTTTTGCCCTTATACTTTGGAAAAATGACAATTTGTACCCAAATATGTTTCTTATTCAAAATATCCAGAATTTATAGTTTTGGTCCCTCAAAAATTCTGTTTTTACAAAATTATTTCAAAAGTCAAATTTTCGTTTTCGGTCCTTCAAGTTCCAACATTTACACTTTTGCACAAAACCTTTTATTTAAAACAAGTTTTCCATATTTACCATTCTTACCCCGGACTTTTACCATGCATACGTATACTTTTAATTATTCGCCTTATACTTCCCATAATATTCATTTTTAACCCGAATATTATGACAATTGCGAATTAAGTCCAAAAAATATATTTTGATCTAGATAGCTTATTTATCTTTTACAAAAGTTTAGTACTAGCTTATTACAAGCTTATGAGCTTATTATTTATTTATTTATTTATTTATTTTAATTTTTTATGAATGGGCCGGGTAACGATCTTTGGTTTCAAGATGTAGTCGATATATATGGTTTCGAGAGTTTTAGTTTTAAACAAAACGTGCGATGAAGTTTATAATCTAATACAAGTCACATGTTAAGAGTTTAGCTAATATATAAATGTTTCTTCATGGCTTATTAAATGTCTTAGCGAACATATTTATGAGATCGACACTTATGTTTATTAAGATGTTAACGAGTGATATAAAATGTTAACGAGTAAGAATGAAATGAAGGCGAGCTAAAAAAGCTTACGACACCCTAAGGGTGGTGACGAGATTCCAAGCGAAAGTGAGTGTGATCAAGCAACTTCCTCGACCCTTAAACGAAATGACTAAGCTCTTTTCTGCGTTTTCTTTTTCTTGGCTTCCACAGTGGAACGAGTTTTGTTATTGTTTGTGAAGTGAGATGAGTTTTGATATATGCTTGTGAGTTTACAATGTGTCTTACTTTG
This sequence comes from Chrysanthemum makinoi, assembly GCA_910596185.1. Lineage (NCBI taxonomy): Eukaryota > Viridiplantae > Streptophyta > Magnoliopsida > Asterales > Asteraceae > Chrysanthemum > Chrysanthemum makinoi. The sequence goes on from OU343223.1 coordinate 85,257,769, forward strand.
TTTATAAAGGAGAGCATGCATGGCTACTCATATTATTTTATGTGTGACCCTTACATTTCCAATAAAGAAGAAAAAGATAGAGTGTGTTTGAGTTTTCATGCTCGACATTTCAGCAAGAAAAAAAAAGGAAATCATGCTTTGGTGTGGTCTTATCAATGTGAAGCATGAGAAACATATGTACTCTTGGTTAAAAGAGTCAAATGTAGGTCAAAAGGGGAATTAGGCAAATATAATATGTAGGTTAGGGTGGCTTGGTTAGAGCTTTTTGTCTCTTGGTCTCCTTGTTCCTCAACACACACGCAACACAATTTAATTAAGGGTGAGGTTTGTTTAGTTTTGGTTCACTGGTCATCATAGTGACATTGGGAGAATATATACCAAAGATACATATGAAAGTATTACCTATTCAAGAGTGAGCTAGGTTCTTGGTTTGTCTCACATGCATGCATGCTTACTTATTTTGTCCAATGAATGAATTTTTGTTTTGGTGTTTGTTTGCTTTCCTCGCTAGCCACACAGAGACAAGGGAAACATATAAAGTTTGTAATATTTGTTAATGTGTTTTACTTGGTTTTGCTTTGGCCTCATTTGGTCCTACACTCTCACGCATGCTACCATGTGATCAAGTTGAGGTTTGAATTTTGTTCTTGTGTTTTGCTTTGAGTAACAGCAACAAAGAAAAATGGAATATAATTTTTCACATTTGCCAACTTAAGTTACAAAATCAAAATAGATGTGTTGGTTTACGCTGGGCCATCAAGAGAACGAAAGGGGCTAGGCCCAAGTGGGAAAGAAAAAATTTAGGCTTGGTTGGACATGGATTTGGATTGGGTAGGACGAGCCCAAGAGGAAAAGAATTAGAGTAGGTCGGGTTGGTTCTTGAGGCCCGGTGAGATAAAAAAAATTAATTAATACTTATTATATATTTTATATAATATATATATAAAATAAGGATTTATAATTTTTGAGGTCGAGGTAAACTTGATCGGGTCAGAACGGTGAATTTTTTAGCCTTTAATTCGCGGTTTCGGTGCATTCGTCAAGAAATTCATAAAAATATAACTCGTAACTTGTCGATTTTAGATAGAAAGAAAAGAGAAAAAGAATTATATAGCCACGAAAACAGGTAGGAAAATTACGAGTTGTTACAGTCTGCCATCCTTAAAAAGAATCTCGTCCTCGAGATTAAGTCCGTTTGCCCTACTGGCGTACTTTCTCATGGTTTGAACTTTCTCATTCTCAAGCTTCGCCCTCAAAAGACTCTTAGTTGGTGAATTCCCACAACTTGTCGACCTGACCGGTCATGTGTTTAAGTTGTGTAGGTTAAGTAACAACTTAATTCTAATTTGATTTTTGCAACTCATCAAACAAGAACTGTCCCTAGATCAAGTTAGGAAACAAGTTGTCATAAAGAGATGGTTTCTCATCTTTGTAAGAGACCTTTTGATATTTTGGCTTGAGTTTGAAATCGTTTAAACCAATCAATTTAACTAAAAGTGGTGGTTCAGATTAGTGAGAAGGCTAAAGGTTAACTAAGGCCTATGACGTTGGAATTATAACATGACGTAAGCGAAGGCATGCTTAACGCTAAAGGTACATGTCTGACTACGGGGTTCAATGCACATCATGGCAAGTCGATTCAAAGCACTTAAGTTCAATCTCATATATTTTCCTAAAGGCAAAAAGTCTTAGCACATAGAATGTCTAGTAGCATAGTCATATATGCAGAAAACACGTAAAGCAAATGCACACACGTAGACCAATGCATTCTCAGGTGATCTAGACTCTGACTCCAACCAAACATGATCTAAGGTAACTACCCCCATCATTCCATGATTCCTCCTGAATTAGGCATAGTTGATCAGGCTATGCATAATTTAGGAACAATGATGAAATGCTCGGGATAGTCGACTTGTACCATGTTTGGGGTTTTATAAACAATTTAGTCTTGTTATAGTTGAGGTTTTTATTTTAGAAAAACCGGCATTCTCTACAACCTTCGGCTCTGATACCAATCTGTCACACCCCGCCAGTGGCGGAATCGCGAGGTGCGACGAAATCAATATACATCGCAAAAGAGATATAATACAATACCATATTTAAATTTAAGGAAATAATACAACGTTGCAATATTGTTCAAGCCGACATTGGCAATAAATCTTAAAGCTTAGTTTCCAAAAGATAACTTCTTATAATTGATGACAAAAGATGACACGTGAAGACTCCTTTATGCAAATAACTTCATAAATCATGTTTGTTGACGATCACCTGAAATGCATGAGAAAACGGGTCAACTATGAAAATAGTTGGTGAGTACACAGGTTTTATGTATTACGAAAAGCCATTTTGAGAAAAGTTCTTTTATATAGTATGAAAAATCCATTTTTGAGAAAGTCTTTAAATAGTAAGAAAACATTTTTGAGAAAGTCTACCTGGAAAATGTCATGTCAACTCACCATGTTACAAATCCCGCCCATACAAGACTTGTAACATATAAATTCACATACATTTCCATATTTCAAATAGTAAGTCTAATAAATAATGCACATATGGTCATGACAAATTATAACAATAACGCCTCGTATATAATAAAGTATGCGGCAAAGCCCCACAAATAAATAATATGCGTTCCGTAGACAGGGGAACGAGAGGTTGGCCGACCTCTAATAGCACTATCCATACTACCTACTGCTCCGCACTAGGGAGCCGTACGAACGGTATGTATGATTGGAGTGCGAACGGCAAACCAATCGGGGACTAACAATGCGAATGTACGAACAGTACATCATAACAACTATTATATACTATCAATTAATGACTGCTCCGAACATGGGAGACTCGGCACTGCTCCGAACATGGGAGACTTTAGGTCAAGGACGTACAGTCCATTCGGTTCAAACAAGTCATAAGTTCATAAAGTCTAATGGTTCAAAATATATCAAATAGTTCAAATCAAGTCAAAAGAGAGTTCAATATAAGTCAAAGGTTTAAAACAAGTCAGAGAAAACAATTTAAGTTTATGTTCATGCATTTCACCCCAAATAAGTAAAGCGGTAAAAAGGGGGCTGTGAATACTCACCTCAGTGAATAGTGGTAAGCACAAAGAGATTAAGTGATATAATAGCGGCTCCAACCCGGACCTAAGAACGAGATGGCAAGTCTCAGAATAATGATAACGTTTGGTTTATTTCCTTTTTAAGGTGTGTCGATATTGGATAACGATTTTGTATAATTATATACTTATAATTATATATATAAGTTTAGTCAAAATATCGTCGTAATAATTCTCGTTAAAATCTTTAGGTCATCAAAATACTCGTTTTTATAAAGTCGTGATAAGTTTACGAGTTTTCTAAATATTTTCTCAAATATACACTTTTTACCTTCAAGTTCTAAAATATACAAGTTTTGCCCTTATACTTTGGAAAAATGACAATTTGTACCCAAATATGTTTCTTATTCAAAATATCCAGAATTTATAGTTTTGATCCCTCAAAAATTCTGTTTTTACAAAATTATTTCAAAAGTCAAATTTTCATTTTCGGTCCTTCAAGTTCCAACATTTACACTTTTGCACAAAACCTTTTATTTAAAACAAGTTTTCCATATTTACCATTCTTATCCCGGACTTTTACCATGCATACGTATACTTTTAATTATTCGCCTTATACTTCCCATAATATTCATTTTTAACCCGAATATTATGACAATTGCGAATTAAGTCCAAAAAAATATATTTTAATCTAGATAGCTTATTTATCTTTTACAAAAGTTTAGTACTAGCTTATTACAATCTTATGAGCTTATTATTTATTTATTTATTTATTTATTTATTTATTTTTTTATTTTTTTTTTATGAATGGGCCGGGTAACGATCTTTGGTTTCAAGATGTAGTCGATATATATGGTTTCGAGAGTTTTAGTTTTAAACAAAACGTGCGATGAAGTTTATAATCTAATACAAGTCACATGTTAAGAGTTTAGCTAATATATAAATGTTTCTTCATGGCTTATTAAATGTCTTAGCGAACATATTTATGAGATCGACACTTATGTTTATTAAGATGTTAACGAGTGATATAAAATGTTAACGAGTAAGAATGAAATGAAGGCGAGCTAAAGAAGCTTACGACACCCTAAGGGTGGTGACGAGATTCCAAGCGAAAGTGAGTGTGATCAAGCAACTTCCTCGACCCTTAAACGAAATGACTAAGCTCTTTTGCGTTTTCTTTTTCTTGGCTTCCACAGTGGAACGAGTTTTGTTATTGTTTGTGAAGTGAAATGAGTTTTGATATATGCTTGTGAGTTTACAATGTGTCTTACTTTGTTTATAAAGGAGAGCATGCATGGCTACTCATATTATTTTATGTGTGACCCTTACATTTCCAATAAAGAATAAAAAGATAGAGTGTGTTTGAGTTTTCATGCTCGACATTTCAGCAAGAAAAAAAAAAGGAAGGCATGCTTTGGTGTGGTCTTATCAATGTGAAGCATGAGAAACATATGTACTCTTGGTTAAAAGAGTCAAATGTAGGTCAAAAGGGGAATTAGGCAAATATAATATGTAGGTTAGGGTGGCTTGGTTAGAGCTTTTTGTCTCTTGGTCTCCTTGTTCCTCAACACACACGCAACACAATTTAATTAAGGGTGAGGTTTGTTTAGTTTTGGTTCACTGGTCATCATAGTGACGTTGGGAAAATATATACCAAAGATACATATGAAAGTATTATCTATTCAAATGTGAGCTAGGTTCTTGGTTTGTCTCCACTGGCGAAGGATATAAGGGGCATGAAGGGGTGCAGGCCCCCCCTAAAATTTTGGTCAAAATTAGCGATTTTTATGGATGCATGGATTTCAGCTCATATTTATGGTTGTGGGCTGCTGAAAATGTGGTAAAAGACTTGGATAATGACTCATTCTTAATGAGACGTGGGTGATAAGAGGTCAACTTTCAAATATAAAAGAACTTGTAAATATGTAAATTGTTAACTTACTCTTCGTATTTGTTTTTTTTTTCTACCCTAGAAGATAGGTTTTTTTTATTTTTCTTTTCTTCCCTAGAAGATAGTTTGTCACAATAAGTTTTGTAGACATGGATGTCTTTTGCTTTTAAGAGTTCAAGAAATTGGTTGTCAATTGATTATCTTGGGTAATTAGATATGAACTTATGATAGTTTAATTGTTTTAATTTTTTATTTCTTATCTTTGTTATCTATACGTATGACGACAAGGATAGTCTTTTATATTAGAATGTCATATGTTTTTTCTTGAAATTTTTTGCCCCCCCCCCCCCCCCCCAATCAAGACGATCAAGCTCCGCCACTGTTTGTCTCACATGAATGCATGCTTACTTATTTTGTCCAATGAATGAATTTTTGTTTTGGTGTTTGTTTGCTTTCCTCGCTAGCCACACAGAGACAAGGGAAACATATAAAGTTTGTAATATTTGTTAATGTGTTTTACTTGGTTTTGCTTTGGCCTTATTTGGTCCTACACTCTCATGCATGCTACCAAGTGATCAAGTTGAGGTTTGAATTTTGTTCTTGTGTTTCGCTTTGAGTCACATCAACAAAGAAACATGGAATATAATTTTTCACATTTGCCAACTTAAGTTACAAAATAAAAATAGATGTGTTGGTTTACGCTGGGCCATCAAGAGAACGAAAGGGGCTAGGCCTAAGTGGGAAAGAAAAAATTAAGGCTTGGTTGGACATAGATTTGGATCGGGTAGGACGAGCCCAATAGGAAAAGAATTAGAGTAGGTCAGGTTGGTTCTTGAGGCCTGGTGAGATAAAAAAAATTTAGTTAATACTTATTATATATTTTATATATATATATATATATATATATATATATATATATATATATATATATATATAATAAGGAATTATAATTTTCGAGGTCGAGGTAAACTTGATCGGGTCACAACGTTGAATTTTTGAGCCTTTAATTCTCGGTTTCGGTGCATTCGTCAAGAAATTCATAAAAATATAACTCGTAACTTGTCCATTTTAGATAGAAAGAAAGGAGAAAAAGAATTATATAGCCACGAAAACAGGTAGGAAAATTACGAGTTGTTACACCCCACTTGCTATCTTCCCCTTTTCCAAACGTTTTAATTTAGCTTTTAACTCAAAGACTTCCTTTTCTAAACGTTCATTTTGGTTTTTCAAAATCTTTTTTTTGTTAATTACTTTTAAACTAATTTTGAAAAGTTTATCATATTCACGATGCAATGAATCATCAAATAATGATGAGCTACTATAATAGAGAGATTCGGGACATACCTCGTTTGAGTCATTTGCCATGAGACAAATTTCTTTGTCCTCCTCCTCGCTCATTCCCCATGAACCACTCACGAATGCTTTTTGTTCATCACGTTTAGGACACTCACTAATGAAGTGATTAGGGTCCCACATTTAAAACATGCGCATTCATCGCTTGCTTTCTTGTCGTCTTTGCCTTTCCGGAACCCCTTCTTGTCGTCATATGGTTGCTTGACATATCTTCCATTCCTTCTAAAAAACTTCTTGAACTCCCTTACCGCCATAGTATATTTTTTGTCATCACTATCCGAAGAAGATTTTTCTTCATCGCTTGAGACCTTCTTGGCTTTTAAGGCAAGAGATTTGTGCTTCTCTTTCTTCTCTTTTGAGGCTTCGGAATCTTTAGCGAGGACAAGATCATAGACCTTTAGATTGCCTATAAGTTCATCGAGGGTGAGGATTGATAAGTCTTTTGATTCTTTGATGGTCGTCACCTTAGATCTCCACTTGGATGGAAGTGCCCTTAGATATCTCCTAACATGATTACGACTAGAGAAAGACTCATCAAGTGCTTGTAATGATGTAATTATAGTAATAAAGTTAGCAAAAGAATTATCTGTAGTATCCTCATCCGATATTGAAAATTGTTCATATTATTGAACAAACAAATCTATTTTATTGTTTTTAACTTGTTGATTTCCTTGATGAGTTACAACTAAAGAATTTCAAATTTCTATAGAGGTTTTAAGCATAGAAATTCTTTCGAATTCCTTTTTGGGTAAAGCATTGTATAAAACCATTTTAGCTTCACTATTTTTGAAAAGCTTTTTCTTATGATCATCAGTGAGTTGATCATGAGGTGTGTTAACTAAATTTCCGGTTTCATCTTTTGTAGTGGCTTCAAAATCACCTTCAACAATGATGTACCAAAGATCAATATCTTTTGACTTCACATACGTTTCAAATCTATTTTTCCAATAAATAAAACCATTAGTTTCAAGTAGTGGAGGTCGTTGCATTGATTGCCCTTCTTTATAATTTTCAGAACCCATAGTGATCGAAAAGTTTTTAAAATACTATTTACTTTAAAACTTTTGTAAACTTACCTTTTGATACCAATTGTGGAAAACTAGAAGGGGCGGGGGGTTGAATAGTTTTGCCGATTTTTAACTTAGTTTCAAAACTTTAGATTCGATGTTATGTGAAATCGTATGGATGAATAGAAAGTATAGATCTATAAGCAATGCAAGTAAAGAAAGCAAGTAAAGTAAATGATAGAAATGACACAACCGATTTATAGTGGTTCGGCTACAAGGACACTTTCTTTGCCCTACTCCACTCCCTGAGTCACCTACTAGAGAGTTCAAGCACTATGTCAACAAACTCCTTCAACTTGGCGGAGAAGCCTTCACAACGTTGCTTACACTTTTTCCGGTACAAAGCTAAATACCGAGTCCTTAACACGGAGGACCAAACCAACACTACTATAACACAACAAATATGTGAAATATGAAATACAAGATCTTTGCTACAGAAATCTTGGGGAGGAACAAATCAATCAAGGACTCCTTGCTTGGATGACTTGTAGAAGCTCGTGATCTCGCCTTAGAGAAAGACCTATATGAGAATCACAACAAAAGAAAGAAGAGCTACTATCTAGATCAAGAGATCTGAGATTAGATGAATGAAAGAATATATGAGAGAGTTTGTAAGAAGAGGGGTAAGTTACAATGAGGAAATGGCTCTCTATTTATAGGCAAAATCTTGTTACTGTTGCACGGATCCCACGGATCCCTTGCATGAGGGATCCGTCCAGTGTAAACTGAGGGATCCGTGAGACGCTCCTCATTATCCATGGGTTATGGGTTATGGGTCATGGGTCATGGGTCCTATACTTTGGACCATGGGTATCCAAGTAGATACAATGTATCTAGTCAATGGGTTATGGATTAGCTTCATGGGTTATGGATATGCTCCATGGGTATGGGTACGGGTCATGGGTCATGGTTTTTACCCATCCTAATAAACTATTACAATAGATGAATCATTACAACAATTTATATTAAATGACTATATATGTAGATGCTTTAAAAAAATAACATGTATCCTTATAATTTTACTTATGATAACTTTATATTTGTTATCAACAAAACACAAAGAGATCGCTAAATATTAATAAACGTTTTTACGATTTATTTGTATTAACAAATCACACAAACACAAAACTACATAAAAAGATCCTTTGGATCTGAGGTTACCGGTTCCCTTGGATCCCTCCCTAGAGGGATCCGGCTAGTGCAAATCAAGGGATCTGGCAGCTGGGTCAGCTTAAGTCCAGATTTTGGGTTGCAAACCGGGTTATGGGTTATGAACCATGGGTTATACAAGATGCAATGTATCTAGACATTGGGTCATGGGTCTTGGGTCATGGATCATGGATAATACCCAACATGACTTCATGCATGATGTCAGACAATGGGTCATGGGTTATGGATCAAGCACCATGGGTATGGGTCATGGACTTTGGGTTTTACCCAACAATGTTCAATGTATCTAGTCAATGGGTCAAGTACTAAGATTTTTACCCATTACATATACACATTTCCATATTATGTAAACACTAGTTGTTATACATATGTATTTCTATAAGATGTAAACATTATTACTTGTTTAGTGTTTTATATGAAAATGTAAGTGTGTTAGTAAACTATTGGCTCAAACCATTTACGTATTTTATTTGTTTCGTTAAAATGATTTTACGTTTGTTATCGATAAAACATTAGAAGATCGTAAAATATAAATAAATGTTTTTACGGCTTATTTGTATTAACACCATGAACTGGAATGCCATTACCATTACCGACAATAATATTTTTTGAAGTGCTCAAATTAATATAAGGCAAGAGTTTACCTGGAGAAGTAGTCATGTGAGATGTTGCACCGGTGTCCATGTACCAGTTTTCATCCGGAGGGTTAAGAGTCATGGTATGCATGGCTGTGTCAATATTAGTAGGTTGATACCCCATGGTAGAAGAAGCAATAGTAGGCGCATACGTCATGGTATACGCTTGTTGTGGTCATGGACCGAGAATTCCAGATTGGCCAGGTTGGGTTGTGGTCCGAACCCAGTTAGAAGTGGGGTAAGGACATGGTGGGGGAGTCCACGACTGTTTTTGCCAAGCCCATCGACCATAAGGAGCCCATGGTTGTTGTCGTTGTTGTCTAGGATAGTGACTTCGGTTGTTGTTGTTGTTGTAGCCTCGACCTCGACCACGTCCACCATGACCTCGGCCATTAATGTTATGACCACCACCTCGCCCCCTGGTGTTATTGGTGTTGTTGAAATAGCCAGAGCCAGTTGTGTTGCGAGAATTGTTTGAACCACTAGTGTGGTTTGATTTAGATTTGTTGGCAGAGGTAGTGGTGAGAAGAGCAGATCCCGCGGTTGTAGCATTGGTAGCAGCCTGTTTTTGCTTACGAGTTTCTTTGAGACATGCTACAAGTTGTGTAAGACGGCCTGTGTGTTGGAGATGAGAGACGACACTATCATAACTTTCATTGAGACATGCTACAAGTTGAAGCACGAGACGATCATTTGAAACAGGAGAACCCACGTTGGAGAGTTGATCGGCTAGAACCTTGAGTTCTTGACAGTAAGAAGAGACATTGGAAAAGTTGTCAAGACGGATGAGATCATTAGAGATCGTGTTGTAGATCCATTGAAGGACAATGGCGTCGAGCCGAGACCAAGTTTCAGGGGTGATGGGATCATATGTCTCTTTGTATTTGTTGGTGGAGGAAGAGGCAGCAGGTTTGGGGATGATGTGGCCGATGACCTGATATGCACGATAATGAATTTTAAACAACTCATCCCACGATGAGTATTGGCTCTTTTCCATCTCAAGAGTGATGGGGATAAGTTTTTTGATGTTGGTGACAGTGAGAGCAGGGTGAAATTTATTGTCGGCCATTTGTGATAAATAGAGATTTTAGAGTGGAGGAAAACTAGAGAGATGATTAAGATGGTACGTCAGGAAATAAGGCCTGATACCATGAAAGAATGGAATCAGTTGCTTTTCTCATTCATGATCAATACTATATATACAATAAAGTCCCTAACTAAGTGAGAGATATTTTGGGACTAGATATGACTAGTTATACATTGATATTTACTATCTACATTTATGGGATAGTTTGTTACAAATAACTTATTTAATATTATCAATCATGGAACTAATAGCAATTAGAACATTGGGTGATGAGGATTACGTGTGATAAGAAGATGTAGTGGGTGATTGTTGTAGCACGACATTCTCCTCAAGAAAACAATGGAATGCACGTAAATGTGGGAAGTTTTTTTCTATGACGTATGATGCGTGCAAGTTCGGGAAATCGGCTACGCGTGTAAGACATTAATAACATATGTCACTAAACTCGAGTCACTTACCTTTGAGCCAAGATTGGCAAGGCGGTTGACTTTGCTCTTAATTGCTTGAAAGTAATCGGCGACAGAGAGACTTCCAATGCCCATATTGCGGATCACGTTATCAAGTTGTATGATGTGAGCATCCTTGTTGGTATGAAAGATGCCTTTTAAACGATCCCATGTTCCATAAGCGGTGTCACTATTATCAATGACCATGTCAACGATCTTTGGAGAGATAGTTGAATACATCTATATGACGACTAAAGAATCATTCGTGTCCTGATGAGGGTCGACGGGGGTTGTGCTCGTGGATGTGGTTGTAGACGAGGCCTCAAGATGATGTTGTACATCGTCTTTATGTAAGTTCTACTTAATAAATATGCAATATATTAGACTTTTACGATTCATTTCTTCTTCTATTTCTCCTCCGTTTTTGCCATTGTTGGTCCACAACTAGCCGCCATCGCCTCTCATCCCTTGTGTAAACTGGAAGATTGTAAAACTTAACGAGATTCGTTCTTATTACTTATTAGAACACACTAATCTACATGAAAACTAAAAGATATAAAAAACGGTGTTGTGTCTCCTAACTTTGTATGTATGAAACAATTAATATTGAAACCCATATACATTTTCAAAGAGCAAACTACAAACATGTTTATAGATTATCATGATGAAGCAATAAACAAATGTTACACGTAGTAATGTCAGGCCCAAAGTTATGGCCCATAACCGATCCATACGAATGTAACCCATGTGCAAGTCTAACTATATTAAATTAAAGAGTAAACTGCAAAAATCATCCTTGTGGTTTGTGTATTTTCGCAAGAATCATCCCTATCTCAAACCTTTAGCATTAAACATCCCCAAGTCCACAAACCTTTGGCATTAATCATCCCTGAGCACTAACGTCGTTAGTTTTACCCGTTAAGTGTTAAATAATATTTGCCCGTTAGTCCCTCCGTTAATATTTTTTGCACCGTTAGTCCTCATTTTACGTTTTCATCTATTTTTTTACGTTTTTGCCCGTCTTTACTCGTTTTCGTCCATTTTTATATGTTTCGTCCGCTTTTTATCCGCTTTCGTCCATTTTTTTTACGTTTTCGTCTTTTTTTTACATTTTCGTCCATTTTTAACGTTTTTGTCCGTTTTAACTCGTTTTCGTCCGTTTTTATATGTTTCGTCCGCTTTTTATCCCTTTTTTTACGTTTTCGTCCATATATTTTTGCGTTTTTGTCCGTTTTTATACGATTTTGTCCGTTTTTTATGTTTTAGTCCGTTTTTTATGTTCTCGTCCTTTTTTTTTAGTTTTCGTCTGTTTTTTTTACGTTTTTGTCCGTTTATTTACGTTTTTGTCCGTTCTTTATGTTCTCGTCCTTTTTTTTAAAGTTTTTATGTTTATGTCCGTTTTTACTCATTTTCTTTCGTTTTTATATGTTTCGTCCGATTTCTATCCCTTTTTTTATATTTTCGTCCATTTTTTTACGTTACTCATTTTTTACGTTTTTGTACGTTTTTACACGTTTTCTTCCGTTATTATAAGTTTCGTCCGCTTTTAATCCGTTTTCGTCCATTTTTTATGTCCGTTTTTACTCGTTTTCATCCGTTTTCGTCCATTTTTTATGTTTTTAAACGGACAAAAACGTAAAATACGAGGAAAAAAGAACAAAAGGACAAATGGACGAAAACATAAAACGGACGAAAACGTATAAAAACGGAGCGATAAAACATAAAAAACGGTAAAACGACAAAAAAATAGAAGGACAAAACGTAAAAAACGGACAAGAACGTGGAAAACGTAAAAAAAACAGACGAATACATATAAAAAACGGACAAAAACAGATAAAAAGCGGACGAAACATATAAAAACGGACAAAAACAGGTAAAAACGGACAAAACGTAAAAAAAGAGACTAAAACGTAAAAAAACGGACGAGAACATAAAAAACATACGAAACATAAAAAACGGAGGAAAACGTAAAAAAAATGGACGAGAACGTAAAAAATTGACAAAAACGAAAACAAACGGACAAAAACGTATATAAACGGACGAAAACGCAAAAACGGACGACAACGTAAAAAAAATGACTAAAAAGCGGACGAAACATATAAAACCGGAAGAAAACCAGTAAAAACGAACAAAGACGTAAAAAGACATAAGCAGCGTAAAAAAACAGACGAAAACTTAAAAAAACGTACGAAAACGTAATAAACGTAGAATAAACCGGACGAATACATATAAAAAACGGACGAAAACGGATAAAAAGCGGAAGAAACATATAAAAACGGATAAAAGCGAGTAAAACGGACAAAAACGTAAAAAAAAGAGACGAAAACCTAAAAAACGGACGAGAACGTAAAAAACGTAAAAAAAACGGACGAAACATATAAAAACGGACGAAAAGGTAAAATGAAGACTAACGGTGCAAAAAATATTAACGGAGGGACTAACGGGTAAAATGAAACCTTGCACTCGTTTAGTCCCTATTTTGGATGGGCCGTTAGTTTCTCCGTTAATTGTTTGCACCGTTAGTCCTTCCGTTAATAATTTTTGCACCGTTAGTCCTATTTTTTCAAATAATATTTTTCGCCAGTTTGTCCCTCCGTTAATAATAGTTTTCGCCCCTTTTTTTTAAGTTTTTGTCCGTTTTCGTTCGTTTTTTATCCGTTTTAACGTTTTTCGTCCGTTTTATCCGTTTTTGTTTGTTTTTTATGCGTTTTTGACGGTTTTTATCCATTTTCGTTCATTTTTTATCCGTTTTCGCCCAAATTTGGTATGTTTTGTCCGTTTTTATCCGTTTTCATTCGTTTTTTATCCATTTTCGTCGGTTGTTTTTATCCATTTTCGTCGGTTGTTTTTATACGTTTTCGTCCATTTTTTACGTTTTCGTCCATTTTTTTATCCATTTTTATCCGTTTTACGTTTTTATCCGTTTTCATTCATTTTTTATCCATTTTTTACGTTTTCGTCCATTTTTATCCATTTTCGTCGGTTGTTTTTATATTTTCGCCCTTTCTTTTACATTTTTGTTTGTAAAAAAAAGATGAAAACGTAAAAAAAGGGCAAAAACAGCCTAAAAAGGATGAAAGTGTATAAAAACAGAAAAAAGATGTAAAAGAAGGACGAAAACGTATAAAAACAAAAAAAAACGTAAAAAGATGGATGAAAACATATAAAAACGAACGAACACGGATAAAAAACGAACAAAAACGTAAAAAACGGATGAAAACATATAAAAACAGACGAAAAAGGATAAAAACGTAAAAAACGGATGAGAAACGTAAAAAACGGGCGAAACGGATAAAATACAAACGAAATAGGATAAAACGGACAAAAACGGATAAAAAACGGACGAAAATATATAAAAACATACGAAAACGGATAAAAACATACAACAAACATAAAAAAACAGACGAAAACGGATAAAAACGAAAAAAAATGGCTGAAAAACGTAAAAAAAACGGGTGAAAACGGATAAAAAAACAAACGAAAACAGATAAAAACGGACAAAACGAAAAAAAAATGGCGAAAACGGATAAAAAACAACGAAAAGGGATAAAAACGTAAAAAAATGGACGAAAACGGATAAAATGGACAAAAACGTAAAAAAACGGACGAAAACATATAAAAACATGCGAAAACGGATAAAAAAACGAATGAAAAACAGATAAAAACGAACAAAAACGTAAAAAAAGTAGGCGAAAACGAATAAAAAACGAACAAAAACGGATAAAAACGGACAAAAACGTAAAAAACTGTCGAAAAGGGTAAAAAAAATAGACAAAAACGGATAAAAACGGACTAAAACGTAAAAAACGAACGAAAACATATAAAAACAGACGAAAATGTACGAAAACGTAAAAAAATGGGGGAAACGAATAAAAAACGAACGAATTTCTGAGGATGAGTATCGCGGTGTTGCCAACGCTGTTTCTGAGTCATGTTGGCTTCGGAATTTACTACGTGAGCTTCATACATCATTGTCATCTGCTACTATTATTTATTGTGATAATGTGAGTGCAATGTACTTGTCTTCTAACCCTGTTCAGCATCAGCGTACCACGCATATTGAGATTGATATTCATTTTGTTCGTGATTTGGTTGCTATTGGTCAAGTTCGAGTTCTGCATGTTCCTTCTCGGTTTCAGTATACTAATATTTTTACCAAGGGGTTACCATCTGCCTTGTTTTCTGATTTTCGTGACTGCTTGAGTGTTCTGTCTCCTCCCGCTCAAACTGCGAGGGAGTGTTAGTCTATTTGTATTAGTATTAGTATTGGCCCATTGTATATTCGACCCATTATGTATCCTGTATAATTTTGATGTACCAAACATTATTATTCATTCGATATACACAAACTTACAAAAACGGACAAAACGTAAAAAATGGGGCAAAAACTATTATTAACAGAGGGACTAACTGGCGGAAACTATTATTTGAAAAAATAGGACTAACAGTGCAAAAATTATTAACGGAGAGACTAACGGTGCAAAAACTTAACGGTGAAACTAACGACCCATCCAAAATAGGGACTAAATGAGTGCAAGGTTTTAAAAATAGGTATCTCTGGTGTAATTAAAACGACTTAGGGACTAAATATGAAATCTGAGCAAACCACAAGGACCAAACGTGTAATTTTTTCTTAAATTAATTTTTGATAAATTAACAAATATTTGTTACTCAATTGTACGTCTATAATTATTCCAAAAATACCTGGTGTTTTAATGCTTATATTTAAGAATAATTTCACGTATAACCCAATCTAAACAGCAAAATGTCATATATACCCAAAATAATGTTTTAAATGTATGATGTACAATGTATTTAAAACATATTTTTGATAAATATGTTAATTGTGTTTAGTCCATTGTATGGAATTGACCCCTTATCATTACTAGCAGGGTGCCCGCGTGATGCGGCGGCGGGTACCCTGCGACTAAATTTTTCGACGAACAAAGTTTATTTTGTTTTGGACTGCTAGATTTCAGTTTTATGTTTTGGAAGCTTAATTAGATTGTACATTGTGGTTAAATAGTTGTATATTTTGGTGAATGGATGTTTTTTATAGTGTATTAATTGTATGTGTTGAATAGTATTTTTTTTTTAATTTTATTTGTGCTTCATATAGTTTTAAATTATGCTTATTTACTTGTATTTGCTTAAAATTTTATTTTTAGTGTATTCATGTGTAGAAGCTTAATTCCACAATAAAGGTGTATATTGGCAGGAACACCTTGATCTCGGGTGCCTTTTGGCATTGTCCACTCCACAAGGAATAGCTCCGGCAACTCTCCTGGCCTAGTGGGGCATCAACTGGAGTTAGCACGAGCCAAGACTCGGACCCCTGAGATCTTATTCCACAAAGTCTCTCCAGTGTGCCCATAGGTTTTGCGGAGGTGGGTACCTATCTGAAGCAAATGTCAAGGATGAGACTTGAATCTGGGTCTATTGACTCAAGGACAAGTTGTACTTTGTGGTTAAAAAGTTGTATTTTTGGATGAAATGATGTTTTTAATAGTGTATTAATTGTATTATATGAGTAGTGTGTTTTTAGTTTTATGTGTGCTTTAGATACTTGTAAATAATGCTTATAAAGTAGTATTTGTTTAAAATTCTATTTATGATGGTGTTTTTTTTTTTTTTTTTTTTTTGAACGGCTGAAAGTTGAATATATAAACTAGCAAGAAGCTAGAAAATTACAGAAAAGGATTACAAAGCCATTGAGACCAGTTATGCACTTTCCTACGTCTAAATTTAAGCCAAGTAAAAGAAACTAAACGAATAGAATCAAAAATATCACATTTCCTCATGGGACATGAATGAAATGTGATGGAGTTTCTATACTTCCATAGAATCCAAAACGTAGAAGCAACTATAACAAACATATGGTCCTTCTTGGCATTTGAACCCGGCAAAGCGTTAACCCATGAAGTATAATCTTCAAAACCCTTGATCCGATAAGTTGCACCAAATACAAATTAAACGCCAAACATTTGAGGCCACATCACAAGAAAAGAAAACATGCTCATTCGACTTGACATGCCGATTGCATATCGGGCAAAGGATCGAAGCAATGTCTAAACCACGTTTGGAAAGGTTAATACGATGTGTTAAACGATCCAAGCGAAATCTCCAAATAAAGATGTTAACTTTTATTGGGAGGCAATTATTCCATCTAGTTTCCATGTTTAAAGAAGGAAGAAGATGATGATCTATGTAGGAGTGTGTGGAGCTCACCGTGAATAAACCATCAGAACCAATAGATTACCGTGATAATAAATAGAAAGAAAGTGTCTTCTTTCATTATAACTAGTATAGATTATACTTTTTACTTTCATTTATGTAAAGTGTCATCTCATATTAAACCCGAGTGGGTGCCAAAGTTAGAAGCTCATTTTCTCTGTTTTTGAAAGCTAATATACATATTGAAAATGTCCTAGTCAAATGAGGTTATGATGGGACGATGCGTGTCTATATTCATGTAAAATGTTTGATTTTATGTGGGTGCTTTACTTACATAAAAAAGCTAAGGTTCTTTTTATAGGAGTTGAGAGTTTGCAACTCACGAGAATCAAAATAAGTGGTTAGCTATTAAAAGAATCACGTAAAGTTTGACATAACATCTCTCCACAGTACATGACATGCACTTTTAGGCAATGTTTTGAAACTAACCGGTTGAACCGGTTGCGGCAAACGAGTTAAGTGACCCGGTTCTCAAAACCTAGCCTTGTTTGGTATTTTTCATTTTTTTTTAAAACTGGGTTGACCCGGTTGAATAGGCAACTTTCATGTTTAATTCTTACAACTAATAAGTATTACTTACGTATTTTTACAGCTAATAACTCACACAAACACACATAACTAGTTAATAGTCTAACTTTTGTTTTATTGGGCAACTTTTGTTAGTTTTATGGATATAAATTAGTAGACGTGAGTTAGGATCGAACTCGAGACTACGGGATTGCACACTTTACGTATGAGAATTTAAAGTTAATAATTAAATATAAACGTTATATTTATTTATTTATTAAACGAAATAACTAACGAACGTTAAGTAATTAATGTAATGGACTAACGGGCGTTAAATGTATTTTGAAAAGGACTAGATTGCAAAGTTTGGAAGTTTCCGGAATCCCTTGGGGATGTGATGCACCGATCGGCCAAGGAAAAAGGAAACAAAGCCACAACTTGTTCACCAAGTTTGCTTGGGTATATATACAAGGCTAGGGGTCTTGTTTTTGCATCTCTTGTATTCATTAGCTAAACCCTAAAACAGTTTTGTGTGTGTTTTTGCTCTCCAAACCGATCGGCCATCCTCAAGGGTGTCGATCCAAACCTTTTTCCAAAACAAAGTTATTTGTTTGATAAAAACTAGCATTACTTTAATTCGGTTTAGTATGTGTGTACAAGAACATAGTAATAACACACTATTGTTATTATTCTTGGATTGAATTACAAAACGGTAAGGGGTAATTCATATAATCCTAATTATATCAAATTAGGGTTCATCCGTTGCTAGTTTGTGGATTTGATTCTTGTTCGGCTAGAATCAAGAAAATGAACGCATATTCTTTTATGTTAATTAATTGTTCATTAATAAATCCTATATGCTTCCGCTTGAATACTTGGATGTTTGTGATTATTTATTTGAATGTCTTGATATATAATTCCAACAGTGGCATCACGAGTCATTAGTTTTTAATGAGTAATTAATTACATAAACGCGTAATAAAACAAATAATTGTATGTTGTTTGATATGTTAATCTAGGGTTTATGTTTATTTTTTGTTTTGGTCGATTTTTTTTGTTAATTGGGGCGTACCCTAATTTTTTAGGTCGACACATACATAAAATTTTTAGGGTTTTGAAAATTGTTTGCTAACCTTATTAAAACCTAGAATTAATATATTGGTTCCGTGATTAATTCATGAATAATTTGTTATGTGTCATGGAATTTGATATGCGATCTTGTGACTTATTTGTATAATTGTTATGATATCCATGATTATACATGCATGTTAGTCATGGATAAGTTGCTTTGATATTGTTTAATTGTTGAGACATATTTATTTAAGATAAATCTTGAATTGGGGAAGACTCCAATTATATATAATTAATGAATCAATTATGTGCAATTTGGTATATTATTAATTATGGGTTTAGGCAATCGATTCGTCGATGTATGTGGCTCACTCTCAATTGAGAGAGTGAAAGCCCTAATTAATATATACATTAATTTAACCTAGATATTGATTATTAATAGGGTTTTATCGAATAAGTTGCATGTGGCTACTTGTTTACACGTATAAATTGTTTATTATGTGCGCATTATTTTTTAGTAGTTTATTTTTTATTAGTATTACTTGTTTGTTTATTATGTGCGACAGTTTAAGTAAAGGGTAATTTTGAATAGAAAAATAATACGGACTAAACAATGACGAAATTTGATTTGTTTTGGAAGAGTTAAGTTTTCAGTAGTTTAATTGATTGGTGACTTTGGTACAAATGACTGAACGGCTCACCCATTAGAATGAACTATAAAGGGGTTAATAAATAAGTGCGCACAATCACACTGAAAGGATGTCTAAGGTTATGCTTTGCGCTTACCTGGTCCTCTGCCCCCTTGATGAGTGTCTAAATACTCATCATTTTTGTGTAATCTAAACTGCAAAATCATCTGAAAACACTCAGAAACACATCAAAATGATCAAATTATCACAAATCAGTGTTTTATGTGTTTTAAATGCAAAAATATCAAAATCAGATGAAAAATGTATCAAGTTTGCAATATTGGCAGTTTTAGTCCCCCAAGTTTTGAAAGTTGTCAAATCTAGTCCCTGGAATATCAAAATGTGGAATTTTATCATTCAAGGTCCTTAAAGTATTCTAAGTTGTTTAAAATGATCCTTGAATGAATTTTTGGTCAATTGGCAAGAAAGGTCCTCAAACTTTGGAAAATTGCAAAATTAGTCCTTGGACCTTTAAAAATGGATTTTATGCAAAAGGGTCCTTGTTCTATAAATGTTTGTCATGTTTGGTCCTTGAGAGAGCATTGGAAAAATGGCATTATCAGTCCTTGAAGTTTGATGAAGTTGCAATTTTAGTCCTTATAATATCACTAATCCAATCCGGACCCTTTGATCTAATCCAATCCAATCCGGCCCAACAATATCAAGCCCAACCCTTTGGCTTGACCCTTGACCCCCCACCCTTGAGCCAGGCCATTACAATTTGGCCCTGCCACAACCCATTTTGGCCTCCCCTTTGTTATTAAGCTCGGTCAACAGAAAGTCAAACCAGGGCAAAAGCGCGCCCAAAACAGCTTTCCATGTAGCTCTCCTCTCCCATAGCTGATATCTCAAAACCAGTCCTGGTTTTCACCACATTTTCAACACCCCTCCCATACTATGTCCCCTCCACCTCCTCTAAACTCCAAAACCTTTAATTATCTCAACCAAAACCAATTAAAGCTAAAACCTGCTCAAAGAAAAATTGGCGCCAAATCCATGTGGACGGTTCTGATGAGTTTCAAAGATCCAATGGCTAGATTTTGGTGGGAAAGTTTCAGAGGACTTGAGAGATGCTAAAAAGTCTATAAAGTGGAGAGAGGAAGCAATGCATCAAGTATCTAGAGTACTTTTAAAATTTTCTTTAGTCGTTTTTTTTAGTCTAAGATTTCCAGTGTATGTTTTTAAATCCAAGTACTTTGTTTAAGTTTCTCATGTGTATTTGAACCTCTTTTAATAAGTAATTTCAAGTTTTAAAGTTTAAATCAGTTTATGCAATTTTTCTTTAAGAATCTCATATGCTTCAAATGTTGTTATTGGTTGTTTATATGAACTGAGTTAGCTCACATAAGCTCCCAAATAGCTTATAAGAGCTATTAGAAACACTAAAATTCAGTTTAGCTTCAAAAGGTTAAAAATCACAAAAATACCAATTAAATAGGTGAAAAATCAAAAATCACTTGGAGAAGGTGTTCACAGCTGGAGCAAGGTGTATCATGGATGGCCTTAGGTTAGTAGCTTATTGGTAAGCTTATAGGGGTGTTCATTGGTTCTGAATCTCAGTTTTGAGCTTGGAAGCTTTTGTAAGCACTTTTGACCAATTTGGCATTTCATTGTTATAGTTGTTAATTAGCTTCAATTTCTGTTTCTTTGTGATATCTAGTTATAATCAAGTGTGTTTAAACCTTAAAATCAGTAGCTTGTTCTTTTCAAGTTGTAGTTTACAAAAATTTGGTTTTTGAGTTAAAACGCATAATCATCAATTCTTAGTTTATGGTTGTTATGGTTGTTGATTTAGTGTTCATTAGTTCTAATTTAGGATTATACAAGATCTGGAATCAATCTCATGGTTTTAATTTGTGTTTTGTTCTAAAAATCTTCATAACAGTAATATAAAGTGGTGTTTGGATCTTTGAGTTTGAAAGTACTTTGGTCTTTGGTTTTGTTGGAATTCTGTTTAACTAAGTCTAAATACCTGATTTCAGTCATAAAAGTAAGTGTTCATAAGTAAAAAGTCAACATAGCAGTTAATCAAATCTTGGGAGTCCACTGTTGGAATGTAATAAGATAGGATCATGATTTTGTGTTAGAAAGTTAATAATCTTGCTCAAATCAGTTTTAGTTAACCTCAAAACAACATATTAAGTGCTTAAGATCAGATCAAAGTTCATCTAAGTCAAACTTTTGGTTTTTATCAAAAAGTCAAAATCTCATAAGGTCGTTTTTGAATAAAAAAGATATTTTCACTGTGGGTTTATTAATAGGATCCAGCTTATAATCTTTTGGATTTTTAAAGTCTAGTTGCTAAAGAAAAATACAAAAATGCTAGTTCTTGGTTTCTCAGCTTTTTGAGTACTTATTTTCTAGCTTATTGTGAGTACCTGTTTCATTAAAGTGCCCTGTGCACAGTTGATAAGCCCAAATTGATAAGCTTGCACTGAGCTTATTAGTTGTCCAAATCTTGTGTTCTCTGGTTCTTTGGAAAGCCAACCTGGTCCTCTTGGATTTTCAAGCTTAAGATCTCACTTTTGAGCTTGTTAGCTAGGGCTGCAACAAGCCTCTAGCTTGTCCCATTTCTGTCCTTATCATAAGTTCTTGTCTGCTTATTTCTAGCTTATTAGTGTGCTTCTTTGAATGTTTTAGCTTCATTTCAGTTCACATAGATTGCTTGCATCCACTTTGAGTCTTTGTTTCAGCTGGCAAGCTTGTTTGAGCTTATTTCCACCAAATAAGCTCATTTAAGCACTGTTGGGTTTTTAAGCTTGTAAACAGCTTATTTGTGGTTTATAAAATTTTTGTCTTTATTAAAGTTTCATATTTTCAGTATTAAAGTAGATTTCAAAAAGAAAATCCAGAAAAAGTCCAATTAAAAATCAGTGATAGCATTTATTTAATAGTTTTAGCTTTTTGATTTTTCTTTTTAGCTTATTAATAAGCAAATCTTGTTTTTCTATTTTTCTTTGTTTTCTGTTATCATATAGGATTTTTAGAAAAAGTTTCATAATTTTCTCTATCTATTTAGTATTTATTATAATTTTAAATAGTTAACAAATAATAAATAATTAGTAATAAATAATTAAAAAGCATAAAAAATATCTTTTCTGTTTTAAAATTAGTTTTATCATATTTTATATTTTTCAAAGTTAAAATTTTATTTTTCCAAGTTTATTTTATATTTTCTAGTAATTAAGTGTATTTTAAATAATAATTAATTAGTAATAATTAAATAAAAGTGTGAAAAATATATTTTTAATTTTAAAATTAGTTTTATAGTATTTTAGATTTTTCTGAATCATAAGTTTATTTTTCTAGCCTTATTTTGTATTTTCTTCTATTTTAGAGTATTTACTAAATAGTTAAAATAGTTTTTAATTAAAAATAATTAATTAAATAGTGTTAAAAATAATTTCCTTTTTCTAATAATTTTCTTTTATTTTTAGGATTTGAAAAATGTTATTTTCATCTTTTTAGGTCTTTTATTTCTTAGTTTTCACTTTTTATTTTTTGTGTATACGTAGTTTTTAAACTTACGTTTACGTTTCTTTGATCTGATTGTTGTGCTTTCCAAATCTGTACTCCATTCCACTCCAATCAATCAGTAGTGTATTAATTCTAATCATAACCTTTGCAGATCACTATCCTTAGTGATCACTCCTTCATCTGAATCAGTTTTACACACCATTGAGTCTCCGTGGGACATAACGACCCGGGAATTCAATCTATTCTCCAGGACTTCATTGCATTTGTGTCTGAGCAGTTTTAAGTCTGTTTAGACTTGACGGTTCAGCGCAGATCAAATTTTGGCGCCGCTGCCGGGGAGGCTTTAGCGTGTGTTTAGCCATTTTCAGATCCATTGTTGCACATACCCACCATTTGTAAAAAGTTTTTGTAAAGTTATAAGAAAATCAAAAAAGTTCATTAGCACTTTTCCTAAAGTGTTAAAAACTCCAAAAAAATATAAAACAACAAAACAATCGGAACGTTTTCTATTTTGTATTCTCTTTTAAGGTGATTCTTGAAGAGATACGATTTGGTTAAACGGGACGATAACAAAAATATTGTCCAAAAGTTTTTGAACCCATCTGCACAAATCTTACCTACGTCTTTTCAGTGGTACTTAATATACATAAAAATCAACCACCGCAAATCAAGGCAGTGCACTACCTAACTGGGGGTGCAACCATAATAAGTTCCCGAACATCCGATTTAAAACTTGCCTTTGTGTCACTTGTGATTTGGTGTACCTTTTTCAAAGAAGCCATTTCATTTGTGATTATTGGTTAAGTTCACTTGTGTTTTGCCTCATTTGTTTTGAAAATTGATTTTTGTACTTAGTGCATGCGCTTTTCGTTCTTCCAGTTCTACAAGTCCACTTTCGAACTTGGAAACATTCCTCGTAGACGTAGAGGGACGTTCAGCTCCTTCAGCCGTGACGAGAACGTCTACCACCACCACCTCCTGTCGAAATGGCAGAAGACAAACCCATGAATGAGCTTCTCCAAGCACCCATCGAGGGTTACGGAGGTGCCATTGTTGTCCCACCATCGTGGTGACACTTTCGAGCTCAAAACCGGGTTGCTCAATCTAGTAACCCAAAGCCAATTCTATGGTTTTGAGCGGGATGATCCTCATGCGCACATTCGATGGTTTAACAAGATAGCATCTACCATCAAGTACAAGAATGTCCCACACGAAGCTATCAAGCTTCTTCTGTTCCCATTTTCTCTAGAGGGACAACCCGGAATTGGCTTGAGAAACAACCCCCTCGTTCTATTGAGACATGGGAAGATCTTGTCACCAAATTCGTTAACGAGTTCTATCCTCCATCCCGAACCACAAGTCTTAAGAATGAGATAATGAAATTTTCTCAGAGATTTGATGAATCATTCGGGGAGGCATGGGATCGTTACAAAGAGTTGCTTCGCAAGTGTCCGCATCACGGTTTTACCGAGCTAATGCAAATGGATACTTTCTACAATGGTCTCAATCAGACAAATCAAGACTCTTTGAATGCCTCCGTGGGAGGTAATTTCCTGAGCAAGACCACCAAAGAGGCCTTGCAGATCATTGAGAACAAGTCTCAAGTCCGTCCTTTCAGAGCTAAGACATATCAGTCTAATGCTGGACCTTCTTCTTCTTCATTCCCCGTGAGTACATCTAGCACCGATGCTAAGATTGATAAACTCACAGACATTGTTCAGGCTTTGGTTCTTGCTAACCAGAAGAAAGTCTCCTTCACTCAGACACCACCACATGCTGAAGTGAAGAAAGTTGAGAGTTGTGTCACTTGTGGTGGTCCTCACGCTTACTACAATTGTACTGCCACCGATGGTAGTCCTTTTGAAGCAAATGCTTTAGCCGGTAGTTCACAGCAAGGAGGTAATCAATACCGTCCTCAAAATGAACCACACTACAGTGCTAACACTAATCGAGCACCACCGGTTTTAACCAGAATCACAACATGCAAAACCGGAATCAAAACCAACCAAGAATGAACCAAGGTTATCAAAACCAAGGTAATTTCTATCCTGGACCCAATCAAGGTTTCCAACATCAAGGAAACCTTCATCAAAACCATTTCAATCGAGGGAATCAATTTCATGGGAATATGAATGCTAATCAAGGGAATTTTGGCTATAATCAAAACATACGGCCTCAAATTGTCCCTCCAGCTCCTCCCGTCATTACTCCTCCAGGACCATCATCGATGAGTTCTTGAAGCAGTTCATGAAGTCCCAAGATGAAATGAACAGGTTGTTGGTCAGCCAAATTGCTGATCTCAAAAAGTCTTTAAATGATCGACCCTCGGGCTCAGGTACTTTACCGAGCAACACGATCGCTAACCCGATGGGCGATGCCAAGGCGATCACAACCCGAAGTGGTGTTTCATACACTGGACCTGCTGTTCCTACTACCTCTTCTTCTTCTTCTCTCCCTAAGGTAGTGGACAGTGAACCTCCGACACACAATGGACCTACGACTCCAATGCCTCCTCCTCCTGTGGCAATGAGTCAAGTTACCAAGGAAACAACGGACAAGGTGCATTATTCTAGCCCACGAAGTACCGCACACGTCCAACCTTCGGTAGTCCAACCTCAAGTGGTCCAGAAACCCAAATCAAATCAAGGAGTTGTATTTGAACCTCCTGTAGCTCCTGTTGAGAATCAGAAATCCAAATCTTCTATTCCTTACCCATCACGTTTGAATGAGCAAAAGCTCCGTGAAAAAGCTAGTCATCAAATGGACAAATTTTTCCAAATTTTCCAAGAGTTACACTTTGACATAAGCTTTGCGGATGCTATCATGCTGATGCCCAAGTTTGCATCAACTCTCAAGCACATGTTAAGCAATAAGGAAAAGCTGTTTGAAATGGCTAAGACTCCTCTTAACGAGAACTGCTCTGCAGTCATCCTGAAGAAGCTTCCAGAAAAGCTTGGAGATCCTGGGAAATTTCTCTTACCTTGTGTATTTCCAGGAATGGTTGAATGCTTTGCCCTAGCAGATCTTGGTGCAAGCATTAATCTTATGCCATATTCAGTATGGAAGAAACTTTCTCTTCCGGAACTCACTCCTACATGCATGACTCTCGAGCTTGCTGATCGTTCCATATCCCGTCCTCTTGGCATTGCTGAGGACGTATTTGTGAAAGTAGGAAAGTTCCATTTCCCAGGTGACTTCGTGGTTGTTGATTTTGATGCCGATCATCGGGTTCCTCTCATTGTTGGTCGAGGATTCATGAGAACGGGCCGTGCTCTCATAGATGTATTTGAGCAAGAAATCACATTGCGTGTTGGTAATGAAGTTGTCACCTTCAACCTTGACCAAACTTCGAGGTACTCCGCAAATTATGATTCTGAGTCGGTTAACCGAATAGATATCATTGATGTTGCCACTGAAGAGTACTCTCAAGAAGTTCTTGGTTATTCTCATAATTCTGTGAGTGGGGATTCCACCACATCTTCTCAACCTATCATAGCCAATTCTACTCCTTCTATCACTCCTTTTGAGGGAAATGACTCCATCTCGGAAGAGATTGAGGCATACTTGGCTAGTGATTCTGTGCCTTGGGAAATTGATCACGCTCCAATTGATATTGAGGGGGACATACTTCTTATTGAGAAGTTGCTCAATGATGATCCATCATCAAACCCTCACCCTAGTGATTCAATCCCAGTTGAGATTAATCAAAATGAGATTAATCTGGAGGGAGATATTCTTCTAAAGAAAGTGTCAAACCTAGATACTTCTCCTCCTCTCCCTCCCATCAAACTTCATAAAAAGGAAGTCAAGTCAGTTGAGAAAACTGAAGAATTTCCTGAGGTTGAGCTTAAGGACTTACCTCCTCATCTCGAGTATGCATTCCTTGAAGGTGATGATAAATTACCTGTCATTATTGCTCGAGATTTGAGTGAAGATGAAAAAGCTGCTCTCATTAAAATCTTGAAGTCACACAAGCAAGCAATTGCTTGGAAACTCTCCGACATCAAAGGTATAAACCCTGAGTTTTGTACTCATAAAATCTTGATGGAGGATGACTTTAAACCCGCAGTTCAACATCAGAGACGAGTGAATCCAAAAATCCATGATGTTATCAAACAAGAGGTTATCAAACTTCTTGATGCCGGATTGATTTACCCGATCTCAGACAGTCCTTGGGTCAGCCCAATTCATTGTGTTCCGAAAAAGGGTGGTATTACTGTTATCACAAATGAAGATAACGAGTTAATTCCAACTCGATTGGTTACGGGATGGCGTGTTTGCATCGACTATCGTAAGTTGAATGACGCCACCCGTAAAGACCATTTTCCTCTACCCTTCATGGACCAGATGCTTGAGAGATTAGCAGGGAACGAATACTATTGTTTCCTTGATGGTTTCTCGGGTTACTTTCAGATCCCTATTGATCCACAGGATCAAGAGAAGACCACATTCACTTGCCCATACGGAACTTTTGCCTACAAACGTATGCCTTTTCGCTTATGTAATGCTCCTGCACGTTCCAACGATGTATGATGGCCATATTCCACGACATGATCGGGGAAACAATGGAAGTGTTTATGGATGACTTCTCGGTCATTGGGGATTCTTTTCAATCATGTCTCTCCCATTTAGATAAAATGCTTCAAAGGTGTGAAGACACCAATCTTTGTCTAAACTGGGAGAAAAGTCACTTTATGGTCAAAGAAGGCATTGTCCTTGGCCATAAGATTTCCAAGAACGGGATTGAGGTAGATAGAGCAAAAGTTGATGTTATTGCTAAGCTGCCTCATCCTACTACCGTCAAGGGTATTAGGAGTTTTTTAGGCCATGCCGGTTTCTATCGTAGATTCATACAAGATTTTTCCAAAATCGCCCGGCCTATGACCCATCTTCTTGAAAAGGATGCTCCTTTTATCTTCTCACCCGAGTGCATCAAAGCTTTTGAAACATTGAAGAAAAAGCTTACTGAAGCACCCATTCTCGTTGCTCCTGACTGGGACTTGCCTTTTGAGCTCATGTGCGATGCAAGTGATTTTGCTATCGGTGCAGTCCTAGGGCAACGAAGAAACAAGCATTTTCAGCCTATTCACTACGCAAGCAAAACTATGACTGAGGCTCAAACTCATTACACCACCACATAAAAAGAGCTATTAGCCGTGGTGTATGCTTTTGAGAAGTTTCGGCCGTACTTAATCTTGACCAAATGCGTGGTGTATACGGATCACTCGGCTCTTAAATATCTCTTTGCAAAACAAGATGCAAAGCCGAGATTGCTTCGTTGGATTCTCCTCCTCCAAGAATTTGATATCATTATACGTGATAAAAAAGGAGCTGAAAACCTGGCTGCTGATCATCTTTCCAGATTAGAAAACCCTCACCAAGATGTTTTCGAGAAAAAGGATATAAATGAAACATTTCCTCTCGAGACACTCAATGCGGTTTCTTTTCGTGGAAACTCTTCTACCCCATGGTTTGCTGACTTTGCAAATTACCATGCGGGTAACTTCATTGTGAAAGGGATGTCGACCCAGCAGAAGAACAAATTCTTCAAGGATGTTAAACATTACTTCTGGGACGACCCTTTCTTATTCAAAATCTGTGCGGATCAAGTCATCCGACGGTGTGTTTATGGACAGGAAGCTATTGACATTCTCACAGCTTGCCATGCTGGACCCACCGGGGGCCATCATAGTCCAAACTACACCGCCAAAAAGGTGTTTGATTCCGGGTTTTATTGGCCCACAATCTAT
The DNA here is from genome assembly GCA_910596185.1 of Chrysanthemum makinoi. Lineage (NCBI taxonomy): Eukaryota > Viridiplantae > Streptophyta > Magnoliopsida > Asterales > Asteraceae > Chrysanthemum > Chrysanthemum makinoi. The sequence goes on from OU343223.1 coordinate 85,286,198, forward strand.
AAAGATGCCCACGATTTTGTCAAAACCTGTGACGCTTGTCAGCGTCATGGAAATATATCTCAAAGGAATGAAATGCCACAAAATGCCATTCAAGTTTGTGAGATATTTGACATATGGGGTATTGATTTTATGGGGCCATTTCCATCTTCTCGTGGTAACAAGTACATACTCGTGGCTGTTGACTATCTGTCAAAATGGGTTGAAGCAAAAGCTCTACCCACCAATGATGCCCGAGTTGTTGTGAAATTTTTGAAATCTCTGTTTGCCAGGTTTGGAACTCCGAGAGCGATAATCAGTGATCGTGGTACACATTTTTGTAATGACCAATTTGAAAGAGTCATGCAAAAGTATGGTGTTACCCATCGTCTCTCTACTGCATACCACCTCCAAACAAGTGGGCAGGTGGAAGTTTCAAACCGTGGTCTTAAAAGGATTCTTGAAAGGACAGTAGGCGAAAATCGTGCATCCTGGTCGGATAAGCTTGATGACGCACTCTGGGCCTTCCGTACAGCTTTCAAAACACCCATCGGGTGTACTCCATACAAGCTAGTGTACGGAAAGGCATGTCATCTTCCGATTGAGTTAGAGCACAAGGCATACTGGGCCTTGAAGCATGCAAACTTCGATATACAGACAGCCGGTGATCACAGAAAAGTTCAAATGAATGAACTAAATGAACTTCGTGATCAAGCTTATGAGAACTCTTTGATCTATAAACAAAAGACAAAGAAGATTCATGACTCTAAAATCAAAAACCGCGTTTTCAACGTTGGTGATCGAGTCCTTCTTTTCAATTCAAGATTGAAGATTTTCTCGGGAAAGCTTAAGTCCCGCTGGTCTGGTCCATTCACTATTGCTAAGGTTTATCCTTATGGTACCGTTGAGTTATCTCAACCCGATGGTCCTAATTTTAAAGTGAATGGTCATCGAGTTAAGCATTACTTTGGAGAGGACATTCCCCCGTGGTTGTCCGGATTTACAAACATTCCCCATGAACCAATGAATGCGGGGATCGAGTCAAGCTAGTGACTCGGTAATCAAAAACATTAGCACGCACCATATGGGTTTTCACCCATATTTCTGTCTTCTTACCCCTTTCTACCACCCTAGTGTGGGGAGTTTCCCACTGTTGTATATTCTCATTTAAAAAAAAATCTTCTAAATAAATGGCCGTAGTATTTCCCTTTTACGTTCTTTGTTTCGGCATAACCGCCGGTACTTTGAATATTGAGGGCAATATTCATTTCTAAGTGTGGGGGGGAATTCTCACGAATTTCATATATTATCTACCCAATTCCCCCGTTTTTGGCCAAAATTTTTTTTGGAGTAAGTGTTTTACACTTTCTCATTTGGTTATCAGTCCGCCTTGTCTGTAAGACAAAAGGATTGGCTAATCCAGGAGCAAACGGCTCTTGGTAAAGATTTCTCAAATCCGTTTATATGGCTTGCAATTTGCCCAAAATTGTATGGTTCCTCAACTCCCCATCATCCTCAAAAGATAATGAGTTGGCTAGCCCGCAAGGTTATGGCTTGTGGTAAAGGCAGTGGAAAATCCATAATTGGTAATCTGCTCACCAAAGATAATTCTGATAATTTATCTAAGAGTTGGCTAGTCCGAAGGGTACGGCTTACGGTAAAGACACATCAAATCCGTTATATGGTTTATGATTTGCCAATAAATCATTTGGTTATCATTGTACCAAGATTCTTACTTGAATCAAAACAATTGGCTACTCCCGAAGTGATGGCTTTTGGTAAAGAGATAAAATCCATCAAGTTTTCTCAAATCATTGCTAGGGACTAGCAATATCTCAGTGTGGGGGATTGATGAGTGTCTAAATACTCATCATTTTTGTGTAATCTAAACTGCAAAATCATCTGAAAACACTCAGAAACACATCAAAATGATCAAATTATCACAAATCAGTGTTTTATGTGTTTTAAATGCAAAAATATCAAAATCAGATGAAAAATGTATCAAGTTTGCAATATTGGCAGTTTTAGTCCCCTAAGTTTTGAAAGTTGTCAAATCTAGTCCCTGGAATATCAAAATGTGGAATTTTATCATTCAAGGTCCTTAAAGTATTCTAAGTTGTTTAAAATGATCCTTGAATGAATTTTTGGTCAATTGGCAAGAAAGGTCCTCAAACTTTGGAAAATTGCAAAATTAGTCCTTGGACCTTTAAAAATGGATTTTATGCAAAAAGGGTCCTTGTTCTATAAATGTTTGTCATGTTTGGTCCTTGAGAGAGCATTGGAAAAATGGCATTATCAGTCCTTGAAGTTTGATGAAGTTGCAATTTTAGTCCTTATAATATCACTAATCCAATCCGGACCCTTTGATCTAATCCAATCCAATCCGGCCCAACAATATCAAGCCCAACCCTTTGGCTTGACCCTTGACCCCCCACCCTTGAGCCAGGCCATTACAATTTGGCCCTGCCACAACCCATTTTGGCCTCCCCTTTGTTATTAAGCTCGGTCAACAGAAAGTCAAACCCAGGCAAAAACGCGCCCAAAACAGCTTTCACTGTAGCTCTCCCTCTTCCATAGCTGATATCTCAAAACCAGTCCTGGTTTTCACCACATTTTCAACACCCCTCCCATACTATGTCCCCTCCACCTCCTCTAAACTCCAAAACCTTTAATTATCTCAACCAAACCCAATTAAAGCTAAAACCTGCTCAAAGAAAAATTGGCGCCAAATCCAAGTGGACGGTTCTGATGAGTTTCAAAGATCCAATGGCTAGATTTTGGTGGGAAAGTTTCAGAGGACTTGAGAGATGCTAAAAAGTGGAGAGAGGAAGCAATGCATCAAGTATCTAGAGTACTTTTAAAATTTTCTTTAGTCGTTTTTTTTAGTCTAAGATTTCCAGTGTATGTTTTTAAATCCAAGTACTTTGTTTAAGTTTCTCATGTGTATTTGAACCTCTTTTAATAAGTAATTTCAAGTTTTAAAGTTTAAATCAGTTTATGCAATTTTTCTTTAAGAATCTCATATGCTTCAAATGTTGTTATTGGTTGTTTATATGAACTGAGTTAGCTCACATAAGCTCCCAAATAGCTTATAAGAGCTATTAGAAACACTAAAATTCAGTTTAGCTTCAAAAGGTTAAAAATCACAAAAATACCAATTAAATAGGTGAAAAATCAAAAATCACTTGGAGAAGGTGTTCACAGCTGGAGCAAGGTGTATCATGGATGGCCTTGGGTTAGTAGCTTATTGGTAAGCTTATAGGGGTGTTCATTGGTTCTGAATCTCAGTTTTGAGCTTGGAAGCTTTTGTAAGCACTTTTGACCAATTTGGCATTTCATTGTTATAGTTGTTAATTAGCTTCAATTTCTGTTTCTTTGTGATATCTAGTTATAATCAAGTGTGTTTAAACCTTAAAATCAGTAGCTTGTTCTTTTCAAGTTGTAGTTTACAAAAATTTGGTTTTTACAGTTAAAACTGCATAATCATCAATTCTTAGTTTATGGTTGTTATGGTTGTTGATTTAGTGTTCATTAGTTCTAATTTAGGATTATACAAGATCTGGAATCAATCTCATGGTTTTAATTTGTGTTTTGTTCTAAAAATCTTCATAACAGTAATATAAAGTGGTGTTTGGATCTTTGAGTTTGAAAGTACTTTGGTCTTTGGTTTTGTTGGAATTCTGTTTAACTAAGTCTAAATACCTGATTTCAGTCATAAAAGTAAGTGTTCATAAGTAAAAAGTCAACATAGCAGTTAATCAAATCTTGGGAGTCCACTGTTGGAATGTAATAAGATAGGATCATGATTTTGTGTTAGAAAGTTAATAATCTTGCTCAAATCAGTTTTAGTTAACCTCAAAACAACATATTAAGTGCTTAAGATCAGATCAAAGTTCATCTAAGTCAAACTTTTGGTTTTTATCAAAAAGTCAAAATCTCATAAGGTCGTTTTTGAATAAAAAAGATATTTTCACTGTGGGTTTATTAATAGGATCCAGCTTATAATCTTTTGGATTTTTAAAGTCTAGTTGCTAAAGAAAAATACAAAAATGCTAGTTCTTGGTTTCTCAGCTTTTTGAGTACTTATTTTCTAGCTTATTGTGAGTACCTGTTTCATTAAAGTGCCCTGTGCACAGTTGATAAGCCCAAATTGATAAGCTTGCACTGAGCTTATTAGTTGTCCAAATCTTGTGTTCTCTGGTTCTTTGGAAAGCCAACCTGGTCCTCTTGGATTTTCAAGCTTAAGATCTCACTTTTGAGCTTGTTAGCTAGGACTGCAACAAGCCTCTAGCTTGTCCCATTTCTGTCCTTATCATAAGTTCTTGTCTGCTTATTTCTAGCTTATTAGTGTGCTTCTTTGAATGTTTTAGCTTCATTTCAGTTCACATAGATTGCTTGCATCCACTTTGAGTCTTTGTTTCAGCTGGCAAGCTTGTTTGAGCTTATTTCCACCAAATAAGCTCATTTAAGCACTGTTGGGTTTTTAAGCTTGTAAACAGCTTATTTGTGGTTTATAAAATTTTTGTCTTTATTAAAGTTTCATATTTTCAGTATTAAAGTAGATTTCAAAAAGAAAATCCAGAAAAAGTCCAATTAAAAATCAGTGATAGCATTTATTTAATAGTTTTAGCTTTTTGATTTTTCTTTTTAGCTTATTAATAAGCAAATCTTGTTTTTCTATTTTTCTTTGTTTTCTGTTATCATATAGGATTTTTAGAAAAAGTTTCATAATTTTCTCTATCTATTTAGTATTTATTATAATTTTAAATAGTTAATAAATAATAAATAATTAGTAATAAATAATTAAAAAGCATAAAAAATATCTTTTCTGTTTTAAAATTAGTTTTATCATATTTTAGATTTTTCAAAGTTAAAATTTTATTTTTCCAAGTTTATTTTATATTTTCTAGTAATTAAGTGTATTTTAAATAATAATTAATTAGTAATAATTATATAAAAAGTGTGAAAAATATATTTTTAATTTTAAAATTAGTTTTATAGTATTTTAGATTTTTCTGAATCATAAGTTTATTTTTCTAGCCTTATTTTGTATTTTCTTCTATTTTAGAGTATTTACTAAATAGTTAAAATAGTTTTTAATTAAAAATAATTAATTAAATAGTGTTAAAAATAATTTCCTTTTTCTAATAATTTTCTTTTATTTTTAGGATTTGAAAAATGTTATTTTCATCTTTTTAGGTCTTTTATTTCTTAGTTTTCACTTTTTATTTTGTGCGTATACGTAGTTTTTAAACTTACGTTTACGTTTCTTTGATCTGATTGTTGTGCTTTCCAAATCTGTACTCCATTCCACTCCAATCAATCAGTAGTGTAGTAATTCTAATCATAACCTTTGCAGATCACTATCCTTAGTGATCACTCCTTCATCTGAATCAGTTTTACACACCATTGAGTCTCCGTGGGACATAACGACCCGGGAATTCAATCTATTCTCCAGGACTTCATTGCATTTGTGTCTGAGCAGTTTTAAGTCTGTTTAGACTTGACGGTTCAGCGCAGATCACCCCTGTAAGTTCGAATGGAGCTACTTAGTAAGCCATAAAATGTGCAAACTCATCTTAAGGGCGAATTAGTTTTAATTCCATGCGCCACTTCGGTGGTAATTACCCGAAACACTAAGTGTTTACACTTATGCAAAAGTACGGTATAATGGACGATAATTAACACTAAATTCCTTGATTGGTGAACCGAATACCTCAATCAAAACTTTGATAATTTGATCTTTATGAATTGGTAATAAAAAGTTTTTTATTAAATTTATGCTACAAGATGAATGCATGACATCTTTGTATATATTTGATTTGACCACATAAAATCAAAACTAGTACCCTTTTTAATTAAGTTATATGCCATCTAATTAAAATGAACACTTGAAGTTGCAATTTATGTCATGAGAGTACTTGGCTAGATTGTGATGGAGAGGTAAATCTCTATGTAAAGTGAGACCTTACATGGACATATTTGCAGTTCTTTAAGTTAGACACTTAAGTTGAGTAGGAAGTGAGACTTGGACTCAATGGCATAAGATGGGATGAAACATGTTTATATTTGCAATAGCGTTGGAAAATATAAATCCCATAATGATCTAAGAGTTGGAAATTGTTTGCCAATTAATGTTCGACAGATTACCTTATTATATGCGTTCGTTGCTAGTAGATCAACTGATGTAATGAACCTATGATAATTTGGATCCTAGTTTTCGAGAAAATTATATGGTTATATGTTTATATTACCGTGGGTATATTTTATTTTCTTGAAAAGTTGTATTATCGAAAATACTAATACTTGAACTTTTTTCTATAGAAATGGCTCAAAATAACGATAACACTAACATTGCACTAAGTTCTGCGTTCAAAAGCTTTTTTGATCGAGAAAAGTTGGTAGCTCTAAGAATTTCAATGATTGGCACCGCTCTTTGAGAATTGTCTGTAGAGTTGCTGACAGGTTGAAATATCTTTATGAACCTTGCCCTGAACAACCAACTGGTCCTGATGCTACTCAAGCTCAAAAGGACGCTTGGCAACTTGAGTATAAGCGTCATAATGATGTGGCTTGTCTTATGTTGGGAACAATGGAATCTGCCCTTCAAAAGCAGTTCGAACATTATTTCCCATATAATATGCTCAATGAACTTCGAACCATGTTCGAGAAACCAGCTGCCGTCGAGATTTATGACTTGACCGACGCGTTACACAGCTGTAGGCAAGGTGAGGGTAAAACCGTGAGTGCTCATGTACTGGAAATGAAAGGTTACATGGACCAGCTAAAAGCACTTGGCAAAACTTATGATGATGACATGGCTGTGAATCTGATTAATAGATCCCTTAACAAGGATTTTAATGGTTTTGTCAGAAATTTCAATATGCATTGCGTGGGGAAGACAGATTCTTGACCTACACGCATTGCTAATTGACTATGAGAAAGGGTTGCCTCAAAAGGTTCCTACCGCCCGGTACTTGCTATTCGGGTGGAAGGATTAATAAGCCAAAACCACAGCGTGCGAACAACAAGAAGGGGAAGGGTAAGGGAAAGGTCGACAAAGGCAAACAAGTGATGGCCTATCAACCTCAACCCAAGAAGAACCCTACTCCTAGGAAGGAAAATCCTAAAAAGGATCAAGCATGCCACCACTGTAAGAGCATTGGGCATTGGAAGAAAGCGTGCTCTCTATCTTGATGAATTGCGGGCAAATAAGATGAAGTACGAAGAGTCCTTGGGCGCCGATTCTTTTGGTAATTTATTTGTCATTGAATTATTTACTCTAAATCATAATAATTCCTGGTTATATGATACGGGCTGTGGTATTCACATTTTTAATACACTGCAGGGGTTTAAAGTGGAAAGGAAGCTTGCCTATGGGGAGCAATATATGCACGTGGGAAATGGCGCACATGCAGCTGTTGAAGCCATATGAACGTTTAGTTTAGTATTGCCTTCGGGCTTAGTACTGTTATTGAACAATTGTCATTACGCACCTTCTATAATTAGAGGTGTTGTTTCCTTTTCAGTATTGTTTACTCATACTATTTCACGTAATGGAATTGATGTTTCTTTAAATTGTGTTTTTTATTTTAAAGCAATTACTGTGAATGGTGTGTTTGAAATTGATGTGATTGGAAATGAATCTAACAATAATAATAATTTGATGTTTAGCATTAACAAGAAGATAAAGTTAGACTTGAATTCTTCTTATCTTTGGCATTGTAGACTTGCTCATATAGGCAAGGCTCGCATGCATAAGCTGCAACAAGAAGGGCTTTTGCAAAATATCAATGATGAATCAATTGATAAATGTGAGTCATGCATATCTGGGAAGATGACTAAGAAACCTTTTCATAGCAATATGGAGAGGGCTTCTGATCTACTTGGTCTTATTCATACTGATGTGTGTGGACCACTTAGACATGTGTCAAAGAGAGGTGCTAGCTACTTCTTAACCTTTAGTGATGATTTCAGCTGTTATGGTTATGTTTATTTGCTTAAGCATAAACATGAGGTGTTTGAAACATTTAAGGTTTTCAAAGGTGAAGTAGAACTGCAATTGGGAAAGAAGATTAAAGCTCTTCGATCCGATAGAGGAGGCGAGTATCTAAGCCAAGAGTTTAAAGATTACTTAGCTGAGAATGGAATTGTCCAGAATCTCACTTCTCCATATACTCCACAACAAAATGGTTTATATGAGAGAAGAAATCGTACATTGTTGGACATGATACGATCTATGTTTAATCTTACCACTCTACCTTTATCCTTTTGGGATTATGCTTTGGAATCAGCTGTTCGCATTCTAAAAGAAGGTTGATAAGACACCATATGAAATATGGCATGATAAAGCTCCTAACCTGTCTTATTTAAAGGTATGGGGTTGCGAGGCGTATGTTAAACGTGACTCAGCAGATAAACTCCAACAAAGATCTGTAAAGTGTATCTTCGTAGGATACCCTAAGGAAATTATGGGTTACTACTTTTACTATCTAACTGAAAATAAAGTAATTGTTGCTAGGTATGGAGATTTTCTTGAAAGAGATCTCGTATCTCAAGAATTCAGTGGGAGAGTTTATGATCTGGAAGATGATCAAGAAGATGCATTACCTTTTGAAAATACTAACGTACTTCGGTAGAACGATAGTCTGGGTCCTCCACCAGAAGTTGAAGTGATTCCCGTTCGTAGATCCGTAAGGAATACGCGTGCACCTGAACGTCTATGTCTTAACGTAGAGGTTGAGGAAACTATGTTAGGAGATCTTGGAGAGCCTACTAGTTATAAAGTTGCCATGGCAAGTCCTAATAAGGATAATGGCAAGTTGCAATGAATGGGGAAATGCAATCCATGAGAGAAAATGAAGTCTGGGTAGAGGTTGACTTACCTCTAAACGCCAAGGTGGTTGAAAGTAAGTGGCTCTATAAGATTAAGACTGACATGGATGGCAATGTACACGTCTATAAAGCTCGTCTAGTTGCGCAAGGTTTTACTCAAACTTATGGCATTGATTACGAGGAGACCTTTTCTCCTGTAGCGGACATTATAGCTATTAGAATTCTCATAGCTATAGCAGCATACTATGACTATGAGATATGGCAAATGGATGTCAAAACCGCCTTCTTAAATGGTCGCTTAGATGAAGACATCTATATGAAGCAACCTGAGGGGTTCGTGAATCCACAATTTCCAAACCATGTATGCAAACTTCAAAGGTCCATTTATGGATTGAAGCAAGCATCAAGGCAATGGAATAAAAGATTTGATGAAGAAATCAAAAGGTATGGATTTATTCAAAATCTTGATGAGCCGATGTAATTTTCCTAATTCTTTTTGTCGATGACATATTAATTATGGGAAAAGACATTCCGAGTTTGCAAAATGTTAAGGCATATCTTGGGAAGTGTTTTTTCCATGAAGGATTTAGGAGAAGCTGCATACATTCTGGGAATCAAGATCTACCGAGATAGGTCAAAGCGGTTAATTGGTTTAAGTCAAAGCGCTTACATTGATAAAATATTGAAGAGATTCAATATGCAAAATTCCAAGAAAGGATATTTGCCGATGGAAGTAAAGCATGGCTTATGTATCAATATGTGTGCTTCAACACTGTGAGGTGGCACGCATGCAGAAAGTTCCTTATGCTTCGGCTGTAGGATCTATTATGTATGTTGTGAGATGCACAAGGCCAGATGTGGCGTTCGCTCAAAACATGACCAGTCGATATCAACAGAATCGGGGTGAACTTCACTGGATTGCTGTTAAACATATTCTAAAGTATCTTAGGAATACGAAAGATATGTGTTTTAGTGTATGGAGGAAATCCAGACACAGAACTTGGTGTTACAGGTTACTGTGATGCGTCCTGAAAGTGTGATAAAGATGATACGAAGTCTCAGACGGGTTATGTCTTTGTCATCAATGGAGGAGCAGTTGACTGGAAGAACAAGAAGCAGAGTACGATTGCGATGTCTGCAACGAAGCGAATACATAGCCGCCGGAAGCGCAATGGAGGCCGTTTGGATTAGGAAATTCATTTCAGGGCTTGGTGTTATGCCTTCAATTAAATCACCTATTGATATGTATTGTGACAATTCTGCCGCAATCATATTTGCCAATGAACCTGGAGTCATGAAGGGCACCAAACATTTTCTACGGAAGTATCACTATGTTCGGAAACAAGTCCATGAAGGTGAAATAAATCTACTAAAAGTTCACACAAATGATAACTTAGCTGATCCTTTCACTAAGGCTTTAGCTAAAGACAAGCTTATTGGACTTGCCAATGGAATTGGACTTCGTTTAGCTAATAGTTTCATGCATAACTGTGATTAGTATTTGGATAAAGGATATTGTAAAACATTTATTATTTTCAATGAAATAAAGTTTGGATTATGTTTATTTTCATTTATAATATTGTTGTCCTATATTTGCATGTTTAATCCATGAGTAACTAAGTTATTCTAAATGTCCGTTGTCGATTAATGATATGGGAGTATCATTAAACTAAGACAAATCTGAGAGATGTGGTAGAATATACTTGAAAGTATATTGATGAGAATGCATACCAATTTCAGATGATATTCAATGAATTGAATATAGGACTTATCCCAACTACATAATTTACTTTGTGGATATTGTTATAAGTAAATTATGAATAGTTATCGTCAGACTTGAGATACCAGATAAGTGTCATGAATGTAGTGCATTTTCGTGAAGCAACTTAACGCTATCGTAATGGCGGTAGTCATAAGGGTTGTTTTCAGAAATGTTACAAAGTTTGTGGGTTATTCTTGTAGTCAAGATAAAATTTGTTCCTTCAAATTTATTTGGAGTTTAATACTGCTGGGCCCCTAGTAGGGTTGACAAGCTGTTTGTGCGGCCGCACCCAAATCTCCCCTAAATATGTTTAGATGATTCGGTAATCTTGGTCAATCACTTACAAACGAGAAACATAATAGTTTTATAAAGAATGACTTAATTCCATATCTTTATTTAACGTGGTATTAGAAACAAAAGGATAATAATAATAAGAAATCATTAAAAGGTTTTCCAGGAGCCTTACTCGATTCGTACTAGAGGCATCGAAAGTGTTGCTAGACGCTAACCGATGTGATCACTCTATTAAGATATATCCAAGTGGGAGCTGTTAGTTTTATGGATATAAATTAGTAGACGTGAGTTAGGATCGAACTCGAGACTACGGGATTGCACACTTTACGTATGAGAATTTAAAGTTAATAATTAAATATAAACGTTATATTTATTTATTTATTAAACGAAATAACTAACGAACGTTAAGTAATTAATGTAATGGACTAACGGGCGTTAAATGTATTTTGAAAAGGACTATATTGCAAAGTTTGGAAGTTTCCGGAATCCCTTGGGGATGTGATGCACCGATCGGCCAAGGAAAAAGGAAACAAAGCCACAACTTGTTCACCAAGTTTGCTTGGGTATATATACAAGGCTAGGGGTCTTGTTTTTGCATCTCTTGTATTCATTAGCTAAACCCTAAAACAGTTTTGTGTGTGTTTTTGCTCTCCAAACCGATCGGCCATCCTCAAGGGTGTCGATCCAAACCTTTTTCCAAAACAAAGTTATTTGTTTGATAAAAACTAACATTACTTTAATTCGGTTTAGTATGTGTGTACAAGAACGTAGTAATAACACACTATTGTTATTATTCTTGGATTAAATTACAAAACGGTAAGAGGTAATTCATATAATCCTAATTATATCAAATTAGGGTTCATCCATTGCTAGTTTGTGGATTTGATTCTTGTTCGGCTAGAATCAAGAAAATGTACGCATATTCTTTTATGTTAATTAATTGTTCATTAATAAATCATATATGCTTCCGCTTGAATACTTTGATGTTTGTAATTATTTACTTGAATGTCTTGATATATAATTCGAACAAGTTTCATGCTTAATTCCTATCGGATTGAAACATACTACTAATAAATTTTTACCTTTGGTAAAAGATAAAACACACAACAGAAAAAGTTAAGATAGAGGCAAAAAAAAGGTGACATTGACCAAGTTACACTTATTGTTGGTCTTTTCGAATTGGTACATATGATTAAAACATCTTTTACGTTGCTATCTATTTAACTTTAACTAATATTTAATTAAACCATATAAAAGTGTATGAATACATGTAAATTTCCTTTTCCAAATGTTCATGAACATCATCTTCATCATACATTGAAAACTACATAATTAACAAGATCAGATAGAGATCATATCAAAATCTTATATATATCGAAATACCATTAAGCAATATACATCTGTTGAAACAAGATGAAATTCTGCAAGAAATATCAGGAGTACATGCAAACACAAGATCAGAAGAAATTACCAGCTGTTGGTTTTAAGAATCTAAAGAAGATCTTGAAGCGTTGTCGTACTGATACCACTCTTTCACAAAACTCTCATCGATTACAATCATCGTCTTTGCCTCTTATCGATCCTTCTAATTCTGCTATTTGCCCTCATCATTGCCCTGGTAATATTTTCTTGCGTTTATATTCGTATTTTTAGTATTGTTGATTTATATACATAGGATTAGATACTTTTTTTCATGCTAATGATGAGTTTTAATTTGTTCATCACATTTTGTTGAGTTTTTCCCTAAGGTGCAGTGTTTGTGTAACTGTGTTATGATTGTTACATTTTTGTATAGTGTGCGATGGAACGTTCTTTCCTTCACTTCTCAAAGAGATGTCGGCAGTGGTTGGATGTTTCAACAAACGTGCACGAAAACTGCTTGATGTACATCTAGCAACAGGGTTTCGGAAGTACTATGTTTGGTGCAAAGACAAGGTACAAGGAAACCATGGTGCTTTAGTTAAAGAAGGAAAAGACCTTGTTGGGTATGCAATTATCAATGCCATTGCTATGCGTAAAATTCTCAAGAAATATGACAAGGTGGGTATCTTCGATTATTGTTAGATGTGGTTACTTTGGATTATTTACTGATTAAGAAGTTAAATTTTTTTTTTTTTTTTTTTTTTTTTTTCAAACGGGTCATATTGGTCATATAAAAATTTTAGCTAAATGAAGAACAAGGAAACATGTTGAAAGTCGCCCATGTGACAAAAAATTGGATTATTACTGAAACACTACAATTTTGTTGTTGAAATCTTGGACAAAAAGTGTTTCTGGTTCAACTTACTACAACTACAAGGCCAAAAGGTCGGAAATCATGGTTACCAAAAAAAACTACTAAGTTGTCTTACCTGTGTTATATTTTTAACCGTAGGTACATTACTCTAAGCACGGGCAAGCGTTTAGGTCACAAGTCCAAAGTATGCACATGGAGATCCTTCAGTCTCCATGGTTATGTGAACTTATTGCCTTTCATATTAATTTGAGGGAAACAAACATAAACAAGAAAAAAGCCTCTGAATTATTTGAGGGTTGTTCTCTTGTGTTCAATGACGGCAAACCATCACTTTCCTGTGAGCTTTCTGATACCTTCAAACTTGAGATTGATTTGACTTGTTCTATATGTTTGGTAAGTCTTCTATTAATCTCTCTCTTTATTATTGGCTTTATGTATGCATCCTTTACTGTCTGCATTGTTTATGTTCCACTTGTTAATTGGGCCAAGCGTTGACTAATTCCAACTCTTTGCAGTTTGCCTGTTTGGTAAACTTGGTGTTTCATATTCATGGATTAAAACCAGGAATGTAGTTTTCCCAACATTAGATTGACTCAAGATTTCATGGAATTCTTAATTACCAATGCAAAACAATTTGTTGAACTTGATAGTCATACGTACTCTTTTTCAGAACCTTATACACCAGACTGTATGCAATGTTTTATTTATTTATTTATTTGCGTTATGAGTGATTTAAGAATGACTTTTCTGCAAAATTCTGCTGATATTATTACCGATGAACGTTTTATCCCTTCATTTTATTTTTTCCGCCTGTATATTATTACAAAACTCTGCTAATTTTATAACGATGAACTGTCTGTCCTTCCATTTTATATTTTATTTAACAGGATACCGTATTCGATTCAGTGTCTCTTACTTGTGGGCATATCTTCTGCTACATGTGTGCTTGCAAGTCTGGGTCAGTAACAATTGTAGATGGATTAAAAGCAGCAAGGCACACTTCAAAATGTCCCCTTTGCCGAGAGGTATGAATCAAGCAATGCTGGTTTTCATGAAGTAGCATTAACCCATTTACTGTAGTCTGTAGAGAATGAACATGTCGTTTTGGTTTATTTACAGGCGGGTGTTTATGAAGGAGCTCTTCATTTAGATGAGCTTAACATTCTGCTAGGTAGAAGGTACAATTTATTAGCCCTATACTTAATCAACCATAGTTGCAGAAATAAAATAAACGGTTACTTACCAAAGTTTGCATACTTAAACAGCTGTCCTAAATATTGGGAGGAAAGACTACAACACGAAAGAGTAGAAAGGATTCGACAGGCAAAAGAACACTGGGAATCCCAGTCACGGGCATTTCTCGGTATTTAAACATAAGTATTTTCATTCCAAGCCCTCGAATAAATTAGCACCTGCATTATATGTGCAGAAGCCTTGTTTAAGTTTTATATTGTTTTATGATCTATTTTCAAAATCGTTTTGCACATACAAACATTATACATCTTTATATGAATAGTTTTTTCGAGCTACATTTAATTTATATACTTCATCTTTAAATCATAAGTAGTATATAAATTTTGTTATTTTGACAGAACACAATAATAACGAGACATAAGAGAGACCTCATAAATCAAAGTAAATAGTTGCATACATTACCATGTAAACATATACGATTACAGTGAAATGTCAAAACTAGGATAAAAAATTGAAATTTTGCGGTAAAATACAACTTCTGGTGACTAACAGAGTACCATCTCTAGCATAGTTCTCGAACTAGGTAATAAATCAAAGGGGAACGAGCATTGGATTCTTATCTTTATACATGTCATATCTCTTGCACAGCTTCTCAAGTGTAGCAACTGAATGCTGCAACTTGTTAAGTTTGGTATCCATGAACATGCGCTGCACAATGAGAAGCGAGTGAGTAGAAGAAAAAATTAATCTTATTGGAGTAATATGATTATTGTAATCATAGCAGACAAACTATGTGCTTATTATTTCTGGACAAGAAAAGCTTTGATTAACCCGATAAATACCAAATGTTACCCGCTCAGCTAAACTTTTACCATGTCACATACTAATTATTAAATCATGTATCTTAGCATGTGAATTTCTCACCTGATAATCATCCCCATATTTGTCTACGAGTCTTTTGATATGAACTCGTTGAATAGCGGTTAGTGGTTGCAACGGGGCAGATTTTCCATCAGTACGGTGTTTCCCAAGCGCTGTTTTTACATCTGCGATGCCAAATAAGTAATAATATCGTTATAGGGCTGACCCTTTATCAACTAAATATAAAACGTTGGCGTCAAAAACTCGAAAAAGAAGATAATAAATACATGAGCAGAAGAAACGAAGGAGTAATTATCCAACTTGCAAAAATATAATACCACATAATGAAGAAGTTCAGGTGTAGTTGATGATTCAAAAAAATGTTTATGTGCCTTAACCTGCAATAGGATACTAGGATGCAATGACAACCAATATAAAAGGAACAAGAAACAAACTTTCAGTCTGTTTCACTAAGTCAGGAAAAATTTTTATTTCTTTCAGGATCCCTTCTGATTGTAAAACGCTCTGTGAAACAAATTATTGTGGACTGGTGACTTTTAAACTCTTTCCGTCAAAATAATCAGATCGAAATAGCAAGAAATGGGTTGTTTAGTAAATTGAAGAATTACTCGCTTAATAACATTAACAAACTTTCTAAGTATTTACCTGACTT
Source organism: Chrysanthemum makinoi (assembly GCA_910596185.1). NCBI lineage: Eukaryota > Viridiplantae > Streptophyta > Magnoliopsida > Asterales > Asteraceae > Chrysanthemum > Chrysanthemum makinoi. Next base: position 85,302,029 of record OU343223.1, read on the forward strand.
TCTAAGTAGCAATAATCACTCCCTGATAGTCCTAGGTTATTTTGTTTTATCTCGAAAAATGTTACAAACGGGTCAAAAGTATACACCAAACTACCAAGTCAATCTTGTCAGTGAACAAGATATTTCATTTTTGCTACAAATTTCTGGATTACAAAACATAGAGGCTACCTTCTTTCAAATATTCTACACACCTTACTCCCATCTTGAGCTCAATAGTAATTTCAATCGGTGTCGTTAATATTGTTGCAAACCCCTATTAGATCATTGTTTTATTTGGCTCTTATGTAGACATGTAGTTAAAGAATGATATAACCTATAGTCATTCACACATTATCCATAAATAATGTACTCATAATTTCCATTCTATTGTTCTAAATAAAAAGAAAAATTATATCGTTTTTTCAACCCAAAACAACCTAAGAAACCAACACTTAACATGTTAGAGACGATGGAATAACAAATGAGATAGCGAATGCATAAGGAAGTCTTTATTTAGCTCATGATTTGACTAAGGTGTTTTAACATCTGTATCTAAAAGATGTACAACCATGTTTTTGCAGCCCAAAAAAGGTGTATCGATTTGGTGATTGTAGGAATCACAATTAACCCCGCTTACCACCTTCAATTGTAAAACCCAAAACTCAAAACCGAATTATATAGCATTAATATTGCTAAAGAATTCATAGTGAAATAGAACCTCGTTTATCGACCCTTGTTCATAATGAGACCCAAGAAGCAAAAACATAGCCTGCTAGTCTACCGACTAGCCAGTTATAGTAAACCAACTAAAATGCACAAAACTATACTTAGAACACATTGTATTTGGCATTATAATCAGCTCGAGAGAACAAAGAGTGTGCGTTGAGAGCGTACCAAAAACATTAAAAATCACTTTACCAGTTTACCCTCCTTTACTTTCAAACCACTTATTAAACTCACTTTTGATAGTTTACAATAATCACATCTTTAATAGTTTGCAATAAGCATCTAACCATAAATTGTTTCGGTAACAGCCAAAATGTTACACACATAATACATTTATCGACATCATCAAAACACATTCAACAACCTAAATGGCTAAATCAATCAAACTAATAAAAGGGGTGTTTGTTCTAATATCAAAACACAAAACAAAATAAGCTCAAACGCGCGAAAATAAACAGAAAACATTCTTAAGAAAGAAAAAAAACTCACCATCCTCTTCGAGCTCGCTACCAGAATCAATAGGCTCAAATTCATCCATAGGCCCATCAAGTTTCGGAGGAGGCAATTGCAAAGACTCACTTTCAATAATCTTGCTAGTACGGTTACGAACACCCAACAAGTTGGGGTTGGAAACAACGCCAAATGTTTTATAGTTTTCTAAAACACTGCCTTGGTCATCCCATTTGATTTTTGATAAGTCTACTATTGATTTAAGCTTAGGTGGGATTGTGAAAGCTGGTTTGAATACGTTTGGGTTTTTCTTTGGGAGACCTACACGGACTTTGTTGACCCTAGAACGCTTGTATTTTCTTCTTGATCCACCCATGATTTGTGTCTGTGTTTTTGTCAAGTGGGGCTGGAGAAGTGGTGTGATGGATGGGGGAGGGTTTATTAGGGTTTAGGATTGGGGTTGTGTTTTTTGTCTTGTTTAATATAGTTTAGACTAAACTACATTAATGGTCCTTGTTTTTTAATGCCAAGTCATGAATTTGGTTTCTAACTATCAAATGTTTGTGAGCTTACACAAGGAGGTAAATACAAGTTAAAAGTAGTTTTATGAAACGGTCAATAATGTGTTTGGCGAAATTAGCTGAAAGTGGGAATAGCAATAAGGCGGGTTTATGGAGGGGTGACCAACTGATCATATCCATCCTTAAACTCGATTAGAAAATTACATTCCAAACCCTCCCCGATTCCTATTAGGGTTCTTATCGAGGCGCTCCATTGAGGAGAGATTCTCCCCTAAACCTGCCTGATCCCTGTTGGGGACCTTTTTAGGAGCAACGCTTCACCAAATATACATTGTTCCCATTTTTGATTTATTATTATTTTATTTTACACTATATACTAGCAATATGATTATATGTAATAACATCAAGAATCAAGAACTCACAAATGATACATTAAGTACTAACCTTAATAAGTTTTCAAAGAGTTAAACATAAATAACGACAATCTTCCCTTTAAAAATAAAAACTTCTTTTAAACATATGACATAAAAGAAGCTTCTATAATCCCAATTTGCGATCTTGCAAAGATAAAAAAAACTAACAAAAATTCGAGAATCTTGTTTTTACTATATAAATACCAACAAACCACTATATAAACATAATAGATTTATATGTATATATATTTTTCGGGGCGAGGGCAGGGGATGTTGTGCCCCACTCCTTGCCCCCCCCCCCCACCTCTCCCGAACCTGATAAAAATCTCCGTTAATGCTCTGAAACCCGTTCCGTAATATGAGCATGCCCCGCCCCGCCCAAAAAGTTTGGTTTCATATTTCTTTTAACATACCTAGCTGAAAGTGTAAACGGAGTGGGAGTTAGAGCTTCTATTATATGCCGAAAACTAGTTTTAATTAATATAAAGGTGTTTGGCGAAATGGTTGTAGGCATGTAGCGAGAAATTTTTATTGTAAAATTACATCAAAATATTTTGAAAAGTGCTTAATAAATTTAACTAAATACAATTTCTACTCATTTTTGAAAGCTCATTTTCATTAGCTTGAGCTTAAACAACTCGGTGCCTTAGTGGTAAATGGCTTATGACTATCACACTAAAATTTATTAGGTCTCGAGTTCAATTTCTGCTAGATGCAAATAACTCTGAAGTAGCCACGCCAGCCTCATGAAAATAAAGGACTTTACCCGGTTTGAGTATGTGTGGTGGTGGGTCTAAACCTAATGGATTAATCAGCCAAAAGGTCAAAAACTATGGTTACCCAAAAAGAAGAACTCATAAGAGCTTATAGCTTTTTTAAAAGTCTTTAATTCTCATATGCTCATATAAACTCGCATCCAAACACACCCCAAATAAAAAGGTTTGAGGTTGAGCATTAGATATTAAGTTTGAGGTCAAGTCTTCTTCTAAAACTTGAGCTCTAATGAGCTTACATATTAACCTTAATCTCAATAAATCGTCTCGATATCATGCTCGACTCGACTCGCGTTATACAATTATTAATGTATATATAAATTAACTATATGTATATAAAAGAATGTAAAAGTGTAATTTACATTAGAGAATGTAATGTAATTTAACCTATGCTCGATAAGGGTAAAGAAAATATATGTTAGAGCTTGAACTTGAATTGAAAATCAACATGTGTAGCTTGAAATTGACTAGCTCAAACCAGTTGGGCTTGGTTATTTTGCATGTAGATCCCTAGTACAAGTTGTCTCGTATGAGTATTCATAATCAAAAACCAATATTTATATAACGAAACTTTTTAATTGGTGGTCATGATATTGCACATGACGTGTTAACCAAATCCCACGCATTAACCCCTTTACACCTTCAGCACCACCAAATGTTTTGATGGTCATTTCTTGTGGGTTTGGTTGTATGGCAGACCAAATGCTTTGGTCATTTTGTGTGTGAACTGCGTTTAGTTGGTGGTCACCACCATAACTGTTTGGAGATGTTCTTAAAAGATGACGTGGAGCTGATATGACGGTGACGGATTTGGTCGCCATTACCACCTGTCTTACTAGAGAAGAAAAAGTATGGTGTAGAATCCTCAAGGGTTTCTTTGTACACCTTATAAACCTAGTGGGGCCAAAATCACAAAACACAAAAACCTATTTTAACGAACACAAAATGCAAAAGAAAACATTGAAGAACATAAACCCTTGCCGGAAAAAAAACCATAGCATCCCCGCCGCACATGGAGACCACCGACATGGACATAGAACCAAACAACCACCAACAACAACAACCCATTACCGCCACGTCATCATCCAAAAAATTCGCCTTAAAAAACACAATCCAAACTAATTTCGGCGATGATTACATTTTCCAAATTGTTCACAAGTACGCTATTAAAAAAACCCAATTCCAACTTTTAAAAACACATTTTTTTATTAAAATTCTAACCTTAAAAACATATAATTGTATTTAATGTTTATTTTGTCTGGTTTTATAGGGAGGATTGGACAACGTTGGCGGTATCGTTGTCGTCGAATACCGTGAAATTGTATTCGCCTGTGACAGGGCAGTTTGTTGGAGAATGTTGTAAAGGAGAGCATTCGGATAGTATTAATGAGATATTGTTGAGTGGAAATGTGTTGTATTCGTGTTCGTCTGATGGGACTCTTAGAGCGTGGGATACCCGGTCGTATCAGCAGGTGGTTATTGTTTGCGTTTTTAATGAAATTGTGTTTTGCGCGATTGGTTTTTAGTTTTGTGTAAATGTAGTGGTAAAGTTTGGTTGATGTTATTTACGTGAATTTTAGGTAGCCTGTCTTAATGCTGGTCCGTCACAAGAAATATTTAGCTTTTCGTTTGGTGGAACAGGTGATAACCTTCTTGCTGCAGGTTGTAAATCTCAGGTAATGGTGTTATATCGAATTACGTTTAGCTGCATTGGTTTATTATTAAGATTAGAGTTGCGAATATGCAGAAATGGACCTATGTCGTCTTTTAAGTTTTGAGTGTACTTGTTAAAGAACACATTGAATTAGCAACCTTTCATATCATATTGGTGTCCACTGCCAAAAAAGGTTGTGACATATTTGTAACAAAGTAAACGATGTTGTATTTGCGCTACATTTTGTTACACATATATGTTATTAGACTTCCATATCCCTTATGATTAGTTCCGGCTGTATGGTCAATATGATCAAAAATTTAGTGTCATAAAAGCATAATAACATTAAGCAGAATTCTGAAACTAAACGATAACGTTGGAAACTTTTTTTTCTCCGTCCACAAGTATACCTTAAGATATGAAAATACAGTGGAGTGTATGGAACTCATACTTCAATCATAGAATTTAAATGCTAAGTTGCTTGCAGTTTGAGTTCATAATGGGTTATTATTACCAACAATACAAGATTTTAAGTAGCATGTACTTCTTGTAGCCTATATATGCACAAATGACGTGCAGTAAGAGCATACGTTATACGTGCTAGCGTCTCTTTAGCAGCCATTTTGTCGTTTGATTTTCTTTCTCATATGCATAGATACTTTGTTGGGATTGGAGAAGCAAGAATCAGGTAGCCTGCTTAGAGGAGTCTCATATGGATGACGTTACACAGGTGTGTGTTCTAATTCTATGATTCTGTTTATGTTAAGCACAAATGATTTGGATGAATATGGATCCAGCTTTATTTATGTCCACTTGAACTAGTTAATAGCTTTCATTATTTTTTTTATTATTATTATTTTTTTTTAAGAATGCTTGTATCTGGGCAATTGTATAGGTTCGTTTTGTACCGGGTCAGCAGAATAAGCTTGTATCTGCTTCTATTGATGGATTAATTTGTACCTTTGATACCAGTGGAGAAATCAATGACGAAGATCATATGGAATCGGTAAGTATTGATTAAACAGATATCTCATTTTTAGTTTTTTTTTTTGGTGCTATTTGATACAGGATTAGTTATATCTGTTTATCTTCTTCATTTTGTAAGTTTGATATGATTCTGTATCCACAATTGATGATATGCAGGTGATGAATGTGGGGACATCGATTGGGAAGGTGGGTTTCTTTGGAGGGACATACGACAAGTTGTGGTGTTTGACTCATATTGAAACTTTAAGGTGCTTTTCTGTATAACTTGATGTTAATAATTTGATGTTTACTATGGAGTACTTACAAACAAATTAACCATTAAATGGTTAGACTAGGATTTTTTACAATGTAACCTTGTAAAATAACTCAGTATAGGAAGGCCGTTTGAATGTTATATACCAAATGCATAAAATTGAAATTTTAGCTAAAAGGGGAAGATGGATGAGAAAGTTTTAAATGTGTGAACTTATCTGGTATAAAACCAGTTTTATTGATTTTAGTCGAGTTATATATATTGGTTTGCTTTCTTCCTTTTCAGTATTTGGGATTTGAATGATTCAAGACTTGAAGCCAACTTTGAGGATGCTCGGACCTTGGCCTCGAACAGCTGGGCTCTAGATCAAGTACGTGACTTCTCACTTTGTGCTTTTAGTTAGAATAAGTTTTTAAAATTATTATGCATGCAAATTGGCAATGAAACTCTAACATCTGTGAAGATGACTGGTTTTGGACAAAAGTGGCAAGTTTAATGGTTTATAACACATTTAGATTTTGAGCATTCATCGTCGTGTTGTTTAATCTTGCAGGTTGACTATTTTGTTGACTGTCACTACTCGGCTGCCAATGATCATTTATGGGTTATAGGTGCCACAAATGGCGGCGGCAGTTTGGGCTACTTCCCTGTAGCTTATAAAGGAGGAATGAGATCAATACTATCTCCAGAAGCAGTTCTTCATGGTGGTCATACAGGTGTCGTTAGGAGTGTGTTACCTTCAGCCACCATAAAATCTGGGATTAACCAAACCCAAGGGATTTTCGGGTGGACAGGTGGTGAAGACGGACGCTTGTGTTGCTGGTTGTCTGATGACTCATCTGACATCATTCATTCATGGATATCAACTTCTTTGGTTGAAAAGAACACCAAGAAAAGCAAGAAAAATAGGCATAGGCCGTATTAGAGTGCGAGTATTGATAAGATTTTGGTGTATGTTGTACCATAATTAACCTTTTTTTTTTTTTTTTTTTTTTTACCTTAAGTTAATTTTTGGTGTTTTTTTTTTCCTTTTTCATGACAATGCAAGCTCTAATATTTTTTTTTTTCACTTTTTTTAATCAAAATCATTCAATCTCAATGCAATATGCATCTATAAGTTTTAGTGCTTGTTTCATCATGTTCTAGCTCTAACTAACCTTGTATCTTAGTGTCAAAAGTTTCAACCATCGATGTCTTATGATGTAATAAGGTTAAAGTTCGTGTAATGTTTTATGGGCATGTACGGATTTGAGCTGTAGCATATCGAGTCATGTGCGCTAGAAAGCAGAAACATAAAATTATTAGAGCTAGAGTTTAAGAACTTTGTCATGCAAGTAAGGAACATATAATAAGCTGAGTTCGAGTTTGTAGCATATGAATTAGAGTCTCCAAAACATAAAAGGGGGGAAACTCTGACATGTGCATCATTTTTGGGTACTGACCGACTCTAACCAGACTACCCAAGTATCGCTTTACGCAATGAGCACGTGTTTAGACTTCCAATGACCTTTAGCTAGAAGTTGTGATTAAAACACATGAGCTATTTCTTCAAAAACTTTCCAGGCCAACTATACATTTGCGGTGAGAGAGTGATACCACTGAAGCAATGCTCTAATGACATATGAATTAAAGTCTAATAGAAGTTTTCAAGTTTACATAAACGTTAATAATTGTCTTTTGAGCTCAAAAGATTGCATAAGCTCAAAACATTATATATATATCATTTGCCAAAAGGTCCTTCATTCCGAAAAAAGCTATAAAATATTAAGGATTATTATAATATTAACTAACTATAAAAAAATTACTTTTTTCCTGGATCTTTCCATTAGCCACCTGTTTTGCTTGTTTTAAACAAAATACAGTTTTTATTGGTTAAATGTTACTACTACTATACTACTATAGTATGTGTATATCGACGTCGAAATATTCTGGTCACGAGAACTGTTACCGTTTATCTGAACCATCTGTCTTGTTGTTAAATTTAGTTTATAAGACAACAAGGTTTCGTGGTGTAGTTGGTTATCACGTCAGTCTAACACACTGAAGGTCTCCGGTTCGAACCCGGGCGAAGCCATTTCATTTTTATTTTCTTTAAATCTTTTTTCTAACCTGGAGACTAGAACTTTGGGTTTTTAATTTTTGGTTTCTCTAATAATTCAAATTGTCAGAATTGAAATGCTACTCAAACTATAAACTTCAAACGAATTCTGTTTGCATACCACTCCAACTTCGATTTGCGTGATCATCGGGGTTGATCCAATAATTCAAATAAATGTATTTGCTAGGTGCTAGACATTACAAATACGGAGTAGCACCCTTGTTGAGAGATTTTAAACAACGAAAGAAACTTGTGTAACAATATTAATGACGTATATGTCCGAAGGTTACGTGCCGAAAGACAAGTGTCCCACGTGTCTGGAAGACACTTGTCCGAAAGATTTATTGTTCGGACGACCACAACGGATAGATGACGTGACGAGAGCCACGTGTTGAAGGTAAATGCTCTTTTACCCATAAGCTTCTTTTATCCAATTGTCCGTCCCAAAAACCGAGTGAGCCACCTAACCCAAATATTACGGGATATTGTCTTCGACGTGGGCATGACGCCTAGTACCTAAGCTAGGCATAGCTCGACTCGCCTCTTTCTCATGTTGTCAGGTATAGTAGTTGGGATGGTATAAATACCCCAACTTCATTCAGTTCTAGGTAACTCATTTATTATCGTATTTCAACTTCATCTGTTTTAAGTGATAGAATGATATCATTGGTCAAGTCCCAAGGAACCTATACACACACAACCCGAGGAGAGTTCTACAAATATCTTTGGGGCAATTGCATATACACTCATTAAAACTTGCATATTTACATATATACCCAAAATATGCTTAACTTGCATTGTACATCATACATTGAAAACTTGTATTTTAGAAAAATATGCCAGTTTTTAAATTTTAATGGGGTATATATGCAATTCTCCCTATCTTAACTACATTATAATGCATTTAGGCTATTCTTAAAAAAGAAGTCTTAAAAAAAATAAGCATACACATTTACTATAAGAGGAAAGCTTAAAACAATACATCTCATTATACAAAATTAAATGCAGACATTTTCACTAAATTAAATAAATTTTCAAATCATTTACAACCCATCAAAAATGAATCCGTTAGAGCTCGGATTTCTAGCTCATTCTATTTTGGTAGTTCGACCGTGGAATTTCTTTGTTTCTGTATTTCTGGAATATGAGTGTGTGACTTGTTATAATTGATCCTATTGATAGTACAGAGAATAGGTCTGTCATCTTTATAGAGATGGTTCTACTTCGTCGGATATTTTTTCTAGTATCTGGAACACTAAGGTATCGAGCAGCGGTGTAGGATCAGATCCCAAAGATAGTAAGTCTTTCCTTTCGAGTCTTTTTCAAGTAACCGCTAAAAATCATTATTATCAGTAATGATTATTAAAAACAAATAACCGCATCCACTAGTGTACCCGCCGTCATAAAATTTAGTCACAAGGTACCCGCCGCCGCATTGCGCGGATACCCTGGTACTATTTTAATATGCATTCTGAATTTCTTAATCGAGTCAACCAAAACTAAACTTTAGGTGGATCAATTGGTTATTCAAATTCAGATGAACTTTAATCAAGACAAATCAATGTACCGCTACGCGGCAATAGTCTGCGATGGTTAATGAAAGGCTAGCCATATATATTCTGCCACACTGAATGAACACACTTCGCGGCAAAAGAGCCAAAAACATGCAACATCATACTTTTAGAGCTCAAGAACTACCATTCCAAGTTGATTCACTATATTCTAGAAGATAAAAACCAAGTTAGAGTCAGCAATTTGGTAAGCATTAGATATGATAATGGGATAGATTAGTTAGATTCCTATACAGGTAGAGGAGCCTAATAGTTAGTTAACTGATAGACAAAAAGTGGCTCTTGGGTGAGGATTCGGGTGAGATAAATTAGAACGAACAAAGGAATTATTAATGACTTGATGCAAGCAATTAATCACATGAAATAGCTCAAGGGCTGCTTCTTCCTTGATCCACCTTCTCCATATAGTTCATTCCATTGCACCAGTTCGTTCATATTTGCTGAATCTGATGATACACTCGCGCATACCTGCAAATAGTATTCTATTTAGTATAATCGAAGTAACTCCAAAATGTCTGTTATCATCTTTTTCAAAGAAAAGAGAACAACTTTCCTTGTATGTAAATCCCATGAAATTTGTTGAAGACAATCCTTTTGTAGAAACGTTTTTTGTAAATATTAAACTTCGATCCACTACCATCATTACAAACTACATTTGATGGTATTGACTAGAAACTAAAACATTACTAATCATTTTCAATTTTATATTTTCTTAGATTGACCAGTTTCAACTCCGCGTGAAATTTGACCAGTCTCAAAGTAAGAACTAAGAAGCAACCACAATAACATTTTCAATAAATTATAACTTGATTCTTATGTCCCATACCTGTTCATGTGCCTTTTTAAAATCATCCAAACTCAAAGGGCGAACATCTTCGCTGGTAAGCAAAGGAGGCAATGGTCTATTTTCAGCTAAAGCAGAAGCCTTGGCCTGTATAATGAGCACAAATTATAATAAAAATGTGGACAAAACTCCAAATGTGAGGTTTAAATGCGTAGTAATTTTAAGCTGATTTTTTATGTTCACATAAAATCAAATCTAATCACGATAAATTATAGTAGGTATGGATTATTAATTATGAAAGAGACAAACCTTCTTTTCCTTGTCCAAAATTTCTCTTATCGGATAATGGGCAGCTGCCACACAAAGATTCTGAAATTTCATAAGATAACCAAACACAATGTCAAAAACATAACAGTTGTAATAACATATGTAAATGCTGTCTGCAAAACACCAAAATGGGAAATGTTCAAAACATTTTTCACAAATTGAGAAGGGACAATAAAAACCTTCAAATCGCTTCCGGAGTAGCCATCAGTCATATTAGCCACTGCTTCAAGATCAACATCAGGTGCCATTTCCTCTTTTGCCAATATTACTCTCAAAATTTTCTCCCTGTTTGAGGCATCTGGTAGATTCACCATCAACCTGCACCGTAAAGCCAAAGTATATTGAACAAAATATTTCTTTGAAAAACCGAACTTGGTTCATAAGAATTTTTTAAATATTTTTTAAGTATCTGAAAGACCCTTCGACAGAGAGAGACTCAACATTAATACTAAAAATCATCCAATCTTCTTCTGACAATTTAAAAAAAAGTAAGTTTATATTTGATAATAATTTGTTTTTGTAACAGTACATTAATACTACTAGCGATTAAACTAAAAAGTTGGACAAAAAAAGTGTTGTCCGGTCAACGCAGCTAGTTTTGACCCAAACTTAATGCTAACATATTCTAAAACTAGACGAGTACCCGCGCCTAGCGGCAGCGATGTCTAGTTTTCTGCAAAGTTCCGACGACCCATAAGTTTCTTTCAACAAACTGTATTTGTAGCATTAGAGAATCGTTTTCGAATAACTACAATTTTGATGCGTGGTTGCATAGCAGCATAAATATATAGTTTTTAAAAAAATTATGTGGAGTCGATCTAAGTGTGTGAGTATATTTTCTAATAGGATTGTTTTAAGTTATTAAGATTTTTAGTAATAATAGATTCAAGCATTACAAAAAGCAACGGTATTATGTAGTTGGCAATATTATATTGTTGTTTAGAGGTATAGCCAACATGTGTGACCGTTTTTTCTTGTTTTGTCAGTAATTTAGGCAGTGATAACTATTTTTTTTACATGTGTAACGTTTATCATTTGGTGTGTGGCTTTTAAAATTGTAACTTTGCAAATTGGATATCACCATATAAGATTATTTTGTACTATCAATTTGTATAGATATTTATGCATTGTTCAAAGCTATTTGTTTGAGGTACAAATAATTATCGCTAAAGATAACAATACTATTTATTTTTTGTGATTTTAATAAACTTACATAACATTATTGATAACAATACTATTTATTTTTTGTGATTTTAATAAACTTACATAACATTATTGATACACTTGGACAAAGGGCTATACAATATATATTAACTTTTAAACGACGATTCATATATGCTAGTTCCTTAAATGGTGCAAGAGCAACATTTTTAAAATAACATTATACAAATGACAAATTACATGTGTCAAAACAAAATAAACCAAAAAACTATAATTACTTGGTCTCTCCTTTCAAAAAAATTGTCACTTGAAACCCGATTTCACCCGGGTGGTTCAACTGGTTGAACCGTTCCGATAAAAAAACAGGTCGATTTAAACCGAGTCAAACCGATAGGTTGGGTCGAAAAAATGTCAAATTAAACCGGGTCAGCCCGCCGTGTTTGAAGCGTCCCAGGTCAACCCGGTATCGGTTTCAACAGGTCAACCCGGTATCGGTTTCAACGGGTCAACCCGGTATCGGTTTCAATAGGTTGTTTTTAATTTGGTAGATGTGCTTTTAATTGGGTGTACAATGTGAATACATTATTGTACTTTTAAGTAATGGGGTGTTTTAATAAGAGTATTAATTATATTATTTATTTCTCTCCATTGACCATGTTTTCAACATTCAACTTTCAACATTTTTCACTTTTTCCACTTTGACCATTTTTCCATTTTATATAGTATAGATATAGATATAGATAAGCGTATTTCCATTATCCAATCAACCCCACCACTAGTAAGACAGGAAATAAGAAACCACGTACCTACGAGGTAGTCTCCTAATAACAGCCTCATCAAGATCAAATGGCCTATTGGTTGCACCAAGTACAAGTACACGCTCGCTTTCCTTTGTACGCAAACCATCCCAGTTCATCATAAACTCATTTTTTATCTTTCTCGTTGCTTCATGTTCATGTGGATTCTCGCGTCTTCCCAACATGCTGTCCACCTATAAATCAAAAGAACGAAGACAAAAAAAGAGATAAGGATAAAGGGAAAAACAGGATTTGAAGTTAACATCCAAGAAATATCAGTACACTGACTGATACAGTTCAGATACCAAAAAGAGATCATGGCTCTCTTGGCTATTTATGTTTTTACCATATAAAAAATTCTCAAAAATAAAAAACAAATAAAAGTATAAAGCACATTATAATGCGATTATCATGGAAAAGTTATCAAACTATTGCAAAAGTACAAATCAAGTGTACGATTATTGACTTTGATTTCAGTAAGATGAGGACGGATACCCACTAAAAAATCGCAGAAGTTTTCATTTAGGACAAACTACCAAAAAACCATAAACAGAGTCATCGATTGGACAAAAAGAGCATTGATTGTTATCCAATAATACATATATTTGTTTGACAACTGAATTAAGAGAAATATGGTTCTAAGATTGTTTTTCTTTGATGCTGGATATGACTATTTGTATTGCCAGACTTAACAAAAATATTACTGGAACCCAGCTAAAGTTATACCTCATTTTGTTAAACTGTCAAAATGCTTATAACTTAACTAACCTCATCAACAAACACAATGCTAGGAGCGATTTTACTAGCAAGACTGAAAACCGCTTTGACATACTTCTCTCCTTCACCAAACCACTACAATCAACATCAGAAAGAAGTCAATTAGATTTCCATCAGATATTCAAGCCAGTATAAGAAATAACATGTACCTTTGAAGTAATGGTTGACATTGATATGTTGATAAAATTAGCACCCGCTTCTGTTGCAACAGCTTTTGCAAGCATCGTCTTACCTGTACCAGGTGGCCCAAAAAGCAAAATCCCTTTGCAAGGCTGAAAAAACACACAGTTTAGCATTGACCAACACTTTATCAATTAAAAAATATATATATTTTTAATAGTATATCTATCATCCGGTACTTACCTTTGTTAACTGTCCTTTACAAAACAATTCAGGCCTTTGAAGAGGTAGCATCACCAATTCTTTTAAAGTATCCTTCACTGTTTCTAAAGCACCAATATCATCGAAGGAAACACCAATTTCTTTCGGTGGAATAACTTCAGCTAGGATTCTTTTTTCAAAATCATTTTCAGTAACAACATCCTGAAAATTCATCAAAATATTACTCCATAATTTAGAGTTCCCATGTATTGTTAATATATATTAAAGTGGGGCCCATATAATGGAAAATTAGGTATAATCTTTTACCTTAAGTGTCTTTTTGGAACTTTTGCTCTCGTTCTTGATACTCTGCAATATATCGAGCCCATACTTGATGCTACAATAATCAGCACAAAATAGAAAGTAAGCATATGAATATACAACAAATCGAGTGCATCGCTTTCCTTCTATAAAGGGTACCTTTTACTAGAAAGTACAAGTTTGGCCTCTTCAGCAAAAGGTTCTGAATTCTGCATGATGTGATGACTAAGAGCCCATCCAACAACCTTTTCCGCATCTAATATATCCAATTATCCATAATAGAAATAAATTACTGGAATATTAAACATGTAAAGAAACCATAGCAACTATTGGAAAATAAAGAAATGAGACTAACTTTCATTTGTCAAGACTTGGTCTTTCATGCAGGTCTCTTCTAGATTGGAGCAATCAAGACCAACACGATCCAGAACCTGAAATACAACATCAGGAAAGATTCATATACTACACAAAGAAAAAACACATCTTGTCATCCAAGTCAGCGCCTAGTTAGGGTAACAACAACAACAACAACAAACCCAATCCCGCCTAGGCAGGGTATGGGTAAAGCGCACAAATGAGTCTGGGCCAGAAACAGGTCATAGGCCCAGCATAATAAGTAAAACTATTTTTTGTATGCATCATCAGATGTGACTTTCTGGTTCCCATATGCTATTTTATACCTTTTTACGACTTGAATTAGTTTACATGTAAAGTGTAAAATTGTATTCTTTTATGCTTTATTTAACAATTTAACGCATTTTTTTTTCGGAATATTAAATTCGTCGTCACAACACTATATTGTGTAAATACAAGTTGAAAACAAAATTTTATTAACAAAATTAAAAACAGATGAGGAAGGTAATGCTACTCTTAGTGCTACAGACAGGGTATTACTTACCTTACGAATGCTGACAATGTTTGACTGCAATTTTAAGGTCTCAGTGTCCCGGTCTAACTGTTGCTTCCAATCTGAAAGTAATGCTTCATCCTACCATTTAATATAAAGAAGACATTAATGAATATCCTCAAACATGTACAAATACAGACCACCAGACTAAAATGGCTTTTCAGTTACCTGAGGTGTCTGTATCGTCACTTTGTTAGGAAAAAGGCGTGAGAGTTGCTTCCCGGTTTTAGGGGTTTCTTTGCTTTTATCATGCGATCTGCCATAACTATCCTGAAAAAAACTAGCACCGTTTCATCACAACACTATTGATGTTATTTGACAGCATGTGTTTTTTCATAGTCACATGGATGTAGACAGTGAATCAAACTAAAATTTCAAATTACCAACAGCAACATTTGATACGTGGGCATTACTATACAAAAGCTGACCACTGGGGAAAGTCAATGCATACCGGAAAAGTCAGGTCGAGCAATGTCGTAAACTTTGTAAACAGCAATCCACCAGAATGAGACTGCAATTTTATTTTCAAAAACCAGGCATAAGAATTTGATATAACTGACAATATAAAGTCTGACGATGATCTTACTTTCTCTTTTCGATTGTCCATCTGAGCATGTGAAGCAATGACAACCACATTCCAAGGCAATTTTTCAAGCTTAGTTTTGAATAGGGTATAGGTTTCTGGGTTCGCCAGCATTGACTTCTCAATATCTTTTATGAATAAAAGCAAAGGACTACTTTCACATTCTTTTAAAGCAACCTGCAAGATGAGTAGACCTTTTTAAGAAGCCAGTTGTGTTATGCTAAATCAAATTTCATGGTCATAATGAATATGGTTCAATATTATCACAGAAAGAAACCTGAACATATATCCAATGAATTTATGTATCTTACGAATTAAACTATCATAACATAATGTGGTATACTGAAAGAGAAAGGGTTCAAACATGCCTCAAAAAGCTGATTAATGGCAAGCTTCTCAACATCATCAGAGGTAGAAGAATCAAGGCGAAGTAAAGAAGCTGCAAATAAATCCCCAAAAAAAAAATTTCTTGTCAAAAAGTAATTAACGTAGCTCAATATGATGTCAGACTAAGAATTGGTTGAATGTTACGAATTTACCAGCACAGAAAAAACCATGATCTGCTTCACAAATGCCTCCAAGATCATTGCCTTCTTGTATTTGTTTATCGAATCTAACTCCAATCTTGGAAGAGCCATTGTCACCAAATGCAAGCAAAACTTTTCCCTTATAACCATATCCTGGACCCCTACAAAATACATGCAAAACATTATAAGTTGTGAAAACTATAACTATGATGCTTTATTGATTAATGTTTATAACAACTGAATATGCAGATACAAAAAGCTGGAAACTTATCTCAGTTGCTATTTAATTCCGAAAGTATCCTAATATATGTTTACCTCAGACTACTTATCTAATCATAAACTAATATTATCAATTATCCAGAAGAAAGATGACAATAAAACTCAAATATTTGGAAACCAAACTTCATTATTTACGCATATGTAACTACCAGCCAATGCATTCCTTCATTTAACTAAAGCACCAGCATAAACAGTTTAACTCATAATGTATATAGCTCAAATATTAGACATAAAGGTGATAGAATCATATCTAGTCGATACATAATTGTAGGAGCTAATTAGATGTAACAGTGAAGATACCTTGCAGGAGGTTGCAGAGGTGACAATCCAGATGGCAAGGAACCCACATATTTAACTCTATCACCTGTCAAATGATTCATTACATAAAATATATCCTAATGGAGACATGAGTAGCATACTATATTAAAAAAATAATTAAAAAAATAAATAAATAAATAACTATGTACCTTCCTTGAAAGTGTAACTTTTTGATGATGACGCCTCCTGCTTTGGCTTAGCACTTGAGTATGTCAACGGTCCACCACCAGCTATATCAGGTCCAACACTGGATGTTGGTTTTCTTGAATGCATAAAACTTGTATGTGTAACCCTTTTTGTAAAAAAGCTCGCCCGGTCTGGCTTTGTGCACTCCTTCACAGGGGTGTCTGTTTCCTTAGCTGCTGATCCCTGATATCATCAAGATGAATAGAAATTATTATAACATAAATGTCATAGTGTAAATTGAATATTGGATACGAAGCTTACACCCGGTAATGATAAGGAATCAACTAAGAGTAACCGAGCACCAAAATGTTTTGCAAGAGCCTTTGTCAATGTTTCTTGGTATATTTCTGAGCCTGAGAAACATTCAATAATATAATGTCAGTAGATAACAATAAGTATTGACTTCTTTAACAAACAGTTTGAAGGTCTACCTGCTGGACCAGATAACAGTATCCTGGGGCACACAGTAGGCAGATCTGAGGTGTACTTAACAAACTTGTCACACTTCAGATGTAAAAATGTCGAAGCAATCAGCACACTTTTTGTGGTTTCACTGTAGAGTTCAAACAAAATAGCAACATGAATGAAAATCATTGAACTCTTGACATATACAACATAAGTGGCCTAAAAACGTTTGAGTAAGTGTTCTCATATTCATATAGCAATATAGCGTAATGTCCATTGTTGTAAAAGGTACACCATATACAACCCAAAGTCAACTGTACATGGTAGAAACAGAAGTGCAAAACATAAGCATGGCATATGGTCTAAAACAGGTCAGGTTGAAACGGAACTATAGAGTGTTCTGGGAAGGGAGGAGAAGCTCTTTATTTTCAACTAAGAATCATCCAGTTATAATAGAAATTAGTAAGAAATAATATAGACCAGGTTAATGGCAAAGGAGTATTCTTCAACAGGTTTACAAAAGAAACTAAAATACTTGCAAAAGAAAGCCCCACTGCTAAAATTGCTTAGTTGGGAATAGAAGGTCGACTCTGTTAGACAAAAAAAAAAAAAAAAAAGAAGAAGAAGAAGAAGAAGAAGAAAGTTGAAACTCCTGTGAACTGCCACTTGATGTATTTTATTGCCTGTTTTACAGCAAGAAACATTGAAAGCAGCCGCTCGTTTACAAAAATGGCCTAATAAATATAGAAAATGCAAAGCAAAACAAAGAAGGGGAGAACTTCTGGTATCTAAGTTAAGCTCTTATTTATGTCTATAAAGTTGTAATTAAAAAAAATCTAGCACTGGGAAGAACAGAAACAGAAAAAATCTGAACAAATAGCATCATACATATCGTAAACATGGAAATTCATCAAAAGACTTCAATCATAAGAAAATTGCACCTCAAGTAATATGGAAATTCATCAAATGAAACTTCAATCATATTAGGCTCAAGAATACGTTGTTTTAAGCTGTCCTTGTATGCTTGAAGCCGTGCTGATAAAGACGTTGGATTATTAATATCCTCCACAAGTTTTTTTGATTCTCTTTGCTCCTCAAGAAGTTTTAATGTCTTCAGTAATGGCCTTAGCTCGTGACTTCCTCCGGGGACATTTCCAGTTTCTGCATCAACACCTTTCTCATTCAATGGACCACTTTTCCCATCATTAGGATCGGAACCAGCCTTCATGTCAAGTAACTGTTTTCGCAAGTTTGACAAAGATTCTAATATTGATGCTCCTACAACAGCAGATGTATCTCTAGATGTTGCCTCTAACTGCTGTCCTTCCAATGTACCGGTGTTATGTGCTTCCGATATACTCAATGAAGGTGTGACGTTTGTAGTAACAGCTTCATTTGATAGCTTCTGAAATATCTGTTGCTATGCTAAGGAACTTGTTTTCATATAATGTACAATGCGAGAAAGATAATTATTGAAACAAGAAAACATGAAACACTGTATCTAGGATACATAATTATGCTGTCCGGATGAGGTGAAGACCACTTCATCTCCAGCTTTAAGTGGGACGGTTGCATTTTTAGGATAGATCTTGCCGTTGACTTGGACAATACCTGTGCCACCGTTGACTTCTAGCAACGTATAAGATGGACGTCCTCTCTATGTAAAATAAACAGAATAATTCTAGTGACCTTTGCCAAATTAACATAGTAGAAATGCACATAAGGGAACATGTAACTTTGCATTAGGTAAGTAACCTAGTATGTAAATAACGAACTGAATTGATAATAAAAACCTAATAGATAAGGCTTTACTGAAAGAGATGTGTTTACAATAATGCAGTAACCAGAAAGATAAGTATGATACCTTTGAATCTACGTGCTTCAGACTGCACAATAATTGACTGATAAATGGATCACCAATCACCAAGTCACATTGGCTTCCATGGCCAACAGTGAATACAGGACGGTCCATATCAACATGAGGAAACTGGACATCAAAAAGGGGAATTATATTACTTACTACATCACATATTTACGTATATAAAACCAAACAGATTCTAAGGACAGTCCTCTTAGTAAGGCTTAGAGATTATATAAATACAATGAGGCAAAAAGCATCGATGAGTATGTATAAAATGTTCATAGTAAAAGTGAAATACCAAAATGTGTGAAAACATAACATTGCATTTTTGTTCTGATATATATATATATATATATATATATATATATTTTAAGGAAGTTACAACGGTGAAAATACTGTTTTACATGTTAAAGGAAAAAAATGTAGTAGAAATACAACACAGCTAATATGATTGATCATTCAATAGTAAGGATACAGGTTAAGGGTCTCTTTAAAGTTTCGAACTTTAAGCACAGTTAGGATTTCACATATAACCAGGACCCACATTATCCATATTTTTTATACCCAATGCTAAAAATGACCCACATGACATACTCAATCTGAGAAACAGTTTTCAGCACTATCAAACTATCATCTGTCATATTCCACATTGCGTTAAAAACAGTAACTTTTTTCTTTTTTTGGGTTACAGAGGTTTCCGGCTAAACATTGCGGGCCAACTAATCCCAGGCCTATCGAACCCTTGGCCTCCTCTTTGGAAGGCTGGTATTCTTACTACGGTTTTAAAAATAGTAAATTTCAATACATACAGTTACACTATGTTAAAAAAAACGACATATAACGCGAAAACTACTAGTTTAACACAACCTTCGGCACTTGAGAAATAAGCTTCCCCCACGGTTTCTTCTTGGGCGTCTCCACAACCGAATTCCCTAAAAACACGCCACAAAAATCCCGTTACATAAACACGATCACATCCAACAATCCAAAAAAAAACAAAAAACAATTCACCTTCAACAACAACAGCAACTCTCGACTTATCATCCTCATTTTCAACTTCTTTCTTACACGTTTCGGGCGATCGCACCTCTTGTTCAACTTCATCCTTACCACACGTGTCGGGTGATCGCACCTCTTGTTCAACTTCATCAACACACTTATTACCACCACCAGAGTCCTTAAGCACCGCCTCGGTTGACGAAGCCGTTGCAGCCTGTAATTGGAAAAACCACACACTGTTATAAAAGAAACCTAGGGTTTTGTGAAAAAAGTTTGTAAAAAAAAATATACTTTTGATTTTTTGGCAGGTGGTTGTGAAGATGAGGAGGATGGTGGTGGTGAGAGTGGGCGTTTGGATGATGATGAGCCGCGTCTTGTTTCCACCATTTTTGTGTGAGTTTTAGGGTTTGGTTTTGTGGTTGTGAAGAAGGTGAAATGGAATGAAATGAATTTGTGTGTTAGTGTGTATTTATAGTGATTTGGGGGGTAGGAAGGGAAGGTTTGGGTGAGTTGTGAGAGTAGTGTGGGGGTGGATTGGTGCATATAATGTTTGATCAAAATTAGTAACATCTAGTTTGGTGTGTTGCTAGTAATCATGATTTGATATAGGGTAGAATGATAATGAATATGGAAAAGTATATTATTATGATTGTCCATGTTTGGTTGGTAAAATATGGAATGAAAAAATGTATAGATATTTGAATTTTGTGGTTATAAAAAGAGAGACCTGCGGGAATGGATTTCATAGACACCAAATTTGTTTGTAATGAATCTATGACTATAATTTACCTATTTTATTACTGGGCCCACAAAACAAACACCTTTAATCACTTTCATAGTCATAGTCTTATTCCTATAGTGAGATATCAAACGCACCCTAAGTAGTTAACAAGACTTGTTTTATGCGGGAGCGAGGTATGAGAAAAAGAGTGTATCTAACTTGTCACGTTTTGTATTTTTATATAGCTTTTTTTTTCCAAATTCTTGTAGTTTATTTTTTAATTCCATTTGTTTGTTTCGTGTATTCGGTGACCGGCCAACATGCTGAGTAGGTTACACAGAACTATGGAGTGACAAATTAGGTTACATTTTCAGGTAATTGGCCCAATATAAAACCCACCAAAAAAGTTTCAAGTCTAGCTACATTTATTTGAGTTTTTTCATATGTTGAATGTGTATATTCGATTGGGTTAATATCCGGATTTGGCAACAAGCAAGGAACACATTTTATACTATATGACCGCAGATCTGTCACATGGTGGTGGTTGATGACGTTTTTCTGGTTGAAGTCGTTTTTTCTTGCGAAGGATGACGAAGATTGGTTGAAGTCGTTTTTCCTGTGAAGTATAACCGCAAACGACATTTTTTCGTAAACCAGTACCACCTTATACTGTATGATAAAATTCGATAATCTTTAAAAAAAAGAAAAAAAAATCACCTTCAACAAGCAACTCTCAACTTCTCGTTCTCGTTCTCAACTTCTTTCTTACACGTGTCGGGTGTTCAACTTCATCCTTACACATGTCGGGTGATTGCATCTCTTGTTCAACTTCATCAACACACTTACCACCACCAGAGTCGTTAAGCACCGCCTTGGTTGACGAAGCCGTTGCGTAATTGGAAAAACCACACATTGTTATAAAGAATATCTAGGATTTTGTAAAAAAAAAAAATACTTTCAATTTTTTGGCAGGTGGTTGTTGTTGTGAAGATGAAGAGGATGGTGGTGGTGAGAGTAGGCGTTTGGATGAGGATGAGCCGCGTCTTGTTTCCAAAAAATTTGTGAGTTTTTAGGGTTTGGTTTTGTGGTTGTTACGAAGGTGAAATGAAATGAAATGAATGTGTGTGTGTGTGTGCGCGTGTGTGTGTGTGTATTTATAGTGATTATGGGGTAGGAAGGGGAAGGTTTGGGTGAGTTGTGAGAGAGTAGTGTGATGTGGATCGGGTATCACATCAACACTAATACTTCAAATTACTCTTTTACTCTCAATTAAAAACAACACAACTATTTCAGTCTCACTCACCTTTAATTGTATTTGCTTTTCCATTTTACAAACAGACTAAATCATTTCATCCAAATTAAAATACAAAAAACATCTAAAAAAAGTTTACAAAATTATATAATAGTCAAAAAAAATTACACAAACATAAACACTACACTACAGAGACACACATTCTTCCTCATCAAACACATACACAGTTCACACACAACCCATTATAAATTATTAAAAAAAAAAAAAAAAAAAAAAAAAAAAAAAAAGAAACAAAAACCCTCAAAATTCAACCTTGTCGTTGAAAATTCGATGAAGACACAAGTGGCGAGGCTCCATGGTGTCGTTGCGAGGAAACGGCGAGACTCGGCAAGCTACCACGTCAGAATCGACGAGCGAATTCGCGGTTACACCCGATACTCTTATTAAGTGTTCCGCAAAAGTCAACTAAGTAGTTAACATGGCTTGTTTTATGTGGGAGCGAAGTATGAGATATGAGAAAGAGAGTGTATCTAACTTGTCACATTTTGTATTCTTTTTTTTTTTCAAATTTGTGTAGTTTATTTTTGAATTATGTATGTTTTGTGTATTCGGTGACCGACCAACATGATAATATCTACGTGGAGCAGTTTTTTTTTCATGTAAATATAATTTCTTGAAATACAAATGCAAAGTAGGTTACACATAACTGCATGGAATGACAAATTAGATACATTTCTAGGTAATTAGCCCAATATAAATGTAACACCCCCAAATTTTGTTTAGCGAAAGCATACGAGTCATGGGGATGCTACGAAATCTGAGATCATAACACAAGTAATAAATAACGGAATACATACTCCGTTTAATTTCATAAAATAGTTTTAAAAACCGTGTCTTACAAACATTGTTTAAATAACAGGGCACAACCCATAAGATTTGTGGTCCCAAATAAAAACATCATTATGTGTTAAAACACTTCTTTTAGCTTAACTACGACTATTTGCCACTTCTTGCCTTGCCTCCATGATCACAAATCAAACACATGAGAAAATATGCTAAAAAGGTCAACTAAAAGCTGGTGAGTTCATAGGTTTATAATAAAACATTAAGCATGGACCATAATCAAAGACATATAATCATTACAATGAATATAATGATATATGGATGAAAGTCTATTAAGTTAGCACTAAGTTCATGCAACCGATACTACAACAGTTTCTGTATGCTAAATGAAATCATACAATATATAGGCCCAATGCGAGTGTTTTGTCCCTCGACACTCGATTCCGACATGGTATACGTTTCGCCTTGGCCTAAGCATGGCCAACCGAACGGAGGAGTTACCCTCAATAGATCTATTTATAACATTCGCGCTTCCCAGCAGGGAACTGACGGTTCATGAAAGGGGGCATTTCTAGGGACATAAGGGCTTAGGCTAAACCACGTAATAGTAATCATGCAATAGTTCAGGTCCATAAAAAGGTTTTGCATATTTTCTCACCCCAACATGTATAAAACAACTTATCAAATAAAAGAGGGGCTATAAACTCACCTTAGCAAATAAGCAATCCAAAAGTGAGATTCAGTGAATATTGTGAAGCTGCACCGACACGCGACCTAGATAAGGAGGGCAATGTTTTAGTTCATTATTTTAAGTAGTACTTTACTTAAAATGGTTCATTTAATATTGTTCTCATAATGGTATTAAAATCCAAAATTTGGTTTGTAAAATAATTACGATATTTTACTAGTAAGCATATAAATGTATATATATATATACTTATTTATGTTGACACTATAATGGTGTTGTCAAAATTAGACTTGGTTTATTTTCTAATTGCTTTTAGAAAATACTTATGTTAAATTTGAAGACTCTCAAATTTATTAAATGACAAAATGATATAGTAGTCTTTATTTGTTTATCAAAAATTTGTTCTTAACATTTACCATTTACGATTAGTAATTACTTGACATAGATATGTCTATCCGAACACATTTGACGATAATCTTGATGCAAAATTTAATATGTAGACCATGTTGGTAAACATTTGTTCTTTGTATTATCACTTTTACTCTCGTTTACTTGACGATACATATATGTACATATCTAAGTTAGAAGACTTCGAATACGTGGTAAATGAGTTTAGTTTTATAATTGATTTCCGATATACGTTACAAATTTTATTTTGTTGACTCGTTTAAACTATCAACCGAACACCCCGAACCACCGTGGGCTGTGGCTCGGAAATGTGATGGCAAGAATTGCCTGATAACAATTTTTGAAAGCAAGTTTTGTGCCAAAACTTGTGTGGCGAAGACCATAAACAGGAGACAACAAGATATACTTAAAAGATGCATTCGAGGTGTCGAGAGATTTCAAGCAAGATGTTATCAAGTTTAGTACTAATATGGTCTTATTTGACGCAAGATTTCAAAACAACCGGTCTAGGACTCATGACACAATAAGTCGTAACATGTTTCTATGTCGTGAAGTCGAGGCTCTTTGACCCGGGAGTTTGACCCCAACACCATGGTACTACCAAAGTGAGGTCGTCGACTCATTATGAGGACCAATCACGACTCACACGAGTGCTGCTAATCCTAGACACAAGGCGTTGCGGTTACAAGATCTACTTTCCAAGTTATCAATTCATTATGACATAGAAATGGTTTCCTTAGTATAAGATTTATATCAACACTATTATGGACAACATGAGTGTCGACTGATGAACACTTCGAGCAACGAATTGGGTTCACCGTCGAGCCAACAACTTAGCAGTAAGGATAACGACAACTTCATAACCGAATGACACAAGGTAAATTTGTTACAAGATATTCGACTTAACATTGCTTACGCAAGTTTTTGAAAACTAAACTAAGTGCCACGACCAACATCAAGTTCCCAGATTCAATATTAATGTTATCAGTAATTTTTATAAAGCTTATCTTTCACAAACCTTGATTCCTACTTCTCGACAGGAACAGAACTAACAAAAACCAGCGATAAAAATTAAATCCCAACATGACCAATTATTAGTCGATTATCAACCAAAAAATTTCAAATATTATTAACAAAAATGTATATGATCGATAAGGATTCAACAAACATAACTTCATATTATTATTGATTTTAGATTTGAAAAAAAATG
Organism: Chrysanthemum makinoi; assembly: GCA_910596185.1. Classification (NCBI taxonomy): domain Eukaryota; kingdom Viridiplantae; phylum Streptophyta; class Magnoliopsida; order Asterales; family Asteraceae; genus Chrysanthemum; species Chrysanthemum makinoi. The sequence continues at coordinate 85,327,129 of OU343223.1, forward strand.
AAAATCAACACGGGTCATACACGATCCTATTTTCAATACATAACAAGATTAGTTTTAGAGACACAACAAGCATGTTATCCTTACAAATTTTTGGAGGTAGGTCGAGTACAAAGCCAAACTAGAAGACGTCGATTGACCTCGAATCCTTCTTGATTTTGACAAATTGATGCTAGAAATGGTGGATGTCAACCCTGAATTTCAAAAGCCCCAAATCAATTTTTGAAAACCCTAACTTCTACAAACCCTAATTTTTGTGAGAGTGGTGATGGAACTGATTTGGGCGTCTCCTACCTTCACCACTATTTGGAGATGTGACTATGGGGTATCTTGACTCTTATTTCTCTTCTTGAGGTCTTGGTGTGAAGCCAAAATAAGCTAAACTCCTGCAACCTAGATGGTCTTGAGCTTTGACCCTATGTGAAGTGATATAGATGTGTGCTTCTCCTTTGATGTTTTTGTCTTGTTGCGCTTGTATCCATTCGAATGACAGTCGAACGTCTCCAAGAGAAGGGTTCTTGAGACAAAATGATTCATGATTTTGGTGAGGGAGGGTTGGAGATGATGAAAGGAGGGTGTTGGGTTACTCCTTTGGGAGGGTTTGACCTAGTCGAATACAGGCTCTTGGGGGAAGAAGAGGGTTGCTAACTTTTTCTGCTTTTTCTTTTCTTTGTGTTTGTCATGAGGGGAGAAGACACAAGGGATTGGTATATTGGTTTTATAAAAGAAAATATTTTGTATATGGTAAGGTATTTGTTAATGTTAGATATAAGATTTCACAAACACACTAAACCAAAACCATATGGGGCGTTAACTAAGTTTAGAGAGAGAAAGTTCTAGTAAGAGAAAGAAAGAGAGTTGGGAACTATGTGAAACAAAAAAAAATGGTATTGAAGCTCCAACCCTCTACCTTGGGAGGTAGAGGGTATTTATAGTTTCTTACAAACAAACGCCACCTACGAGCTGTGGATCAGGCATACAGTGGGTAAAGACCCGTCCGTCCTCCACGGTGTTACAAAACTAAATACTACTTAACATAAAATAACTACGACTACGATCTTTCTAACGATTACATATACTTGAGGTGACCGACTCTTTGATACATGGAATTTCTAATTCCTAACAGTCTCCCCCTAAGGGAGGTCACCTCAAACACACATTAAAATTACGTTGAATACAAACTGATATTACATTGAGATTGTTCTTGGATTCTGGTCCATGTTCTTTGTTCTGTAGCTCGTAGTCTTTGATTCTTCATTATTGCATGTTTGGATATTTTGAGTGGAGGTCTTTAACCGATCCACGTGATCTGAGTTTTGAGCCGACTTTGAGATCATCACCACATTAAATCTCGACTCAACCTTTGTGGTGTTGGTAATTAGTGATGTTGTGACTTTTGGACCGACATGCTCACATTCTGGATCATGATTTATTCTTATCAGAGTGGCGAAAGCTTTCGTTGATTCATGATATTGGCAGCAGCGTAGCAGAAGTATGGAGTGAAAATATCAGAGTCATTGATGCACCAATCATGATTTCTTTAGATATGAATGTGTTGTGTGAGCATGCGGCTATGGATTGACCGCTCCATTCTGATCAGCTGCAAATGTCGAGGTGTACTTGCATAAGACAGTTAGCAATAAAGCGCACGAAAGTGTCTTTGATCACTTTCGATGAATTGAGGTACACGGCCCACGGTTCCCCGTTGATCAGTACAAGTACTGCCTGTGATCAGGTATAATTCTGAAGAATTTCCTTGACAGGGTTTCGCAGCTGCTCTAGCCGTTCTCAAACCGGAGCGTCTCAAAGAAGACAACACGGAGTGAGTGAACCAGCGAATAGAGATTCACTGATTGATGAAAAGAGATTTGAAAAACAATCGTGTATCGCTCAATAGAAATTGTTTTTGCAATACAACGAAGTTTTAGTGAAAAATCATTTATCAATCATAAACACCTTTTGATTTGAAATAATTGTACACAGTCGATGTGCTTAGAGAAAAGAGTTTTTAAACACAACAACCGGTTTTTCAAAGGCATCAATCAATCCATTTACTTGGACCTGGATTGATTCAATTTTGAATCGCTCCACTGATGAGGTCCATATGACACAATCAAGTCTTGGCAATACCACAAGGATAGTGCGTAGGACTCTTAAGATATAATCTCACATTGCACATTGTGTGAAATAGTGAGTCTTCAAGAAATAAGTGTCCTAAAGAGATTAATTGATGATCTCGTGGCTCTAGACTCAATTAGTGCATATTTTGTTCCTATATCGGAGACTAGGGAGAGGGTCTCTTTCTTCAATATCAACAATCTCTAAGAGAAAATCGATAGATTATGTAGGTTCCCCGTGAGAATGAAACAAGCCCTTTTAAGAGGAACTTGAGTGGCCTGGGAAATTAGTGCAGTGCGTCACTGGGTCCATGATGTCTTGTCTTCAATACCAGTGTTACCTTAGTAACCACCAATAGCATATGAATTGAACCCGGTTTCTGCCCTAAGGTTGAATTATTGGAGGGCTATTTCTTTTCACCCTTTTCACATTAATATCTTTTTCATTCTTCAACCCCTTCAGTGCTTACCGAGACTTCATAACTAGAACCTTGTTGGGTTTGTTCTAGTACTAGCTCAATCTCAGTCCACACTCTTCCCATATCTCACTTTTCTCCTTTTTTCATCATACCTAAGGACTCTACATTATCTAGTGGATTGTCCCTGGGTAGATCCCTCCGGTTCTGGCGGATCATGGGAACTCAACCTAACCTTATCATCCTTATATCACCATACATAAAGTAAAGTTGGTCGGTCTTTTTGGTATCATTCATCTGCCATTGGAACCAATTGAAAACCATTTGAAAATCAATCAAGATACTTGTGATATAGAATCAAAGCATTTTGTATCTTAATTGTTTTGATGTTTTAGAAATGCTCCCCCTCAACATATGCATAAAAATTTAGAATTTGTTAGGCACATGGAGGCAAGAGATCTTTGAAATCGTTAGATTGAGAATGAAAGTTCCAATCTTTTGATTAACAATTTCTAAAATGATCATCATCACTTCCTAATCAATTTGAGTAGATAAAACATTTTAAGGAAGGATGAGGTTTTCACAAGTTTGCTCCCCCTCAATATGTGCATAGATGTTTGAGAATGTTTTGCACATATTAGGAAAAGACTGCACATTGAGATAAATTGATCACGTTTCAAATATTTGTGGTTTAAGATAGATGCTCCCCCTCAACGTGTGCATGAAAAATTTGAAATCGTTTGTCACTTGGGGGGAGGCAAACATACTAATCACTTATGAAACCATTTATCGAATTATCAGTTTAAATCCAATTTAAATCACAAATTCTCCCCCGATCACAATTATCAAATCATTTGAGAATCGTGATCTCATTAGATTTAAATTGTTTTTGAAAGCTTTTTAAGGAGAATTGTGACTTGATTTTGAAAACGTTTTAACTGATAAGGATCGAATTTTGAGACTTTAGACTCCAAAGATTTAAACATGCTTGAATATCTTTTGAAAACAAACCATTGTTTGACAAAAAATACACTTTTTAATTAAAAATCATTCTACCCCTCAATCAATGACGTAAGTTGTTGATTGAGAGATAGATAGTTTTAGCAACCGTTTAGTACAAATGATTTTCAGAAATTGAGCCCGAGTAATTTTTCAAAGCAATTCGTTTTCATTGGATAGTGATAATTTTTTATAGAATCAGAGCATGAGATTCGAAAAACAAGATAAAGTATGGCTCTGTTCTTTCTTTTCAACACGGGTTACTGCCTGAAATGACAATAAACCACCATTTATCTTCGCCTCAATTTTTTTTTTTTTAATTATTTTTTTTAAAGAAAAACTATGTACATTCGATGAACATCTAAAGACCCGTGACATTCTTTGAATATCAACACAAAGTCCGTAGATGATATCGAATCGAGAAAAACATAACAAAATGACAATATTTTTTTGAGGATTTTTCGAATTTTTCACATTTTTATGGATTTTGAAAGTTTTATAATTTTCTATTTGATTTTTGAAGGTTTTGTAATTTTGTATTTTGTTTTTTGAAAAATATATACAAAGAGATAGATGAAGAAAGACCTTCACTCCTCGTCTTCCTCCTGAAGACGTTTGAGAGTTTCTGGTTGAAGGCTTTTCAAGCCAAGTCGTGGAAGAATAAACTCAAAACGTTCTCTTGGAAGAGCTTTGGTGAAGATGTCTGCTAACTGGTATTCAGTCCTCACGAAATAGAGTTCCACCACACCTCTTTCCACTTGTTCCCTGATGAAATGATGTCGAATGTCGATATGCTTTGCTCTTGAGTGTTGAACGTTGTTGCATGAGAGAGCAATAGCACTTTTATTATCACTGTACAGAGGGATTTTGTTGAATACAAAGCCATAGTCAGTTAATTGAGGTCTCATCCATAGGATTTGAGCACAACAAGATGACATGGCTATGTATTCAGCCTCTGTAGAAGAAATAGAAGTACTCATTTGTTTCTTTGAAGACTAGCTCACAAGCTTATCACCTAAAAATTGAGCACCTCCAGCGTACTCCGACGAGTATCTTGACACCTGCATGATGCATCGCATATGTCGTTAGTGACATACCGGTGTCCTTCGGGTACCAAAGTACCATGTTGATGGTTCCTTGGAGGTACCGAAAGACCCGTTTAACCGCTTCAAGGTGCTTTTTGGTAGGCTTAGCCTGGTATCTAGCACACATGCATACAGCGAACAGAATATCAGGTCTACTGGCAGTGAGGTACATCAGGGATCCGATCATGCTTTGATATTTTTTTTGGTCTACCATGATCCCTGAGTGGTCCTCATCTAGTTTAGTACGCTCAATCATGGGAGTGTCAACAGGGTCACTAGAATCAAATCCAAATTTCTTTAAAATCTCATTTGCATATTTAGATTGATTTATGAAAATGCCTCCGGGACTTTGTGAAATTTGTAATCCCAAGAAAAATGACATTTGTCCCATCATTGACATTTGAAATTTGGAACCCATTTATTTTGAAAAACAATCACATTCATTGGGGTCAGTCGAGGCAAAGATAATATCATCAACATAAATTTGAACGTGAATTAAATGTTTGCCTGGCTTCCTGGTGAACAATGTTGGATCAATGCTCCTTTGCTTTGGCCGGTGAGACGAAGAAACTTTGATAGCGTATCATACCATGCCCTTGGAGCTTGCTTTAAACCATAAAGAGTCTTCTTCAAATGATAAACGTGAGTAGGATGCTCTGGATTTACAAAGCCTTCAGGTTGGCTGACGTAGACGACTTCTTTAAGATCTCCGTTTAGAAACGCCGTCTTTACATCCATCTGATAGACTACCATGTTCTTACTTGCAGCATTAGCCAAGAATATTCTGATTGCCTCGATTCGAGCAACAGGAGCAAAAGATTCTTCAAAGTCCATACCCTCCTCCTGACGGTATCCTTTAGCAACCAATCGAGCCTTGTTCTTTAACACATCACCATGCTCATCAAGTTTCACTTTGAAGATCCATTTTAGAGCAATGATCATAGCACAATCTGGAGAAGGTACTAATTCCCATACATCAATTCGATCAAACTCATGAATTTCTTCTTGCATGGCATTGAACCAGCTGTCTTCATTCATGGCGGATTTAACATCTTTTGGTTCGATCTTAGAGAGTACGGAGTTGTAGAAGCACCATAAGGCATCTGTTGCAAGTTGTTTCCGTGTGGATACTGGACGAGAGGGATTTCCAATGATGTTGTCTAGTAGATGATCGTGAGTCCATTTTCTGAGGTATTCATGTGGCTGTTGTTGAGGGACTGAAGTATCAGAATTGATGTCTCCTGAAGTAGATGGTTCTGATGATGATTCAGGAGCAAATATGTTTTCAAATGGAGCATCTTCGGGAGTAGCAAAGGGATTGACTTCATCCTGTGAATCAGAAGCATTTCCATGATGTACACTTGATGATTGAAGATTTGTATATGAAACAGATTGGTCGTAGGCTTCTTGGCTTAATGACATAGACGTTGAAGGGTTACTTTCATTGACAGGGATAGAAGCAGCCTCTGTTGATTGAATTGTCATATCATTGTTGCTTGTCTCAAATTGTTCATCAAACATTGGATCAAACAGTTTCTTTAAATCATCTTCAGAGGGAGGTACATACGGAGTTGCTGATGAGGAGTTTGGTACAAGAGATGAACCAATGGGACTGCTTTGAAGTGCGGGTCCTAAACTGGATTGTCCAGGAGCCAATTGACCGGTCAGCTCATCAAACGTAACGTGAATTGTTTCCATGATATTTCGGGTTCTCTTGTTGTAGATTCGGTAACCTTTACTATTAGGTGCATAGCCTACAAAAACTCCAATGTCCGCTTTAGCTCTTAGTTTTCCTAAATCTTGACCATCATTAGTTGGATAACATAAAGCACCGAACACACGAAGGAATGAAAGATCAGGTTTTCTATTGTGGACAAGTTCATATGGAGTTTTTCCATGAGCAATGTGAATCAGGGATCGATTTTGTGTGTAGCATGCAGTGGCGATAGCTTCACCCCAGAGAAACATTAGAACTTTTGAGTAAATCAGCATAGTCCTTGCGGCTTCCACAAGAGTTCGATTTCGTCTTTCAACTACACCGTTCTGTTGAGGAGTTCGAGGAATACTTCTTTGATGACTGATTCCCATACTTTAATAAAACTCACCAAGTTGTTTGTTAACAAACTCAGTTCCATTGTCGATCTGATGATTCGACCGTTTTGTTAAGACGAAACTGCAGCTGTTTGATGAGTTTGATGATGATATCTGGAGTTTCATCCTTAGTCTTTAAGAATTTTACCCAAGTGAATCTAGAGAAATCATCAACCACAACTAACACATATTTCTTCCCAAAGATATTCTGCACTCTCATGGGTCCACATAAGTCCATGTGAATAGTATGGAGAACTTCTGTGATTGAGTTTGTAGGTTTGGGTTTATGGGCATACTTCTTGCTTTTTCCCAACTGGCATGTTGAACAAAGATGATCCTTTTCATATTTAAGTCTAGGGAGACCTATAACTAAGTCCTTTCTAGAGAGATCATTGATGGTGCTGAAGTTCAAGTGATTGAGATGACGATGCCATAACCATGACTTTGTTTTAGAAGCCTTTGACAACAAGCAAATTGGAGAAGACTTCATCATATCTTCGATAGAGATGGTGTATAGATTTGAGCCACGTGAACCTCTTAAAAGTTCCTTACCATCAAGTTCTCTAACGAAACAAGTATGTTTTCTGAAGGCTACTTCTAGATCAGAATCGCATAATTGACCAACAGAGAACAGGTTATGACCAAGACCTTCCACATAATATACCCTGGAGATAACACTTTTTCTAACAACATAATCTCCATAACCCTTAATTGCACCGAAATGATCATTCCCGAATCTAACTGTCCCGATGAATTTGCTCACGAAGTTCATGAGCCACGACCGGTCTCCAGTCATATGCTTGGAACAGCCCGAGTCCAGGTACCACAGAACGACTTGAACGATCTGCAGTTGAACACAGACAAGAATGGATAACAGGATAATTGGGATCCCCATGCACGAATGGGTTCCACATGGTTAGTAACAGTAATTGGAACACCCACATCAAAAATAGAATCATCCATATCAGAAGTAGAAGCAATGGAATCATTGGGAATAGATGCAAGATCGGGTGTGCGTATTTGACCTATTCAACGTATGTTCACTTCTTAAGGGAATAGTTCTACCAGTAGGCATCCATTTTCTAGTGGGCATATTCTTAGCAGTTTGAGAACAAAACTGATTATTCTTATGGCCAAAAGGTATCCAATAATAACCTATCTTTATAAATGTTCTTCCTGTGGGTTTCCACTATTTTCTAACAATCTTGCGTCTTTGCCTTTTAGCCTTCTTTGCACGAATATTAGCATTAACAATTATAACTGGGCATTTGACATCATTAGACAAAGCATTCACACCACTTTCACGATTAGCAACAGAATTCAAGCAGACATCATTACAAGGTTTGCAAATAGTATCAGAATTCGAATTAATTACAGTACGCCTATGACTAATACTAGAATCAACAGGCTTCGTTTTATTCGATTCAAACTTAAAGTTCCTAGATTGGTCTTCTACTCTCTTCCAATGCACATTCTTAGCTTGCAAGGTCTTATCATTCCTTGTATTGTCTTGAGACTTTGACTCCGCTTTAATGTCACTGATTACTCCTGTAGAGGGAATGGGAACATTAGTTGGTTGATCTAACTTTTGCATTCCTGAACTTGATGTGCAAGGATCTGAAGTACTATAAGTCACATTAGTGTTTACTTTCTTAAAACTATGATTTGACCTATTTGCAGGCACACTAAAATTCACTTTCTTAGCACTAACATATCTGGAATCTGAACTACTTGAAGGCACTCTAAGGTTGACATTCATTACATTGGGCATAGAACGGATTTCATGCTTGGCACTAGGCATAGAACAAGGCATCACGGCTTTGCCTTTTGCACCTAAGGATTTTGGACATGTTGCAATTACACATTCAAGCAGCTCTTGAGATCGTTTGGCCTTGAGGCAAGCAAACCTAATTTCTCTATCAAGAGGTTTATTAATGAAATCCTCTTCAACAATCTCACGGAGACATTCTAGACTATCCTTAAGGTGAGCACAATAGTCATTGTGGAAAACTAGAAGGGGGGTTGAATAGTTTTGCCGATTTTAAGTTGATTTCAAAAACTTTTAGATTCGATATTATGTGAAATCGTATGGATGTTGAGAACGTATAGATCTAATGATAATGCAAGCAAATAGATAAAGTTAAGGGATAGAAATGACACAACCGATTTATAGTGGTTCGGCTACAAGGTCACCTTCCTTGCCCTACTCCACTCCCCGAGTCACCTACTCGAGAGTTCAAGCACTATGTCAACAAACTCCTTCACTTGGCGGAGAAGCCTTCACAACGTTGCTTACACTTTTTCGGTACAAAGCTAGATACCGAGTCCGTAGCACGGTGGACCAAACCAACACAACTATTACACAACAAATATGTGAAATATCAAATACAAGATCTTCTCTACGAAATCTTGCGGAGTGACAAATCAATCAAGGACCCCTTGCTTGGATGACTTGTAGAATGCTCGTGATCTCGCCTTAGAGAAGGACCTATATGAGGATCACAAATAGAAAGAAAGAAGAACAACTCTCTAGATCAAGTGATCTATATGTTAGAAGAGAATGAGAGTGTATGAGAGATTTAGTAAGAAGAGGGGTAAGTTAGAATGAAGAAATGGCTCTCTATTTATAGGCAAATTTCTCCTCTGCTCCACGGATCCCACGGATCCCTTCCACTTGGGATCCGGCTAGTGTAATCCTAGGGATCCGTGGTACGCTCCTCTTTGCCCATGGGTTTTTTGGTTATGGGTCATGGGTTATGGGTTGGTCCATGGGTTTTCTCTAGATTCAATGTATCTAAGGATACATTGTATCAAGTCTTCATTGGTATGGGTTTAAGATCCATGGGTTATGGTCCATGGGTTATGGTTTTACCCATCCTAATAAACTATTACAACAAATGCTTAATTATTACATTTTGTATTTAAATGGCTATATGTAAATGCTTTACAAAAATAACATGTATCCTTATAATTTTACTTAAGATAACATTACATTTGTTATCAACAAAACACAAAGAGATCGCAAAATATTAATAAACGTTTTTACGGTTTATTTGTATTAACAATCTCCCCTTTTTGTTGATGACAAAACATAATGTTATGATGAGTAAAACTTTAAAATAGATGTAAGTTTTGAAAGCCCCTAAGTTTTACTTCTTCTCCCCCTTTTTGTCGAAACAAAAGTTAACCCTTGGAAGAAATAAACAAACTTCTAACTCCCCTTGACGGTAGCTCCCCTTGTTTGGGGTCAAGTGAAGAAAAAATAAAAATTCCTATAAAAAGAAAGGTTAGTAACATGCTTATATAATCTTGTGGTTGTCGAGAATCAAGATTAGGAGCCAAGGTATGTAAACAAGGCCTTGTAATAAAACAACAAATTGTAGTGGTATGTATGCCACTTACAAGCATGTAAAAATAAGAACAAGACTTGTTCTTGAAAATGACTTCAAAAGAAAAATAATACTAAAAGTAGAAAAGTAGTAGTAGTGATTCCTTCCATGCTTGCATAAGGTTATGGATGGAGATTTTGATGAGTAATGGTATTGATGCGATCAAGGATGAGGTTGAGTATGAAACGCATTTCTTCCCTAACTTCTATTGCAATTTCCCTAGTGGATTGGCAATGTTCACAATGTAAATGATGTGGGTAATGAGTGCGGAAGTTTTCGGGTTGTTTTGATTTGAGTTTTGCGGAAGTTGTGGTGGAAAAATAGGAAAATATGGATGAATATCCGGAATGTTAATAAATGGTGGTGGAAAAGAACCTAGATGTTCTTGTAATGTGATGGGAGCTAATGGTGGTGATGTTTCAAGATCTTGAAAGATAGTATTTGGAGATGTGGGGGTGTTGAAAAGACTAATTCTTTTTCTTTAGGTTGGTTAGATCTTGTTGGAGTCTTAAGGAGTTCCAAAAGAGTTATTTTAGGTGGTGATGAAGTTGGTGTACTTGTTGGTGATGAGGGTGGTGCTATAATGGAAGCATCTTGTGGTGAGTTATTTGTTGAGGATGAACCATTTGAGGTTGGTTTTGCTAAACAACAAGATCGGATACTAATCCGTGCGGATATCCTAGCATTTGATTGTGGTATTTTGGATGGTGGAAGTACAAAGGTTTGGATATCATGATTGTTTGTACTAGATGATTCTCCTAAAGGGTTTTGGATGACATGATGAAGTGTGTTTGTGAGAAGGAGATGGAGTATGCAAGCATTTTGGGAGTTATATATATAGAAAAACAAAGCATTGTAATGAATGCTTGACCCAAAATGTGGATTAAAATCTAATGATTAGATATGAATTCAAGGCATGTGATCATGAGAACACAAGCATTAAAGAGCATACTCCCAAAAATGAAGTAAATGTGGATTTTTCATCCAAAGTGAAAAAAATAGAAGTTGAAAACCTGTTACACGGATCCTTCCCTTGAGGGATCCGTCCGGCATAAAGGTTGGGATCCGTGGGTTCAGGTGTTTCAGCAAAGACAAAATTTTCCTTTTGGAAACATTTTTGCCTAGTGTGTGCCTATATGCAAACTATTTGGAGTTTCGGTTATCTCGACCCCTAAAAGGAATAGAAAATAAACTAGAAGTGTAAAAGCATCCTATTGAGATAAACCGAAAACACATATTTAGTACATGAGTACGTAATTTTGTGTTATCAATGCTCCTAATTCATTGTTGCTTAAATGAATGTAACCGAAAACACATATTAGTTATGTGTCCCCTTTAGCATTCAAAAGACATGAGATGCAATGAAAACGGGTTTTACTTTGTATTAATAATGAAAAGCGATTTGTCCTAGACGTGAGAAATTGCTTTTGTGAAATTGATACGGGAAGGTATCATCCTTTTAGAAAACATTGTGAAAGTAGGCTTAAAAAATAAGAAAACTATAAGTGTAAAAACTCATCTTGGGTTTTGAAAATTTCCGTATTGTTTGTGAGTTGTGCGTGAAATAGAAATCCTAGACTCAGAAAGAAGAAGGCTAGTGTTTACATACCTTGTAGAGTCAATTAAATTACGACGTTTGTTCCATTAGACCAAGACCAAGACGAAGTAGGTTGAATTGTTCCGCTTCAACGGTTTGGTGAGGACGTCGGCTATGTTGTCTTCGGATGCTACCTTCTCAATAGAGATGTTCCCCTTTGAACATTGTCTCTTAGGAAGTGATGACGAATCTCTATATGCTTTGTGCGAGAATGCAATACCGGATTCTTGCTTAGATCGATTGCACCTTTGTTGTCACATAGGATGGCTATGTCGCTTAGATGGATGTCGTAGTCTACTAACGCTTGTTTCATCCATAGTTTTTGTTGGCATGCTTTGGGCGGAGGACGATACTTCGGATTCGGTTGTTGATATTGCAAGTGCCGTTTGTTTCTTAGAAAACCATGATGTTAAACAACATCCCATAAAAGTACATACCCCACTTGTACTTTTTCTATCAACGTAATCACCTGCATGGTCGGAATCTGCATATACAATTGTTTCTACTCCGTGCCCTTAGGATACCATAATCCTAATTGTGTTGTACCCTTAATATATCTAAATATCCTTTTACGGCTTCTAGGTGTGATATTTTGGGGTCTTCTTGAAACCTAGCACATAAGCAAACACTAAACATGATATCCCGCCTACTTGCCGTGAGGTAGAGAAGGCTACCTATCATGCCACGATATTTAGTATTATCTACGGATTCTCCGTCCTCATCTTTTGTGAGTTTGGTGTCGGATGACATTGGAGTCCTAATTGGTTTTGACTCTTCTAGACCGAATTTCTTTAACATCTCCTTGATGTATTTAGATTGATTAAAGAAGATACCATCTTCTACTTGTTTTATTTGTAGACCAAGAAAGAAACTAAGTTCTCCCATCATACTCATCTCGAACTCGTCATGCATGATTTTAGAGAAATCATCACACATGTCTTGACAAGTGGATCCGAATATAATATCATCTACATATATTTGTACTATGATTATATGTGACTCTCTTTTCTTAGTAAAAGTGTGTTGTCAACTAACCCCATGGTGTAGTTGTGTTTAACTAGAAATGACTTGAGTCTATCATACCAAGCTTTTGGAGCTTGTTTAAGACCGTAAAGGGCTTTCTTTAATTTATACACATGTTTGGGTTTTTCAAAATCAATGAAGGCCGGAGGTTGAGCTACATATACTTCTTCATTTATGACACCATTTAGAAAAGAGCTTTTGACATCCATTTGATAAAGCTTTAGATCATTAGCACAAGCATACGCAAGAAGTATTCTTATAGACTCTAATCTAGCCACGGGGGAGTAGGTCTCATCAAAGTCTATTCCCTCTTGTTGGTTATACCCTTGAGCAACGAGTCTAGCCTTGTTCCTAGACACTACTCCGTTTGCATCTAATTTGTTTTATAAACCCATTTGGTTCCTATTATGGTTTGATTACTAGGTGGAGGGACAAGTGTCCAAACATCATTAGAAACAAATTGATTTAGTTCTTCTTGCATAGCCATTACCCAACTTTCATCTTTTATGGCTTCTTGTGTATTCTTAGGTTCTAAGGTTGAAACGAAACAAAACAAGCTACTTTGGTTTTGAACTTGAGATCTTAATGTTCGTTCGTTTAGTTTTCCTATGACTTTATCTACGGGGTGATCTTTGGACTCTTTAATGTTTACTATTTCATCACTTAGAGGTTCTTCTTCTTCACTTATCTTTTTCTTTATTACTATGGCTTCACTTTCTATAATCTCGTCATCGACAAGAGGTGGAGAGGGTTTGGGTGGACTTTCATCAAATTTTATATTTAATGACTCTTCTACCTTCATTGTTTCTTTGTTTAATATGACGTAAGCTTTGCTATTTGGCGAATAACCTAAAAAGATACCTTTGGTTGATTTAGGATCAAATTTTGTAAGGTAATCTTTAGTGTTAAGAATAAAACATTTACTACCAAAGACTCTAAAATGATTTAACGTAGGCTTTTTGCCTCGAAGTAACTCATATGGAGTTTTTCCTAAGATTGGTCTAATCAAGACTCGATTGAGTATATACGTTGAAGTATCAATGGCATTACACCAAAATTTTTGAGGTATGGATTGTTCATTAAGCATGGTTCGACTCATTTCTTGTAGAGTTCTATTCTTTCTTTCTACTACCAAATTCGATTGTGGAGTCGTGGAGCGAGAAGTTGTGAGTAATACCATTAGCGTCACAAAAGCTCCGAATTGCACTTCATTATCGAATTCCCTACCATGATCCGTCCTAATAGACACTATGGGACTTCCTAGTTGTCTTTGGATCTTTTTGCTTAATATTTCAAAATAGTTAAAGGTTTCGTTTTGTTCTTTAAAAATTTTGTCCATGTATACCTAGAGTAGTCATCCACTATTACCAAAGTGTAGTAGTTGCCTCCATAACTTTGGATAGCGGATGGACCAAATAAATCCATATGTAGTAATTCTAGACACCTAGTTGTGGACACCATGTTTTTAGCTTTATGACTCGAATGAGCTTGTTTTCCTATATTACAAGCATCACAAAAATGATGTTCATATTTTAACTTAGGTAGATCTCTTACTAGATCTTTGGATGATAGCGATTGAAGAAGTCGCATGTTGGCGTGACCCAATCTTCGATGCCATAAGGTCAAAGTATCATCCATAGAGGTAAGACATAATTTGTCTTTAGGTTCATTACCGATTTTAATGACATAGACTCCATGTTTCCTAATTCCTCTTCCTATGGTTATGCCATATTTTAGTATCTTACTACGGTTTTAGGTAAAAGTACATTGCACTTTTTATCACATATTTGTCCTATACTTAAGAGATTAAAGTTTAGGTTTTCTACGTGACACACATCGTTAATGGTTAGAGATTTGTTAGAAATCGTACCTTTACCGATGATTCTACTTTGCTATTTCCAAACACCACATTACCTCCATTAATGGATTCATATGTGGAGAATAGATCCCTATTGTCGGTCATGTGCCTTGTGCACCCGCTATCCTTGACCCATTCATCGGGGTCTAGGTCGACCTTTAAGCACACCTAAAACAATAATAAACTCAAAAGTTTGGTCCCCATTTGTTCATGGGTCCATTAGTGTTAAACATTCCATTCATGTTAGACATGTATGGATAAGATGAGTATGCATTCCATGGAGCAAAGTTTTGAAAAGGAAAACCGTTTTGCATGTTTTGATTCCATCCCATTTAATGGTTACTTTTCGGTAAACGCTTATTAGGTCTCCTAAATGAATTAGGTTTTGAAAAAGATGGAGCTTTGTTTCTTGCAAAAGTAGGATTATATTTTGGAGGTGGTTGTCTAGTGGTGACATGATTTGGTTTCTTCCTATTAACTATGACAAACTCGGTTCTAGATGAAGAAGCTACATTATTGCTAATGTTTGCTCTGCAGATCCACGGATCCCTTTTCTACACTAGCCGGTTCCCTTTTTAGGGGATCCGTGGGATCCGCCACAACAATGGCTGGTTTTTCTAGTTCTTTAACAAATTTTGTTTCTTTACTTTCACTAGTTGATGGATCAAGTTGTTGACTACCTATACCCTTTTGATTGTTACCGGTTTTAACGCTATCGAGTATTGTATCTAAAGTGTTAGTGCTCATTCTAGCAATTTTAGAATCTAAGTGATCCACTAGTGTTTGAAGTTGAATGCAAAGTTCACATTCACCACTTGCTATTTTACCTTTTCTAAAGCGTTTTAGTTTTGCTTTTAATTCTATGACTTCTTTATCTAAACGTTTATTTTGACTCTTTAAAAGCTTGTTTTTGTTAACTAGTTTTAAGCTAATATTGCATAGTTTATCATATTCATTATGCAATGAGTCGTCATCAAGTGATGAGCTACTATAGTATTCAGGACATACCTCGTCATTTGCCATAAGACAAATTTCTTCATCCTCCTCGTCGCTCATTCCCCACGTGCCACTCACGAACGCCTTTTGATCATCCCGTTTGGGACACTTACTAATAAAGTGGTTTGGGTCCCCACATTTAAAGCAATTACGATCATCCTTTGGCTTTTCGTCCTCTTTGCTTTTCCGAAAGCCTTTCTTATCGTCATACGGTTGTTTGGCGTATCTACCCTTTCTTCTAAAGAACTTTTTAAAGTCCCTTACCGCCATAGCGTACTCTTCGTCGTCACTACTCGAAGAGGAGTTCTCTTCATCGCTTGAAGCCTTTTGGCTTTAAGGGCAAGAGATTTGTGTTTCTCTTTCACCTTTGAGGCTTCGGAATCTTTAGCAAGGACAAGCTCGTAGACTTTTAGGTTGCCTATGAGTTCATCAAGGGTGAGGATTGTCAAATCTTTTGACTCTTCGATTTTCGTCACCTTGGATCTCCACTTCGATGGAAGTGCCCTTAGATATCTCCTAACATGGTTACGGCTAGAAAAAGATTCATCAAGTGCTTGTAAAGATGTAATAATAGTATTAAAGTTAGCAAATGAATGATCTATAGTTTCCTCATCCGATATTGAAAATTGTTCATATTGTTGAACAAATAAATCAATTTTATTATTTTTAACTTGTTGGTTGCCTTGATGAGTTACAACTAAAGAATTCCAAATTTCTTTAGAGGTTTTAAGCATAGAAATTCTTTTGAATTCCTTTTTCAGTAAAGCATTATATAAAACCATTTTTGCTTCACTATTTTTAGAAAGCTTTTCTTCATTTCATCATTTAGTTTATCATGAGGTATGTGAACTAAATTTCCTTTATCATCATTTGAGGTAGCCTCAAAATCACCTTCAACAATAATGTACCAAAGATCAATATCTTTAGACTTCACATATGTTTTGAATCTATTTTTCCAATATATAAAACCATTAGTTTCAAGTAGTGGTGGTCGTTGCATAGATTGCCCTTCCTTATAATTTTCAGAACCCATAGTGATCGAAAAGTTTTTAAAATACAATTTTATTTTAAAACTTTTATAAACTTAGCTCTTGATGCCAATTGTGGAAAACTAGAAGGGGGTTGAATAGTTTTGCCGATTTTAAGTTGATTTCAAAACTTTAGATTGATATTATGTGAAATCGTATGGATGTTGAGAACGTATAGATCTAATGATAATGCAAGCAAATATATAAAGTTAAGAGATAGAAATGACACAACCGATTTATAGTGGTTCGGCTACAAGGTCACCTTCCTTGCCCTACTCCACTCCCCGAGTCACCTACTCGAGAGTTCAAGCACTATGTCAACAAACTCCTTCACTTGGCGGAGAAGCCTTCATAACGTTGCTTACACTTTTTCGGTACAAAGCTAGATACCGAGTCCGTAGCACGGTGGACCAAACCAACACAACTATTACACAACAAATATGTGAAATATCAAATACAAGATCTTCGCTACAGAAATCTTGATGAGTGACAAATCAATCAAGGACCCCTTGCTTAGATGACTTGTAGAATGCTCGTGATCTCGCCTTAGAGAAGGACCTATATGAGGATCACAAATAGAAAGAAAGAAGAACAACTCTCTAGATCAAGTGATCTATATGTTAAAAGAGAATGAGAGTGTATGAGAGATTTAGTAAGAAGAGGGGTAAGTTAGAATGAAGAAATGGCTCTCTATTTATAGGCAAATTTCTCCTCTGCTCCACGGATCCCACGGATCCCTTCCACTTGGGATCCGGCTAGTGTAATCCTAGGGATCCGTGGTACGCTCCTCTTTGCCCATGGGTTTTTTGGTTATGGGTCATGGGTTATGGGTTGGTCCATGGGTTTTCTCTAGATTCAATGTATCTAAGTATACATTGTATCAAGTCTTCATTGGTATGGGTTTAAGATCCATGGGTTATGGTTTTTACCCATCCTAATAAACTATTACAACAAATGCTTAATTATTACATTTTTGTATTTAAATGGCTATTTGTAAATGCTTTACAAAAATAACATGTATCCTTATAATTTTACTTAAGATAACATTACATTTGTTATCAACAAAACACAAAGAGATCGCAAAATATTAATAAACGTTTTTACGGTTTATTTGTATTAACAGTCATGAAACGCGGATTCATTATTCCTAAGATGAGGAGGAATATATTTAACCGTCACAGTGTATTTGCAGTCTAAGGGTGACTTTGAAACAACATTCTTATTAAAAACAAGTGGCAGTTTCCCATTTTCCTGATTTCTCAGATTCTCAATTTCCTTTTGTAAAGACGTTATTTTTTCATTGTTTTGGTCACGAGTGACTTTCATTGAATCATATAACTCTTTAAAGTGTCGTTTAACTTTTCATTTTCTTCTAGAAAAACTCTCGTTTTCCTTTTGTAAGGCATTAACTAAGTTTTGAAGATGAAAAGTTTGAGAGTAATGAGAATCTAAAGGAGGAGGCATTTGGGATCCAGTCACATTGTTCTTTTCACCCGTCAATTGAGAGATTTTTTGATCGTGTTACAATGAGCTCGAATCTGTTCATCACGTTTGCTAATTTCAAAAGCTGCATCAAATTCAGGAGCATCCAAGGAAGTCTTGATATTTGAGGTTTTAACATTTTCTTTTAGATGTTGATATTTTAGTTGTAAATCAAAATGTTCAACTTCTAGTTTAGAGAGATGTTTTACCAAATTATCGTGATCATCCCGATCAATTTTCTCATTAAGTTTCGAATTAATCTTTTCAAGCTCAATGACACGATCATGGGAGACTTTCAGAGCAACAGATAATTCATGAAATTGAGAATCATTAATGGAGCAATTGTAGCGGTAAAACACATCTTGAGCAATACATTCAGAAATAAGATTCTCATTCAAGGTATGCAAGTTCTTCCTCTCAATCTCATTATATTTTAATGCTCGCTCATAGTCACTAACCTCAACTACCATTGCATCAAATTCCTTTTACATTCCTTTAATATATGAACTTATCCCCTTTTAAGACTCTCAAAATGATCTTTTAGTAGTTTGAAGAAAGGCATGACCTCCGTTAGATAGCATTCTTTTGTTTGTTCAAAACCCCTTTCCCCTTCAGTTATCCCAGTGGTGTGATCCTTTTCTTACAAGTTTTCTCAAAATCGACAAATAGTTGAAGAATAACATATTGGCTGATTAAGGTCTTGCTCTTAGTGGCAATCGTTCTAGGAACTAAATGCATCGGTGTATTTGGAGGATACACAATCGCTGCAGGCATTTTCCTAAGGGAAGGGTTTGTTTCAACAAGATTTTCTGCTTTTAGCATATCTAAATCCCTTTCCGAACACTTGTTCGGGTGTTAACAATGTCCGAGGCTTAAATTTTTTAAGGAAATCCAATTCTCCTTCTTGTAATCATGGGGTGTGATAATTATTTTATTCTCTTTACATTTAGGATCATCTAACTTCTTGTTCATCCTTTCCCTAGTGACTTCATCAGATTTATTATTTTCCTTAGTGCACTCAGTAGCAACTAGGTTTTGTCTAGGTTTAAGGATTTCATTGCCATCATAGAGTACCTTATGAGCTTTTCTAGCCTTTTTAATGACCTCTGGATTTGGTTCCTCAACACGGGGAATGCTATGCTTATCGCTTAAGACTCTATGCTTAGTGATCATGTGGGCAGTTTGAATGGTGTTCCCTTGTACGTACAACTTATTTTCAAGCTTGTTCTTCAAAGTTTTAGATTAGAAAAATCATTCAAAAGTTTTGATTCCTTGGCATGAAATTCCTGCTTAAGCACTTTAACATTTTCTTGAAGTTCTTGTTTTTGCTTAGCAGGTTTTGAAAGCTTTTCTTGTAAGGAATTTAACTCTTGTTTTAACACTTCTTCTCTAAAATTACTTTTCTAATAATTGTATGCATTTGGTTATCCAACTTCGCTCAAGTATTTAGCTCAAACTTAGCACGTTGTTCATAAATGGTAACTCGTTCTTTATAGGCATTAAGTTCAGAGATAACAGAATCATCAGGGACAGATGCAGTGTATTCATCACAGACATAATCATCATTGACTGCAGAAGATACATCACTTGATGCAATCACACTTTCACTTTGCTTCACATATTGATCATATGGGAAAACATTGATATTACCCATATTTTCAATATCTGACTCAATGATTTCAGTTGATTGTATTTCATTATGTATCTTTTGCACATCAACTTCATCATATAATTTTAATACCTCTGAGATGATTTTGTCTTTGGATGGTCCAGCTTGTGGTGAAGTAGAGACCTTAGGAGAGACCATTGGAGAAATGCTAGCCATGAAAATTGTATGTGCATGAGGTCCATCATCAACATCTGAGTCGTATGCATCACATTCAGCGACTTGAAAGGCATTCGATGATTGTGACCAATCTCTGAATAGTGCTCATCCACATCGCATCATATGTCTTAGCATTCCTTCAAGAAGAAACAACTCTTCTTCATCCAAGGTTGCTCCATTGTCCCGAGCTTGCACTAGCAACATCTTATCCTGAAGTATTCAAGATTCGAGGACGTTTTGGAGATGTGCAATTCCTTGCAATGTGTCCCTCACCACCACAGTTGTAACACTTAACTGCCTTGACTTGTCCCTGATTTCCATTCCTTCCCCGATTCGATTTCCTCCATAGCCTCCGCCTTGCTCCCCTTCTTTGATCGCCTTTCTTGACTGGTCGCACCATAACCTTCCATCTCCGGTAGCTTGATTGTGTGGATTGGATGCTTTCGAGGTTGTTGTTGGTGTGTGGGAGAGTGTTCATGTTTTGACTGATCATGAGAGCTATTTGATTAATGAAGTTTCCTAGATGCATCGGCATCAACTTGTTTGAACTTTGGATCGGGAATGAGTTTGCGAGTTCCATCACCCATGGGTATAACTTGTGAAGCTTTAGTGGTAATCCCAATGTTTGAGTAGAAG
The DNA here is from genome assembly GCA_910596185.1 of Chrysanthemum makinoi. Lineage (NCBI taxonomy): Eukaryota > Viridiplantae > Streptophyta > Magnoliopsida > Asterales > Asteraceae > Chrysanthemum > Chrysanthemum makinoi. Next base: position 85,347,668 of record OU343223.1, read on the forward strand.
GCCGTTGAATCATTTGATGAGCTTGTCTCTCCTGGATTTGTTTTGAATTGTTCACGAATCCTCTTTTCAAACATGGCATGTCTCTCATTCTGAAGAAGGAAGGCATACGTTGCTCATAATTGTATTCTTCAATCCTTTAGTGAGCTTCACGGAAGTGACAAACTTGTGCCATTCGGGATTCATGTTGTTTACAAACTTTGAGTTCAATTGAATGTTAGGCATGGTCATTCTGATGTTCCTCATGTCATTAACAAGCTTGTGGAATCTCACGTAATACTCATAGACACTCATCATGGATTCATCTTGAAATGCTCAAATTCATCATAGAGTTGTGATCCTCTGTCTTCCATGGTTAATTGAACCAAGAAGCATCTTGACATTATCCCATATAGCCTTTGCTTCAGTGTTGTGATTGATAAGCTTATAGATGTCTTTTGGAAGACCTTGAAATATGATGTTAGAAGCCCGATATCGCATCGAATCTCTTCTTCTCCTTATCATTGAGCTCATCATACGTCTTTGGTCTGTCTATTCCATTGATCATCGCTCCATCTTCAGTTGTATCAATAATGTCCCTAGTAGTCTCAACTAGATACGGTCCTTCATCAATCGATTTGAGAATGTTGACCCCATTTTCCTTTCCAAGACAATGCAATCTGATTCTTTGAGCCCAAGAGTCGTAGTCGGCTTCTGTCAAGCATAGGTGGATGAGTATCTAACCCTGCTGCTTGAACGTCCTCGGCAACAGTGGAGATGATAGTAGGAACGTTGGTAGACATGTTTCAAGCTCTACGGTATTTTACTATTCTTTGATTAAACAGGGAAATTGATTCTTTCACGGATTTTACTAAACCAAAAGAACAACCGTAAGAATGTATCACGAAGAAGTAACAAGCCTAAATGAACAAGTAGCAAACCATACAACTCGCTAATTACCAACTTAATCAATCAACTCGCTAAATAGCCAAGTCGCATTAGCATCAACCGCAATATCTGTCAACACGCTTAATGAATCAAGTCGCTGAATAGCCAACTCGCTTTAGTATCAACTCGCAACACAATCAACACGCTTGAACACCAAGTCGCTTGATTTAACTCGCTAGCTTTACAACTCGCTTAATACAAACTTGAAAAATAACCACTTTATCAATCAAAAACAACCAAACCACAATGATTTAAGCCTTCCAATTCAAAACATAAACACATATGATGATCCTAAACACAAAAGTACAAGCAAAATTCAAACTTTAACACTAGAATTTATCCAAATGAATCAAACTCTCCTAAACCTTTAATACCCCAAAAACCTTATGAAATCCACCAAAACAAAAAGCATGAAAGATGAGTGATCAAACCATGGTTCTTGATACCAATTGTTAGATATAAGATTTCACAAACACACTAAACCAAAACCATATGGGGCGTTAACTAAGTTTAGAGAGAGAAAGTTCTAGTGAGAGAAAGAAAGAGAGTTGGGAACTATGTGAAATAAAGAAAAATGGTATTGAAGCTCCAACCCTCTACCTTGGGAGGTAGAGGGTATTTATAGTTTCTTACAAACAAACGCCACCTACGGGCTGTGGATCAGGCATACAGTGGGTAAAGACCCGTCCGTCCTCCACGGTGTTACAAAACTAAATACTACTTAACATAAAATAACTACGACTACGAGCTTTCTAACGATTACATATACTTGAGGTGACCGACTCTTTGATACATGGAATTTCTAATTCCTAACAGTTAAATTATTAGGTGCTACATTATTTGTGTTATGTATTTTATTGTATTGGATACTATTGGTATAGATAAAGGATTGTTGTACAAATATTGTAAGTAGATTACATTGTAATGTATTTTGTGTCCCGCGAAAATTATACTGTGGCAGAAATATTACTGTTCGATTATTTTTATACTGAAACGCCTTATGGTCACGTTTCTAAAATGGTATCACATTCGTATTGTTTTATGTTCCGGGGATTAAATTTATGTTTTATTTGCCCTTATCATAGTGTCGGTACGCGTGCAGTGTCGGTCACAGTGGAAGACGAGATACCCTCTCGTCTTACAATTTTAATCATAAGACAATTATTTCACAAAATTCAAATTATGCAATGAATGCAAAAGAAATGCAACAGGCTATAGTATGCGAGTTGTCCACTCAAATGATCAGACAAGCTTATGCATGCTTAATGACTTGTGCTTAGTAATAATAAATTACCATTTATTGTTTAATAATAAGTGAAAAATTACCGTGTGTCACATCCTCCCCGCCTTAAAAGGAAAATCGTCCTCGGTTTTCAGTTAGAGTTACTTGCTTAAGTTGAGAAAAGATGTGGGTATTTACGCTTGAATTCATCTTCACGTTCCCACGTGTATTCTGGACCTCTTTGAGAGTTCCAACGGACCTTAACGATAGGAATGCGGCTTTGCTTGAGCCGTTTGATTTCTCGATCCATAATTTGGATTTCTTCCAGCGGGATAGCAAGAGTTTCGTCAGAAAGACATTTCTTCAAGTTGCATACGTGAAACACGTTATGCACAGAGTTGAGTTCTTGTGGTAACTCGAGTCGGTAAGCTACCGGTCCGATTCTTGTGAGAATTTTGAAAGGTCCAATGTAACGAGGATTTAACTTTCCACGTTTTCCAAAACGGATTACGCCTTTCCATGGCATTACAAATCCCTAGTATAAAAGGATGGTTCTCCGAGTTGTTCGTACCGGAATATTTGTGCACAAAGTGTAGTCCTGATGGTAATCCGAGTTGGTAAACTACCAGCTCGATCTTGGAGAGGATCTGATTAATCCTATGAAATAAGGTCTTGCCTTTTGCGTTATGTTAAATTGGTTTATGCTTTTCTGAGGCGAAACCTCAACCTAACTTTCTCGTCGACTTGAACTTCAAGCGGCATTTAGTCCTATATTTATTTACTTTGATGATCAGAGTTGTTTTCATTCGGCCTCTGGTCCGCACACTATTATCAATGGTTCTCGATAAAAGCTTGGAGCCATTGGACTGGTTCCTTGCCGGTCTCTGTTCTGAACACGATTGATTTGCGCTTTTGACCATACAGTGTCTTATGAGGTGGTCTTTTGTTGCAAGGGAATTTGGTTAAGGCAATTTTCCTGCTCCATCCACTTTTCAAACAAGTTACTCATGCTCGGAGTATAACTTCTATAGCTTGAATGGTCCTTCCATTTAGTCCATCAGTCGGAATACGATAGATGGTACTCATTTCAAGATGGATTCCCAAGAACTTCGGAGTGGTCCTCGAAAGTTTGATGTGAATGGTTATAGCTATTTGAAATGAGGAGAATTGAAATGCTATGACTTGTAGCGCTTTGCTTCAAGCAACCCGTGCTGGTTTTCCCAAGTTGTCGTTCTCTTTGTTTGGTAGAGGTAGGTGGATTTTGTGAGATGAACAATTATTACCCAAGTAGAGTTATAATCGATAGGGGTCCTTGGTGACTTGGTACCAGATTCCATTGTTATGCATTCCCATTTTTATTTGGAAATTTTGGTTTGGACAGGTAGATTTGATGATTTATGATTGTTTGAATTTTTCTTTTCGAACATGCTAAGTATTGTTTGACATAGGTCAAATACTAGCCTTCATGTTTGGTACTTAGAATAGCTTTCTGGATCAAGGTGCATCTTGCCGGACACTAGATAAGTATTACTCTTGGCCTTAATGTGTTTCACACATAATGGGATTACAAATCCCTTCATGGCGTGGATCTCTACGTTGGTCCTTGGGGATAAGGTTCCCTTCGGTCTTTTACGAACTCCATTTCACCTTCAGGTATGTTGTAAGAGTTTTATTTAGTCGGTTCTTCCTTTGAGTGTTACTACTTGAGCCTCAAGACTTTAAATGGAAGGGGTGAACTAGATCTTTCGTTTCCCCAATAATCTGGCTTTAAAAGGTTTAGTTTGCTAAATGTAGCGTAGAGTATATGTGGTTATGACCGTTTTGCCTTGGGTGAGTACGAATGTTGTAATTGAATCTTACGTTGCGGCCCAGTTATTGGTGTCGTCACATGGTCAACTTCCTTTTGATTCCATACATTCCGTAGGACCTTGTGGTCGGTGTACATTGTACTCCCTTGATGTAGTAAGGATAGCATTTCTAGGTTTTCCTAGTGTGATCATGTTAGGTTCTAACTCTAATTTGTGCACTGCGTAGTGCTCCTCATGGATCCTTGGGTGTTGAGTATCTTATACCATTATTTTCCTCTTTAGATCAGGATAGCTTTCAGCTCTGGTGTAAAGTGTCTCCTTTAAATGGTACAGTCTCTGTCATACTCCGGTATGTCTAAAACAGGTGCACTACACGATTTTTCCTTGAGTCGTGTGTGTGGGTGCTTGTTGGGTTGACCTATGGTGTATGACGATCTATTCCTTTCTTTGTTCAGTGTAGATGATAGGATACTAAGTATGAGTAGGCATATCCGAGGCGCCAGTCTCTGTGTCCAATTTTCTACAGGGTGCTAAATCATTGTCGAGGGTTCAAACGTTTCACATTTGTTTCCTTAGTAGAAGATCTCTTCCCTTAGGTGGCACGGTTTATTCTATTCCCGTGTATATGAAATGTCCGTCATTTTAAGATGGGGTGTCGACGTGAGATATAGACACGAACTTTTCCATTTCATGGTTGTGAGTTAAGCACTTCCTTTAACATGACCGGGTAAGAATTTTGAGAATTTAACCATGCCCGCACACGTAACCCCTCCCGAATTATACATAGGTGATCAGGCTATGTATAATTGGGGACCGGTGACGTGTTGTTCGGTATAGTCTTAATCTTGGTGTATTTATTCTTCGGTCAGCGGAAATGTTGCAAAAGTTCATGTGTGAAGTTTTGGTGTGATGGTTTATAAATATGGCTAGGCCGACTAATTCTGTCAACATGACTTATGGCTCGTTTGACCAAGATGTGTGAAACATTGGAACTTGGTTAGGGATGAAATGTTGAATTTGTGATTCTTGGCGAGGTAACAGTTTGAGTTGATCTTAACGGCATTGATAATAATACCTTCGCAATCTTTGAAATGTGGATTTTTCTAAGACATCTCGTTGGGTGATACTAATTTGTCAGAGAGACTAGTCGAATACCCAAGATTACTTTCTCTTATCTTCAGAGAAATCCTTTCATCGTGACAAGATAGTTGAAATCCTTAATGATATGGTGAAAATGGTCATGAAGAGGACATATATTAAGATAACACGATAAGAACAATGGATACATTACTAGGAAAGGTTTAGTACATTAAGGTTACATAGAAAGTACTTAAAGTAGATTCTTAGGAATACGACTTGGAAGTTTAAACTAAGCTTTATTACAAACAAGTCTGGACAATCCTTCACACTTCATTCTAGTAATTGTTCTGACGAGTGTTTCCTTCATGTTGATCACCCCTATTTGGGCACATGCTCTTGGTGTGACCTTTAATTCCACACCCACGGCATGTCATTGTCTCCTAATAGAGTTGCTTACAATCTTCCATCTTATGCCTAAATCCTTTACAGATTTCGCAAGGTGTGGGGCACTTTCCATAGTGATGGTATCGGCACATGTTGCACTTGGGTTTTGTCCCAACATACCCTATTTCCTACTTTGCTCTAGTAGTCCCATCTCTACTCGTCCATTTTCGCTTGCTTGGTTGTTTCACTTGATCTTCTTCACTATCATCTTCCCAGTTCCTTTTGCCACCATAATACCCCACTGCTTTGCCTTGGGGCAGTGACCCTGTCAATCCAGAAGTCGCACCAGTAGCTTCTTGAGTAATAGTAGGTGCGAATGCAACAACGTTCCTCTGAATTTCGGGTGAAATCCCCAAAAGTATACTTCGAGTTTCCTTTCCTCAGGTCCTATCATGTCAGGACATAGTTGGGTCAGTTCGCGAAAACGGTTGGTGTATCCTTCAATGTTGTCCCCTATCATAGTTAGTCCACAGAGCTCTTGTTCCATCATTCACAGTTCATTTCTTGAGCAGTATTCCGCAATCATCATTCTCTTCAGGGTGTCCCACTGAAGTGAGTAAGCAGCGTCTATTCCCACTAAATGGACATAAGTATCCCACCATGTGAGGGCTTGATGCCGAAAGGTGCAAGTAGCATACTTGACCTTACAATTGTTCGCACAACGCTGTTCGCGGAAAATTGTCCCTAACCTTTCTAGCCATTTTGCCAAACCTGTGGCTCCTTCAGTCCTCAAATCTGGTGGTTTACAGTTCCTGAATTCTTGTTAAGAGAAATTTCGTGTTGTAGGTGTCTTACAAACAACTTCTTCCCTATTCCCCTGGATGATGTTGTTGATGTTGTGATTGACTTGATAGTTAGCAATCCTTGCAGCAATTCGTTCGGTAATAGATTTCTCAATGGTGGTTGTGTCCATGTTCTGCTTTACTGGAAACATTTTCCTTCAACCACAAGAGATGACAACAATGAGTTTTCTATGAGTATGGGGACCATGGTGGAGATCCATAGAGTTACAACATGCACTACTTCTCAATCAAGTATTTTCTAGGTTGTATTGACTGGATATCACGTAGACTTAGTCTATGACGTTAAGAAAGCGGAGCTTGGTTGGAGTGAGTTTAACATAAGGATATAGTTCACAAGACGCTGTTCTTTATTATGCATGACTTTTCATCACCATGAATTCGATTACATTCTAAGAAGATTCCTGGCTCATAGGGCCGATACATAGCATGCTTTCATTGACTCGCTCTAGTTTATCATACAACAAGACTACTACTAGCGTTTTTTTATACCACTTATCGCGATGCTTATAACAATAACTAGTGTAACTTAAGCACTTCCCGGTGCCGTCCCAGGTTGACTTTGTTGAGTTGTCTTCCATTCCTCAAACTCTCTGAGCTGGGCCTCCATCCTGGTAAATCTGCTGTTGGCCTCATTTTCCTTACTCTCCATAGTACGTCTTTGAAATTCTACGACACCCTCCAGATACCCCGACTGAGTTAGTGCTACTGTAGTAGCGGTCTCCAACCGTGTCAACCGACTCTCAATCTTTGTGAGACGTCCCGGAGTTTGCAGAGCACACCCTTCATTGTGGTATTCAAGGCGGGCAATTATTTCGTTCAACTTCTCATGAGTTTCCACTAATGATGTTCCAATATTGTCGTTGCATTCCTTGAGTCTTTCGCCAAGTGCTTGTATTTCTTCCACCGCTTCTTCAATTCCTTCAATCCTTTCTACTGGTAATACTCCGAGATGGTCCGACATCTCTTCTATTTGTTCCTCATGACGTGTTATGTGTGCCATAACTGTGTCGAGAGTTGGTGGTCTAGCGATGCCCAGGAGTTTCTCCAACCGAACACACTAGGAGGTGGTGTACGAAGGCGATGGTGATGATGCGAGAGGCAGATTCTCTTGCCGCAGTATCTCCCAACTGAGAAGTGGATCTCTTTGATGCCTTGGTGAGAGTGTAGGAGTAGTGGAACTGGTAGGTATAGTATTGATAGTAGTGATGATCTGAAAGTGAAGCAGGTGGAGTGTGGGTAGTACCCTCTGGTGAACTTGATACACTACCCATGCGGGTTTCCGAGTGTCGAGTGAGTTGAAGGGGCTGGGATGCGTTCAACAGGTGACAAACCTTTTGTCGTGTCATCGCATCCAGCTCTAGAGTGAAGGGAAGACATGGTCTGTGACAAGACGGTGTATATGTGTAAGTATATATAAAAATATACTTATAATAGATATGGGGTAGTGAATTTATAAATAGGCAATATAAAATGCAGTTATATTTAAATGAACTCTAAATAAAATGGCAAGTAAGGCAAGCGGCAACTAGCGGTCGTAGAGTGATGTTTTGTAAAAAGTAGTAATAGTTTAGGGTTTGTATGTACCTGGTTCTCTATAACTTAGGCTCTGATGCCAATCTGTAACACCCCCAAATTTGGTTTAGCGGAAGCATACGAGTCATGGGGATGCTACGAAATCGGAGATCATAACACAAGTAATAAAGAACGGAATACATACTCCGTTTAATTTCATAAAATAGTTTTAAAAACCTTGTCTTACAAACATTGTTTAAATAACAGGGCACAACCCATAAGATTTGTGGTCCCAAATAAAAACATCATTATGTGTTAAAACACTTATTTTAGCTTAACTACGACCATTTGCCACTTCTTGCCTTGCCTCCATGATCACAAATCAAACACATGAGAAAATATGCTAAAAAGGTCAGCTAAAAGCTAGTGAGTTCATAGGTTTATAATAAAACATTAAGCATGGACCATAATCAAAGACATATAATCATTACAATGAATATAATGATATATGGATGAAAGTCTATTACGTTAGCACTAATTTCATGCAACCGATACTACGATAGTTTCTGTATGCTAAATGAAATCACACAATATATAGGCCCAATGCGAGTGTTTTATCCCTCGACACTCGATTCCAACATGGTATACGTTTCGCCTTGGCCTAAGCATGGCCAACCGAACAGAGGAGTCACCCTCAATAGATCTATTTATAACATTCGCGCTTCCCGCAGAGGCCGGCCACGGTTCATGAAAGGGGGCATTTCTAGGGACATAAGGGCTTAGGCTAAACCACGTAATAGTAATCATGCAATAGTTCAGGTCTATAAAAAGGTTTTCCATATTTTCTCACCCCAACATGTATAAAACAACTTATCAAGTAAAAGATGGGCTATAAACTCACCTTAGCAAATAAGCAATCCAAAACTGGGATTCAGTGAATATTGTGAAGTTGCACCGACACGCGACCTAGATAAGGAGGGCAATGTTTTAGTTCATTATTTTAAGTAGTACTTTACTTAAAATGGTTCATTTAATATTGTTTTCATAAAGGTATTAAAATCCAAAATTTGGTTTGTAAAATAATTACGATATTTTACTAGTAAGCATATGAATGTATATATATACTTATTTATGTTGACACTATAATGGTGTTGTGAAAATTAGAGTTGGTTTATTTTCTAATTGCTTTTAGAAAATACTTATGTTAAATTTGAAGACTCTCAAATTTATTAAATGACAAAATGATATAGTAGTCTTTATTTGTTTATCAAAAATTTGTTCTTAACATTTACCATTTACGACTAGTAATTACTTGACATAGATATGTCTATCGAACACATTTGTGATAATCTTGGCGCTTAAAATTTATTATGTAGACCATGTTGGTAAACATTTGTTCTTTGTATTATCACTTTTACTCTCGTTTACTTGACGATACATATATGTACATATCTAAGTTAGAAGACTTCGAATACGTGGTAAATGAGTTTAGTTTTATAATTGATTTCCGATATACGTTACAAATTTTATTTTGTTGACTCGTTTAAACTATCAACCGAACATCCCGAACCACCGTGGGTTGTGGCCCGGAAATGTGATGGCAAGAATTGCCTGATAATAATTTTTGAAAGCAAGTTTTGTGCCAAAACTTGTGTGGCGAAGACCATAAACAGGAGACAACAAGATATACTTAAAAGATGCATTCGAAGCAAGATGTTATCAAGTTTAGTACTAATATGGTCTTATTTGACGCAAGATTTCAAAACAACCGGTCTAGGACTCATGACACAATAAGTCGTAACATGTTTCTAGGTCGTGAAGTCGAGGCTCTTTGACCCGGGAATATGACCCCAATACACCGGAAACGGTATTGGGTACCCATAACCCGTGGAAGACGGCATTGGGCGTTACTTTACTTTTTTTTACCATGGTACTACCAAAGTGAGGTCGTCGACTCATTATGAGGACCAATCACGACTCACACGAGTGCTACTAATCCTAGACACAAGGCGTTGCGGTTACAAGATCTACTTCCCAAGTTATCAATTCATTATGACACAGAAATGATTTCCTTAGTATAAGATTTATATCAACACTATTATGGACAACATGAGTGTCGACTGATGAACACTTCGAGCAACGAATTGGGTTCACCGTCGAGCCAACAACTTAGCACTAAGGATAACGACAACTTCATAACCGAATGACACAAGGTAAATTTGTTACAAGATATTCGACTTAACATTGCTTACGCAAGTTTTTGAAAACTAAACTAAGTGCCATGACCAACATCAAGTTCCCAGATTCAATATTACTGTTATCAGTAATTTTTATAAAGCTTATCTTTCACAAACCTTGATTCCTACTTCTCGACAGGAACAGAACTAACAAAAACCAACGACAAAAATTAAATCCCAACATGACCAATTATTAGTCGATTATCAACCAAAATTTTTCAAATATTATTAACGAAAATGTATATGATCGATAAGGATTCAACAAACATAACTTCATATTATTATTGATTTTAGATTCGAAAAAAATGAAAATCAACACGGGTCATACACGACCCTATTTTCAATACATAACAAAATTAGTTTTAGAGACACAACAAGCATGTTATCCTTACAAATTTTTGGAGGTAGGTCGAGTACAAAGCCAAAATAGAAGACGTCGATTGACCTCGAATCGTTCTTGATTTTGACAAATTGATGCTAGAAATGGTGGATGCCAACCCCGAATTTCAAAAGCCCCAAATCAATTTTTGAAAACCCTAACTTCTACATACCCTAATTTTTGTGAGAGTGGTGATGGAACTGATTTGGGCGTCTCCTACCTTCACCACTATTTGGAGATGTGTCTATAGGGTATCTTGACTCTTCTTTCTCTTCTTGAGGTCTTGGTGTGAAGCCAAAATAAGCTAAACTCCTGCAACCTAGATGGTCTTGAGCTTTGACCCTATGTGAAGCGATATAGATGTGTGCTTCTCCTTTGATGTTTTTGTCTTGTTGCGCTTGTATCCATTCGACTGACAGTCGAAATTTTCCAAGAGAAGGGTTCTTGAGACAAAATGATTCATGGTTTTGGTGAGGGAGGGTTGGAGATGATGAAAGGAGGGTGGGTTACTCCTTTGGGAGGGTTTGACTTAGTCGAATACAGGCTCTAGGGGGAAGAAGAGGGTTGCTAACTTTTTCTGCTTTTTCTTTTCTTTGTGTTTGTCGTGAGGGGAGAAGATACAAGGGATGGGTATATTGGTTTTATAAAAGAAAATATTTTGTATATGGTAAGGTATTTGTTAAATTATTAGGTGCTACATTATTTGTGTTATGTATTTTATTGTATTGGATACTATTGGTATGGATAAAGGATTGTTGTACAAATATTGAAAGTAGATTACATTGTAATGTATTTTGTGTCCCGCGGAAATTATACTGTGGCAGAAATATTACTGTTCGATAATTTTTATACTGAAACGCCTTATGGTTACGTTTCTAAAATGGTATCACATTCGTATTGTTTTTACGTTCCGAGGATTAAATTTATGTTTTATTTGCCCTTATCATAGTGTCGGTATTGCGATTAAAAGCGGTCCAGATGGAAAAACGAGATACCCTCTCGTCTTACAATTTTAATCATAAGACAATTATTTCACAAAATTCAAATTATGCAATGAATGAAAAAGAAATTCAACATGCTACAGTATGCGAGTTATCCACTCAAATGATCAGACAAGCTTATGCATGCTTAATGACTTATGCTTAATAATAATAAATTACCATTTACTATTTAATAATAAGTGAAAATTTACCGCGTGTCACAATAAAACCCACCAAAAAAGTTTCAAGTTCTAGCAGGTTTTTCATATTTTGAATGTGTATGTTTGATTGGGGTTAATATCCGGATTTGGCAACAAGCAAGGAACACATGCTTACACTGTATGACCGCAAATGAGTCACATGGTGGTGGTTGATGATGTTTTTTCCGGTTGAATTCGTTTTTTCAAGCGAATGATGATGAAGATTGGTTGAAGGCGTTTTCTCCGTAAATGACGTTTTTTCGTAAATCAGTACCACCCTATACTGTATGATTAATTTCGAGCCATAAAAGTCGTTTTCCCGGTGAAGGATGATGAAGGTGATGGTTGATGACGTCATGACAAAGGGAATTTTGTTGTTATTGTTTCAGGTTTGATGAAGGTGAGGTGTGAATGGGTCGGGTTTTTCCATGGTGTTGGTTGAAGTGTGGTGGCAGCAGGTGAAGGGTAGAGGTGGCTGTTATGGTGGTGAAGAGGGTGAATGTAAGGGTAAAGGTGAAGATGGTGTTTGGAAATGGGTTTTATAAAGTAGGCTACACAGAACTAGAAAAAAATAATGTCAATTGTATATATTATTTAGTGACGTGGCACACAAAAATTAATGTTAAATGTATAAATTAACCTATAACCTGCTTACGAGGTCACCAAATACACGGAGCAGACGAAATTCAAATGTAGGCTAAACCGATTTGAAAAGAAAGAAAAAACCATAGTGGGCTACACAAAACTACAAAACATTACAAGTTACATACATTTCCAATCAATTATCCCTATCTTTATTTGATGCCAAAGTGATGGCTTATGGTAATAATTTTCCAAAAGATAACAAGCTTAATTTTTTACTTATCAATTTGATGGCTTATATAAGTTAATATACTCAAGTTCATAAGTTTATAAACCTAACAAACAAAACTTATTAACATTTTAGAAGTTCAACGAACTATCTAGCTCTACCAATAAGCTTTAACAAACACCTCGTAAGTTAAAGCAATGTAATTTTTAGGCAAACTTTTTTGCATAACCACACACTTAGGCGGTGGCATTTTTATGATGTAAATTCTCTTATCACTTACTCCACCTTAAAAAAGTAAAAAAATAAAAAAAGTGAACATGAAGCACTTTTTTTGTCTGATATCTTGAAGATCTTTACTTTAAGAACCCTCAACACCACCAACAACTGGCACTACACCACCTGCACCTCCATCAACCGCCGCTGGAAAACCACTAAATGCCACTACAAAACAAAGGGAGTGACGAAGAGGTCGCCAGAGGTATTCATCGGCGGCAGTGAGATCGTCAAGCTAATGGTGTTGTATGTTCATGTTGGTGGTCGTAGGTGGTGGTGTTGATAAACAAGATATGGTTATGGTTGTATAGGTGGGTTTTCAAAAGATAAGAGAAATAAGAGGTAAGACATATTTTATGTTGTGAAATAAAAGAAAAGAGAGGTGATTTTTGTCAATTTTGTCTTAATGAAAACAAACATCTGCAGTTCTATTGTCTACGTGCTTGTAAACATGAGAGCCAAGAAGCTCTTATTTATGACAAATAAATGACACCTTATTTTCTCATACAAATTATACATTCATCTTGATAAGACTTGGACCCATAACAATTTGACTAGGAATATTCACTCATATGCATCTAAGCCATAATCTCTTTAACACATTTTTATTCATTTCACACTTCAATATACTCAGATAACTAGATTAAGAATATGTTGTTCAATACATGGATTATAGTATCGGCATGGCTACAATCATTAGACTAGTGCTCATGTTTGCGAATATGAGTGTTGTACCGAAAATTTGAGCTTATACTCGAATTATGCTTTAGTCATTGCTATAAATTTCTAATTTATCATGCTAATTTATTTTCCTAGTCATATATTCTAATCTCTAATGTGCGGAATTCTCTTATTCATTCATTTAGACATGCACTAATATCTATAGTTACAAGAATGATTAGGCTAAAAAGATACTAGGAAATAGCATACAAGTACGAGTAATATTATTTTAACTTATTTTGGAAGTCACTCTCAATGGTCACACCATTTCACATTTTACCTCAGTGTCATATCAACTTTCTTTCTCCATTTACCTCTCCTCACTCTCTCTCATTTTTCACCCACATTGGTCACCACTCTCCCACTTTTTATTAAAATACCTATTTTTATACAAACATGCCACACAAAATACCACACACACCGACAAACAAATAATTAATAATAAAAACATTCAAGGAATGCTCACTTTGCACACAACCATATTTAATGAGAGATTCACCGTTTGTCCTCTTTTTTCTTAGCCCTCACGTGTGGCAAGCCTTCTTTGTCCTCTTTTTTCTTAGCCCTCACGTGTGGCAAGCCTCCCCCTAATGGGGTGGCGCATGACTGACGCTCCTCATCGGCTCTCCTCACAACCATTGGGAGCAGTCTAAGACCGTAACTCTTGGTTACAATTTTTCTAACCATTTTCTATGACTGAACAAGTTAATGACATGATTTACAATCTTTTCAAATATATTGGATGCATATGTTCCATTTGTATCACATATGTAAAGAGTTTTTGAACACACAGATGCTAAATTGAAGTTCTAGACAAGTGTCACATACCGTGTTAGTCAAGTCCGAGTGTACATTTGTTATCACCCTTGCACTCTTGATTAGAGACAGGTAAAGTGACTAGCGTACATGTTTCAAGAAAAATTTGTTAAACATGGGTCTAGATGATTTTGATTTTTGCTACATTATTGTATTTTTTTTAGATCTCTATGTTCATTGTATTATGTTGTTATTACAACTGTTAGAGTGCTTGGTGTGGTATGCGCGAATAACACGCTATACGTCTGCCACCTCAGCGCCACCTCATCTCCCTCCTAATAACACACCAATAACTAACTAATCAGGGGGTAGTGTTTATTATTAAGGTATAATCAAACAAGGCACTTATTTTGAACATTTACACAAAAATAGAACACTATTGAAACTTGAATGGTTATTGTAGTTAATATAAAGATCAAATGAGTAAATTGGAACAGTTGTGAAACTTTGTTACTATTATGGAACATTTTTCCTAAAATTTAGTAATGTCAATACTATGGTGTAACATTATATAAGTTGGGCCTAACTTAGTAATACAAATTTAACACCCTCTATAAGTAAAAGGACATAAAAATAAGCTCGGGCCTGGTTTGGGCTAAGCCCGATTTGGACCGGTCTGGACTATTTGGGCTAAAATAGGCCTTTTATTTTGGTTAAGGCTCGGGTTTAGCCCGACCCGAGCTTTTTGAGGCATGAGTTTTTTTTGGCTCGGTCCAAGCCTGACCTGGCACAGGCTTTGTGCACCTCTACGGGTGAGTATACTACTTTTATTTGGATGACTACTTTAATAGTCATCTATTATAAGTTTTGAACATAGGTGCGCAACTCAATAGCGTATATGCTAATTCAAACGTGAGTACTCGCTATTAAAACTTACCTAAAATACGTCTTCAATATAATAAAATGAGGCGATCACGCCAAAATTTAGTACTTAAGACACATTTTGTTTGACAAGATACTTGTTCACATATCACTTAACCAATACCATTAAAAAGATTCATAATGATTCGAATATTACCTTAAACGATACAACTAGTCTCGTCAACTACTCAAGAATCATAGACGTTGCTTACACAGTTTATTCTAAACATTACAATCAAAGAAATTCTAAGAAAATCGATTTTACATGTTTATATAGAGGCCTAAATGGTTGAAGATCGTTGTATCATAGTTCAATTAGTAAATGATTAGTCGACTCAAAAACATGTTATATTTTTTTTTACCGATGCTTCTCAAGCTGTAACTCGGCGTGATTAGAAAACTATATTAAAAATATTCTGAATGTCATGCGATCTGCAGCAAGGCATTGAGATTTGCTAAAGATAGTGCAAGAAAAGGACTCCATTTCAAAGAACAAAGAGAAGGATATCGTAAAGATCTCAGCTAGAATCAAGAAAAATGTAGAGTTAAAGTAAGGAAGAACAACATTGTGTATGAAGGTGACGACGATCAAGTGTGTTCACTATCTCAAGGGGATTCGAAAAATGATAAATTTATTTCAATGTATAGTCTTGGGGCTTCATTGGGCATCACTCTAGATGGAAAACCGGCTTCTTCAAAACATGACGTGTTTAGTGACTTTTTGTCCGAGGTGAGCAACAACGACATACTACCTCTCCCTTTGTGAACAACAATGGTGGTATTAAGAACAACAACCGTTTATCTTTATCAAGGTTGCAAGTTCTTTATTCTTCTTCAGCAATTAATGTGCACCAACCATCATATGATCAAGCTTTTTCATCAATCCTGGTTAAAGTTGGTTCAAGAATCTACTATAATTTTCAAGTTCATCTATGGTGCTCGAGAGTTCAAGTTGAGCTCATGATCTCAATTTTAGCTGGTAGTTCTCACTTTGTCGATTACATTTAGCCACAATTTCACGAGTATCGGTAACAATTTCCTTTGTTCTCAAGCCATTGTAATTTCGGATGTCATCTTGCATCCTTCAAGTGTGTTTCAGTGTTTGGATCCTTTTGTGATTCATTTTCAATACAACAATTTTCGAAAAAAAAGGAAAAAAATCTAATAATCACTATAGGTACAATCATTATGAATACATATAAAAGGTTTATGAATACATATAAAAGGTTTATGAAAATGTGAAATAACATCCATAACTAAACCAGTGGAAGTGGAAGCCCCCTTCATGCGTGAAGGGGCGTGGAGGTACCAAATGAAATGTTTGTTGTTTGTGTATGTGTGAGCGTGTCGTGTAGTATATTTGCGTTTAAGTGTGACATGTTTATATGGTTGGTTTGGTAGTCACCATTATAAGTATGACGGTTGATTCGGTGAAAGGAGTAAATGTTAACATGATGATGTTGGATGCAATCAATATATTATATGTGGTCTAAGTATTCATGAATACAGAGTAACATAAACAAATATAAATAAATACTACTTTATAAGGTTGCGTTTAATTGTAGATTTTTTTGTCACTTTCTCGTTTTTAGTTTCCTCGAGAATGGAAGAGATTTTCTTCTTTGGAGAAGTGTTGATAACTTTGGAAACTCATTTAAATGATGTTACGTGTTTTAGTTTTTGGGAGAGATGAAAGTAGAGAAGGGTAAATTAGACTTTTTAGATTTTTAGAAGTATGATTTTCATTTTTTTTTAAATCTTTTGAAAAAATATGTGATTGTTTTTTCAGTTATATTTGAAAATTTTCTTTAAAAAATAGAATATTTATTACAAACTAAACATATTTTAAAGGGTGAAAGCTAAAGATACGCAACATAGTTTTTCAAAACAGACGATGTACGCAATGAACTTTGAAAATTACCATTGTACGCAAAATACTTTCAAATTTGGAATAATGTACGTAATATGACCTTAACTAGTAGGTTACCGGTCACAAAGTTTGAAAAAGAGAATGGTCCATGTGGCTTGCGTTGACTTTCACAGGTCATCCATTGACTTTATTTTCGGTTAAAAAAGTTTGAGTAATGGTCCTTATGGTCACTGACTTTCAGATTTAGTCCGTTTTTTCCGTTTTCTTACGTTTTGTCCATTTTTCTTACGTTTTTATCGGTTTTCATCCGTTTTTGTCCGTTTTTCTTGGATTTTTGTCCATTTTTATACGTTTTTCTTACGTTTTGTCTATTTTCTTTCCTTTTTGCCTGTTTTCACCCGTTTTTGTCCGTTGTTCTTACGTTTTGTCCGTTTTTCTTACGTTTTTATTGGGTTTCATCCGTTTTTTGTCCGTTTTTCTTACATTTTTGTCTGTTTTTCTTACGTTTTATCTATTTTCCTTCGTTTTTGCCCGTTTTCATCCGGTTTTCATCCGTTTTTCTTACATTTTTCTTAGCTTTTTATCCGTTTTTCTTACGTTTTGTCTATTCCCTACGTTTTTGCCCGTTTTCATCCGTTTTTGTCCTATTTTTATTTTTTTGTCTGTTTTTCTTACATTTTGTCTTTTTTTCTTACTTTTTTGTACTATTTCAACATATTACAAATTTTTAAATAAAATTTCAAAAAGAAAAAAAAAATTAAAAATTTGAAAAAAAAATCCAAAATAAAAAAACTGAATTTTTTCTGCAAATCTGGAAAAAAAAATTGAAAAAAAAATTGGAAAAAAATTTTCCGAAAAAATAATTTGAAAAAATAAATACTTTTTTCAAAAAGAAATTGGAATTTTTTTTTCCAAATTGTTTTTTTCGAAATTCTTTGAATATTTTTTTTTAAATTAAAAAAATTTCATAAAAAAAATACTTTTTTAAATTATCTAAAAAAAAATCTTAAAAGAAAACTTGAAATTTTTTTTCCAAATTTTTCAATATGTCGAAATACTTTTTTTTTTCATTTTTTTTTTCAAAATGTCCAAATTTCGAAAAATATTGAAAAAAAAAGTTTTGAAACAAAATAAGTAATTCGACATATTGAAAATTTTGAAAAAAAAAAATTCAAAAAAACTTTTTTTTGAGATTTAGAAAAAATATATATAATTAAAAAATATTTTTTTATTTAATTTTTTTTTGAAATTTTTTATTCAAATTTGAAAATTTTGAAAAAAAGTTTTTGCAAAAAAAAAAATTTGGAAATTTTTTATTTTTATTCAATTTTTTTTTCGGAAATATTTTTTTTCCAATTTTTTTTTCAAAAATTTTTTGGATTTTTTTTTCAAATTTGCTTTCTTTTTGTAAATTTTTTTCAATATGTTGAAATAGTACAAAAACGTAAGAAAACGGACAAAATGTAAGAAAAATGGACAAAAACGGATGAAAACCGATAAAAACGTACGAAAATCGGACAAAACGTAAGAACAACGGATGAGAACAAGCAAAAACGAAGGAAAATAGACAAAACGTAAGAATAACGGATAATAACGGACAAAAAACTAAGAAAAATGTAATAAAAACGGATGAAAACCGATAAAAACGTAAGAAAAACGAACAAAACGTAAGAAAAACGGACGAAAACGGATGAAAACGGACAAAAACGGACTAAATCTGAAAGTCAATGTCCATAAGGACCATTACTGAAACTTTTTTAACCGAAAGTAAAGTCAAGGGATGACCGATGAAAGTTAACGCAAGCCACAAGGACCATTTCTGTCAATTTTCAAACTTTGTGACCTGGTAACCTACTAGTTACCAGTAATATTACGTACATCGTTCCAAATTTGAAAGTATTTTGCGTACAATGGTAATTTTCAAAGTTAATTGCGTACATCGTGTGTTTTGAAAAACTATGTTGCGTATATTTAGCTTTCACCCTATTTTAAAACGAGAAACGCTATATCCACATAAGTTTTACAAACAAAAAAAGAAGTCCATGCAATGATGTGTATCTATACTATATTATAAAGCATTTGAGACATTCCTAAAAAGGAAGACTTAAAAAATTAAAATTCAACACTTGCTAATAATGGCAAATTTTAATAAGTACATCTATAATAGCATTTGTTGCAACACTTTAAAGCACTTTTTTTAAACATGTTTTTTTAAAAAAATAACAAAAAAATACAAAGTAATTTAATATAAGAAAAAAAAAACGTCCATAACAATAAATATCTAATAAATCTTATTTTTAAAACACCCCTAATATGAAAAATACATGTTATAAGTTGTCAGGATCCCGATCCTGATCTTAGGATCTTACGATTTTAGATATCTTTAAAAGCAAAAAGCGATCCGGATCCTACATAGGATCTTTGCAAGCTTAAGATCTTATAGGATCCCGATTTTGACCATACGATCTTACGATCTAATCCGATCCGATCTTACTTTTCTCGGATTACAAACTAAAAAACTACAAATTTATGGGTTGTTTGTTTGTAGAATTCAAAAAACAACATGTTAATCTATTTAAACATTTTATAATCATAATTTAGGACAACATTTATATGAAGCATTCAGAGTATTTTGTGGTTATAATGTATTAGAATTTGTAGATCTGTATAAAATTACATAAACTATTAAGAAATACCATTAGAGTAGGATCTTAAGATCCCGATCCGATCTTACGATCACGATCTTGCAAAGATGAAAACGTTCCTGGGTAGGATCCCGATCTTGACAACCTATTGTTATTATACATATTGTACAAACTAATAAAACTCACAAATCTTCATGCAATTTATATGTAAACAAGCTCATGGTACATATGGTATTAAAAAACGGACCGGGCCAACGGGTTCAACCGGGAACCGGTTCGGCTAGCCCAAAAAAGTCGTCCGAAAACGATATTGTTAAATCAATAGAGTTTAAAAATGCATATTAAAATACAATGTTCAAAAAATATTATTAAATCGCAAGAGTGCCTCGAGAATCAACATACGCGCCTATTGGATTTTGTTTAATAAAACTTACCGTAAATACTAAAAACTTTGTTTTATAATAATCGGACGATTTTTTCAAAGTAAAGGATGCAAATGTGTAAAGTCCTAATTATATGATTATACACATTTACACATATCTATCTATATCTATACTATATTATAAAGCATTTGGGACATTCCTAAAAAGGAAGGCTTAAAAAATTAAGATTCAACACTTGCCAATAATGGCAAATTTTAATAAGTACATCTATAATAGCATTTGTTGCAACACTTTAAAGCACTTTTTTTAAACACGTTTTTAAAAAAAAATAACAAAAAAATACAAAGTAATTTAATATAAGAAAAAAAACGTCCATAACAATAAATACCTAATAAATCTTATTTTTAAAACACCCCTAATATGAAAAATACATGTTATTATACATATTGTACAAACTAATAAAACACACAAATCTTCATGCAATTTATATGTAAACAAGCTCATGGTACATATGGTATTAACTCATCTCTCACATTACGCCGTAACTAAAGCGTGACTCAGAAAACCAACTCATCAGAAGGTTACGGCGTAACTCTCCCCAAGGACTACGACGTAACTATATTAGGTCAAATGAGGTTCCACGCCGCTGATAACTACGCCGTAACTATTCCACAAACTACGGCGTAACCAAGTATTATTGAAGAATACGGCGTAACTCTTATTTCAGTTACGCTGTAACCCAGATCTGGCCTATAAATACCCCACGATTTCCAGCATTTCAAAGCATCCAATTCCACACACTACAACCAAAGAACGTGGAAAGAAGCCAAAGGCAGGTCTAGAGGAGCATACGGAGCTGTCTCTAAGGGAGAAATCACTCCCCTACGATAAGCATTAGCATTTTATATTTTCTTTACTTTCGATTCATGTATTTTGTAACTTTGAATATTGAATTGATTTGTATGGTTCATATGAGCGGCTAAGCACCTCTTGGTGCTGGCCTAATTATGATTCCTTAATTGTTTTGTTTGCGTTTATATTACTTCTGTATAATTATTTCTAAGTGTATGCATGCATAGTTTATTTGTAGCTACCCTTGTTTTGGTAGTTTTGAATGGCGGTAGAGGCCAATTGCCTAGGAGATGTGACCAACTGACCCTAGGTGAGCGGACTGAGACGGGAAGGGTAAGATATGACCAACTGACGACCCTTTCTACTTGTGCGATTTGACCAACTGATCACCTACCATTTGGATGAACTTAAGAATTAGGGGGTGAGTGTTTAAGTTGCTAACGCCCGGGCACTCACTATTATATATCTAGCATGTAGCGGTACTTAATGACTTGGCTTAGGGGACCAGGAACAACAAGACTTATGAGGGGACACCTGAATTCTCCTGTGGTGGCATCTTTGCTGATAGGTTAGGGCGAATTGACCAAATGTTGTCCTCTCGACTTTGACCCCACCTAAAGTTATTGGAAGTAAGTAGACGTAGACATTACTAGCTAGGAGGAATAACTAGGTTAGCACCACTCTCCTCTATTGATTAATCCTTTGCCTTTATTTGCCTTTTATCTGCTTTAATAGTTAATTAATTATTTCCTTATCATTATCATATTAGAAACTGTGACACCTAGACTTTGTAATAATCCAACACACATAGCTCTTGGGACGACCTCGGTTTTACCAAATACTACACTACACGCGATCGGGTACACTGCCCGTTAGTGCATTAGGGTAGACCATAGGTATAACGAGACTTTATAAATATTAAAACCTGGTCAGTAAAACCTGCATCAAGTTTTTAGCGCCGCTGCCGGGGAGTTATATTAGGATTGCTATTAAGTCTTTCATTTTCGTTTTGTTTTAAAATTTTCTATAATTCTCACGATCATTATTTGAGTTGTCAGGTACCATGGAAGTTGTTAACATCGATGACCTCACTCTTGAGGAATATTTGGGGTTGACAAGAGCAGAACAAGGGCCGGGTCTCGTAAGACCGACGATTGGAGCGGATGTCCGTTTCGAAATCAAAGACCAATTTATGAGGGAGCTTCGTGCTAACCCTTTTTCAGGAACCAGGGACGAAGATGCATATGAACACGTTGAAAATGTCCTATACATCACAAGCCTTTTCAACATTCGGTAGCGTGTCTCATGATCTTTGTTATGCTAAGGGTATTCCCATGACTCTTCTGGAGCTGCTAGAAGATGGATTGAAAGATTGCCCGCCGGGGCAATTAATACTTGCGCTCTACTTAAGAAGCACTTCATTCAGAGGTATTGTCCGCCGTCGAAGATTTCTAACCAGCTTTTGGAGATCCATAATTTCAAACAAGAAGACGATGAAACGTTGTATCAAGCCTGGGGATAGATACAACGATCTCCTTTACAAATGTCCTACACATGATCTGAACAACCAGCAAAAGGTCAACATCTTCTACAAAGGAATCAACGTAACTACAAGACAAATGCTGGACTATCAAGGACCTATCCCGAACATGACTCCTACTCTTGCAATTGAAGCAATTCTAAAAATGGCTGATCATTCTAAAAAATGGCACGACGGTGGAAGCAAAAGAAACCAATGCGGAAGTTTTGACGGAATTGCTGCAATTGCTAGCAAAATTGAAAATCTAAGTCGAGATATGCTAAAAGTCAGAGAAACTATTCATGCCATCCAAGTGGGTTATGAAAACAGTGGAGGAGGACACCTCACGGAGAATTGTCCTCACGTCGACGAAGAAAATATATTTGAAGAAGCCAAGTATGGAGAAAATCGACCGTTTTAAGGAGATAATCGAAATAGTAACGGGTACCGTGGAAATTATAACCGTAGGCCTTATGGAGAAAGAAGGCCCAATCTTGAAGAAACAATTAACAAATTCCTGAAAAGTTCAGCCCAAAGACAAAAGGAACAAGATGAGTGGTTAAAAGAATTCCAGGAAAACATTGACAGAACCTTTCCAATCACGACACAACCCTAAAAAACCTTGAATCTATGGTGGAAAAGCTTAGTGAGAAAGTAAGAATGAATAACAATAAACTTGAAGGATCAAGACCCTCAATGGAATGCAAAGTCATTTTTGCTGACGACGGCTCGAAGATACAGGGTAATTCTCACATTGAAGATGCGAAAACTGGTGAAAATTTCGTCGACAGTCTAGAGTTACGCTGTAACCTGTCTAAAGAGTTACGGCGTAACTATGTCTTTGACAGCGATCGAGGAGTTATGACTGATATTGATAAGGATGGCTCAAGCGAGTTACGCCGTAACCATACATCACAGTTACTGTGTAACTGGGATACATGGGCATACAGCTTTCTCGAAGTAGACGAATCAGGAACACAGGTAATTAACGAATGGTCCAACGACATTAATTTATGCCCTCTGTCCCCATCTAAAAAGAAATATCACTGGTGCAAGGCGATACCCGTAACTAAGGGGGACTCGTATGATCTATGGGCTTCATGCTACCCTAGAAACGAAATTTGTGACGGGGGCGGGGGGGGGGGGGGGGATAAGGATAGGATCAAGAATAACAAATTTATGTAGGATGCATATATTGATGAAGAAAGATTAGAAAAACTCTCCTTTGAGGAAGAAGAGGAGCCGCCTATCACTCATTGGTCCACTTCAATAATCATAACTGACGATGAAACCATACGAGCATGGCCTACGTGCGACCCTTTCCGCGAATATTGCAACGGTGGGGATAGTGAAAAAGAAGAAGAATGGACATGCCCTCACGAGCTTGAAAGGAATAATATCAAGTTTGAAGATTTGACATTTGATGATTGGTACGTGATGGATCGATATACTTTAATCAAACTATCTTAACTAGCTTGTTAAGGTTTAATAACCTCGGATAAATCCTAAGTTATTAACAAAGAAACACTGAATAATCTTTATTAAGTACGCGGAATTTACTTAACAAAGTTAAGAAGAATAACCTTTTATTATAAACTCTAAATCTGCTTATTATGCAGATACTCTAATACAACTCTAAGATAATCGAACTTTTCTCTAAAACTCTAATTCTAAAATCGTAAGTCATATCTCTAATGCCAATCTAGGAGTCCTTTTATAGGCTCAAGGATATCCTAGTCGGTTTACAATTGATAACCTTGTATGACAAGTAATCTAAACATAGAATACAATTCTTTCCATAAACGAATATAACAGTTCTTTTGTTCTTGCAGTACTTTGACTTCATATTGCAGTACTTTGACTTTGTCTTTAACAGTACTTTGAGTTACCACTTGTTGGATCGATATACTTTAATCAAACTATCTTAACTAGCTTGTTAAGGTTTAATAACCTCGGATAAATCCTAAGTTATTAACAAAGAAACACTGAATAATCTTTATTAAGTACGCGGAATTTACTTAACAAAGCTAAGAAGAATAACCTTTTATTATAAACTCTAAATCTGCTTATTATGCAGATACTCTAATACAACTCTAAGATAATCGAACTTTTCTCTAAAACTCTAATTCTAAAATCGTAAGTCATATCTCTAATGCCAATCTAGGAGTCCTTTTATAGGCTCAAGGATATCCTAGTCGGTTTACAATTGATAACCTTGTATGACAAGTAATCTAAACATAGAATACAATTCTTTCCATAAACGAATATAACAGTTCTTTTGTTCTTGCAGTACTTTGACTTCATATTGCAGTACTTTGACTTTGTCTTTAACAGTACTTTGAATCTTTAACTTCTTCCGTACTTTGCAACACAATACTTTGATATCTGATACTTTGATATCTTCACACTTTCATATCCCAACAATCCTCCCCTAACTTGAATTCTACTTGCTTGACTTCAAGTTATTTTGTGAATATATCTTAACAGACTTCATCTTTTAAAGACGGATTGTTTCTTAATCTTTAAGCTTTTATCTCTGTAACATCTGTTCTTGTCAAAGTATCTCTTTAGAATTGTTCTCTTTTCATGAGATCCAGCAAGCTCCATCTTTTCAGCAACACAGCAACATATGACAATTTGTACATTTAATTCAGTTTAAGTTGCATACTATTCTCATCACTTTCAAGTGAATCATTGAAAAAATAATGGATTTAGAACTCTTTACCAAAGCCATTATCTCTGGAGTAGCCAAATGTTTTGGTGTGTAAGACCATGGTACATTGATAACCATATGATTTTTAGCAAACCACCAGCTATCAACAGATTTGTTTTGTCTTTACCAAAAGCTGTACCCTTCCGGACTAGTTAGTTCTTCTATCTAATGGTGAACTAATTACCAATAATGGTTTTTCCACAGCCTTTACCACAAGCCATTTTCTTGTGGGCTAGCCAACTCTTCACATTACTGATATGGTGAGTTGAATACCATCCAACTTATTAGCAAGTTGTCAACTAAAAACGGATTTGATATATCTTTACCAGAGCCGTTTGCTCATGGATTAGTCAATCCTTTTGTAACCATGGTGGATTGATAACCTACTGATGTTATCATCACAAAACCATTTACTAAACCTTTATTTCAAAATATTTATTACTTAGCAACAAGGTTTCTTCTAAAATTTATTTAACTGGTTTAGTTCAGCAAACAATACTTTGATGAAAGTCTGTCAATCGTCAGCAGTACTTTGAATAAAAGTACTGATATATCAAAAAGTATTTATTCAAATAAAATTTATACCAGTTATAGATCATCCTCAGCAATGGTAGTCCAGTTTATAAACAAGTTGATAACCATGCAAGCAGTTTCATTATCCTCTTCTACTTCCAATCCATGCTCTAGCATTCTTCTCATGAGCTCAACTGTGAGAGGATATCTTCTGTCTGCAAACATGTGTATCATTGTTCCATTTTCACAAGCTCCAAAACATGAACTCAGATCAAAGAATCTCCAGCAAACTATTTCCCAGCTTTCTTGATTCTTCCAGATATCATCATTGCTCTCTTCATCAGTTTCCCATATAGTTATGAGATCACCATGTAAAACCAAACCAATCCCTTCCAATGGATTATTTTCAAAGTAAGCCTTCACAACATGATATAAGTAGAATAAGTCTACTCTATCTATAATATGCAGTAAATCCCATAGCCTTTTGAAAACTTTGAAGCTTTCATCTTCTTTATGAAAAATCATGTAATCTTCATTCTTGGATTTTACAACTTTAAAAACACTGATCTTTGATCTATTCATCTTCATGTCATTATCTTCTTTTGAATAATCAAAATCTACCACTCTGAGATAATTCTTCAATTCATCACTAGTCTCAGATCTTAATTCAACCTTTTCTTTCTTTGAAAACTGAACATCTGTAACTTCAGTTTTTCTTTTTCTCTTTAAACTCTTCTTCTTTTCAGTTTCAGTCCAGGCAGTTTCTTCTCTAAAATCTTTGATGCCTACAACATTCTTCTTATAATCCTCTCTAGCAGCATCATATAATCTTTTCATCTCAAGATAATTAAACTTCTGTAATCCTTTATACCCTTGACTTTTCGGATAAGCCATCATAGCATTCCTGTCCTTAGCTAAATTAGGTCTTCTTGGTATAAATCTAACAGGTGGGGACTGTAAGGTTCAGTAGTTTCAGCATCTAATTCATCTTGCACCTTTTGATCTGCTTCTCTATTCAGAGCTTCTTGAGCTTCCTGTTCTTTTCTATCTTTAGCATCTAACTCTTCTTGAACTTTTCTAGCTGCAGCTTCATTCCTAGCAACTTCAATTGCTCTAAGTTCTGCCAAAGTGAGTTTCTTTTTCTTTGTTTCAACCAGAATACCTTTCCCTTTGTCTTTAGGATCAATGGCTGGTTGAGAAGCTCTTGGTTGTTCTTCTTCTTGTACATCTCTAATAGTAACCCATCCTCTTGGTTGTGATAAATCTAATATTGTGGCAATTACTTCATCATCACTAGCAGAATGAATAGGTATGAATGTGGATTCCTCCTCTTCTTCTATAACAAATGTAGAAGGACCAGCTTCTTCTTCAAAATTCAATACCCTTGGAGTTATTACTTCTTGCCTAGATGTATCATGAAAATCAGTACTTTGATGTTCAGTACCTTGATCATCAGTACCTTGAACATCAGTACCTTGATGTTCAGTACTTTGAATATCAGTACTTTGAACTTGCACTTCCTCAGAATCTGATATAATCTTTTCTGCAGTACTTACAGATTCTTTCTTCTTTGTAACATCTTATTTCAAATTTTCCTTTCTAAATTTCCAAGTTAAGTGGAAGATGATTTAGGAACTTCGTTTGAATTCTTTGAAGTTGTTTACGACGTTTGTTTTCCTCTTTAACCCATAAATTGAAACCTTGAATATAGGGTTTAATAAAAATTTTCAACCAGATATACCTCCGTCTCAACTTCCTAAGCGCTTTAGCTTGAGACTCAACAGTCTTATTCAACCTAACTAGCTCCCTTGTCAAAGCATAATTATCTAAAGTCTTCACGAGGAATAGTATGATCAGCACCTTGAAGATGTGAATGTTCTTCGAAATGAAATGTTGTGGAGTAGGTGTTCTTTCAATCTCCTTGAACCTCGGGCTTGAGAAAGAAGTACCCTGTAAAGATGCAGTACCTTCAATAGAAGCAGTACTTTCAGTGATGCAATTGTGAGGTGCAGCACTTTGTGAAGCAGGATCTGGAGAAACAGAATCAGGACCTCACTTTCTTCATCCCTCTCAGCCATTACGTATACCTTGAACAATTCCATCATTGTAGAAGTTAATGAATATCTCCACCTCTGCAAATCTCCTAGCCATAAATGTAAAGATTTTGGGTTTGTTGCACACAGGTAACAAAGTAGCGTGGTTTTGGAACATCAGCCAATTGCTTGTTTAAGAAAACCTGTACAAACCTTGGGTACATTAGCCATTTTGACCCAGAGGATATATGGGATAGCATCCATCCAAAATAAGCTTTGAAAAATTAAACACTCTGTCAGTAGCTAGTCCAACCACTGCAGATGCTATATTAAACCCAAACTGCTCCCAAGAAGTACCTTTAGAACTTATGCAATGAAGCAGTACATGAATCAAAAACTTCCATTGAGGACAGAATAATGCTTTCTTGAATGTTTGTTCTGTTAAAGAACCTTCATAACCAAGATTCCGAAAAGTATCCCAAATCAGTTGCTTGTCAAATCGAATAGCCCCATCGTCATCCCCAAATAATAAATCTTCGCGAATAGAGGCTTCTGTAATCTTGATAGTCCGTCCAGCAACTGTGGAACACAAGATGTTTGAGTGACATGTTCAAGTCAAGGGGAAGCATGGAAGAAAAGATTGTTTCATTCATGGTGAGATTTAATTATCTCAACTTCTGCTACTTCGTCTAGGGAAGTTCGTACAAGAATTGTGTTTGTTTTGTCATCATCAAATAGGGGAAGATTGTTGGGTCTATTATAGATTTGATAATACAAAACAAGAAGAATGAAACATGAAGGACTTAAAGTGACAAGAAGGGAAACTACAAAAAGATGGAGGATTTGGAAGATTCTAGAAGATATGCTTAAAAGAATATTTAGTTTCCTAATTGTATTGTTTCCTAATTATATTATGATTCCTCTTGTAAACCCTAGATGTCTCTAGTATATAAAGAGACATAGGGTCATTAGTTTTAATGTACGTACAAGATGTAGACGTCTAAAGGTGTGTGTGTGTGGGAACCTAGGCGTAGGGATTGGGAAAACGCCTAGGGTTTAGTGGTTTAGTGGTTTAGTGTTAAAGATCAACGTCTTTGATCTTATTATTGTTTAGTTAGTTTATGATAATGAAAAACCTTGTTCATTATAACGTTAATTCTTATTGAATATTCCGCTTTCGTTATTATGTGTTCCTAGATATAATATTAGACCTCGTCTAAGAGCTTTCAACGATCTTCACATGTGGTATCAGAGCCTGGGGCTCGTGATATCTAGGGATCTACAAGGTTTTCTTGAAGAAGAAGGAAGAAAAATTCGAAGCTATTAAAAATTCGTAATACTTCTGCAGCACTGTTTTCAAGAAGGTATAACTTTTTAATGAACCGTTGGATCGAGCTAAAATTCGAACTGGAGCTTCTTGGTATATCTATCTTTAATCTCACCAAATGGATTGTCAATCGGAGCTCTCAATCAAAAGTTATAAGCAGTCGAAGTCTGCTGCAGAAAAATTCGTAAGGTTACAACAGCACCGTTTTGCAACGATCATAACTTTTTCGTTAACCGTTGGATCGTAACGAAATTTCGGGTGGATGTTCTCTATATATCAATCTAACTTTCCACCGAAGGGATCTTCCATCTGAGCTTTTATGTGAAAGTACTGCTGAAAGTACTGCTGTGTATTTTCAAAGTACTGCTGCACGTTTTGGTTAAAGTACTGTTCGACCCCGAAAGTCCTGCTTGGAATTCGAAAGTACTGCAAATTTTTCAAAGTACTGCTGTTGCTGCATGTTTAGATGAATGTACTGTTGCAAAGTACTGCTCTTCAAGGTACTGCAGATTTTATTGAAAGTACTGTTTGCCCATGATTGAAAGTACTGCTGATTGGATGAAAGATGCTCCTTCTCAAAGTACTGTTATATTAAAGTACTGCTTCTCATATGATTTTCGATTTAAGGGGAAGTCGAGCGTAATTTTTGTTATAGATTTTTGGACGACACACACACAGGTTATTGTTCACACACACAAGAAGTTATTTGTTCTTAAAAGGATTTAAAAAGGCTCGTTTTGGAGATTTATTGAAGAATTGATTACGAAGAGGATTATTTATCACTTATTTGAAGGTGAAGTGGAATGACTTGGTTTGCGTTCTTATTATATAGCTTGATGAATCTAGCAATGTGGGATTTTTCTTATGATGCTCTATGCACACATTGGCTATCACTTGAAGGAGTTACATTGTAGTGCTCAGTGTTTCATACTAGTTGAGGATTCTTTTCAAGGGATTGCGGTCTACTTATATTTGTGGGTATAAGTATGGAGTTCCGTGGATAGTAAAAGATTTAAGAAACAAGTTTGGGAAATTCTACTTCTTCATCAAATTCGTTATACTCGGTTTTCTTCACAAGTAATCATTACATAAAGCCTACAGATTTGAAGAATCATTGATATACATGCATCAATCAAGGGGAAGTGTTTGATTTTTACTACTGTTGATCATTATTACTACTACTAGTTGAAGTTTTCTACTGTTTTGGATCTATTTTTCCTATGGTGCGTAATGGTGGGCGATTTGAAGCATTGGAAGTCTTAGATTGGAAGTATGATATTGGTTCGTGGTGGTCAAGATCATTATTTGCATACGTTCTCTATTTGTTGATAACAAAAAGGGGAAGAGATGTTTGAGTGACATGTTCAAGTCAAGGGGAAGCATGGAAGATTGTTTCATTCATGGTGAGATTTAATTATCTCAACTTCTGCTACTTCGTCTAGGGAAGTTCGTACAAGAATTGTGTTTGTTTTGTCATCATCAAATAGGGGAAGATTGTTGGGTCTATTATAGATTTGATAATACAAAACAAGAAGAATGAAACATGAAGGACTTAAAGTGACAAGAAGGGAAACTACAAAAAGATGGAGGATTTGGAAGATTCTAGAAGATATGCTTAAAAGAATATTTAGTTTCCTAATTGTATTGTTTCCTAATTATATTATGATTCCTCTTGTAAACCCTAGATGTCTCTAGTATATAAAGAGACATAGGGTCATTAGTTTTAGTACGTACGTACAAGATGTAGACGTCTAAAGGTGTGTGTGTGGGAACCTAGGCGTAGGGATTGGGAAAACGCCTAGGGTTTAGTGATTTAGTTAGTTAGTGTTAGATCAAATCTTTGATCTTTATTATAGTTTATGATAATAAAGAAACCTTGTTCATAATGATGTTGATTCTATGTTTGAATATTCCGCCTTTATTATTATGTGTTCCTAGATATATTATTAGACCTCGTCTAAGAGCTTACAACGATCTTCACATGTGGTATCAGAGCTTGAATGTATTGCTCAAGATGTGTTTTACACTGCTATGAATTGCTCCATTAATGCTTCTCAATTTCATGAATTATCTGTTGCTCTGAAAGTCTCTCATGATCGTGTCATTGAGCTTGAAAAGATTAATTCGAAACTTAATGAGAAAATTGATCAGGATGATCACGATAATTTGGTAAAAAATCTTTCTAAACTAGAAGTTGAACATTTTGATTTCCAACTAAAATATCAACATCTAAAAGAAAATGTTAAAACCTCAAATATCAAGACATCCTTGGATGTTCCTGAATTTGATGCAGTTTTTGAAATTAGCAAACGTGATGAACAGATTCGAGCTCATTGTAACACGATCAAAAGGTTGAAAGCCCAAATCTCTCAATTAAAGGGTGAAAAGAACAATGTGACTGGATCCCAAATGCCTCCTCCTTTAGATTCTCAGTACTCTCAAACTTTTCATCTTCAAAACTTAGTTAATGCCTTACAAAAGGAAAACGAGAGTTTTCTAGAAGAAAATGAAAAAGTTAAACGACACTTTAAAGAGTTATATGATTCAATGAAAGTCACTCGTGACCAAAACAACGAAAAAATAACGTCTTTACAAAAGGAAATTGAGAATCTGAGAAGTCAGAAAAATGGGAAACTGCCACTTGTTTTTAATGAGAATGTTGTTTCTAAGTCACCCTTAGACTGCAAATACACTATGACGGTTAAATATATTCCTCCTCATCTTAGGAATAATGAACATGCGTTTCATGACTATTGTGCTCACCTTAAGGATAGTCTAGAATGTCTCCGTGAGATTGTTGAAGAGGATTTCATTAATAAACCTCTTGATAGAGAAATTAGGTTTGCTTGCCTCCAGGCCAAACGATCTCAAGAGCTGCTTGAATGTGTTATTGCAACATGTCC
Organism: Chrysanthemum makinoi; assembly: GCA_910596185.1. Lineage (NCBI taxonomy): Eukaryota > Viridiplantae > Streptophyta > Magnoliopsida > Asterales > Asteraceae > Chrysanthemum > Chrysanthemum makinoi. Next base: position 85,379,496 of record OU343223.1, read on the forward strand.
AAAATCCTTATGTGCAAAAGGCAAAGCGGTGATGCCTTGTTCTATGCCTTGTGCCAAGCATGAAATCCGTTCTATGCCCAATGTTATGAATGTCAACCTTAGGATGCCTTCAAGTAGTTCGATTCCCGATATGTTAGTGCTAAGAAAGTGAAATTTAGTGTGCCTGCAAATAGCTCAAATCACAGTCTTAAGAAAGTAAACACTAATGTGCCTTCTAGTAGTTCAGTGACATTAGATCAACCAACTAATGTTCCCATTCCCTCTACAGGAGTAATCAGTGACATTAAAGCGAGCAGGTCAAAGTCTCAAGACAATACAAGGAATGATAGGACCTTGCAAGCTAAGAATGTGCATTGGAAGAGAGTAGAAGACCAATCTAGGAACTTTAAGTTTGGGTCAAATAAAACGAATCGTGTTGATTCTAGTATTGGCCATAGGCGTACTGTAATTAATTCGAATTCTGATACTATTTGCAAACCTTGTAATGATGTCTGCTTGAATTTTGTTGCTAATCATGAATGTGGTGTGAATGCTTTGTCTAATGTTGTCAAATGCCCTGTTAAAATTGTTAATGTTAATAATCGTGTGAAGAAGGCTAAAAGGCAAAGACGAATGATTGTTAGAAAATAGTGGAAACCCACAGGAAGAACATTTATAAAGATAGGTTATTATTGGATACCTTTTGGCCATAAGAATAATCAGTTTTGCCCTCAAACTGCTAAGACTATGCCCACTAGAAAATGGATGCCTACTGGTAGAACTATTCTCTTAAAAAGTGAACATACTTTGAATAGGTCAAATACAGACACCAACACTGCATCTATTCCCAATGATTCCATTGCTTCTACTTCTGATATGGATGTTTCTATTTCTGATGTGGGTGTTCCAATTACTGTTACTAACCAAGTGGAACCCATTCTTGCATGGGGATCCCAATTATCCAGTTATCCATTCTTGTCTGTGTTCAACTGCAGATCGTTCAAATCGTTATGTGGTACCTGGACTCAGGCTGTTCCAAGCATATGACTGGAGACCGGTCGTGGCTCATGAACTTCGTGAGCAAATTCATCGGGACAGTTAGATTCGGGAATGATCATTTCGGTGCTATTATGGGTTATGGAGATTATGTTGTTGGTAAAAGTGTTATCTCCAGGGTATATTATGTGGAAGGTCTTGGTCATAACCTGTTCTCTGTTGGTCAATTCTGCGATTCTGATCTAGAAGTAGCCTTCAGAAAACATACTTGTTTCGTTAGAGAACTTGATGGTACGGAACTTTTAAGAGGTTCACGTGGTTCAAATCTATACACCATCTCTATCGAAGATATGATGAAGTCTTCTCCAATTTGCTTGTTGTCAAAGGCTTCTAAAACAAAGTCATGGTTATGGCATTGTCGTCTCAATCACTTGAACTTCGGCACCATCAATGATCTCTCCAAAAAGGACTTAGTTTTAGGTCTACCTAGACTTAAGTATGAAAAGGATCATCTTTGTTCAGCATGCCAATTGGGAAAAAGCAAGAAGTATGCCCATAAACCCAAACCTACAAACTCAGTCACAGAAGTTCTTCATACAATTCACATGGACTTATGTGGACCCATGAGAGTGCAGAATATCTTTGGGAAGAAATATGTGTTAGTTGTAGTTGATGATTTCTCTAGATTCACCTGGGTAAAGTTCTTAAAGACAAAGGATGAAACTCCAGATATCAACATCAAACTCATCAAACAGCTGCAGGTTCGTCTTAACAAAACGGTCAGAATCATCCGAACAGACAATGGAACTGAGTTTGTTAACAAACAACTTGGTGAGTTTTATGAAAGTATTGGAATCAGTCATCAAAGAAGTGTTCCTCGAACTCCTCAACAGAACGGTGTAGTTGAAAGACGAAATTGAACTCTTGTGGAAGCCGCAAGGACTATGCTGATTTACTCAAAAGTTCCAATGTTTCTCTGGGGTGAAGCCATCGCCACTGCATGCTACACCCAAAATCGATCCCTGATTCACACTACTCATGGAAAAACTCCATATGAACTTGTCCACAACAGAAAACCTAATCTTTCATTCCTTCGTGTGTTTGGTGCTTTATGTTATCCAACTAATGATGGTCAAGATTTAGGAAAACTGAGAGCTAAAGCGGACATTGGAGTTTTTGTAGGCTATGCGCCAAACAGAAAAGGTTACCGAATCTACAACAAGAGAACCCGAAATATCATGGAAACAATTCACGTCACGTTTGATGAGCTGACCGGTCAAATGGCTCCTGGACAATCCAGTTCAGGACTCGCACTTCAAAACAATCCCATTGGTTCATCCCTTGTACCAAACTCTTCTCAAACAACTCCATATGTACCTCCATCTGAAGATGATTTAAAGAAATTGTTTGATCCTATGTTTGATGAGCATTATGAGCCAAGTGCTAATGAACTGTCGATCCCTACAACAGAGGCTGCTCATATCCCTGTGAATGAAGTCAATCCTTCAGTCTCAATATCATTAAGTCAAGAAGCGCCTGCTGCTGATCACTCAGTCTCATCAACAAATCATCAATCTTCGAATGCACATCATGGAACTGCTTCTGGCATCAATGATGAAGTTAATCCCTTTACTACTCCTGAAGATGCTCCATTTGAAAACATATTTGCTCCTGAATCATCATCAGAACCATCTTCTTCAGGAGACATCGACTCTGCTACCTCAGTCCCTCAACAACTACCACATGAACACCTCAGAAAATGGACTCACGATCATCCATTAGACAACATCATTGGAAATCCCTCTCGTCCAGTATCCACACGGAAACAACTTGCAACTGATGCCTTATGGTGCTTTTTCAACTCCGTACTCTCAAAGATCGAACCAAAAGATGTTAAAACCGCCATGAATGAATATAGCTGGTTCAATGCCATGCAACAAGAAATTCATGAGTTTGATCGACTTGATGTATGGGAATTAGTACCTGCTCCAGATTGTGCTATGATCATTGCTCTAAAATGGATCTTCAAAGTGAAACTTGATGAACATGGTGATGTGTTAAAGAACAAGGCTCGATTGGTTGCTAAAGGATACCGTCAAGAGGAGGGCATAGACTTTGAAGAATCATTTGCTCCTGTGGCTCGAATCGAGGCAATCAGAATATTCTTGGGTAATGTTGCAAGTAAGAATATGATAGTCTATCAGATGGATGTAAAGACGGCATTTCTGAACGGAGATC